>OY856186.1:57136829-57755263 GCA_963693315.1 Diogma glabrata
AAAAGCACAAACACAAAAATCAATCTAATGCACCACAGTTTTTAACATAATCCAAAGTTCGAACTACAATGGTCAAAGTAGTAATTTACTTGATTTATTTTTGACAAACGATCCATATCTGGTTCAATTTAAAATATCAGAACCATTGGGTGGTTCAGATCATAATTTGATCTCCACACAACTAAATATACAAATTCCAAAACAATTTAAAGCGAATCCTCGCAATGTTTGGGATTACAAAGCTGCGGATTGGCAAGGACTTAAAAGTTTTTTTTAGATGTTTTCCTTGGAAACGCTATTGCCTTACCGGCCAAGACCCAGACATAGCTGCATCAAATTTTTCTGAAACTGTAATTGATGGTATGCACAGATTTATTCCTAATAAATTGATCATTCCAAAAACTGATCTATGGTTTTCTAGTAAATGCAAAAAAGCTATAAAAGTTAAAAAAAAGGCTTTTCGAAAGTATAATCAAAACAAAACCGATGAAAACCTTAGACAGTACCGTAAAGAGAGAAATTTATGTCGTAAGTTAATAGATGAAGAGAAACATCTATTTAATAGGAAAAAAGCATCTAAATTCGCAGAACATCCGACTGGTTCACGCAATTTCTATAAAGCCGCAAAGGCTGTCCAAAGCAACTTTTGTAAATCTTCCCTACCGCCTCTTGTTAATAGAGATGTCCCTATCATTGATCCAAAAGAGAAAGCTAATTTGCTTGGGCATTATTTCTCTTTAAATTCTACTTTAAAAGAACCTAATTTCCAACCTAAACCTATTTCTAAAGTTTCTTATAAAATGAGGCGGATAATTTTTCGGAAAAACATTGTTCGAAAAATGCTTTTAAAAATCAATACTAACAAGGCAACAGGCCCTGATTTTATTCCTCCGATTATACTTAAAACATTTGCTAGGGAGCTAGCACCAATCCTCACTAAAATCTTCTATTTGTCATATAAGAAAGGAATTTTTCCTGAAATTTGGAAAATGGCTAGTGTACAGCCAGTTTCAAAAAAGGGCAGTAAGACTGATCCTACGAATTACAGACCCATTTCAATTTTATCGGTAGTTGCTAAAATTTTTGAGAAATATGTCAATTTTAATTTAATGAGCTTCTTAGAGTCTTCCAAATTAATTAATGAGAGACAATATGGATTTCGAAAAGGAAGAGCGACGGGAGATTTGCTGTCTTTTGTCACTCATATCTGGAACAAGTCGCTTGAAAACTTTGGAGAAACATTCGGTGTTGCTCTTGATATTTCCAAGGCATTTGACAAAGTTTGGCATAACAACCTTATATGCAAATTGAGATCCTATGGTTTAGACGAGCAGCTTATATCTTGGACACAGAGCTTTATATCTGATCGAAAGTTTCGGGTCAATGTTGACGGTGTATCATCGAATACTTTTTCAACTAATGCAGGAGTTCCTCAGGGTTCCGCTTTGTCACCAACTCTTTTTCTTATCTATATTAATGATTTGTTGGACTCAACGGTTCATCCTATACATAGTTTTGCTGATGACAGCACGCTTCATGCGTCTCATGAAGCACCTAAATTATATACACCCTTAGCGCTTAGTGAGTGTAGATCAAAGTTGATAGATTCCCTTAACACTGATCTTAAAACAATTATGGATTGGGGTATTGCTAACAGTGTTGAATTCAATACAAGCAAAACACAGGTTTGTCATTTTTCTAGGATAACGACACCCAATCCTTTTCCATTAACGTTTGGCCCCAAAAATCTTTTAGAGAATGAGTCTGTCAGACTTCTAGGAGTTGAGATTGAAAATAATATGAAGTGGAATTCTCATATTTTTAATCTGGCTAAGAATGCTGTTCAAAAGTTAGGATTTTTGGGGCGATGTCGTAAGTTTTTCGATAGCGAACAACTTCTTTTAGTTTATAAATCTTTTATACGTCCCTGCATGGAATACTGTTCTCACATATGGGGTGGAGCTTACTTGAGTAGTCTCAACTGCCTTGATTCTGTACAGCGTAGAGCTATTAAACTCATTGGTAACCCAAGTCTTACTAACGGTCTTGATTCCTTGCAGCACAGAAGAAATGTTGCTGATTTGACTATATTTTATAAATATATTATGGATGAACGAGCTTCTGAAGAGATCAAATCGATTTTACCTAAATCAGCAAACCTTTCGCGTCACACCAGAGCAAACGTAGCAGCGCATCCCTTTACAGTTCAAATAATTAGGTGTAGAACTGTATCCTTCCAACGTGACTTTTTCAACAGAGTCTCTCATCTTTGGAATGCCTTACCTTCCTGGGTTTTTCCTGATGAATTTAATCCTCAAGGCTTTAAAGTTAACGTTCATAAATTTCTCAGAAAATCTTAATTTTTATTCCATTCTTATCCCTAGTTGGCATGGTATCTTCGGATATTCAGAGACGTTAATTTATAATTTGTTATAATTAACACTAAACATGCCTAACTTTGAATAAAAAAAAAAAAAATTAAAAACTTCAAAACACAGACGATAAAAAAGTTATCGTGTAGACTACTCAACTTCATCAATCGAAGTCTTACGAACTGTTGAATTATTTTTTCTTTTTCTGATTTCGAAGGAGTACTTTTTACTGGCTGGTCTGTTATGTGTTGACATTAAACCAAATGTAAAAAAACATTTTATATGAGATGCGTTTAGTAACAAATCAACCAAAATTGGAATTCTTGTCTTTAAATTCTATTGAATTTAACCAAAAACCCAAATTCATATCTTTTTTTAGAAACTTCAAAATTATTTTCAAAATTGAAACTCTTAGACTCACAAAACCTCATAAGGACAACATATTATCCAAACCTTGTTCTTCACGTAGGAGCTTAAAATCAAGATGTGAAATAAAGCTACCATGTTAACTACTCAACTTCATCTATCTTTACTTAATCTTATTTCGAAAACTTTTTGAAGTGAAAACTTCTTTAGGCGCACCACACACAGATTTTTTCGTAGCTAGTAAGTTAGGCTGATCCGTGACGCTCTGAGGTGAAAGAGTAAAAATAATAATAAATAATAATCTATCTATCATTTCTTACCATTACTTCGGTCTGAAAGACCTAAGTATTACATTCATGAGCCAAAAGTGAAATTCTTACCCCCACTTTTTTTGGCATTTCTCGACGTTTTAGGACCTACTAAAAAAGCAAAAAAAAAAAATGTATGTCTGTCTGTCGGCCGGCCGGCCGGCCGTCACAACCGACGAAATCTAGAAAACCGCTGGACGGATTTGAAAAATTTTTTTTTCTAAAAATAGGTTTACTTAATAGAAAGAGCCGAAAGGACGATGTGTTCGATAACTGTACCGGAAGTGTGTCAAAAAAATCGAAAAGGTGTCAAAACAAGGAAATTTGCATATTTTTTGCTTAAAAAACGTTCATTTTAAGTGATTACGAGTAGGAACATTGAATTTGGAGAAATCTTGATGGTCGGGATTGGTATGTGAGACCAAAATCTAGATTATTGCATTATAAGTTTGTCAAAAAAATGTCAAGTGTGTCAAAAGAAAGATTTTTATTTATTTTTTTACCTAATTTTTTGGAAAAAAAATAAAATTAATTGTTTGTTTGAAATGAAGTTTTATTATGAACTTTTATTATTATTATTGAGAATTATGGCATTATAATTTTGTCAAGAAAATGTTGTCAAGTGTGTCAACAGAAAGATTTTTGTTTATTTTTTTACCTAATTTTTTGGAAAAAAAGAAAATTGTTGGTTTGAAATGAAATTTTATTATTATTATTGAGAATTATGGCATTATTAGTTTGTCAGAAAAATGTTGTCAAGTTTGTCAAAAGATAGATTTTTAATTAGTTTTTTAACCCAATTTTTTGGAAAAAAATAAAATTGGTTCTTTGAAATGAAATTTTATTATTATTATTGAAAATTATGGCATTATAAGTTTGTCAAAAAATGTTGTCAAGTGTGTCAAAAGAAAGGTTTTTATTTATTTTTTACCCAATTTTTTACAAAAAAATAAAATTAATGATTTGTGACATGATATTTTATTATTATAGAGAATTATGGCATTATAAGTTTGTCAAAAAATAATGTCAGGTGTGTCAAAAAATGATTTCATTTATTTTTTTAGCCAATTTTTTGGAAGAAAATGTAGCTGGTTTTATGACGTAAATGTAATTTAAAATGAAATTGAACATAGAAATTTTTGAATTTGTTATAGTTTTGGAAATATTTTTGGAATTTTGAAAAAGTTTGTATTTTTGATTTTGTAATAATTTTTACAATATTTTTAGAATTTCGGCAAAAGTTTTAATTTTTGATTTTGTAAGAATTTTTGGAATATTTTTAGAATTTTGGAAAATTTTTAATTTTTGATATTATTATAATTTTTGGAATTTTGAAAAAATTTTCAATTTTTGATTTTGTAATAATTTTTGCAATATATTTAGAATGTTGGAAAAAGTTTGAATTTTTAAGAATTTTTGAAATATTATTGGAATTTAGAAAAAATTTAAATATTTGATATTATTCTAATTTTTGGAATATTTTTGAAATTTTGAAAAAGTTTGGTTTTATTTAATTTAACAATATTTTTGAAATTTTGATTATAATTTTCCGGCAACGTATTGATGTTTCGTGTTAGTTTTGTAATAAATTTTTAAACAGAGATAAAAATACTAGTACTTTAACAAAGAGTTATGTTTGATTACATCGCTGCCCAAAACTAAAAACCATGTCCTCATAAAAGTTTTTTGCAGAAAACTATATCAAAATCCTTAACCCAGACCGAAGTCTTGATATCTCAGAGCTGTGAGATTTCAGCCCCTCCATATTTTCAAATTGCGTTGTGGATATTGTGCTCGACTGATGTGCTGTAGGTAGTCAGTTCAATCCCTGGTGTGATACATATTTTTTTATTGTTTTTTTTTTTAATTTTTATTATATACCATTAAAATTATTTTTTTTTATTTATGAATTCATAAAAATAATAAAAATTTCTTTATACGAATTTTAAAAAATGGATCAATAACGCAGTTTTTTAAAGTTATATTGCTACTGTCTTTTGCAATTTGCATTCGAGTCATCATGCTAAATAAATATTGAATATATATAAAATTGAAAGTATGCCTGTTTGTCCTTTATGCATTAATACCTCAATCATCATGAAAATTTGGGAAGTTGTTGTGTACACTTAATTTGCTTTTTATTTAACTATCGTTTTAAAAGGTAGTTTGCTTTGATCAATGTTTTATTTATTGAACATAATTTTTATGTAATTAAAAATAGCGTTAGAAAGATAGCAAAACCTGAAACAATTACATTTGTATATCAAAATTATAGGTATTGGAATTTTATCATCTTCACTAAATGTGTTGTCGGTTTGGAATTGTATGTAATACATCTTTCTAAAATTAGGTGAAGACTTAATACTTGTACTCACAAACAATTACATTTGTGTATCAAAATTATATGTATTGGAATTTTATCATCTTCATTAAATATGTTGTCGGTTTGGAATTGTATGTAATACATGTTTCTAAAATTAAGTAAAGACTTAATACTTGTAACTTAATAAAATCGATTATATCGATTTAAAGCTCACAATTACGAGACGAAAATCGCATAAATTCTATACAAAGAAGCATAGCTTATGTATGATTAAACATGGATGGCAATCATCATAAATAAAATAATTAAAATGGTGGCACTTATCCGATAGTGATTTGCAAATGGCAACAATGCGCATTAATATCAATGAATTTGCTTAGCTTTCGCAGGAAGGTTTGTAAAATTTAAACTTGTTGATCTATGGTTGTGATAACCACGCGTACTTTAGTCCCTGCTATTCTCATATGAGTGCTATTTTGACAATTATTTGGTTTACATTGTGAGGTTAGTGTGTGTAGTTAGCGGTTTATCGTTCTGACTTGTACCTCATTTATTCTACTAATACGATCCAAATACTACTAATACAATATCAATTGATTGCGATTGCCAATGAAGTTTCACTTCTGCGTGCGGTGTTAAGCACACTCTCTGTTTTTTTAAGTGAAAGCTTCTTTAGGCGCACCGCACACAGATTTTCCCGTAGGTAGTAAGCTAGTCTGATCCGTCATGCTTTAAAGTGAAATGCTAAAAATAATAATAAATAATAATCTATCCATCGTTTTTTAACGTTTCAAATTGCATTGTGGATATCGTGCTTGACTGATGTGCAGTAGGTTTCGAGTTCAATCCCTGATGTAGTACATATTGTTTTTAAAGTGAAAACTTCTTTAGGCGCACCACACACAGATTTTTCCGTAGAAAGTAAGTTAGTCTGATCCGTCATGCTTTAAAGTGAAATGCTAAAAATAATAATAAATAATAATCTATCATTATTTCTTAACGATTCAAATTGCGTTGTGGATATCGTGCTCGACTGATGTGCGGTAGATAGTGAGCTCAATCCATGGTGTAGTACATATTATTTTGTTTTTTTTTAAATTTTTATTAAGTACCATTAAAATTTTTTTTATGTCATACAGTGGCAAGATGTTGTAACATCACTTTCGACGATTCTATCGTATTTTACGCTATTTGGTATGCTGTAACACAAAACGACAGTCGATTATCGTATTTACGACAGTCGTTTTGTGTTACCGCATACCGATTAGCGTAAAATACGATAGAATCGTCAAAAGTGATGTTACAACATCTAGCCACTGATATCTAAAACGACATTTTTCGCATTATTTATGGTACAAAAAGTTGAACTTTAATGTCCTAGGACTTTATAAAATTTTATAAAGTCCTAGGACGTTAAAGTTCAACTTTTTGTACCATAAACGTTGAACTTTAACGTCCTAGGACGTTAAAGTTCAACTTTTTGAGCAAAACTTAAAACTCATTTCTTTTTATTTTAATAAATTTCCAGTATGAAATAAAATTTTGTATTTACCTCAGACGAAAAGTGTTTTTAAAGGCACTCACTGGTAATTTCAGCCTCGGCAAGACGCCTCGGCCAAAAACAACTAGCTCGTACTTTAAAGTTTCACTTTTCGTTCTAGGTAAATAAATAACTATTTTTTTATATATGAATTCATAAAAATAATAAAAATTTCTTTATACGAATTTTAAAAAATTGATCTAAAACGCAGTTTTTTAAAGTTATATTGCTTCTGTCTTTTGCAATTTGCATTCGAGTCATCATGTTAAATAAATATTGAATATATATAAAATTGAAAGTATGTCTGTTTGTCCTTTATGCATTAATACATTAATCATCATGAAAATTTATGAAGTTGTTGTGTACGCTCAATTTTTGCTTTTTATTTAACTAACGTTTTAAACGGTAGTTTGCTTTGATCAATGTTTTTTTTATGGAACATAATCTTTATGAAATTAAAAATAGCGTAAGAAAGATAGTATAACCTGAAACAATTACATTTGTATATCAAAATTATATGTATTGGAATTTGATCATCTTCAGTAAATATGTTGTCGGTTTGCAATTGTATGTAATACATGTCTCTAAAATTAAGTAAAGACTTAATACTTGTAACTTAATAAAATCGATTATATCGATTTAAAGCTCACAATTACAGGACGGAAATCGCATAAATTCTATACAAAGAAGCATAGCTTATGTATGATTAAACATGGATGGCAATCATCATAAATAAAATAATTAAAAACGGTGCCATTATAGCCGATAGTGATTTGCAAATGGCAACAATGCGCATTAATACCAATGAATTTGCTTAGCTTTCCGCAGAAAGATTTGTAAAATTTAAACATGTTGATCTATGGTTGTGACAACCACGCGTACTTTAGTCCCTGCTATTCTCATATGAGTGCTTTTTTGACAATTATTTAGTTTACATTGTGAGGTTAGTGTGTGTAGTTAACGGTTTATCGTTCTGACTTGTTTCTCATTTATTCTACTAATACAATCCAAATACTACTAATACGATATCAATTGATTGCGATTGCCAATGAAGTTTTCACTTCTGCCGTGCGGTCCTAAGCACACTCTCTGTTTTTTTTTACTTGGGGGAGGATTGTTATGCGGGAACTCCAAGCCGTTAAGTTAGATTTTATCAAACAATTTTACATTTAATAAATTATTAGAATCCATAAATATCTTTTTCTTGAATAATTTTATAAGCAAATGCGTCTAAAACATAATATCCCTATTTATTTTCAATAAAGCGTTTATTTTATTTATAACGAACTTCAATTATCTAAAGTGTGTGTTTAGGTACATAGATTTCTCTTTTAAAATGATTTCATTAGTTATTAACAAAATCACTAAAATTAAATTTTTTGGGTATAATGTAGAAAAATATCGAATTTATAAAATTATGGAAGAAAATACAAAAAAAAACCTTGTAATCTTCATTATATTTTATAATTTAATTTTGTAAAACAATTTAACATAAATAATAGTAATTATAACTATTTACATTATATAGGACTTAATTTTACCTTTAAAGTGAAAGAAAGCTTATTCAAATCCACCAAGTGGTTCTTGGGTAAATGGTTTTTTTTTCAACTATGGTTTTCATATATATTTAATATAACGTATTTCGGGAACCACTAGATGAATTTAATAATAGTAGATTCTTGTATGAACTTAAAATGAAGGCAATTCTTCACGAGGATGAAGTTTCCCGAAACGAGCGTAGCGAGTGGGAGGAATCATCCGAGTGAAGAATTGCCATCATCCTAAGCGAATACAAGATGCTATTTTATCCACGACTGTAAAATATTTCGTTTAATTTCCAGTTTTCATGCAAAAATTTGTATCGCCATATTGAAATAAAAACATCAAAGATAGCGAAAAACAAAACAAGTTTGTTGTTTAATTTGTTAGGGAAATATTTAATAAACTATAAAGCTGTTAAAGAATTTTAATCAAATTCACTAGTTGTGGAATGAATACAATTACAATGGAAGACATACGCATGGAAAGCATATATTCTTTAGTAGTCGTGGATAAAAATATATCTCATTTTAAAGGTAAACATAAGTCCTTAAAAAAGAAATAAAATTACAATTTTTGATAGTTTATTGTAAAAAAATTAGATAAATAAAAAAAAAACTACCAAAAAATTAAATTTTAGCAACTTTTTTGGAAATTATAGAAATTTTTTAATACATTTTTATCTATATAAAATTTGTGAAATTTTTTACAAAAAAAATCGTCAAAATCTAAGTTTTTGTGAAAAAATACTGCAATTATAAAATTATGGGGGAAAAATAAAAACAACAGGTATATTAACCCTTCAACCCTTATTATTTTTTATTTTTTAGTAAATGTCAAAATAAAATATAAAAATCGAATAAAAGGACTTAAAGTTATTCAAATTTAAAATAATTATTTTTTTGGTATAATTTAAAACAATTTTGAAAAAATGTATGAAATGTACATTAATTGTTCATGTTACAAAATTCACGTGCACAAAATTATGCATACTACATGTCATACATATGATGTGCACCATACCTTGCACATGTCGTAAATGCCTTAGCACACACATTTCAGTTGTTTAACGAAAAATGAAAAACCGAAAGGCAACGAATAAACAAAAGAATAAAGAATGAAAGAATGTAAAAATTGGAAAACATTTTTTACATTTTCTAAAACATTTATGAGATAATGTGACTAGCGTAAATTTAAAAAAATTGGGAGAAAAAATTTGTGTGAGAGTAATGAAAACAAACACCATAAACAAACGGGCACTTTGAATAATTTATTTTAATGATTTTTAAAATTTTTGAATTTATTTTAATATTTTTTGTTTGCCTTGTTTCATGTCGGTTTATTGATATTTAAATATATTATATAAAATTTAAAAAGAAAATTATGGAATTTTTTGATTTCTGATTTTTTTCATTTAAATTGTCCAGTTGATACTAATATTAGTCTAATTAAAATTTTATATTAACAGTTCGTAAGACCCTCTCGATCTTCATTTGACAATTTTGTCAATAATATTTTGAAATTATGGAAAACCACACCAAAACTTAAGAAAGAAAAGGCTTGAAATTAACGAAATTTGTAATAAATATTTGCTCGTCCCTGCTAAAAATCCCCTACATCCCTCATACCACCCCTTAACAACCGAAAGAAAAAAATTAAATAGATACAGTATAGTTTTCGCGTTTTCGTCGCATTTATATTTCTTGGCATATGAATCAAGACACGAGGATGTGAACCTGAACATTTCCGATATTCTCGAAATTTTGGTAATTGTAGCATAAAAACTAAATAAAACTCTTTTTTGCTTTTAATATTTTTCCTAGTTTTGACACAGGCTATCTCGAAATTGGTTAAAAATTTAGAAACAAGGAATGTTGTCAGACCTAGTTTTATAATTTTTTATAATTGGAGGGGCTTTTGACAGTGACTTCATGTAGCAATGTGACCGAAGGTATATTTTACATACTCTGGTTATTTTCTTAGTAAGGAGTTGGTATTTCTGTCTATTTATGAACTGTATGACTTTTCGTTTTTAAAACAAATTATTTGATTTTTTTTACAAAAAAATTGGACATTCTATAATAAACTTAAATTATTTAAATTAAAATTTAAGGTATTACGGTTTTTACGTTCAAAATAAAATATTATAATTTAAATTATTTACAAAAAATATTTTTTCGTTGTTTTTTTTTGGTTTATCTTTTTCAACTAGTTCAGTAAAGTGAATCGGATTTCGATTCGTATTTTTTTTGTTTTTAGTTACCAACTCATAAAAAATAAAAATATTTAAATCTATTTAACGTTGGCGATGCCGCTACTGGTTATATTCTGAAATCAAAGTTGAAGCTTATAATGAAACTAATTAGCTGAGAAGAATAGTAACACTTCCACTACCAAAAAACATAGCTTCTATTGGTAATGAAAGTATTAGTATTCTACTACCAAGTTGGTTGTATCCGTGCCAAGAAAGTACAAATAACGTTTGACATCGTTTAATGGTTTATGTAGCAGAATAAACACATCCTTAGAATTTCTCTATCTATTCCGATGTTTCGAATGTGTTTTTGTGTAAATTTTTGACCATGTCGGAGCATGATGTTGGTTAAATAAACTTTTTATTTGCGCCTCGTTTTGCTAAAGGATTGTGGATACCATTTTCTTATATCCCTGTGAGGCTGATCTTCCACAAAAGTGTGGCACTATGATTACCGAAAACTTTTTGTTAGATTTTTGCAGCATTCCTAATCTATCTTTAAATCAAAGCGGGTAGATTAAAGTGCCAGAAATGGCTGACGTATATTTCGGTACGAAAATAAATATCCTTTTGTCCCCGGAGTATAATAACTTTGATAAAATAAAACGACGAAATTTTTATGTAAATATTTTTGACTTTATTCACTTGACTATTTAATGATAACCGAAATTCAAATTTGAATTAACATATTGTCATCCCAAAATATTAGTTTTATATAAAAAATATACAGTAAACCTACTTTTACAATGATTAATTATAAATCTAGCATAATTCAAACGAAGCAGTTAATATTTGAGGGCATTCCAATTTGTTATGTTTGTTAATGGCGGGATTAATAGTAGTAATACAAAAGTAATAATACAAAAAAAGTATGTTCCGCAACCGGATTTTCATCAGACGAGTCACGGTTTCAAAATCTCTTTCAATGAAAATTAATAAAAATTTCATCACCACAAAGAAACAATAGAACAATAGAAATAAAAATGAAAAAACGGAATATAAATGAAGCTCACTCCAAATCTATTTCCATTTCTCTAAACCGCTTCCCAAATTCTACTGTGAATTTCTAATTTCAGTCCTGTGCCAAAATGTGAAGAGATGATTCGTTTAACTGAAATATTGTTTCAGCCACACTCATTCAACCTCGTTCGGCATTAATGTTTGAAAAAATTAATTTTTGTTTACGGTGGGTGCCTTGATTGATATAAGCAAGTAAGCTCCTTCATCGCCATATCCATGACAACTTTTATCGATGCGACTTGCAACATTCCAAAAATAACGAAAAAAGATTTTAAATTATCAATTTCCCGATTTTAAATCGAGATCAAATCTCCAGTTCCACAAAAAAAACGAAAGAAGTAATAACGTTCACACCATAACAAAAAACTTCATTTTAGAAAAAAAAACAGCCAAGTAGCACAACTGTATCCAACTTGGTTGTTTTTGTCAAAAATTTAATCTTTCTATTAATATTTTAAATATATCACAAAATAAATAATTTTATGTTTGAAAAATATTATAAATATTTATTCAAAAAATACATGATTTCTTGCCTTTAAATCCAAAAATATTAAACAGAATCTTTGATAGACAAAAATTAATCTGATTTGAATTTTGTTTTGTAACATCATGGAGGATATTTACTACGACATATATTTTTCTCTTTGTTTTCTTTTGATTAAACAAAGAGGTAAAAGAAAAATCTTACAACTACAAACAAAAAATCTATAATATAGTAACCTATAGAATAAAAATCTATTAAAAATTATTAAGTTAATAAATTATATGAAAAATTAGAAATAGTTAAATTGAAGTATTAATTTAATTAAAATAATTTTGAGTTCAAAATTTATGGACGTGAACGATATCCTTTGTTTGAAAAATAGTCAGTAAAAATTAACAATTTGATCTAATTGACCGGTTTTGCCCATCATCACAAGTGTTATTTAATAATTTAACGTCAGAGTTGTTATTTTTGATTCCACTTACCAAAATAGCCCTATTGTTTTCATTGTATCAACAAACAATCGTTTCAAATTTGTATAACACCAACAATTATATCCATAACAATAGAAAATATTTGAAACGAAAGTACAAATGTAAATGTAACGATAAAATCACAAACGGATTCCCAAATTATATAATTCTGAACACAGTTAGTACGTGTACAGTAACAAATAAAATTTTAAAACTTTTCTCTAGATTGGTGACACAAAAAAACTTTACTAATAAATAACTTCTTATTTAATTTAATTTTCATAATAACCCAACATATATGCAATAAAAAAAGGTAGATATTACAAAACTATAATCAGGTAAACTAACTCGCAAAATAAATAAATAAAAAAAAATAACATAAAAGTTAAAAAGTTTTTTTTAATGATATGCTGCCGGTGAAATTTTTTTTTAAACAGTTAAACAGTGAACGTGATTTTATTTAAAAGTAATACATAAAAACATAATAACAAACAACGTAAACAAAATATATTTCTAAAACAGGAAAAACAGAAATAAAAACGGAAAATTTTATTTCTTCGAATTTGTGGGTTTTCGCTCATTTCATTCCTTAACTGAAAGTATTTAGCTTTAGAAGAGAAAAAAAAAGAAAATTTCTGATGTGATTTTCTGTGTTGGTTGGCTCATGATTATGATAATGTATGTTGTGCACATGCAAGTGGAAAATTTATTGTAAAAGGTGAGTTGGTTGATTGAATTAGGTTATGTTTTTATATTTTACGGATATATAATATAAAATTTTAAAAGGAGGGTAATTATTTATTAAATTCAAAGTTTAAATGAAATAAGATATATTGCTATTTGATTTGGAAAATTTAGTTTTAATGTGCTTCTTTGTAATAATTTATTCAGTCATTTTTGTGGATGGAAAGCTGTGCACTTGAAAACTTATTTAAATCAATTTGTTTTTAAATGGTTTTTTTAGATGAGTTTGTTGTATACAATTTATTTAAAATTTAAAGCGTAATTCCTTAAAAATGTTGATTTGGCCAGCAATTACTTTTTTAAAATTTCTGGCCAGACATCGCCCATCTCGAATCTAATATTTTTACGAGACAGAGACAATGACTTAACAATTATAATCAATAAATGAGTAATTGAAGACCGAATAACAAAACCTATTTTTTGCCAAGACCGGGGCTTAAGATCACACTAATATTCATTTCTTCATTTGATTATATTGTCTGAAAACAGGCAGTGGTGGAAAAGGTCATTTCACTCGCATCACAGAATCCGTGTAATTTACATGTACTGCCTGTAGCTGGCATATATTTTGGAATAAAAATGCTTTCAAATTCTGTAAATTACGATTTCAAACAGACGTATTTAGGTGCTATACTCGGTTTCACCGGGCTCACCGCCCCATTTTAATCTTTAAGGCCACGTTCCTTGAAAAAAAAAATTGAAAAGAATTACAGATAGTGCCAGTGGCGGTTTTAAGCACAGGCAAACCAGGCATTTGCCGGTGGCCTCGCCTCACATTTTTTGTCTTAGTACAAGTAACTAGGAATCGCCTAGTGGCCGAAATTCGGCCATTGTAAATAGAAATTGTAAAGAGACCTTCCAACAAAATAGCTACAACACATTATTTTAGATAATGATTAATTGACATAATTGATTTTGAACTGTCTATTTATCTACTACTCAAGAACTTTCCAACGATATACATATTACCACACATTTGACGGAGCAAATATTTTAAAATTGTACCGCAAAAATATTGCTTGCGTATTTATATATAGATAGAATAATTTTGAATTGTGAAACAAATAACTTGAAAAAAAAAAACAAAATAACCGAACAAAAAACTCAAAAAACACAATTATCACATTTTTGCCATTTTTTCTGAAAGAATCGTCAAATTTCAAAAAAAAAGTATTTTTCGACACATCTACTACTCAAGACCTTTTCTACAATATACATATTGCCACACTTTTGATGGAGCAAATATTTTAAAATTGTACAGCAAAAATTATGCTTGCGTATTTATATATAGATAGAATAATTTTTAATTGTGAAACAAATAACTTGAAAAAAAAAAACAAAATAACCGAACAAAAAACACAATTATCACATTTTTGCCATTTTTTCTGAAAGAATTGTCAAATTTCAAAAAAAAAGTATTTTCCGACATATCTACTACTCAAGACCTTTCCTACAATATACATATTGCCTAACTTTTGATGGAGCAAATATTTTAAAATTGTACCACAAAATATATGCTTGCGTATTTATATATATATATAGATTTTGAATTGTAAAACAAATAACTTGAAAAAAAAAAAAAAATAACCGAACAAAAAACTCAAAAAACACAATTATCACATTCTTGCCATATTTTCTGAAAAAATCATCAAAATTCAAAAAACAGTATTTTTCGACACATCTCCTACTCAAGACCCTTACAATATACGTATTGCCACACTTTTGATGAGCAAATATTTTAAAATTGTACCGCAAAAATTATGCTTGCGTATTTATATATAGATGGATATAAAAAACTTTTCTTAGTACAATGAATATAAACAACGAAACTCATTTATTTAAATTCAATATAATTCAATATAATGTATGCGTACAGTATTTTTATAAACAGTATTTTTATAAACAGTATTTTTATAAACTATTAAACTTTACATATACATCTATTATTATGTATGTAGCAATTTTTTTTGCATTATACATAATGCCTGGCAACCATATGAAAGGGTATGCGGTTTCTAGTCTCATATACATAAACGAAATTTGAAATTTTTTCTAAGCGTACTAGATTTTTTTTTAACATTTCACAGTTATTATATTTTTGTGAATATATGATTGCTATAGCTATAGTATGTTTGTTATTGGTATAAAAAACGTTGTGTTATGATTGTGTGCGAGTTACAATTTTTTGGTATAATGTAAGTAATGAATGATGTAAAAATAGAGATTATTTGTTTTCCATTTCACTTCTAAATTATAATTCTTATAGTTCAGACGTTCTTTTTTGGTGTTCTTAGTAATTTATGCGATTTTAATATTGACGATTTTTGCTTTTCTCCTGGTTATTCTTCTGATTATACATTTTATATTGACGACTTCTGCTCATTCCTTGGCTATTCTTCTGATTATTCGCTTTTAAATTAATATAATATAAATTATATTATATATTTATAAATAAATATCAAACTTTCGAAAAAGTTTAAATTAAATTCATCGTTATTTAACTATGAATCCTTATCGTGATCGAGATACTGGAATAAAATGGGCTTCGGGTGCCGAAAAAAAAAGAAATAAGAAAAAACATACAGATATGTTAAAAAAATTAAACCATTGAAAAGTTTTTTTAATATATCATCAGGTACTAACACAACTTTTGATGCAGGTGCTAGTACTTCGCAAGATGTTTCAGAAAAATTGGTAGATATTTTATCTGACCAGTCTGAAACATCTTTAGGGTCTTTATCTTTTGTTGTTTCAAATTCTGAAGTTTCTGCTGTCCTATTACCGGACACCCATGAAAAACATTTTGAAATGAATTTGTCTCAAGAGTCTTCGTTAGCTTCCAATGATTTTGTTTTAGCTTCGAATTCCAAATTGCATGAAGCACAACAAGACATAACTGATGTGGTTATTGTTTCCGACGACCCGGCGTTACGGCCCATTTCGTTTAATGAACGAGAAAGAGTCGATATTGTTAAAAAAGGATCGAGTCAGGTTAAACAAATAAATTTTAAAGCCGATAAATCGGGTCGCAGATTTAATACTAGTTTCTACACGAGAGTTCTTGCTAACGGTGAAGAAGTTGCTAGAAGCTGACTAATGTATTCTATACAAAATAATTCGGTATTTTGCTTTTGTTGCAAAATTTTTTCTACCCGAAAAATATGTTTATCGTCGACTGAAGGTTATTCAGATTGGAAAAATTTAGGTTCTAGCTTAAAACAAAATGATAAATCTCAGGATCACATTAGCTGTATGCAAAAACGGATGGATTTGTCAGTTAATTTAAAGTCAAATGCAACAATTGATCAAAATTTGCAGAGAATGATAGAAAATGAGAAGAAACATTGGCGCTTCGTACTTGAACGTCTTTTTGCTATAGTGCTTATGTTAGCTGAAACATCATTACCTTTTCGTGGACACCGTGAGCAACTTTATCAGCCTAATAATCGACACTTCTTGGCACAAGTAGAACTTATTAAAAAATTTGATCCAGTTATGTTAGAGCATCCCAAACGAATAATAAATAAAGAATGCTTTGACACTTATCTTGGAAAAGATGTGCAGAATGAAATAATTGGACTTATATCGAGAAGAATACTGAAAGCTATCGTATCTTCTGTACAGTCATCAAAATATTTTTCTGTTATCATGGATTGCACTCCTGATGTAATTCATAAGAAACAGCTTGCAATTCTTTTGAGATGCGTTTAAATTAATCAGGAAGAAGTACAAATTGAAGAATTTTTTTGTGGTTTTTTTCACATAACTGATAGCACTGGTTCAGGTTTAGTTGAATTTTTTTAAATTTATTAGCTGAGTATAATTTGGATCTAATGAATTGTCGCGGGCAATCGTATGATAATGGTGCTAATATGCGAGGTCAATACAAAGGGGTTTAAGCTTTAATCAAAGAAAAAAATCCCAGAGCTTTAATCTAATAGTATGTGATGCTGCGAAATCAGTATCAATTGCAATTGACTTTTTTGGCACTGTTCAACGAATTTTTACATTTTTTGCTGCATTAACCGTTCGATGGGACATACTGCAAAGTGTTTGTAACATGACTGTTAAATCATTATCAGATACTAGAAATAGTACATAAGATACTAGAAATAGTATATATGTTGTAAAAGATAATTTGGTTCAAATTATAGAAGCTTTATATAAAGTTGCAGATTCAAGTTCAATTGGAGTTGCTGTTTCTGAAGCTAACGGTCTTGCGAATGAGATATCCTCATATCAGTTTATACTTTCACTTACAGTTTGGCATGATATATTGTATGAAATTAACAAAGTAAGCAAGGTTATGCATAATCCCTCGGCAGATATATCTATTATGACAAAATTGGTGGAAACTACGAACAAATTTTTAGAATCATTCAGAAGTGACGAATCATTTGAAGCGATTATTAAAAAATCTGAAGAAATAGCTATAAAATTAGGTACTGAGCCAGTATTCCCTCAAGTGCGGCTTAGCCGAAAACGACGTTTTTTTTTGAATATGAAGGAACTGATACACCTCTAAATGGAAAGTCTAAATATAAAGTAGATTTTTTAATGCAATAATTGATGTTGCATTAGTAAGCTTAAATGAAAAATTCAAAATGCTTGATTCATACAACAAAATATTTGGTTTTTTAACCCGTACCGAAAAAATGCGAAGTTTAGATGCAAATGAATTGTTGAATGATTGTAAAAATTTAGAAATATCACTGAGAAATCCTAGTACAGAAGAATCGGACGTGAACCATGAAGAGTTATACTCGGAAATAAATACATTTTTAAGAATGGAAGCTTCGGCGGAATCGAAAGATGCACTGGAAATTTTGAAGTATATTACGGCAAATTCTTTAATCGAAATTTTTCCAAATTTATTTATTGCCCTACGAATTTTACTAACTTCCCCTATTTCAGTGGCAAGCGCAGAGAGGTCATTTTCCAAATTAAAACTCATAAAAAATTATTTACGTTCCACTATGGGTCAAGACCGCTTATCTGCATTAGCTTTAATTTCCATTGAAAATAAAATAGGTCGGTCCTTGGACTGTTCTGATTTAATTGATGAGTTTGCGTCTGTCTTTAAAAGTCCGAAAGCTTAAGTTTTAAGTCAATGTAATCGATCCTCCAAAAATCTGCGAAAAAAATAAATGGTACCGCATTTTGAGTAGTCTTATTAGTGCATCTTCATCCAAAATAAAAAAAATACTTTATGTACATTTAAAACCTATGTGCGTTCTTTGTTTCGTTACGTTCTAATAAATATCCAAAACACAATAGAACACAAGAATTAAAAACTCAACTAATATAATAGAAAACTTGCCTATGGTCTCGCATATGGTAAATCCGCCACTGGATAGTGCTTACAACAAGGTCGAAAATACGGGAGGTTTCAGAGATCATTATTCCCTTAGTGCATATTTGGCCAGTTGGTAGTTCTACCGTAAACGAAAACTGATGCTCAATTATATTTCAATCAATTCCTCATATACGTTTTATTTGGTGATCTTGATAGGGTAATTATTTATTCAACTCTTCCATTAGAATTCGATACCCAGTTTCTAAAGCCCAATTTGTCAGAGTTTAATATATCAATTTTTTATTTTAGTACTATTTTTGTCTTTTTCAACGTATCCGAAGTTGGCCATAAAAACCTACCCACGAACGATTATTGCAGTAACTAAAACCTGTAGTTTGACTTTAAGTAAGTAAGCGTTTTGAGTTGATAATGGCGAAAGGCTGTCAATACATTGAAGTCGAAAACGCTCAATAGAAATTTATGCGGATGGCCAGCTATGATATAGGCAGAGATATTACAGTGGGCCATGGCCAATTCTAATTGAAAATATACTTTACGATCTACAAATACTGTACATCTACAGGTTGTGGTTTGCTAAATAAGCGATTGGCTAGCCTAAGACCACGAATGTACCACATGTTGATTTCTGAAGATAGGCATGACCTGCCCAGTCTTAGAGAAATACTAGTCTTAATAAATTTTGTATTAATAAAATTATTTGTGCAACTGATTTTTATTTTGTTGTGTGTTTGTGACGATTATCTGAATTAATTTCAAGCTTTACGATTTTGAATTCAATCTTAATTACTATCACAACATATCAACATATCAAAACATAACAAAATCTTTTTTAGAACATTGTCTTTATTTTTTAACTAAAAAAATAAAACTTCTGACTTCTGACTATTTCGGGTTTCTATTAACGAGTGGCGGCGGTTGGTTTTTGTAATTATTCTATAGACTAGTTTTTAATGTTTATGGTGGAGGCGGCTGGTTTGTTTCTAACAACTGTATGTTAATTTCTAGCAGATTACATATCATAAAATTTTAACCTGAAGAATGTTTATGTTTTTATTTTGTACTTTTGTAATTGGTAGCATGGTTGGAAAAAATACTACAATTATGTTTAACAAAACTCCAAATAATTCGAAACTTTCCCGTATATGTGTTTTTTTGATAAACTTGAATTCATATCGTAAGAAACGGTCTCGATTTTTTTTTAATAATTCAATCAATTTTATTTCAGATTAACGATTTAAGTAAAACTGTTTCGATTTCAAACTACAAAAATTTAAACATAGCCCATAGTCTCTCAAGACGGTTGCTCCTTAGGCCAAGCATCTCTAGCAAAATCACAAACTATCAAACTTATTTTAATTTTCATGATAAATGCTACCTTTTAATAAAATTACTATCCGATTACGCTTAAACTTAAGCATATTATATATATTGGCTTATTATTTAATTAAAAATAATGTTTTTTAATTTTATGTGTTTACTTATATGAGTTTTCTTTAAACATACATTTCACAGGCAAATTGGTTTATTTATAGAGATTTGTATCTAATTGCTCCTGCTCGTTATCATTATTACAACTTTCGATAACATTTTTAAATAGCACACTTAAAAATAACATAAAATAAAAATTCAGGAATGGTTGAGCCAAAAGATAACTCGGGCCGCATATTGATGCAAGACCTTATTGGTCGCATAGGGGTCTTAAATATAGTAAAGGTCACAACACATTTTGAACAAAAAAGATTTTAAACGAGTGTGTTTTTATATCGTTGTTATGCATATTTTATATTCTCTATATAAAGTACTCTCAGTACCCTTGTTCTCACACCCGTAGAACAATTACCACTATTGTTGGTGTCGGAGGCTGAGCCTATGGCACACTTTTGCTGCTTGCCGAACTTAATCAGTCAACCATAAAATCGCGGATCCGTCACGCTCATGTTTGAGCTAAATTGTATATTTGTGTATTCTCAAAATTTTGAACAACTACTCGATAGATATACTATTGTTGGGCGTGCAGCTTCCATTCACAAAAACATGAGAGATCTCTAAGATCCTATTGTGGAAGGCGGAAGCCCTTATTTTTTAATACTGTCGTGTCTTACCAGTTGCAGTCGCTTTCAAAGACTAGAACACAAGTAACACTCGAAGTTGTTTAGGTCTTTAGAAACCCAGGTCTTCGGCGTGAAAGCTCGTTGCGCTTTCCACCACACCACTGAGACGCACCAACATCAATTAGTATTATCTCTTAATCTTAAATTGTTCAAATCGAAATTAAAACACACTCGTTTAAAATCTTTTTTGTTCAAAATGTGTTGTGACCTTTACTTTACTTAAGACCCCTATGCGACCACTAAGGTCTTGCATCAATACGCGGCCCGAGTTATCTTTTGGCTCAACCATTCCTGAATTATTATTTTATGTTATTTTTAAGTGTGCTATTCCTATTCGAAACTCTCTTGCATTATTTTTTTCGAATATTTTTTCCTTTTCAGTGCGCTTTTTGTTTTTTTTTTTTAAGATTCTACTTTCAGGGTTTCTTAACCCTTTTTATTTAATTTTTGTTTTTTTGTTTTTTGTTTTTTTTTAATTTTTTTTTTAATATTTTTAATTTTTGTTTTTTGTTTTTTTTTTTGTTTTTTGTTTTTTTTTTTAATTTTTTTTAATTTATTTTTTAATTGTTTTATTTTATTTTTTCCTTTTCAGTGCGCTTTTTGTTTTTTTTTTTAAAAGATTTTATTTTCAGGGTTTCTTAACCCTTTTTATTTAATTTTTGTTTTTTTGTTTTTTTATAAATTTTTTTTTTTATTTTTTTTTTATTTATTTTATTTTTGTTTTTTTTTTTTTGTTTTTTGTTTTTTTTTTTTTTTTAATTTTCTTTTAATTTTTTTAATTTTTTTATTTTATTTTTTCCTTTTCAGTGCGCTTTTTGTTTTTTTTTTAAGAATTTATTTTCAGGGTTTTTTAACCCTTTTTATTTAATGTTTGTTTTTTTTTGTTGTTTCTTTTTGCTTTTTATTTTTTTAATTTTTTTTTTCAGTTAACACAAAAAAAAAATGTTAAATGGATGCTCCCTTATTGTCATATTTGACATTTGAAAGGTTTTTGCACTATTCAATATGGCCGCCGGTCCAAAATGGCGGCAATTATAGTCTAAGAACCTTTCTTGGCCCGAGACCTTTCCAACGATACATCATATTCGGTTTCTGCCGTGGAAAATTATTGTCCTATATGACATTTAAAAGATTATTGCAAAATTCAATATGGTGGCCAGTCCAAAAGGGCGGCGATTATAGTCTAAGAACCTTGTTTGGCCCGAGACCTTTCCAACGGTATATCATATGTAGGGTCTGCGGTGGAAAATTAATGTCATATTTGACATTTGAAGGGTTTTTGCAAAATTCAATATGGCGGCCGGTCCAAAAGGGCGGCGATTATAGTGTAAGAACCTTCCTTGGTCCAAGATATTTCCAACGATGTATCATATGAGGGGTCTGCGATGGACCATATGGGCTATACGCGAGGACAAAAAGCGTTACAAACACATATATATATATCTGGACTGACTGAATAGAAATAAAAGATTTTAATAAAAGTAATAAGAAATTAGATTTAATTAAATTACAATAAAAAAATATTGCGACGCTGATGCATAGGCTAACTTCACCACAGCTCTGGAAACAAAATGTTCTGGATATATAGTGAGCTATAATACCCATAAAAAACTTTAATCATTGGCTTAACAATGTTATAAATTTCGTGTAGTTCTAATTATGTAAACATTAAAGAAAACTGTAATATCCCAACAAACATAAATTCTTATGTACGAGAAAAATTTTTTGTCCGGAACTAACGAACCGGAAGCTGGGATGCAGAACTGTTGTGAACCGTACTAAATGCTCATGCACGAAGTTTCATTTAATTCGATTATCAAGTGCAGATGTTATTGAAACACTTTCAAAAAACAGGTGCTCGTGGGACCCCACCATTTTGTTCAATATCGATCAAAACTAATCAGCTCCGTGTTATACATATTTGTATCTTTTTTTAACGTGTCATCAAAATTCATTCAAGAATGAATGTTGTATACTCCCAACAAACAATAAAAACATGGTGCAAGAAAACACCTGTTGTATGCTGGACCCTCTTACCTTTTCTCCAATGTAGCCTAAAATCTCATAAAATCTGTCTCATATTCTTTGAAAGCTTTTTCCAAGGTTTGTGAAAATCGATTGGTAATTATAGTCTACAGTTGGAATAAATACATAAAAAACCTTTTAACCGGAAGTGACAAACCGGAAGTTGGTATGCAGAAATATTAAAACAGTACTTATACTTTTGTTAGCTGTTAGGTTATTGAAGATTTAAACTTAGAGGTGTTCGGGAGACACGGGCCATTATGTCAAATTTTGAAATGAATCCAGATCTTCCATTTTCTAGTGAACGTGGATCATTTGCCAAAGTTTCATCAAGATCCTATGCAAGAAAGACACAAAAAACCAACCACCCCCCCCCCCCCCACCGACATACACCAACATTTTTGTTGGCTATTTAGATAGAGAATTGTCCAAAACAAAAGACAAAACAAAATTTGGGGTATGTTAGATTTTTTTTCGATAGATTGCAATATAATTTACACCATTTAAAATTGTGGTGAGGTAATACAAAAATTGTAAGATAATTTTGCCTATTAAAATATTATAGGGTTACGTAGGATACTGCTGAAAAAACCTTTCCATCCACCCATCTGCAAAACAAGGGCATCGCAAGTATGGGTACCTTTTAGCTAACCTCATGATATTCATTAAGATATTCACGAAAAGTAATTTATTTTGAGGGTTCCGTTTTTTATACGGAACACTATTGATGAGAGTAAAACGATTTTTTCACATTATATCGATTATCTCGTAGACTTTAAATGCTATGGACCTGAAATTTGAGGTATTTGGCGTATAAAATTAATCTGTCCACATAAAATGACAGATACAAATAAAACTAAAGTTGTTTTCGTTTGGTTTACAGGGTTACGCACATCGTAGCTCTGTAAACCAAACCAAAACAAGCTTTGAGAAAATACATTTTTTATAGATTCAAATAGAGCAGGAGTGGGGAACCTGCGGTCTTAAGGCCGCATGTGGCCTTTTGAGATTTTATTTGCAGCCTTATCACAATTTTTGAATTTTATACAAAATTACAAAATTCAAACCAATTTTTTTCGTTGAAAAGTTTTTTGGAAAATTTTTTAAATTATTTAATCGTTTTTTTCGAAAATATTTTGTCTAGTTCTGTAGTCGACTTTTTCGTGATTTCGGTTTAAAAATAACGAAGTAACAATAACACATTAACACTACGTTTATATCGCCGATAATTTAATAGAATATAATACATTTTGCTACAAGAGATGAAGACACTCTTTGTTCGTGAGTGAGAACTTGTTAGCGAGACGCGTTGGGTGGGACAGTTTAACGAACCTAACATGTTTTCATCTCGCATAGGAAATTGCAATATTTTCTACAATGTTAAATAAATAATAAACGATATTTATTATAAATTATTGAGTTACAAATTAACAACATAACATTCAAAATTAATATTCTTTTTTAACTGTTACTTTGATTTGAAATTTTTGTAAGGTTACATGAAAGTACCATAGAAACTACAATTTGTTATTTTGCGAAAATGATTTTACACTACATAGTTGAAAAACCCCTTTTCACAGGGGATTAAGCCTGCATGAAAATAGACTTTTAAATTGCTATCGTAGAAATAGCATATTATTTAATTAGTAGCAGAAGTACTACTTTTTGTGTGGAATCTAAATTTTGACAATTATACAGGTTTAACAATTATAGACGAAACACAAAAAGTTCATCCAATTAATTATTCAAAATTTATATAAGTAAATATGATTTTTTATCGTCATAGTTACTTCCAAAAAAGAATAAAAACATTTAAATTTGTATAAATAAATTTTTTTATCAAAGCAGCCTTTCAATTCCAAATTTTATAATTCAATCAAAATAGTTGTTATTTTTGTTGTCATACTTAGACAATAATTCAAAATGTCATCATCCAATCAAAATAAATGTTATTTTTTTGTTGTCATAGTTATACACTGCCGTGCTAAGCACAGAAGTGGTAGCTTGTATTGACATTTCGAGATATTTAAAATTTTTAATTTTCAATTTTCACAGGCATACTAATAATACTTCTGGGTGTTTATGGGACGGGGGTGAAGAGGGTAAAAAAAACTTTTTTGACCCAAGCGAGTGAGGTGTCATTTGAATGAGCACCTAATTTAAAAAACATTGCAATTTTTTTTAGAATTTTGCGGTGCACAGTTTTGAGTTATTTTCAAAAAAGTGCAAAATTCAGACCGACCTCGCCCTACGTTTCGACACTAATTGACAGAAAAATGTGAAAAAATTCAAAGATTTAGGATGCTTGGTAAATTTTGAATGAAAATTCTAGCGAAGTTTCAAATAATTATATTTCTGTGTGTTTACGGGACGGAGGTGGAGAGGGTAAAAACAACCTTTTGTGCAAGTGATCGTCTTATGACAGCTTAGCAGTTAGACGGGCATGCAGATTGTTTTGTTATAAGTGTTGGTTTCAACATATGTAGCAGATTACGATGGTTTATTATATTGAAAACCCATGAGAGATGTAATGCAGTCACATGCAACGACGTACTATTTTGAACTTTACTCTAAAGATAAGAATATTCTTATTTGAAGAATTCCGGCGTTTAAATTTAAACAAACATGAAAACATTTATGTGTGCTACAAGTCAATCAATAATATATTAACATTTTATCAGCTAATTATTTTGATGCGTCACAATGTCAATTAATAATACAAATTTTTGGCTACGTAAATTATGAACATTTTTTTTGTAAAGCTTAGTCATAGTAGTACATGAGATATAATACAGTTGTTCAAATGTATATAGTTGTAGAGAAGCTGTTTGGTGAGATGATATGTGAAAGCGGTTAACTTGCATTATATAAATACAATTATATGGGGAAATTCTAATTTTTCTTCGATAAAGAGTATAATTACAGAGAGCAAATGTTTAATCGCTTGATTTGATTTATTTAATTTATATATATTTTGTTTGTGATTTTTTGGGGATGATTTATTTTCTTTCTTAGTCAACCGTGAATCTTAGTTGATATTCTTTGTGAAATAAGAGACTTCAATTGTGATAGGATTCCCATTTGTTTTTAGAAAAAGTTTGTTTTTATAACAATGCCTAACACACATTATTGCAAAATTATCTCGAAAATTAGACAAAACAGTTCGTTTTTGTCAGCAAAGTAATGAAGACCATTTGCCCAATATGCTATTCCATCATCCTCATCTTCATTCGTTATCTGCTTGCAGGTTACTGGTATCTTCACCAATTATCGTTCATTATCGACAGTGAACACGATTCACAACTTTACAGGAAAACACTCTACATAAAACATTTTATCATATATAGGGATCCCGTTTTATAATGAACAACTGTAAAACGGTAAAACGTGTTTTTCCTATTTTATCGATTATTTCATAAATAAAAATCCTATAAGCCTGAAATTAGAGATGTGTTTAAAACTATAATTTGTCCACTTAAGATGGTAAATACAAAAAAAATCCGTTGTTTTTCCTTGTTTTACAGGGCTACAATGTGAGGCTTTTAAAGAAAAAGTTTTTGTTGGCGAGTCTAGTAGAGCATAATATGCAAGAACTCCACTTCAGGTTAAAATTTCACACCCCACCATTTTTTGGTAACGTTTTAATAATGGCGTTTAAATAATGGCGTTTTCTTAATGGATCTTTCCTCGCTTGGCTCAGCATCTAATTGATCGAAAATCTTTAAAAGTATTTAGAATAATAGAAAATTTAGTCAGTTATAATGAATAATACAGGGAAGCATAAAATATTCATAGTTATATGTATTAAAGGGGTGGAAATGAGAAGGGATAAAAACATTAATTAAAACTTGGCCAAATGGGGTGTCATTTGAAAGAAAATTTGATTTTAGAAACATTGCAATTTTTTTTAAATTTTGCGGTACACAGCTTTTCAGTTATTGTCAATTAGTGTCAAAAGTTACAGAAAAATTTGAGAAGCTTCACAAAGAACGGATGTTGTTGAAATCTGAACGAAAACTATGACAAAGTATCACATAGTTACATTTCTGCATTTTGAGAGAGTGAGATTGAGAAAGAACGTACAAATCTTTTTTGACCCAAACGAGTAGGGTGTCGTATGCTAGAGTACGTAACATTGCCTTTATTTCAGAATTTCGTAATGCACAGTTTTTAAAGCATTGTCCCCAAAACGCAAGTTTAAGTTGGTTCTTCTCCTTGAGTTTTAAGCTGAACTGACCAAAATACTTGAACCAGACAGGGAGTTTGATAAACTCTAAACTAAAATTAAAGCAAAATATCACATAACTATAATTTTGTATTTTTAGGGGGTAGAGATTTGTGTAATTTGATCTCTCCTTAGTTATCACAACCAACTTTTGATTATATTAATGGAGATGCAACATTTTACTTTATAGTAAATTTATGTAAGCTATTTATTACAGTTTGTTCTTCTACGTCCATGGATCCCTCAGTGAGGGAATTTTATTCGCACTTGACCGAATTTATTTTCTTTAAAATTATCTCTAACTTAATATTATCAACATCCTTTTTGCTATAACGGCCTGCTTTGCAATAACAATCCTTGATAATTGATCTTCCACGACCCCTGTTCGTTTATCTTAATATGTTCTAATATGGCTTTTACCCACAAAAAATCTCAAAAAAAAAAAATTCAACTGAATAGGCCATCATGGTCACAAAAATAAACAATTAAAAAAATATCTAAAATATTATTATTCATCACAAAGAAAAAAAATTGACTTATCTGTTGATAGTTGAAACTGTTGCTGATGCTGATAAACACTTGGTAGAATTTAAAATGGTGACTTGTGCCGTTTGATGTCACCATTAATTGAGCTTTTATCCTGATGGTAATAATTATGAAGTCGATTACTTCGACTTTAATCGACACGATATATCAATTTCTTTAATGAATTCACTGCACAAGATAATTTCACCCGAAATATCAACTAGATCACGTGTTTGAGCTACACTTCAATGCGTTAATCCAATAAATTCCAGTTAATTATGTATTATTTTCCCTTTTGTCGTAACTACATATCGATAATTTATTTTATTATTTTAAATATATATATCGAACATATTTCCAGAACATTTATTCCATTTTACTCCAAGCTATGAAATCACAAACTGACTCTATAAAACTAATCAATAATAATTTTTTAGCTTTTTTCAACTCTCAATTATGGCTAGAATCAAAAATAAGAAACTCTTTCAAAATAAATTCCGAACTGATTATACAAAAATCATTTACTTTATAAAAATATCATCCCCGAGTAAAATATCAATTTTAGATTTAAAATTAAAACGCGGACTCCAATTAATTTTTCTTTTAAAATCCAGCGGGGACTAATCGTTTGATTTTTAATACTATTTTTCCATAAATAAGAAACGCGGACTGCACAATTATTCTCAAAAATTACCACTATAAATAGTATTTTTCCTAAAATTAAATGAAAGAGAAGAGGTTGATTGCAATACATTTCTTTCATTTGTTTTACACAATACATTTATATTACGAACCCACAGATTAATCCATCTACCATACAAACATCTTCTTGTTGTTTTTTAACACGTAAAACGCGCACAGAATTTATGAACAGCCTTTTCATTATTTAAGAATACCAGCAAAACAAACTGGAGTTCAGGTATTGAAATATTTCATTTCTATTTATCATATTTCGTTTCATTATAACAAAACGGAAGAGAGAAAGTTAAACGTAAGCAATTCTTCTGTTTCGTTCTTTTATATAAACAAGGAAAATAATCAAAATTCGATAGAATGCAAATGTATAATCAAAAGCTATTATAACCTTGATGTTACAAAAAAAAGTCAGGCGTGTTGATGATTATTGTTGATATTTAGAGTTTTCCGTTTCCAGATTCGCATCTCTTTTGTTTGTTTTAATATATCAAAAGAAGGAAACACAATAATATTATGGATGAAGCGAATACATAACAATAAATTCAGAAAATCATATTTTGGAAGGGGTGATCAATAGGTTCTTTGTATGGTGATCTGTTAAATGGTAAACAACGAGAATGCACATCATGTAGGTTGTTAGCTCAACGATGGAAAACTTAAGATGAGTTAACGAGAATCCAGTCTTTGCTGTTAGTGCAACGCGGTTGTTTGAACTGTCAAGCCTTAGATTCCAGTCAACACACCCTCTACAGAACCAAATTGTTCTGAATTAGATTCTACAAACGATACATGTTGAGACGTACCAAATTGTGATCATAACATTACTTTTGATTTTTTATGTTTTTTCTTAGCCCATATAAATTTTCCACTTCCATTAGATGTTTCAACATACAACTGAGTTCTCATCCGTTCTTCGCAAGAAACACCATATCTGCGAATCTAAGACCAGTAATGTTCCTTTCTCGTATACTCAGGTCTTTATCTTCCATTCAGCATATCTACACCATCTGGTCCATGTTTATTTTAAAAACTGTTTGAGATAAACATCATCTTTGTTTAACATTTTTTCCAATTTCAAACCTATCAGACCTGTTTGTACCAAATTTTAAAGTCACTTTTAGTTTATATACCTACAACCTGCTGATTAGTCTCCTTCTTCTCCAATTCCTTTTTATTTCAAAATCTTAGTCTCCTACCTCTCCAACTCCTTTTTATTTCAAAATCTGTATCAGTTTCTTCCACAAGAATAAGTTAAAAGCTTTTTCAAAATCTACAAAACTTAAATGCAATATTTAAAAATATAATTCTTACTATTTGTTTTTAATTTTTATTTTATTAATAATAATATAAACTTCCTTATAGTAACAATTTGAATCTGATTTTTTTATATTTTATTGAATATCGATTTTGACTTACGTCATCCTCAGTTCTTAAATTATTATTATTATTAAATTATTATGATATTATGAAAAGCACATAAACAGTGAATAATATGGAAAACCATAATAACACATATAGTCTACAAAATATACATAACTATTCATATATCTCTCTACAACGGATTTTACTACACTGAGTGTGTCTTTTGTACCAATTCCCTTTTTAAAGCCAAATTATTTCTCAACCACGGTCTTTGTCATAATTTTTTAATTTGCCTGTTTAGCATGCTGTCTGCATTAACTCCTAGACTGATTGTTCTGTGTTTCACACCTGTTTGTTCCTCTTTTCTTTGGCAGTAGAATAATTTGAGCTCTTAAAAAGTACGCCAATCGTTCTCCACTCTAATATTACTTATTAGACAGTGATGTTAGTTCTCTCATGTCAATTTCTTGCAGACCTGTAACATCATTATCATTTTTAATTTCTTTTATTGTACATAATTTTACAGATGTTTCCCTGTATGAGTAAGATGTTAGATCCCAGCGCATGTTTGGGACATATTTTGATGCATCTGCGATTATATGAACTTCTTATTCTCAGTGATCAGATTTTTATTTTTTAAGGGCACTCGCACTTATTTTATTTTAAAAATTAAACCATGCGGGCTTTATTTTCATGTTTTGTTTTCCGCTCTTGCACTTAGGATAAAATTAAAAAAATTACGAAAAAGCTCTTTATAGGCAAAATAAAAATATACAAGAAAAGATTTTGTTGGCAGATAGTTATTTGACAAAAATATATATAATGCCCTCAGAGTTTTTTTTTTAAATATTGTTTTATTTTTCCTAGTTGGTTTAGTTAAGTTAAAATTTGTATGACAATAAATGAGGTCGAAATGAATATAAAATAGCTTAGTTTACGAAAAACAACAACAATTCGATACAGTTTTTTCAGATAATACAGTTACTTCAGTCAAATCGAAAGCGACTTATGTTTTTTTACTGTTTTAATAAATTTGATAGAAAAACGTGGATTTGCTCTTATCAGTCGGAATATTATTTAAAATTAATTAATTAATAAAACCATTAATCAAACAAAAAAATAATTAATTTATATTTATTTATTTATATATTTATTTTAATTTTAATTAAATTCGTTCATTGAATCATTGAATCGAATCATTGATCATCATAATTTAATTCATGCAAAACAAACTAAAAATTATTTATTATTAATTTATTTACCAAAATGGCGATCATTATCAAAAATTACGATTCAATCATATAAATTTCTAAAATCTTTCTTTTCTAATCAATCAACGAAATAGAACAAAAACTAACCAGAATAAAACAAAAATATGTATGTACATATAACGGTAATCGGACAGTTTAAAACAAATAGATTTTATTTTATTCCTCTTTCCTTTGAACGAAATAAAATAGAATCTACCACGCACAAAAATTTATTTCTGAAGTAAAAATAAAATATATGAGGGCGAAAAATAAGAAAGTAAAATTTAGCTCTATGAGTGCTGATTTTAATTTATATGCATTTTATTTTGGGAGACAAAAACTTTTTAAGGGCAAAATAAAATAAAATCGGAACATTGCTTATTCTCCCTTTTATATGAAGACGAAAATTAAACCGTTGTGTAGAAGTAAATTATAAATACCGGTTTATCGAGTTTCTTCCAATTTAATATCGCAAAACCATCAATTGAAATACAACTAAAAAACCGAATTGAATTGAAAAAATGAGTACAAGTGAGAAACAGCTCAACACAGCTTACGCTTCTATATGTGGTGATCATAAGCGACACTAAAATTAATTGATTGCCTTGATGGTATATATAGGACAGTTTTTCATGTATGTTTAGTTCAGATATTACATTTTCTACAGTATAAAACTGTGTTTTCTCATAAAACAACCTACCACTATACCAACTTTAAAACATTTCATGCATTCTAAATAACTGTACCGTCAACAAAAACGAATAGTTTGTCTTCCGTCAAGTTATAAAACCATAATTTTAATTGCTTTCACTTGCTCTATAGGTTAATACAAACAGTCATACATAACGAACTATGTTAAAGTGTAATACTTAAGATTACTAAAGTTTTAACTAAAATCGTGTTTATTCTTGTTTATAACTCTGGGTTGGAATAATAAAATAAGTGAAGAAAATTAAAGAATTAAGCACATTATGAAAGGTGTTAAAATATTTTTATGGTCTTCAGTTTCATTTGCACGAAACATAAAGACAATTTTAAGAGACGGAAAGTAATTTAGTGTAATAAAATATACAAACTTGTTCTTAATAAAATGTTAACATGACATTAGGGTTATTATTTAACTTGCAAAAAGAAAAACACACTGTGAGAAAACAAAATTGAAACGCACAACATTACCCTCTATATCCATTCTGCAGGAATTTCGATATTTCTGCAATATTCGTTTAATTAAATACAATCACGCTTTTTAATACATTTTGCTGTCACGTAAATTTTATTTTATTACTACAAAATGACCTGTCAACGTATTTGTCAATTAATAAAAAATTAATTTAAATGAAATCAGAAACACAAAGAAAATAATAGGGAGGAATTTTTTTATTATGAGCGTAGAAAATTCTTTGAACTTTAAAAATGATTTCATTGCAATATTGTTGGTATGGTTGGATCTCGTTACGTGACAGTATCCTAAACACCAACAATTAGTTTTTGTAAAATTATACTTTTTGTCATATTTCGTTATCTAGAAATTAATTTGACTGACTGTTGTCATCTTAAAATATAATTGTGATGTGGGAGTAACATATTTTTAACGGCATATTGTAGCATGTAGAGCATTGTTGGAACAGGGAGGTCGGAGGTTGTAGGTCGAATATTATACTCACTCTCCCAAACTATAAGGGATATCAACTTGAAATTCACCAATGTTATAAAAAGTCCTTGAATAAAAAATGAAATTTTTCAGAGTAGAAATTTTGAAAAAAATTATTTTTAGCCTTGAAGTATTTCTGTGCTGCTTCTTGAATTATTCTTCTAACTATAAATTTGCACAATCTTTATTTTACACAAAATCAAAAAAAAAAAACACAAAAATAAGTAAATTAAATTTTTTCTTTCGCAAAGAATAAGAAATTCAAATCTTAACATAAAAAATTTGTAAAAAAACTTAACCAATTCATCAAATAATACAAAAACTTTTGAGTAATATGAAAACTTTGAATTAATGTGTAATAATTATGTAAATTAACTAAAAGAAAACTATTTTACATAAATCAACTTTTTATGAAAATAATACTTGTATCTCCTTCATAGAAAAAAATTCATAACATAAAAAAAGAAAAATTTAGTCGTATACAATCCAACCATTGTTTCAAACTTTTTTAACATCAACTACCACAACAAAAAAAAAATAGAAAAACAAGAACTTTTCCCATTAATTAGTTTTACATACCTAACATAACATAACACGATACAAATGAAAAAGGTTGACAAATACTGACCTAGTCGAAATAAATTATGAAGTTTTTTTTGTTGCTCGTTTGTAACAAGAAACATGAAAATTTTTAATTATGGCAAACAAGATGGCTTGAATTATGTTTGCAAAGGTCAAAGAAAAGTTTAAGTTAAATGTTTTAGAAAATATGATCTTGTTTGTTATAGTGTCATAAAGAAAATGAAGTTGCGGTTGGATAATGTTTATGAATACTATGATAGACAAGAATTTAGATTAAAACTGAAACCGTTCGATTGTGTATTCACCAAATTTAAATTACATAAAATGTTCTAGTTTTCATTAATAACAAGCCGAACAAGCAATTTTAAACAACTAAAAAAACGGCAAAAAATTTTGCTGAAAGTTGCTATTTTAAGAATTAAAATTTAATCGCTGAATGCAGTATCTAAAAAATAATGACAGAATCCTCAAACGTATCTGTACTGAAATCTATACTAAAACCTTTTGCATCAAGTTTTACAATAAAACCAAAATAAGTCGAAAATCTTTTAGAACTATGACCACCATGGTCACAAAAACAAAATAAAACTAGATAAACGTAAATAAAAAAATATGGAGGGGCTGAAATCTCAAGCTCTGAGATATCAAGACTTTGGTCTGGGTTAAGGATTTTGATATAGTTTTTGGCAAAAAACTTTTATGAGCACATGGTTTTTAGTTTTGGGCAGCCATGTATATCAAATATAACTTTTTGTTAAAGTACATGTATTTTTTATCTCTCTTTAGATATGTATTACAAAACTAACACGAAACATCAATACGTTGTTGGAAAATTATAACAGATCATATATCAACATAATTTAGTGAAAAGATTAAACAATCAGCAAACTACTCAAAAACCTCTCCATTTAGCGTTTCGAGAAAATATTTCAAAATCACAAATTCATATTTCTTTCCAAATTCCAAAAATATTGTAAAATAAAAAATTCAAACTTTTTTCAAACAAAATTCTTAAAATATTTCGAAATTATTACAAAATCAAAGATTAAAACTTTTTTAGAAATTGTAACTTTTTCTAAAATTATAAAAATTATAAATAAAATCAAAAATTTTAAATTTTTCAAAATTCCAAAAATATTCCAAAAATTCTTACAAGATCAAAAATTGAAACTTTTTTCAAAATTCTAAATATATGTATATATAAAATTCAAAAATTCTGTTTTTTTTTCAAAATTCTAAAAATATTCTAAAAATTAGAATAAAACCAAAAATTTAAACTTTTTCTAAATTCTAATAATATTCCAAAAATTCTGAAAAATTCAAAATTGAAACTTTTTTCAAAATTCTAAATATTATAATCAAATCAAAAATTTAAAATTTTTCAAAATTCTAAAGATATTCCAAAAATTCTTACAAAATCAAGAATTGAAACTTTTTCAATATGCCAAAAATATTTCAAAAACTATAACAAATTAAAAAATTTACATGTTCAATTTCATTTTCAATTACATTTTCAGCAAACTATTCAAAAACCTTCCATTTAGCGATTCGAGAAAATATCACAAAATCACAAATTCGTATTGCTTTCAAAATTCCAAAAATTTTGTAAATATTATAATAAAATCAAACTTTTTCCAAAATTCTAAAAATATTCCAAAAATTATTACAAAATCAAAAATTAAACATTTTTCAAAATTCCAATAATATTCCAAAAATTCTTACAAAATCAAAAATTAAAACTTTTTCCAAAATTCTAAAAATATTGCAAAAATTATTACAAAATCGAAACACAAACTTTTTTCAAAATTCCAAAAATATTTCAAAAACTATAACAATTCAAAAATTTCCATGTCCAATTTCATTTTCAATTATATTTACGTCATAAAAACAGCTACATTTTTTTTCAAAAAATTGGCTAAAAAAATAAATGAAATCATTTTTTGACACACTTGACATTATTTTTTTTTACAAACTTATAATGCCATAATTCTCTTTAATAATAATAAATTTTCATGTCATACAAATTATTAATTTTATTTTTTTCCAACAAACTGGGTAAAAAAATAAATAAATAATCTTTCTTTTGACACACTTGACAACATTTTTTTGACAAACTTATAATGCCATAATTCTCTATAATAACAATAAATTTTCATGTCAAACAAATTATTAATTTTATTTTTTTCCAAAAAATTGGGTAAAAAATAAATAAAAATCTTTCTTTTGACACACTTGACAACATTTTTTGACAAACTTATAGTGCAATAATCTAGATTTTGGTCTCACATACCAATCCCGACCATCAAGATTTCTCCCAATTCAATGTTGCTACTCGTAATCAATTCAAATGAACGTTTTTTAAGCCAAAAATATGCAAATTTCCTTGTTTTGACACACTTGACGATTTTTTGACACAGCTATCGAACACATCGTCCTCTCGGCTCTTACCATTCAGTGTTTTTAGAAACCTAAGTTTAGAAACAAAAATTTTTGAAATCACTCCCGCGGTTTTCTAGATTTCGTCGGTTATCACCGGTTATTACGTCGGTTATCACCGGTTATTACGTCGGTTATTACCGGCCGACATATATATATATATATATATATATATATAAATATATATATATATATATATATATATATATATATATATATATATATATATATATATATATATATATATATATATATATATATATATATATATATATATATATATATATATATATATATATATATATATATATATATATATATATATATATATATATATATATATATATTTTCAATTAAATTACACATATATATATATATATATATATATATATATATATATATATATATATATATATATATATCTATATATATATATATATATATGTATATATATATATATATATATATATATATATATATATATATATATATATATATATATATATATATATATATATATATATATATATATATATATATATATATATATATATATATATATATATATATATATATATATATATATATATATATATATATATATTTTTGCTTTTTTAGAATCAGTAGGTCCTAAAACGTCGAAAAAAGGGAAAAAAGTGGGGGTAAGAATTTCACTTTTGGCTTAAAAATGTAATACTTAGGTCTTTCAGACCGAAGTAATGAATAAAAAGAACAGTTAAGGAAAAATAACCAAGCTCCTAACTCTTTTTGTCAATTTTTGTCCAAAAGCTTGTAATAGATTTCGATATTGAATAATCTGGAATGACAATTCCCTTACAAATAAAAAAAAATCCATCTGTAAGATGTGGAGTATTGAATATTCTGGAATGATAATTCCCTTACAGATAATTAAAAAAATCCGGTCTCCGCTTAACAGTGGGGGTGGAAGTTCCTGCCACCTATAGTACAAGGAAAAAAAACAGAAAAACTATGAGAGAAGGGCAACAACAACGAAAAACAAATCCCAAAGATGCTAGACACTAGACATCTTGTCTGATGTTGGGTCATCCCTGGAGTCATCTCACCTCGTCAACCTCAAACTTCAATTACTCTACATCATTATCATTTTTAACATGAATTTAATTTATTAATGAATTTCCACCCTGATCCCTCATGTATACAAAATAAAATTTGTTGATATTTAGAAATAAATGTTTAGCAAAAATAAACAATAAAAAAATGTCGCTTTATTTTTGTTCTTTGACATCCAGGAAACCTCCCCTCCTCAAGCGCTTGATGAGCAGAGTCTACTGAATCACTACAATAAAAGAGAAAAATAACTTATTATTATCAACATACATTAAGAATTTCTATTTTTGTTTCTTTTTGCCATGCAGGATCAAAGAAAAATTTTTTTTTTAAAATGTCTAACAATAATTAATATTTCTAGTTAACTAACGAAAGATATTGAACAATTTGACAAGATAATCCAATTAGTGACAATTGGCAACAATGAATAATGAAAAAACAAATACAACAAACAAAAAAAATAATCAAAAATAACTAATTGAGTAGCAAACAAATAAAATACATCTACTGCAAAATCCGATTAGTGATGTTGTATACAGCTGGTGGTGACTGGCAATGCTGGCACACAGGACGTCGTTTAAAGTCGAATTATATAAATTTCATCAAAATTAGTAAGATTCATTTTTCGGCTATTTTCTTCTAAATTTAAATCCACACTACTTTCGTCATCCGTATCTCTTTCTTCTGATGTAACTTAAGATTCACGAATTCCACGATTCTCTCACGAATTTAGAATTATTCTCAATATTATAACTTTCTCCCAACAAACGTCGCGATTAATCATCCTTCCCCATTTTCTATATTAGGCCTTATAATGATAAATTAGGCTATATTAGGCCTCAACGATAAACACTTTGAATTTTTTCTCATAAGGCTGATTGATTACTTGATAGGCTACAGATAATACTTCAACCAATTGATGTTTTGACGGATCCCGAATTTGGTTTGTGTAACTAACTTTTCTGTTTTAAAGTTATAACTTCCTGTACCGAATTGCAATAAAAAGAATATTAATAAAATGTCATTTTTTTGATTCTGAATCACTATACATTAAAGCTTGAGTCACAATAGGTAATATCCCTTGTTTTGTTTAATTACAAAAGTGATCCATCATTTACACTACACCACAAACGCGTGACTATTTATAATATATTATAATATACACTGTTTGTTTGTTTATTATTAAAATATATATTTTATTTAGTTTTTATATAATATATAGTCACTATAATATATAGCTTACTGTAAACAAACGATAATTACAGACAAGCGATCAACTTGAACTACAATCGGTTTTTCATCGTTCGCTATACTTAAAGGACAACACAAACAAATGTATTTTTTTTTTGATAATTCAAAACTGTTAGCACAGTTAATTTAAATTTCTTTATTTTTTTGGTTTTTTTCATTTTTTTTATAGACAACCGAAACACAGATTATTATTTTTATTTTATTTTTGGATTTTCCGTATCACAATTATATACCTTTATATCATGTTCCCAAGCGTCCATTTCCTTGTGTTGGTTTCTTTTCAGCTCGTGGTGGTAGCGGCAAATCAACCTTAGCAGCTCCGATGTCCAACCCAAAAAGAACAAACAATCTGTCGAATTTTCCTAAAACACCAAAAATCGTGTTGCCCTTCTCCTATTCAGCAAATAAAACACATGGTTTGTTGTTTCGACTATTAAACATAAGGCTGGTCTCGATCACGTGCCACACCCATTCATCAAGACAAACCGACGATCACCGATCGTTACAAGCTTTCAAAATTATGTAAACCATCCTAAAAGTTTAAGTACTAAATTCATCGAAATGACGAAACCTCTCCTCACCCTTCCTTCACTAAGTGCAATATGCATCAAATAAATTCAGAATTAAGGAAAATAGACTAAGCACTTGTGTACCAAGTTTCATCAAAATCAAATGATGAGAGTCATAGTTGTTAAAGTTTTATATAAATGTTTCTTCGGCAGAACTTCCAGTTCTAGTTTTTCACAACTATTTTTTCACCACGAACCAGCCAATGTGCCAATCTACATCAAAATCGAATGGCATAACTTACAGATGACAATATGTTAAAAAATCATATCTGTTTTAAAAACAACCGATAACAAACTTCCTTAACCTTTCCCACCTTTATACCAAACATTTTGGAACTATGGGAATATGCACTAAAATCTTATGTAAAGCATTTCATCAAAAAGAAAATATATTGAGCTTTATTTGTATCAAACAAACAGTTGTTCGGGACATCATTCCTTACAGAAAAAAATAATGTGCGAATATAACTCAGTGCCTGTGGGAATTACAAAAAATTGTTTTGAATTAGAAAATCCTTTCATATGACATGTGTCATATACAGGTCTAAGATAGGTCGTATATAGGTCTAAAATAATTTTTTTCAAAATTTCCACTCCCAATCCCCTCCATAATATAAAAATTTAAATGATGAGATGACCGCTATAGTTTTCGTTATTTATTTCCTTTGTAAATCTTTTGTGATGTTCGAAGTTAAGGTGGGTGAGGCATTGAGGGGGAGTGTTGATGTTGTACAGGACAAAATTTTCACATTTTTGAAAATAAGTCGGGAATAGTGTTTTTGGAAACTACAAAAAAAATTATTTTGGACTGAAAAATTATTCACCTTTCAAATGACATCCTACTTGTCAAGGTCAAAAATAAGTTTTTGTTCAATCTTTTTCTAATGTAATGTTCGAAGTAAAGGAGGAGGGGAAGGGAAGTACATGAAAAAAATTCACGTTTTTGGTACCAACTCAATAATTGAAATTAAAATGAAATGTACTGCTATTGCATCATTAGTTATCCATAGACTGATAAAACCGAAACTCAAAAAATGGTCCTTTGAGCTGGATAATTTATAATAAGTTTTTGATGATCGATTATGGAATTTCTGTTTTTGGACCAAAAGAAAGGTGTCATAGAATATATCTACTTGAACTTTTATCACTGAAAGGCAAATACCATGAATTTCAAGTTTAGTTTAATTAATTGAAAGTAAATTTAATATTTGATGATCCGTCGCCTGTTTTGTGTATCTCACCACTTGACATTTGTTGACACGTGAAATTAACGTGTTAGGATGATTCAAACATCATATGATTTAATGGTTACCATATCAACAAATATGTTATAGTTAAAGTATGCCAATCTTCATAATTTACGTTGCAACGAGATTCCCCTACTTTCTCGATGTTTTAGAACCTACTGATTCTAAGGAAATAAAAAAATGTCCGTCTGTCTGCTGGCCGAACTACCGGTCGTCCGTCACAACCATCGTTACAGAAAAAACCACTGGAGCGATCTAAAAAATTTTTGGTTCAAAAAATGGGTTAGCTTAATAGTAAAAGCTGAAAGGCCGATGTGTTCGATTACTTATCCGGAAGTAGAGTTTGCAAAATAGCCAGATTTTTATAAACCGCGGTTTCAGGTTTTTAATTTGTAGAAACCTGCGGTTACGGTTCGGTTTTCGGTTTTTGCTTTTTATTATAATGTGCTCAATTCAATGCAAAGACATTTACTTGAATTAATATATATCTTCTTGTATCATATAAGATTAGTTTTAAGTGAATCTTAGCTTAGATCTTAACTTACGACTAAAATTATCTGAAACCGAAAAAACGTGTTCAGATTTGGTGGGAGGATTTCGCTTTTATCAAAAATTGTCTGTCTTATAAAATTTGAACTTGTAATACCTTTAATAGAAAAACCGTCTTTTGTGGCCAATTCTCCAACAATCTAGAGAAGCTTTGTTCATAAAATAAATTAATATTTTTTGTGTGAGTTTCTAATTAGATTTGTTGAAGCAACATTTGTGTCAGAATTCTGTGGTCTTTTACAAGAAATTATATGAACATTTCGCATGTGGTTGATCATTGCAGACGTAGAACCCTTAGAATTGTTCCGCATCTAATCCACTTTTCTAACATTTAGCTCTATTGTTGGCATTGTTCGTAGATGAAATTTTTGTAAAATATTCTCAAACTGCTGTTGATGATGAAGACATATTTTTTTTTTAATATTGTTGCTTTGCAATTTCAACTGCGAATAGTGTGAAGTGTAAAACTAAATTATTAAAATATTCGTTATTGTTAACAACAGTTTATTAATTACCTATTATTTTTACAGTATATTACTTATACTTATATTATTAGTCAATCCAATCAAATTTAGCGATAAACACAGTTTTTTTTTGTTGATTTTCTGTTTGGCTCAATATGAAACGAAACGAAGATCACAAATGAATTACTACTTTGATTCAAAATTAAAGTAACTATTATAAATTATTACTTAGTTGTTATAGCTTAACCTTCGCGTGAACGGATATTTTTAGCGACTGATATGAACAATCTACCCCGGTAGATATTACATATATCATAATATCAACAAACGTAACTGTGTATTTATTTTACTTTTGTGTAAGCATACAATAAAAGCATATATTTAAAAATAAAGTTACTTTTTTTTCACATTGACCAGTAAAAATGTTCATATAAAAACCAAGGAAAAATATCTACCCGGGTAGATATTGTTTTCTTGCGTAAAAAAACTATAAAAATCCAAAATAAGTGTTAAAAGGAAGTCCAAAATATTTTTTTCTCAGATTTTACGAAATCAATTTAAAAATTAGTCACATAGCTGAACAGGCATGATGATTGGCTATAAACTCATAAAGTTATTGAATAACAAAAACCGTGATATCTACCCGGGTAGACACTGTTCACGTGAAGGTTAAGCCTTAAACCAATTACTGCTAGCATCCTCTTTGAATCAGTAGACAACACATAAATGAAATTTAGACAGAAAATATAGAAAATAAATTTTCGATGACATTTAAAATTTGTTGAAAACCGCAAACTGCGATTTTTAGCAGCGGCTTACGGCTACAATTTCATAAGCTGGAAACAGCGGTTTCGGTTTACGGTTAACCGAACCGTGCAAACTCTATCCGAAAGTGTGTCAAAAAATCGTTATGTATGTCAAAACAAGAAAATTTGCATACTTTTTGCTTAAAAAACATTCATTTTAAGTGATAACGACTAGTAACATTGAATGTGGAGAAATTTTGATGGTCGGCATTAGTATGTGAGTCCCAGAGCTTAATTTTTGTATTAAAAATGTTAAATGTGTCAAAAAAATGATTTTCATTTATTTTTTGTACCAATTTTTTTGAAAAACATAAAATGGATTTTTTGTAGGACATGAAATTTAATTGAACATGTAATGGGATATGGAATATAGTTAAATTCAGTTAAACTCCTTCCTTCCAACAGTTGGAAAATATCAAGTTGCTGCAGATTAAATGTCGTTATTTTAACAAAAATTGTAATTATTAGGAAGATGCTTAGAAGGTAAATACTGACAATTCTCAAATTATTTGATACTGCAAACTCAGTCAATCTCTTGCAATTGTCGTTTTAATTCAAATGCAGGTTGTTGGGGCCCACCACATTTACATAAGAGATATCTTTACCAACCGGTCATTAAAGTCACCAAGAATTATAATGAAGTCGTGTGTTGGTATTTCTTTTTCTTCCAGCAGTATTTAGAAATTATTCTTCTTATCGACGTTCTTAGCTTCAGTAGGTGAATGCACGGCAATAAGAGAAATATTGTTGTATGTACCGCGTACACATGTACCGCTAACACGTTCGCATTCGCAGATCATCTCATTTCCCGGGATGAGTTCCACCACGGCTTCTTGTATGCGTGCACCAACAAGAAGACCAGTTCCAAATTCTTTTCGAGAAAGATGACCACTCCAGTATAAAGAGTGAATATCTAGATCTTGTTTTCCAATTATTAACTGTCTCATTTCTTGCAGAGTAATGATATCCATCCTATTCTTCTCAGCCTCTGTTTCTAGACTTATTACAGCATCAAGATCGCTCATATTCTCTTTCTGATTTCAATATTTAACAAAGTTTTTTCCGTGGTGAGGGTGTAAACCTCAGACCCAACCAAAATTTTCGTTAATGGGTCCAATTATCCAATTATCTCACTATACCAGTGCTAAGGGTATGTAGTAGTCACACTTGTAGATCAACGATTAAAAATCAATAAAAATGGATGCGGAGAATTTCCGTTCTACCCAAATAAAATCCACCCAAGCACAAGAACCAATATATGATTTGGAGTAAGAAACATTTTTTCTTCGACTGTTTGCATTACTGCTCACATTACTTCGGTCTGAAAGACCTAAGTATTTCATTCATGAGCCAAAAGTGAAATGCCTACCCCCACTTTTTTGGCATTTCTTGATGTTTTTACTGATTCTAAAAATCCGAAAAAAAGTGTATGTCTGTCTGCAGGCCGGCCGGCCGGCCGTCATTACCTACGAAATCTAGAAAACCGCTAGAAGGAAATCAAAAATTTTTTTTCTAAAAATAGGTATATTCTAGGAACAGGTCCAAAAGGATGCGGTGTACGATAACTGTACTGGAAGTGTGTCAAAAAATCATTATGTGTGTCAAAAATAGCAAATTTTCATATTTTTGCTTAAAAAACGATAATTTTAAGTGATTACGAGTAGGAAAATTGAATTTGGAGAAATTTTTATGGTTAGTCCAGGAATATTAGGGGTTTCACCTCGGAATGAGAGATAGTCGGCTGTAAACTTGTATAAACCTTTATTTTGGCACCCTAAATCTTGTCTCAAAACCTACTTATCGTAGGGTGTCTACAGATATTCCAAGGTCAAAGATAAAAAATCGATTTTATACACATTTATTGCAAATATCTCGTTTCCTATGGGCTTTATGCTATTTGTATGTATAATAAATATTGTAGAGGATTAAATTCTCTACAACTTTTGTTTAAACATTTTTTTATATATTGAACCATTTTTTGAGATAGAGAGCAGAGCGCGCGCAGTGTTTAACTATTTAGAGTATCATTCGAGGTCAACCTGTAGTCTCGATTTAAAACATGCTGTATAAAGTTTATAAATTATTGATAAATATATGATTCTAAATAATTTGCATTTTTTATTAACTATTACGTTATAGTTAATATTTTTTTCAATAATTCAGTATCTATTCATTTAATAACACTTACCTACTCGTGTAATTATAAAGTTATTAAGGAAATAGTAAATTCTTGTATGAGCTTAGAATGATGGCAATTCTTCACGAGGACGAAATTTCCCGTAACGAGCGAAGCGACAGTTCATCAAATTAACAAAACTGCATAAACCTGTGCAGTTATCAAATCTTCCACCAACGAGTGCAGCAGCTCACCAATATTTCAAGCGTGTTTATTATCAAGTTCAGACTTGGTTAGGGCATGACTTAGAACCCCAGAATTGGGGTTGGATAATGCGTGATGAAGTCCTGGAACCTGTTATGACAATGAATCCACCAGCTCCGGAGGAATTGATTAACACAATATTCTGCAACTGCAAGAATGGTTGTGGTTCGCGATGTGGATGCAGCAAAGCAGGGTTGCAGTGCTCTTTAGCTTGCGGGCAGTGTAATGGGCAAGCTTGTCTTAATGCTTCACCATATCAGAGTGATATCAATGAAGACGGTACTTTTGATCCCGAAATCCTGGAAGAACAGACAAATGACGTTGAAGACGAGAACACAGAGGAATTTGAAATTTTACAGCGACTGGAAGACAATGATGAAGAAGAAGAAGAAAATTGAAATTATAACTTGTAGTTTTTTTATTATTATTCAATTTTTAAATTTCAACGTTCATATATGTATGGAACGGTATTTTTCAATCAAAACATTAATTAAAAATTTAATTCTTTTCTTTTTATTTAGTTAGGAAGTAAATAGTATAAATTAAATTAGAATTAAAAAATAATTAAAGTATTTCCCTTAATAACTTTATAATTACATGAGTAGGTAAGTGTTATTAAATGAATAGATACTGAATTATGGAGAAAAATATTAACTATAACGTAATAGTTAATAAAAAATGCAAATTATTTAGAATCATATATTTATCAATAATTTATAAACTTTATACAACATGTTTTAAATCGAGACTAAAGGTTGACCTCGTATGATACTCTAAATAGTTAAACACTGCGCGCGCTCTGCTCTCTATCTCAAAAATAGTTCAATATATAAAAAAATGTTTAATTAAAAGTTGTAGAGAATTTAATCCTCTACAATATTTATTATACATACAAATAGCATAAAGCCCATAGGAAACGAGATATTTGCAATAAATGTGTATAAAATCGATTTTTTTACCTTTGACCTTGGAATATCTGTAGACGCGGACACCCTACGATAAGTAGGTTTTGAGACAAGATTTAGGGTGCCAAAATAAAGGTTTATACAAGTTTACAGCCGACTATCTCTCATTCCGAGATTCTTGCCTTTATTTGACTAATTTTCTTGGACTAGGTAGGGATTGTTATGTGAGATCAAAAACTAGATAATTGCATTAGAATTTTGTCAAAAAAATGTTGTCAAGTGTGTCAAAAGAAAAATTTTACTTCGGTTTATTTATTTTTTTACCCAATTTTTTGGAAAAAATAAAATTAATTATTTGTATGACATGAAATTTTATTATTATTATAGAGAATTATGGCATCATAAGTTTGTCAAAAAAATAATGTCAAGTGTGTCGAAAAAATTTATTTCATTTATTTTTTACTTTTGGAAAAAAAATTTAGTTGCTTTTATGACGTAGATGTAATTGAACATGAAATTGGACATGGACATTTTTAATTTTGTTATAATTTTGCAATATTTTTAGAATTTGGAAAAAAAAATAGAATTTTTGAATATTATATATTTTTTAGAATTTTGAAAAAAGTTTTAATTTTTGATTTTGTAAGAATTTATGGAATATTTTTAGAATTCTAAAAATTTTAAATTTTTGATTTTGTTATAATTTTTGGAATTTTGAAAAAAGTTTCAATTTTTGATTTTGTAATAATTTTTGCAATATTTTTAGAATTTTGGAAAAAGTTTGCATATTTAAAAATGTTTGGAATATTATTGGAATTTAGAAAAAGTTTAAATATTTGATTTTATTCCAATTTTTCAAATATTTTTGGAATTTTGAAAAAGTTTCAATTTTTGATTTTGTTAATTACAACATTTTTGGAATTTTGAAAGAAATATGAATTTGTGATTTTGTAATATTTTCTCGAAACGCGAAACGAAACGTTTCGAAACGTTTTTGAGTAGTTTGCTGAGTCTATCATCTTTTCACTTAATTATGTTAATTTATGATCTGATATAATTTTCCGGCAATTAATTGATGTTTCGTGTTAGTTTTGTAATAAATTTCAAAACAGAGATAAAATACTTTTACAAAGAGTTTTATGTTATAATTTTAAATCATACGATATGCTTTTAGCTCAAACTTTTTTTTCAAAATTCTAAATATATTCCAAAAAAATATGGAAGAGGTGAAATCTCAAGCTCTGAGATATCAAGACTTCGGTTTTGATTAAGGATTTTGATATAGTTTTCGGCATACAACTTTTATGAGGACGTTGTTCTTAGTTTTGGGCAGCGGTGTATATCAAACATAACTCTTTGTTAAAGTGCATGTATTTTTTTATCTCTATTTAGAAATTTATTACAAAACTTAAACGAAACATCTATACGTTGCCGGAAAATCATAACAGATCATAAATTAACATAATGTAGAGAAAAGATGATACACTCAGCAAACTACTCAAAAACCTCTCCATTTAGCGTTTCGAGAAAATATTACAAAATCGCAAATTCATATTTCTTTCAAAATTTCAATAATATTGTAAAAATTAAATAAAATCAAACTTTATTTCAAAATTATTAAAATATTTCAAAAATTTTAACAAAATCAAAAATTAAAACTTTTTTGAAAATTCCAAAAACTATAATAAAATCAAAAATTTTAAATTTTTCAAAATTCTAAAAATATTTCAAAAATTCTTACAAAATCAAAAATTGAAACTTTTTTCAAAATTCTAAAAATATATATATAAAATTCACAAATTCAAAAATTCTATTTATTTTTTAAAATTCTAAAAATGTTGCAAAGATTATAACAAAATCAAAATCAAAAATCAAACTTTTTCCAAAATTCTAAAAATATTGCAAAAATTATTATAAAATTAAAACTACAAACTTTTTTCAAAATTCCAAAAATATTTCAAAAACTATAACAAATTCAAAAATTTCCATTCCATTTACGTCATAAAAAAACAAAATTTTTTTGACACACTTGACATTATATTTTTGGCAAACTTATAATGCCATAATTCTCAATAATAATAATAAAATTTCATGCCATACATATACTTAATTTTTCCTTCTAACGTCAAAAAATTAGTTCATAATTTGACTAAGCTGGCTGCGAAGAAATGCAACTTCTCCGCAGGCGACAGTTTTACTTTTCCTTTTCCCTCCGTGAAGGGAAAAGTGTTGCTTTGATACGGCTAAAATAATAACACACAAAATATAAATTTAAACGTCATTTTTATTTGTTAAACTAATATTAAACGTGCAATTTGTTAATGTTGCATTTTGAAAATTGGAACCATGCAGTACCATAGAAGTCTGTGCAGACGAAGCTAAATTTTCTGAAATCAAATGAGATGCTGATGTTTCAATGACATTCGTTTTGATGGCACTAGATGTTATAACTTCATTCAATATTTTACTTGCGTTTCCATTTTCTCGCCAGATTTTGTGGGTTCAAGATAGAAGACGGCTTCATTGCCTCAATTTCTGCCGAGAAACTCGATTGCATTTCAAAAACTGGCCGATCAACGATAAACAATTTATATCTGTCAAAACTTTTTTTTGTAAACAATCGAAACTACTACAATTTATATCTGTCAAAACATTTTTTTGTAAACAATCGAAACTATTCACATTTATAAGTCACGCCTTCTTAAATATTTATTGTATGCATAAATGAACCCAGAACTGAGTATCAAAACCACAAAAAACATGGCACATTTTAAAACGTTTCTTCAAACGCAACTTCAATAGCATATTTTATTTCGAGGAGATGTCACTTTTCATGGCTCGCCTTTTATTACCCGCCTCACTGTGTTTGGCGGGTAAACTCAGGCGCGCCATGAAAAGTCATACTTCTCCTCCGTATAAAATAATATACTATTATATTTTCCAAAAAATTGGGTAAAATGATAAATAAAAATTTTTCTTTTGACACACTTGATAATACTCTTTTGACAAACTTATAATGCAATAATCTAGGTTTCGGCCTCACATAAGAACCCCGACTATCAAGATTACTCCAAATTCAAAGTTTTTATTCGTAATCAGCTAATAATTAAAATGAACATTTTTAAGTAAAATATATGCAAATTTCCTTGTTTTGACATACTTGACGATTTTTTGACACACTTTCTGAGCAGTTATCGAATACATCGTCCTTTCGGCTCTTTCCATTGAGTAAACCGATTTATATAAAATAAAATTTTTGAAATCCGTTCAGCGGTTTTCTAGATTTCGTATTTCGAGGAGAATAAAGTTTATTGAAACTTACATACTACACACCTTTCGATTCGCCTGTCAGATACTTGTGCTCATCAAAATCGCCTGTCAGTTTTTTGAAGTAAAACTTCTTTAGGCGCGTTATGAGAATTTTGAACGGAAGTAACAATTTGAACAGTTATATAACCACATATATTTATCTCTATCATACTACAGTCTGATTTTAAATCTTAAACACATATTTGCACACAATTCCAAAAAACAAAAGTAGAAATTTAAACAACAATGAAATAAAGAAGAAATTTAAACAACAATGAAGTAAAAAAGGCAAACGAATATTATGTTCGGCAAGTATGCGATACAATTCGATTACGATTGTATTTAATATTCATTTATTCAGTCTGTACTAAATTTTATATGAGTTGAACGTGTCGATTTTTATTTAAGTATCTAAGATCGACACTTCCAACTCGTATAACATTTAGTACGAAACTGAATAAGTGAATCAATAATACAATACACATAATCGAATTGTATCGCATACTTGCCAAACATAATATTCGTAATATTTTATTGAGTTTCGTAATTTTTTAAATTTATATTTTGAATTGTTTTAGTTTTTTAACCGACTTCAAAAGAGATGTATGTTAATTGTTAACCGATTTCTCAAAAAAAGCTTGATCAATTTGGATGGTTTAAATTGTATTCTATTTGGGTTGATTTCGAGAGGGTCCCATAGTGTTGTATGATGTGAAAAATGCCGTTTTTCAGAAAATTAGAAAACCCCGTATTTTTATGTATTTTAGCCGATTTTTTGGAAAAAAATAAAATTAATTACTTGTATGACATGAAGTTTTATTATTATTATAGAGAATTATGGCATCACAAGTTTGTCAAAAAAATAATGTCAAGTGTGTCAAAAAAATTTATTTCATTTATTTTTTTGCCAAATATGAATTTAGCAAAATATATTTAAAAAAATTCTACTTGAAGCCGTATTTTTCATTTATCAAAGGCTATCTATAAACTAAAAATAAACCAAATTAAAAAGGGTCGAGTCAAAATGTCGCAAAATTTTGCTGAACTTGACTGAAATTGCTTTTTAAAAAGTTCATTTAATAATAAAATATTTGATATTTAACATAAAAAAAAAATCTGAATCTAAAAATCGCCATTTTTATAATTTTCCTTCAGAACAAAAAAAACTGATTCCCGACAGTCATATGCACAACGAATTTTATCTCTAAAACAAAAAATATAGCTAGTCCCAAACTTTCACAAGTGGTTAGATATAAAATAAGCGTCAATTTAGTTTAAAAAAAAAAAAAAAAAAGGCTATGCCATCTTTTTTTCAATTACACCATTTTTTTCTTATGTTACACCGTTAAAAATTATTTCAAAAAATTAACAGTGTACATTTTCAAAAACTTTGTTCTAATACCTATTCAACGACATATCATTTATGAAAATCGATTGAGTAGTTTTTCTACAATCGCTCGTCAAAATGCACTCACATCACAAAATAACAAAAATTGAGGGGCACCCTGTGAAGACCCCTGGTCGAAAAAAATATTCTAAGAGAACTTGTATTTTTATTTATCAAAGACTATCTATAAACAAAAAATAATCAAAATTAAAAGGGGTCAAGTCAAAACGTTGTTGAATCTTCGTGAAATTGCTCTGATGTTTCGTGTTTTATATAATAAATAAGAAATAAATTTCTAAACAGAGATAAAATACTTGTACTTTTACAAAGAGTTTTATGTCTGATATACATCGCTGCCCAAAACTAAAAACCATGTCCTCATAAAATTTTTTTGCCGAAAACTATATCAAAATCCTTAACCCAGGCCGAAGTCTTGATATGTCAGAGCTTGAGATTTCAGCCCTCCATATTATTCAATTATATAGCAGTTAAAAAAATGTGATGTTTAGTAAAAGCTTCAACTCATGCGTTTATCCAAATTTTTAACAGAAAAACCATTAAATATTTAAACTTCATATTATAACTAATTTTTTGTTTGTTTTCTTTCAGAAATTACAACACCAATGAACAAAAACAAATAAATAAAATTAAAAAAAATTCAGTTCCATTTAATTAAACAAATCCATTAGTTTATAAACAATGTAAATACATGCCAAAATTTGGTTTTTAATTAAAAAATCATTCAGTTATAAATTTATTATTTAAAATAAAAAACGATTTAATAAAATAAAAATCATAAATAAATTATTTTATTGAAACATAAAAATAAAATGGACAATCAAAATTCACAATAAATAAAATTGCAAATTCATTTATTTATTTTAAATTTAGTTTTTTGTGTTTGTTTTTTGCATAAATTTTTTTTAAAAATATAAATATTTTACTAATGAATGAATATATGAATTAGTTATACCACCAGTGATAAATGATGACATTAATGAATATAATTAACTTTATTCAATACTTTCAATGATAACCTAACCTAAATAAATTAAATCACAAGAAAAAAGAAAACATTCTAATTTTCTTTTTAATTACATATTTGAAAGTTTGTTCCTGTCAATTATTTATATTTTTTTTTGGGGTGTGAAAAGTTATTAAAAGTTGAGCTTTTTTCGGTTTGTTATTAAAAGTTTTGTTTAAAGTTTGATGTGAATTTAGATGTTCGTGAAGTGAAATAGTAATAATTTAGTCATTAAAATAGCAATATGGGGAAAACTATGGATAAATATTTATTAATATTTATAGTGTGTGCGCCTGGTAAGTAATGCATTTTTTTATGGATAAGTAATTTTTAAGTGAATACAAAAACCATTTGGTCTGAATCTGTTTTAGTATAGAACAAGTTTTTATTGGTGAAAATTTAATACAGAAAATAATTGTAATACTCACTCACAAAATTCTTACACCCAAGTATACGTTTTTCGATTTTAAAATCCAAAAAAATCTTCCTGATACGAACCAATTAATGAAGAAAACCTCAAAATATAACGTTATCATAACACAAAACTTTTTTTTCTAATAAAAATTATATTTTAAATTAATTATAATCAGAATACACAAAACAAAAAGTTATTCTAATGAGCGGGAAAACAAAGAAAAAACCATAATGAAAATTTTTTCGAAAAAGAAAACGAATAAGAAAATAAAAGTTTGGGAAATTTTTCTGTATATTAAACTAAGAATATATATATTATGAACAAGGAAAAAGGAATATAATTTATATTTATAAAATTTAATGAAGATCGCTGAGGGGTTCTTATTATTTTCAAAAGGTTGTATAAATAATTATATATTCAAATAAAACCTTTTGTTGTTAACAAAACAATAATTGAAATTTGTTAAAAAATAAAATATGGAGTTCGTGCAATAATTATTTGAGGTAACTTTAAAATTTTCTTTAAACTTTTTAGAAAATTATATTTCTATAAGGATTTACACATTCAAAACACATATAGGAATGTGTGTCCTTCGATAAGAATTTTAGATTGATAAGAAATTTAGAAATTTTAATTAAATTTACGTTTATAAATTTTGATTGAAATTATTGTTCTTTAAGAAAGAGTTAGAAAAAATACTTTGGCGGAGAGGTTAAGTGTATACAAGTGGTGCCAGACAATAAAATGCCCTCCCGGCTGAAACCTTCTCATGTAGATATATTGTACCCTACTTGTTTTTTTCCTTGTGAGGAGTATCCTGTTAGAGTACCTTCTCTATTTCTGCATCTTTTTGGAAATTTAGGTGAAAGAGAGGGCTAAGTGTCACGAGGGTCATGACTAACGCCAGAAAGTATAATGCTTTCCTAGATGAAACCATCTCATATTGATCAAAGCTCTCCGATCTTTAAGAAGATGAGCTGGGCTCTTTTCCTCCAATCGACAATAATTTAGTTAATTTTTTAGTAAGATGAAAGTACTTAATTGATTGGCGCAGTGGGAAATGCTCTGCACTTGTCCCATTGTCCCAGTTATGCAAGTACCAGCAAGTTTCTGTGCTTTTTCTAACTCAGTTTTCTCATTTTTAAACATAATGTTTTTGTATACCATCAGCTCTTATTAGTTTGTTCACCACTTATGTTGTTTTTTCAAAAAAATTTCAAAAAAATTTGTCAAAAAAAAAAATTTGTCTTCTAGAACTACTAAAAGAAAGTTTGTCTGCGTTGAAGATTCAACTATGAAACCTAAATTAGCCTTAATTAAAGTTTTTATTCTTGTGAACGAGAGAGGCCAACGTAGTTTTGCTCGCACTGAAATTTAGTCCTAAAGATATCCATAAAGTGTCGATGCCAGATTAGGTCTCTTCTTCACAATATAACAGAGTATCTTAACATACCTCAAGCGAAATAACTATGTCATCCATGCATACCCAAGACATTTGAAAATCAGCCCTACGATAACAAGTAATTCGTACACTAAATACCGTATGATGTTGTGGTTTTTTTTTCAAAACGGTGCCTCGAATATATGGCAAATGGTGATTTTGCAAAATGTATGCCTTGTTTTCGCTCCAGACAATTTTAGAGATATGAAAAGAAAACGCCTTAGGCGTAATTTTTTTTTTGCTGATAAGAACTATCGACTAACGTGTGTAACGATTAACAGTGCAGAGATTGCACTTACTAAGGCTATAGATTTGTTTTCCTGACTGTGAATCCGGAAACCGCTTTCGGCTTTACTCAGGTAGTCCTTGTTTTGAGTGGTTCGTACAAATTTTATAAGAGCTACACTGCCCCAACCATCCCTCCTTACCTGGCCTATCCAAACACCATATTATCTCGTCTTAGAAAAACACATAATCAATTATTCATTTCATTTATTATGCCACAGCCCCACACCCTTTTTGAATACCAAGTCCGGCTTGAAACGTTCTCAGAGTGTGGGACGTCCCCACGATTTGTAACGAAGGGAACTTTGAACAAATTACTTTTAAGCTAAAAACTTTTTATCTCCCCTTCGTCATAAATTTCCTTATGCCAGAAAATATTTACTTTTCTAATTTTGCGTTATTATCACATCATATTTATTTTCTAACACAGTTTCCCATATTTCGTTTTTGCAAATTATGCAAAAACATCATTAAATTAAAATCTTAATTACAACTAAAGTCAAATCAAATTTCGTTTAAGTCTGAGATTCAGTTTTCTGAAATCAGGTATTTTCTTTTCTGGAATTCAAGCTTTTTGTCCATGAATTGCTATTTAACCGTGAGGGTTTTTTTATGATATTTTTGCACTGATGTTTTAATTCAACTTTTTTATGCATCCTATTAACAACAATTCAACAATTCGAATACAACACAACTCGTATAACATATGAAACAAACCAAGCGACAGTGAAAATGCTCAACCGGATCATAATTACAAAACATTGGAAAAAATCCACGACTCCAAATGACTGAGCGAAGTCTAGAGTGGTTTCCGGATCCACAACCAGGTGGAAAAATCTTTAATCTTAGTACGTGCAGTATCTGCTCCCATGAAGGGGACTACATTGCACTGCTAATCGTAACACGTGTGGAGTTTTAAAAAATTTCAGATGGTGAACTTAAAATGGCTGTTTTGATCTAAATAATAAAACAATAAGTAAAATTTGGCTGCACAATTTGTATTTCATATACAAAAAAGAAAGAAAAATATAGAAAAACTGAATTTAACAATGTGGATGTTTTCGGTTCTTGATTTTATTCTTTCTTTAAGACAATACATAAACAGTCAACTTGTTTTAATCGTCAGCATCACACGCTGATTATGACTTCACTTATATCCCTTTATAACTAAATAATATATGGTTTCACTTTTGTCCAATTTCGCAAAACTTTATTGATTTGGATATCACAATAATAATAATTTATGTTGATTTTTACATCAAAGCTTCCAAAAAGCAAACCGTGCATGAATTTCCTTATGACGAGTATACATCTACCAGGAAATTATTTAGTGACAGCACGAGTTTAGATATCAAATCCTCCTTCTTTTAACCAGTTGGCATATTATTACAATCCTTCCCAAACTAGAACAAATTTTGGCGCTTTGTTTTCCACAATCAATTTATTTGTGCTTAGTTCTAGAAAAGTGCACTCAAACTTGTGATATAAATTTGCTTTTATTCCATACAAATAACAATTTATTTTTTCTCTTTTTTTCCTTTTTAACGATTTGCTATGAAACAAGAAATTTCCCATGTATCCAAACACAAAAACAAGTTCAAACAGTACAAAATCATTCAAAGAGGAAGATTCCAATATTCTCAATATCAACAAACAAAAAATATTACATTTTAATCAAGGCGAAACCCCTTCACCGTATATTAATTAGAATGATATTATAAATTACGACAAGTTTTTCTCGGTTTTAAATTTATTTTTTATTATAGGAAAGACAACGATTATGTATCAAAACAAACACTGTATTGTGTGTATGATAAAAATAATAAAGGAAAGTATTATTTGGTGGAGAAATGTACCACAAAAAATTTGCACCTCCGTAGTTTATTTATATGAGCTTTTGTTTATTGTATTAAGATGTGAATGTATGATTTCGCACTATAGTCTATGTTATATGACAATGTCTTCAGCAAACCATAGTTAATAAGGGTTGAAAGGATTCTGGTCGTAACAATCTATAGCCCACTTAATACGATTTAACGTAAAAAGTATGGATTCCATCCTATAGTTCTCTGGGCTTGATCTCACAAGAATGGCTTAAATCTCCTGTAATGTTGTTATCAAACAAGTCCTACCTTGAGTTCTTTTAAGCTTGTTTTTGTGACAAAAATAGTTGTATTTTCAACGTTAAACACAGTTAAGCTTTTTTTATAAAGTATTCTAACAGAAACTCACCTCTCTGGCTTGTTTTCATAATACCCCATATCTTTTTATGAGCAAATGAATCACACCCAATAATTAGAACAACTTTTTGTTAGTATTTCACTCCACTAGTGCTTGTATCTTCGTGGACGGTATTTACACCTCGTTTCCGAATATAATAGTGCTCAGTATTGCCTTTAGGTTTCTTGTGAGAAAATATTAAAAACATAAATAATTGCTACCAAACAAGAAATTTTCCATGTACCGAAAAAAAGACAAAAACAAGTTCTACAGAGATTTTTGTAAGCATTTAAGCTCAAGTAGCTTAGAAAATTCTTTGAATCTTTTCAATATTAAGCTTTTGTTGGATTTTGGAGTGGATTTGAACCTTTCTTATCAGTGCCGTGATTTAAATAATGGCAGACATTCTTATAGTTATCGCTGCCAAGATGTAAGATGATTAATGATCTTTCAACACTGAGAAAAACATGTTTTATTTCTTATAAAAATACGGTGTTTCAGCCTCGACGTGAGGGTGGATATGGCAAACCTAACTCCAAAATTGATTCAACAGCTGTACAGGTACATAACGGTGTAGTTTAGGCAACCGCTCCTAATGTTTGTGTACAATTTAAATATAATTAAATTAATTTCAAAAACTTCAATTTCGATATGAAAAATTCATGATATAAGACCTAAGTAAATTTGTTTCATAGGAACGTAACACTTTATATTTTAAATAAACCTCATTCTGTTGTCAAGAAAATTTTTGGAGAAAACTTCACACAAAATTCACACAAAGTAGTGTCTAGAATTTTAATGTGAAAAATCCTCAGATAACGAATAAAGATTTTCCATAATAAGAAGTCTAAGGCAGTAGACAAATTCAAATTAAGTAAAAATAAGTGATGATGAAGTATCAAAATAGTCATCGCCTCGAGAGCGTAATTGATAAACGTTTCAGCCGTAACAGTATTCAAATAACAACACTATTTAAGCAGATTTGAATGCGGTTTGAAACACGAAAAACGAGAAGTGTAGTTTTCTTCCGAGAAAAATCAAACGATTTGAAAAAATGCTTTGGAAAGAGCTGAATTCATCAATAAAAGCTGAGAACCTATTATACTAGCTCAAATTTAATGTCCTTTTCAGCAAAATTTTTTCGAAATTCATGCTGTGTTGATGATTTGACAACTTTACTCTGTCCTTGCAGAACGAATAAGATAAAAAACGTAAAATTTCCAACTATAGGAGTAAAAATACCTAATTCAAAATAATAGTAATTTAATGTGTAAGTATAAGCGAGCGGGATTAAATTTGCAATGCTCGCTTTGCACACATGGTTGTAAAAAAAACAAAAAGAAACATTTGTTTGTTGATCACGGTGGGATAATTTTTTTTTTCACATACTCACACATTTAATATTTGCTTCAAATTTGATGCTTTCCTTCATCTTAAAAATAGATTATTTATCTGAATTGGTTGGCCAATTATGAAAGTATTGTTATTAAAATAAATAAACAGGATGGCGAAAACGTATTAATTTTCTTTTTCTGCATACGGAATGAAAGAATATAATAAAATCAACTCGGAATGAAAGAATATAATAAAATCAACTCCAAAGGAGCGAATAAAACAAACCAAAATTTTGCTCTTACGAGTAAAAACAATATTAAAAACGTATAGTTTAAATTCCCATATAATGTAGAAACATTTAAATAATATGGAATCTAATGACATTGGAAAAATTTAACTTAAGTATAATAAATACGTGATGAAGAAGGATAATAATAATTTATTTATAATATCATAAAGAGCAGAGCTCGTAATAGATATTTACATATACAAAGTTTTAACTTCAAAATTGTCATCGTTTCAACAGCGTAATTGATAGCGTGTCTGCGTTAAGATTCCAACAAGGCATTGAAGAGGAAGGTTTGGATCTATCCAAAACACGAAAAGTGAGAAGTGGAGTTTTTTTCTAAGAAACTTTCAACCCTCCCTTTGAATTGAAAAAATTCCAATTACTTCCTTATACTTACTTGAGTTTAATTGATTTCAAAATTACGCTATAAATTCCAAATAGTGTTTTTACTTGTTAGTTTAGGTGCATATGTCCGCTTGATTATATTTTCCCTAACTGTTATTATAACAGGAGAGTGATCTGGTTACAACCCGTCATTATTTTCGATATTGATGTAGGTTTTTGACATATTCCTTGTAATAAAAAAGTCGATTAAATCATAGACTTTACCAAGATCGGTTGAGCAGTAGGCCGGTGAACCACCGGAATGAAAACCACACTTTTTTATCAATCACGCTTCGTACAGCTCTTTGCTTTAATCGCCAATATGCGTTTTTGAGTTACAATCTCCCCCAATGAAAAATATCAACTCGTTTAGGCTGCTTTGTTCATCTAACCACCATAGAATTACTTCCATGAAGTTTTTGATGCTTCTGAATACTCCCGAGTCATTGATTGACTCTGAGCCTTTTAGAAATTTTGCGTATTATCTTTAATCTTTTGCGTGTCCACCCCATACACCCACACACGCACACACACTCATACCCAATTGTACACATCCATGCCTATACGCGCATTCACACCACATATCACACGCATTCACACCACATATCATATCACACCACCATCAATTTAATGCAATGCGACCTTAAGAGCGTATATAATCAGTTTGGTTATTTATGGTAATAATAAATTCTAGTATATAGAATAGTAATTTTCGTTTCAGCCTAATTGAATCTTAAAATCCGTAAAGTAAATGTTATTCGAAAATCAATCTAGTTTTATCTGGGGAAATTCCGTCATTGTTATAATTTAAGTTCTTCAGCATATAATTCCTTTTTTTTTCTTGTATGTACGTAGGTAAACGATATACTTTATTCTTTGTGTGGTACATTGATAACCGTACCTAATTACCAGTATTAATATTAGGTAAGTAGTTATCAAATGCCTTAAAATACAACAAGAACATAACCAAAAATATCTATATATTTTTATATATTCGCACATTTATAAGTTGTATGTATAAAAAAAATATTTAAATTATAATTCAACACACAACAATAAATGGAAAAAAAATTACAATTTGAACCAGAACAAACCGAAGATTCCTTTGATTTTTTTTTTGTCGGGATTAAAGACCGAAAATTTAGAATAATTTTATTTCCTGTTTTCCCCTTTTCTTCTGTTGATAGTATCGTTAAATACAGGAGCAATTATTAGTTCAGACAAAACAATTAAATTTTTAGGCTGTAAACCATGCTAAGACATTGTTTGTAATGAGGTGGTATAACACCTTCCATATCAGTAAAAAATTGTCTAACGGTTGACGTGAGTGTATATAAAATTATACAGCATCAAGTAGAATCACCCAATAAAATTGTTCCAGGTTCAATACGATCCAATTTCTGTATTAATAGTACCACTAAAGTATCAGATAATTTATATCCAAATGCGGACAATTCTGTTTTCAATTCATTTTTATCCATATTACCAGAATTATTCAACTTTTTATACAAATGAATTGAACTATTGACATTGATTCACGCGCCCATGCATCACATGAACACCCCCCATAATCACACTCATATACACACGCATCCATACACGTTCATACATCTAAATTAAAATAAATGGAAATATGACTCACCCCATACATACTTGCATATCCATAAATAAAAAAATATTTTTAGTCGTATATATGTAGGTACTCACCCCATGATTTATGCCTATCCCACTCCTATCTCCTCTCTGCTCCTTTCTCCATTCAATCTCCATTCAATGTCGTGCTTTAATTATTCGTCCAGAAAAAATCAGATATATGACGGGTGTCATAAACCCCAGGAATCGTTAAGCTGGATGCAATCAGCACTTGGTAGATAATTGTGATAAAACGATCGTAATTTGTTTTGGATCACTGTGATAGTTGCTCGATTCCCGATTTCACCAAACATTTCGAAAACACACCGCTATGATTGTCACCAGGAAGAACCATCCAAACACTCCGTACTCAATTTAAAAAAAAAAACTGAGTTTGTGGCCGCCATGGTTGCTTTATAACCCTTTTTCTTTCAATTTATATTTTACCAGTGTTCGTAAAATGTTTTGTGAGCACTAGTTGATAATCATTAATAAAATTTTCTTTTTGTTTCATAAATTTGACTTTATTAAATGTAATTATTCGTTTTACTCAACATAACGTCACAAGATTTTGACTAATTTATTGAGTACACTTCACCATTTCCTTTTTTTTGTTTAATTTGATCTATATGCTATACAAAGGCTAAATAAGTTAATGTAATGAGACAACACAATACAAATTTATCTAATTATCGAATGATTGTTGGAACGAATAGAATTATCAGCTTTTAACCCTATTTTACATATAACTCAGAACGTCACAAATTTTTTTTTATCTTTAAGCACATCCGACAATTTTTTTTTTCATTTTTATTGTATTTGAACAATTCACTAAACTAAAGTTTAATTTTATTAACACAGGACGATACAATTTTCCTAATCATGGAAGGATTGGTTAAAACAGAAACAGCTATTTAATATAATTATGCGAATTTCGAGCACTGTTCTACTTTAATAATTGTTTTAATTTTAGTTTATATTTTAAAATGATCGCTATGCCAGAGATCGACGATTTCATATTTTATGAAATTACATCATATTAGCGAACCATTTACTGCATAAATAATTAATAATGATTCTAAATAAGAGACATTAAATGTCTTGCAACACTTACATGTAGAAAAAACGATAATCCAAAAATATTAAAACTTTCAATCAACTGCTGCAGTGATTTGTTTTTTTCTCTATCTTTTTGAATTGACAGCTCGACCATCACAAAATCCAAATGGAAAACAAACATTCGACTAAGAAGGCCTCTATACGCGGCTAGGAGTATTTATAGGCAAAAGTAACGACTGTTGGTGAATAACAAGTCGATAAACACGATAAGTTAGTTTGTTTCTAAGGTATTTCTTCGTTCATTATTTGCACCCACTAAGCTTACATAGCCAACTTATAATAAAAAAATTTGAAAAGAATTATATGACAAACACTGATCACGAAACGATTGTAAGAATTATATACGGAAAACGGCGCGACTACGAATTGATGATATTGCACAACTGCTTTATGATCATCCTACAGCGATCAACGATTACAAATTGAATAAAAGAAACTACATTGGGAAATAGCACACAACTGTTCCATGACAACCTTCAAACGGAAACCATTGTAGATGCCGATCACGGATTGAGTACAAGACACTATGGTTAAATGAAAAACGAAAATAGTTCTGAAAGTTTCCACTGATGCAAATTCAATGCGTGTAAGAAAGTAGTGCATCTCCAAATCAGGGGAATAACACAACTGCTTCGTTGATCCCCACACTACTTCGTTACATCTTTGATTGCTCACACACTTTCTTTTGGTATAGCTCGTTGGATCTATCAAACGTTATTCTACCTGTTTTGTGATGTGTTGCGAACTTTATCTCTTAATTTTTGGAACTTGATGTGAGTTTGATGTGTTGATCTTCCAGATATCATTATTACGAGCAGTAATTTTGTACTCTTTTTCCCTTGCCATTTGCATTATTTTTTTGTATTTCGGCATGACCTGAAACACCCGTTACAGTTAATGACATAGGCTTGTTCTTCCTTGTTTCTTTTGTTTGAATTACATATAATTTATCAGTTGCATATGCATCTTGCGGTTGACTAGTGCTGGATGGCGCATACTCAGCAGAAATTCCAGTTTTCCTCTTTTTAATTTTCTTGCTTAGTCTATTTTTCTAGTTCTTCTTCATCTGTTAGATACTCAAATGTGTTTGTTCGTGTTCTCATATCTGTGCCGATATATAGATTATCGCTTATTTCCGATTCAATTGCTTCTTGACCATCTTCTCTATTTTCTTAGTTTTTTCCTGAGTTCTAGATTTTCTTTTTCGAGATGCCTGAATCTTTCTTTTTCTACAAAGTCTTGTTGACGTTGTTCACTTTCAGTTCGCTCTTCATTTATATTTATATGTAGAAAAATATTGCTTTTATCTCTTTTAGGAGATCTTGACATCTTCGTGCTGAATTGGAACGGACTTTCCAATAAATTCCTGGTTTTGATTTGGTTTCAGTACTTGACTACTTATTCCACTGAGTGAAATTGTATTCAGGGTACCTTGCGATGGATGGATAACGCTTGATTGTGGAAATTTCAAGTATACGCTACCAAAATAATACACAACGTATTTCTATTTAATACAACCTAAAACTTTATTAACAATTAAAATAAAATTTTTCTTGTACTGACACGGTTTTATGTACACGATAGAGCGTTTTGATTACAAATAACTACATACGCTTAAAAATACCTGCTTAGATACTAAATTCCATACAATCTAGAAAAATCGATCAAGCGATCGTTATTCTAAACATCTTTAATCCGGAACGTTCCATAAACACAAAAACGAATATGCTATGTTTACTTGTCACTTGTCACTAGTAATAAGGGTTATAGAAAACAGATACAAGGAAAATAGTTTTGACCCTTCCAAGAAAAACAACAACAATTCTATGCGTTTTATAATCATTGATGATGACGATAACTATAAATTTTATTTCGTAATTTTGTTCAGGTTGCCTGCGTATCAATACCATTTTTGAGCTAAAGTAGTGTTTAACTCCATTATTCCAACTTTGATCACTCGGTATAGATCTATCTACATAAAATCGTGAACCACTGGTGACAAAATGCGGTAACTTTGGTTTATAGAAACGAATTACCTACATCACAAAAATGTTCAAAAATGTGCCTTATTTTCCAATTCCAGCCGATTTTCTGATGAGAAAACTTAAATGCTGGGTAGAATCGTAGAATTTAATGGCTGGGCAGAATCGTTGTTAATCTGATGGGTTGTGATGACTAATATTCTGATTTTCAAAATTAGACAAACTGCAAGTAAAGGTTGAGCAAGTTTAAATTTAATCCAAAAAACAAGCCTCAGATATTCGCCGCTTTCTATGGCTGGTATTATATAAAGTTTAGAGGTTTTATTTTGATTATAAATTTAACCGGAACAATCATTTACCCAAGAATGGATAATTAATTTATGTAAAGCTTAGATAGAAATTATTGTGAGCCAATAATTAATAGAAGTTCCCCTCTCAAGTGGTTAAATTTTTGAGTACACCTCCAATTTGAACTAGTTCAGGAGAACATTGATCTTCACCTAAGTATATACAAATATCAATACCTTAGTACATATATATAACACTAACACAAACGTTGCACATTAATTGTTTCATATTCCAATAAATACCTTTAAAATATGAGTGGGAATCAATAAATATATATATTAGGCTTGCGTTAAAAATTAAATTTTCTCAGATAAACCCTAAAAAAATTATTTTTGATGAAAAAAACACAAAAGTATTTTTTTTAAATAAAACTGAAGACGCGCTGCAAAATCATTGAAGTTAATAAAATCATAAATATCACATGAAATATGCAGATTTAAAAAAATTTGTATAATTATATTTGAAGGGAATTTTATTCTCTACACAATCGGTGTTATTTATTTTTCGCCTAAATCGTATATTTCTAATGGTATTTTAAAACAAACTCAATATTTTTCGTACCCCGTACAAACAAATGAGGAACATTTTTACGAAAAAGTATTAATTTTGCTTCTTCTTTTCAGGATTATATTTTTACTCTTTTTATTCCATGGCAGAAGAAGAAAATTATTACTCTCTCGTCATATTTATTTTACATGCCTTTTATGAGTTATGAAAATTTACTACCTCCAGGATTCTAGCCCCCCAAATATTGATTTTACAATGTTTGACATATGGAATTGTTTGATCATTGTTAGATAAGGTAAGGCTGCTAGTTTTTATCGTATGGTCGTATTCCAATTTACCCAACATGCTTGAAATCTCAATTATTTATGTTTTTTGAATGAGGAGTAGTTAGGTCAGAAAAGGTCACTTTAAAAGTTTAGTCTCTTATAATTAATCAATTATTAGAAATAAATCATTTCAAATGCAACAAAATTCCAACAACACACAAACACAATATGCGCTTGCAACTTGTGTAGTGAAGAGCTTCTTCGTGGCATAGCAACGAAGTGGCATAGCAGGTCGCGCACCTGGATGAGATTTATTTAGCCCTAAGCTAGCTTCAACCTATGGGGTCGAGAATGGTATCCTGCTGCTCAATTACAAATAATAGTGTTGTACGCGTATTTCGAGACCAAATAAACAAATAGGAAAAACAAAACACAAGTGAAATAAGTAGACTCTGGCGATCCCATTATGTGAAAGAACCACGATCACCACGTCCACCCCCTACACTCTCAACTCACAGTCACACACTCTTACATCTCATCCACTCGCGCTCGCACCCACATGAACACCGACATGTACCCACACGTGCCAACATATACACCATCATCCATACCCCCGTACGCTCGTACATACATAAATATACACACACACCACTTTCATCATCGAGGTTATGGCATTTTCCGTAAGGAAAATAAAATATTCACACAGAACATCCATTTTTCCTAAAAATACCGACAAATTTATATTGGATGTTGCATGATAATGCGGAGATAACCCAAAAAAAAACTTCGACATCCATTGTGAAAAAAAAACTACTATCAATAGATATAATAGAGTTAACAAAAAAAAATTACCAATTTGAGAGCTTGGTCCAACCATTATGCAATATGTTGTAATACTTTTTAGTTTTATAAATTAGTTTAAAATTTTACTACAAATCCCGTAATCACATTAATTGTGTTTTTTTTACCTAATAAAGAAAGTTATTCAGTATATAGTTGCTATGAAAATCTTTCGCTTTTAATATGACAGCAGCTGTGGAACTTGAGTACTTTTACCATACCCCGTTTCACCGATTGATATTAATGTTTGAAGGTTTTCCAAACAATACAATATATGATTTTGATAATTTTTTTTTAGGAAGAAGATCACGTTGATTTTTTTGGAATGTCATTGAATGGTGTGCGTTAAAGATAACAGTTGTCACGTTATCATCAGTTGATTGAGCGTCTCTTGTTGATGCAAAAGAACCGTCATCAGGTTTCTGGAACTTAGGTTTAACAGATGTTGAGTTCATAACGCATTCAAATTTTTCAAAACTATTTTTATACAATTGACCTAAATCATAAAACACAATTTTGGAATACTCTTAATTGGATTTACTAATCAAATTAAATTCAATATTTAAACTATTTACACTTTATTAATGCGGTTTAGAAAAATTAACATTTAATTAATTAAATTTGCGTTATTCACCTTTTTTTTTGGTGTATTAGGTGAAATCATATTAATTGATTTCGTTTGAAAATTTTACTACAGTAAAATTAGTATCAGTAAATAGAATTCTATCCATACCTACATGCATTGACACATCCGCAGCTTCACACCCACACACTCACATTTACTCGCTATACCTATAAGTACATATAAAAACAATTCAGAACTCACCCCATGTTTTTGTCCAATCCCATTCCTCTTATCACCCTGGTTCAGCACTCCATCAGTCGCCACATATCCAGCAATGAATGTGGGGATATGTCCTCAATTAAATTTTAATAAATTTTGGTTTTTTTACTTTTAGTTTTCTTTCCACAAGGTTCCAATCCAATAATTCAACAAAATTTGCTTGGTGTATATTTATAATCTTTGTATTTAATTTCTAGCACTGCTCATACATAACATTTAAAGATGTAAATAATAATTCTAACTATGATACTAGTTGTATAGTTCAAAATATATGGATGGTCTTAATAACATTATAATAAAAATTTCTCTATGGTATCCAATAACTTATTGTATTGTGTTCAAATATCATATCTAATAATTTTCATCTAAAGAGATTATTGCACCTTCTATGGATACATAGACGGGCTTGATTTGTAATGAGAAATTTCCACAGCTTAGATAAATGATAAGGTTATGATTATTCGTATATCCCAAAATAAATTATCCCCCTTTTTATGATTATACAACGGTAATCATCAAACTCCACTTTCAAGGTCCACCTGTTGTTTACCGTAATAACAGCACAAAGACGTATGATAATTTTTTTGTTATTGGTTTCATTAATTCGCACTACACGACAAGTGATATACAAAACTGACACAATTAGGGACATTAACACTGTTTGAAATTCTTTACAAAAAAGATTATTGCACTACTTTTAGTTAAAATACATTTAATAAAAACAAATCAGATTTTATGGGCGCGTCTGATAAAAAACCTGTGTTGACCGTCAAATCAAATGTCAAAACAATTTCAATTCGATCATCGAAAAAATAATATACGATTGAGAGACTGAGGCCATCTGGCGCCTAGTATTTATAGTAACAAAAATGGTAGCATTAACTGGTAGCTTGTTTTAATAACTGAAAACCCACTAAGGAATCTTTACAACTAAATTGTATTAAAAAAAATTGGAAAAGAATTATAAAAAAAAATTGATTACGAAATGATTGTAAGAATTATATATGAAAATAGCGCGATTATGTATTAATGATATTGCACAACTTTTTTATGATAAATTGATAGACATTGACGATTACAAATTGAATATAAGAAATTACATTGGGAAATAGCACACAATTATTTTATGATAATTTTTATGGAAACCATTGTAGATGACGATTACGGTTCGAGTACAAGAAACTATGTTTAAAGGAAAAACGAAAACAACTATGAAAGCTTCTGCCAATGCAAACTCAATGCGTGTGGGAATGTGGTTCGACTCTCATTCACGAAGTTTGAATTACACTTCATTACACTTGTTGTATTGGATAAAAGTATTGGATAAAAGAAACCTATTTGTATCCGATATTTTAATATATTTTTTTATTTTGTTTGACATATAAACTTTTGAGCTTTTTATTTTTTGTTTTAATTTTGTAAAATGTTGTAGGTACGTGGGGCTAGAATCCAATTGTAGTAATACCTTCCTTCATGCTATAAATCAGTTCGTTTTTGTTCAATAGTTTTTTTCGTTTGGTCGTATCCCGTTTTATAATTTTAAACGAAAAAAACTAGTGACCTCACTGACCTTAGAACCATTAATTTCTCAAAACTAAAATTTGAAAAGTGGCATGCGACCAAACAAAAAAAAACTAGTGACCTTTCCTGACCTAATGATTTTCAATCTAAACAAAATTAAAAATTTAGTTTTCGAGCATGTGGGGGGACTGGAAAGTGAATTCTAGTTCCCCAAAACTCAAAACTAGAAAAGTTTATAATTATAAAACGGGATACGACCAAACGAAAAAAACAATTGGCCTTTCCTGAACTAACAATTATTCATGTATCAAAAATAAAACGAACTGATTTACGGTATGTAGGAAGGTGTTACTCCAAGGGGATTCTAGCTTAACAATATGTTGGAGACTAGAATGCTGGAGGTAGATTTACAGTTTTTTTTTTCAAAAAATCATTAGAAATATATGTTTTAGGCAAAAAATGACTAGGTCCTGTTTTGTAGAAAAATAAATATCCTACAAAAAAGTTAATATAACTTGTTTTTTAACCTTCGTACAATTGCACCTTTTCCGTTTTTAAATACTAATAACTTTTCTTGTTGAAGCCGGAGAGGGTTAAAGTTTTATGAGATCTCTACATTTTCCTGCTGGATCATGCAGAATTAATTTTAGAAAAATATCCCCAGCTCTTTCAAAGATAAGGGTTTGAGAGGTTTTACTATCATAACAGACGGTAAAGGTACAATTGTACCTTCATACTTTTTATATGATATAATAACGGTATTATAGTTATTATATCATAGAGCCGTGTATAATATAATAATATAAATATGGAGGGGCTGAAATCTTACAGCTCTGAGATATCAAGACTTCGGTCTGGGTTAAGGATTTTGATATAGTTTTCGGATAAAAACTTTTATGGGGACATGGTTTTTAGTATTGATCTGCGATGTATATCATTTCATACAAATAATTAATTTTATTTTTTAAAAAAATTGGGTAAAAAAATAAATAAAAATCTTTCTCTTGACACACTTGACAACATTCTTTTGACAAACTGATAATGCCATAATTCTCAGTAGTAATAATAAAATTTCATGTCAAACAAATAATTAATTTTATTTTTTTCCAAAAAATTGGGTAAAAAAATAAATAAAAATCTTTCTTTTGACACACTTGACAACATTTTTTTGACCAACTTATAATGACATAATTCTTTCACACCATGTTCTAAATAATGCGGAAATTCTATAAATTATCTATTTATCGCACAATAATTATGTCTACCTCGAAGATTTCTACATAAAATATATGAAGGTACAATTGTACCTCTGTCGCCTGTTAGTGTTGTAAAATTATGCCATTGGACGAGGCTTAAATTTGCATATATCACGAGATATTTAAAAAATCGAAAAATCAACATCGATGGTGCAAAAACGAGTTTGTTTTTTAAATAAAAAGATCAGGTGCCATCTTTTTATTTAAAAAACAAACTCGTTTTTGCACCAAAAATATTTCTTCTAGAAGGTGGCTGAGAAAATATGAATTTTAACGACCAGTCTAATATTTAATATAATACGTTTATTTATGAACAACTGCATTAAGGTTTGCTTCATTCTCGTTAGATTTATTGGTATGATAAGTTTTGCAATCGAGAATTTTTTTATGGTAGACTAAAGTTTTCTGGTTCAGAAGATCTATTAGATAGGCGACCATTAGTGTTGAAATCTGTAGCGGAAAATCCCTTAATGAGTTTCTAAATCTTTGGTTAAATCGTCGCAATTATCTTTCATGACTTGAAAATCGACATAAGAAGAAGTTTTTGTTTGGTTCCAAGATGGTTTTATATTATTACAAGAAGAGAATTACAACCACTTTTCAGTTATTCTTGATACAAACAGTGTACTAAGGAAGAGAGTTAGCGTGTTATACTACGATTCTTTTTATCAAAAGCATCCAACTTTTGGCGAATAAAGAGATCAGTTATTGTTGATTTGTAATTTTTATTTTATTTTCGATCTACTTGTGTAACAACTCCGCGTACTTCCGTCCGTGATATTGACGCATAACCTAATGTTAAATATTAGATACTACTGGAAATAGCAGTGAGATATAACTAGCCAATATGTTAGCTTATAGTGCTGGCGAATGAACTCTATTTAGTCAATTGGCACCTTCTACTTCGTTTTGGAGAATCCATTGATAAGCTGAACTATGGGTAGCTGAATTCTTTTTTTGAAATTTTTTTAAGTAGTCTATACTGTGTTTTTTTGATTCCTTATTTTCAATCCATGCACAGAACACTTTGTAGAAAAGCAAATTTGCCCAAAAAAGTATTAACTATATCAGACCTAATTTTGTTTTTCTTACCTAAATATTTTCTAGCTTATCCTCGTATATTAGATTTGTTTACGTCTAACATGTTCAGATTTTATTGTTGTTTCAATTTTGAATTATGTTTTCGTCTATATCGTTTTTTTTATTGATAAAGAAATAAATCGGGGAAAAAGCAAAATGCTTGGAGGGTTGATGAAAAGAATTGAATTGATGACATGATTGTTTCGATGATCTGAAAATGGTTTATCGTCTTTTCGTCTTTATATTTTTTTATTGAAAATTTCCTTCAGCTTTATGAAAAATGATTCATTCGAATTCTTTGATTTCTATGAGTCATGTAAATATCTGATTGTAATTAAAAACTTTTTTCTTTTTAATCTGCAAATGTAGTATTTGAGTGGAATTTAATCTTTTATTATTTTGATGATATAACGTTGGGTTAAAAAATATGCAAGTCATAAATAACAATAACAAAAAAATGTATTTTGTAAAGTAAACAAAATGGCTAAGAATGAAAATCTCAAAAATAATATGAGCAACACCAGTAACATGAGTACCTCAACATTTTTTCTAAGTATGCTACAGTACAGTAATTCTCAATGACACCCCAGTTACAAGTTTCGTAACAATCAACATTAAGGTGATTAAATTAAATTTTCCCTTGACAAGTCATATTTTCATTCAAAAGCTTTCCCATCCAATCCCAACACAAAACAAAAAAAAAATCAAATTTAATGCTTAGTTAAAAATAATTAAATTGTCTTATTCCTTCATCGTTAAGTAATTTATTCCCTATTCTTTACTCAAAACGATGTTAATTAGGTCTTTGTAATTGAATTATCAATTTAATTTTAAGTTTGAAATGTACAAGGAAATAACATCAAACCAGAGTGTGAAGGCTAATTACGAGAATTTCTAAGGTGTTTGTTTATTGGATTCGTTATTGAAATTTAATTTGTTTGATCGTTAAAGTGATTAGGTTTCTGTTGTTTTTTGTCGTTGGTAGTATCAAGTGATGTTATTTACAGCACGATATTGTGTGAATAAAAAAACGTAAGATTTCAGTTATTAAAAATAAAAAATTGTTGCTACAAAGATGGGATATGATAAAAGATTTATGAAAAACAATTTTGTAGTCCTACACAGTTGTATCCTTTGATGATGATTTGCAGCTAGGTATACATACAATTTAAATAACTAATTTGAAGGTCAGCATTTGTTTCATCATATTCAAAAATAAGGCAATTATAAAAAGGTTTAGCTAAAGTGAACGTCCTTAGAAGACAAAATAGGCAAACGATTTCATGTTGGATTATTTCGTAACCCACGGTCATAATAATATATTTATTCGGATGATTATTACCAATAAATGACCATTACATTGGTTTTCAACGTTAAACCCGATTGTATGGTGACTCGTCTGTAGAGTCGATATCTTCAAGCCTAGCAATCTAATTTGTTCCATCATTGAACAAGAAATTGTTAATTTAGCAAACCTTATACGCAACTCGAACAACGGCTGTAAATATTTTAGAATACTATAAATCAATCTAAAGTTTTTCTCAAATTTCTGCAGAATTTCAGCTTATACACAAAAGCTATGCAAGCCACAAACATCTTTGAGAGCCTGTCCCCTATCATGTCGAAGGGGGATTGTATCATAATAGGCCATTTAGAGTTATAATATTTAAAGTAAAAGGGCTCATAGAACTTGATAGCTCAAGGTAGAGTCCTGAAACATACAACTTTCTGTGCTATGATATGATCCAGTACATTTGGTTTGATTGTTTTTTGTTATATATAATTTGTTTACACATTGCTATCGTTAGCTTTCATTAAAATATTATTCAAATTTTCCAGTTACTATGAATGGTTATGATTAACAATATGATCGGTCAATGACCTTGGTAACGTTATTTATTATCATAGTATTTGAATAAAAAAGGAGTTCCAGTTTTTTGAATACTACTAAAAACAAATGAGCTAATTTTTGGTATAAAGTACAAGGCTTTAATATACGCTTAACGACATCAATTATGACTATGTTTATTTTAATCAGGGAAGCCAGGGAATCCTCAAAATCAATAACTTTCAGTAGCAATTGCCTAAGAACCTTGATAATTCAAAATAATTTTTTGCAAAAATTTCGAAAGTGAGTTGATTGATAATAGCACGATGACCATAGGCCGAGGACTATTATCAATTCCACTTGCTTGATTAATTTTCTAAAATATTATGAGAATTTATCAGCGGTCGAGAGGAATTCGTTTTAAAAATTTTTTGCCCTTATTAATTTCTTTGCATTTTTTCTATGTTTGATGCATTATACGTCTATTGTTTTTATTTATTCTAACCGTCTATAGATCCAGTGAGTCAGTTACAATCACCACCTCACAACTAGCTACAATCGTCACTATGAAAATTATTTTACAGGAAAAAAAGTTGGATTAATCCAGAAATATTATTTTAAAACTTTAAATAATTTATAATTCTATTAATTCATATTTCTGTAAAAAAAATATCCGTGATAATATACCGCGAAATAGGTAAATTATTTAATAATTTCCCTATCATTAGTTTAAATAAAATGTGATTGGTCAAATTAAATGATTTCATTACATTTTGGAGAATTACATTGGGTTAAATCCAAATAAAAATAAAGCAACAAGTTTTCACAATAATTTCTTGTTTATAGAAACATAAGATGCAAATAAAATATATTTCAATTGAGTTTAAATATACGTCTTCACACACTTTATGGCAGAAAGAGAAGAAAGCAGATTTGAAGTTTTATTTGAAATTATATCATTTCCATACACGAAGGCAGTTCAGCTGTTGTTCACTTATACTTTACTTAAAAAATGGAAAACAAGTTTACTTTATAGCTACATTAGTGAAACAAATAATCCTGAACCGACTGGATACCACGTTGATTGCAAATTTTAGGTATGTGAAATATTCTACCATTCCGAAACCCGTAGCTTGATTAAGCTCAAACTTCCGCACGATGCATATTTCAGTTCCAGGTTTTACTTTATACGTCAATCACCCAGATTTGCAACTACTTATTTTTCTGGATAAAAAAGGATCATTTGCATATTTTGTAAAATGTTTGTCCAAAAAAAAATTAAAAAAAGCGAGTCGGCGGACAATCTGGCATATTCAAAAAAATTACGAGGTTTAGATTGTACAGGATACATTTGAGTCAAAATGAATGCTAATTTCTTCGCATGTCTTGCTCTTTTTAGTAAATAATAATTGTGAACGGTGTTAAACTTGCCATTTTTTGCATTACATGTCAAGCTCTGAATTGGTTTGATACACTAGGATCAAGGTTTTACAATTCAATCATAAAACCACAAAAATTTTGCTCTTGCGTCATTGCCACCAGGTGGAAGAACAGCTAATTCTGATTTCAAACTGTCGTTAAATTTTCAATGCCTAAAAATGCTTACGTGCAAAATTTACAAAGAAATGGTAGCAAGCTAATTTATTAGTCAGTTTGTTATACTACAGACTGTAGTTTGTAAATTAAGACCATGCTATTTGAAGATCAAGTTACTTAGAGCTATATAATCTGTTAGTCCCCACTGTGGTTTCGTGATGTTCCGACATTTTCTCAATTTAGTCAATCGTACAAATATCGTATAGAAATAAATCAAATTTGTTATTTAGAACTTTTACTAGAAACTTTTGTTTTAATACCTAGTTAGTTGAAGTTGCTTTATTCTAACCTCTAATCCGAGTGACAAAAGAAGTATTTCGAATAATAAGGAGTACTTAGTTATTTGAAAATATTTTGTTTTACACTCGTTTCTGCTTGACACAGGATATCACTTCTTTTTGTAGTGAGTAGACAGGTTTGATTATTAAACACTAAAATGCCATTTCCACGAACTAAAATTTACATTTTTAATGTTTTTTGTTGATGATATCACGATTTTTTGTAGTTTATTATAACGATAAGTATTAGTTAATAATTATGGATTAACAATTCTTGCGACATACAGCTCGTCGTAATAGCTGTATGTCGCAAGAATTGTTAATCCATAATTATAATTGCGGTTTTTGTCATTAAAACAAAAGAATCTAGCTGGTATAACTCGATTCGCTAATTACCTCGGTAGATTACAAATAAAGTAATAAATATTACCTAAGCATTACCAACACAAACACATTTAAAAATTTAAATCAACATCGTTATTATTCGGTTATCATTAAGACATATCGCACACACCATAATATTTTCAACAAAAATAAATACTGTTTTTGCGATTTCTAAGCTTTACATTTTTAGAAAAAGTTATTGTATGATATACCCTGAAACATTATATAATACAACCTGATCTTTTGTTGTAGGGTCTATAAATCGGCACATTACGGTATAATTTTTTAAACAAATTTAATTTAAAGTAGAGATCGAATATTTTGCGAAATGTATTGAAATATAAAAATGCATGAGGATTTCGATTCAGTCATTCCAAGAAAAGAATAAATTATAAAAATGTTTTATAACAACCATACACACCTAAACCTAAACATATTCTATTTAAAAAAATCTGTTTTAGCTAGGACTTTTTTACGGAGCATTAGGGCTAAAATTACATTTGGTGATATTTGCTTAGACAAATCTTTATTAGCTATTAAATTAATCACCCTATAAATGTTCAAAAATACATGAACATATATTTCTAATCAATCATTCGCAATCAAATAGCAAATAAGAATAATGTTTTTATGACAACCGACACACCTAAGCCCAAACGCAATCCTTGTTACAAAAGAAATCTTAAATAAGACACAGAATCAGAGTTAAATTTTTTAAAATCTAGAAAAAGATATTGCAAACCTGCGAATAATTATTTGGGATAAATGCGCTGGATAATATACCCGAATCTTTTATGATGTGGTCAAATAAACGGCACATTATGTTAGAGTTTTTTGAACACATTAAATTTAAAGTGGATCCCGAAAAATTTATGGAAATATTCAGTCATTTGGAGTAAAAGAACAAATTACAATAATGTTTTTATAACAACCTACAAGTCTAAACCTAAACACATTCCTTTTTAAAAAATTTGTCTTACCAAAGACCGTTTTACGCAGAATCAGACATAAATTTACATTTGATAATATTTTTGTAGACATATGTTTATTAGCTGATTTAAGATTTTATTAAGAGTTTACCATTGGATCTAACCATTATGTAGTTTAGAATTCTAAGACACTAGAAACGGTAAAACGTGTTCGTAGAATAAATAAATAAGACAAAAAATTGACACTAAAAATGAACTAAAAATAATTGTGATGCTAAGTCGATCGTCTAAAAACAAATTTTATCTCGTCGCTGGTTGAGTTGGTTAAATGGTTAACCAAATAAACTTTGATCAGAGGGACGCTGGTTTGATTCCCGAACCGACCGGAATTTAGATAAAACTTTTGTTACGGATCTTTCACTTTTCAAAGCAATTTTTCATTCTATTCAATTGAATACACTTATCAGTGTCAGAATCAGCCTATAAACGTCCAAAAATGCATCAAAACACAAATTTGTATTCGTTTGTCATACGCAGTAAAAGATCAAATTATAATTTTGGATTTTTTGAGATCAATTAAACTCAAGTAAGTAAAGAAGTAATTGTAACTTTTTCAATTCAAAAGTATGGTTTAAAGTTTCTCAGAAAAAAACTCCAATTCACATTTTTCGTGTTTTGGATGGGATTCGAACCTACCCTCGTCAGTGATTGGGTCGAATCCTTGGGCAGACACGCTATCGATTACGCCGTTGAAGCGATGACAATTTCAAAGTTGAAACTTCTTCATCACTTATTTATTTTTTACTTAAGTTGAATTTTTCCACTGTCATTTAATGCAAAAAATCCCATCAAATTATAATGTTTTTATATGAACCATATGTCAACAAAAAAAACACATTCCTTTTTAAAAAACGTGTCTTAGCTAAAGCTTGTTTTACGCAAAACCAGAGATATTAAACTTACAATAGATGGCTTCAAGATTTTTTTCATTTAAAAGAAAAATGAAATTGTCTTAAAAAAGTTTCTTATTGAATTTTCGTTTGTCAATAATCGTTTTCAAAATTTTATGTTTTGACAAATTTTGTTAACAGTCATGTGTATTAAATTCATTTCATATTAAAATTCAAAAGAGAGTTTATGTTAAACGAGTCGCCATAAGTTTATATTGTATGGACAACATTCGATCAAAACATTTTTTTTGAGCTTATGTCTACTTGGTTAAGTGTAAATAAGCAAAGTGGTAATCTCTATTTTTTTTTCACGAACAGCGATCTACCGCATCGCTTTGATATAGTGTCATAAATTATCACACACATGTTCAGTGGTAGATTTGAAATTTGTTTGTTGCAAAATTGGATAGATGTAGTTTTGCTTATATGTAGCTAATGTTTTTTTTTTAAATTTGTTCGATATCTGCTTGTAATTAGTTTGTTTTGTTTAAACTAATCTGATACATCAGATTCTAATTGTACACAAAACTGTCTGATCTCGAAATCTTCCTATTTCTAGCATACATCTTGCCGCTCGGACTTTTTTTTGTTTTGTAACTGCAAAATTTTAAATTAAATTTGCTTTTAATCTCTTTGTTTATTTTTATTTTCGCTATCTTATCACGAAATACTGGCCTATGTCATATTTTATGTGTGCTTAGTTTTTCATTCTTTAAAAAAAGTATAAAAATAAAGAATACCAAAGATTTGCGTTCATCAACACCTTAGAACGAATATATTTTGATATTTCGGTGCAATTATTTCAATCTATATTTTGATCATGGTATAACATTATTAAGAATTTAAGAACATTCAATTCCTAAAGAATTCATTTTGTTTAATAAGGTTTTTTTTCATAGAAATATCTCAGAAATTAGATAAAACAATGTTTAATTTTTATAATTAAAAAGAAAAAAAATAATTTGATTATAAACATTAAAATTTAAAGATATTTAGCTTGGATTAAATTGATATCGAATCATTGAATTGATATTGATATACTTAGTGTATCTGTAGATATATGTATATTATATAGGGTTTTTTTTCTTTTCTTTCTCGTTCCCGTCTTTGATTTTATTGACAATTAACACAAAAATCACTTTTTGAATTTATAAAATAAAATACATAAAATAAAAAAAAGTCAGACAAGTGCAAATAAAATTCGCTCGTCAAGGGTTCCGTGAATGTAAAAGAACACAATATCAAAAATTATTGACAAAAAGTTGTGTTGTAATGTCTTTATATTTCCAGACCATAGACGCATAACAAAATAAAAGTTTAATCGTAAATTTTAATAGTAAATTACAATCAAATTTACATTGATCAAAAATAACTCAAAAAATGTTACTTTAGGTTAAATCTCATTCATAGATGTTTTTGGTAACTCAAGAAATATTCAATCACACCAGCTGGTAAATGGTTTAAATTTGACTATTTTTTCGGTCAATCAAGTGTTGAAATTTAGTTGGGTCCATACTAAAAATATTTTTCTTCAATAACACAAAAACTGCGCACCGCAAAGTTCTAAAAAAATTTTAAATGTTTCTTAAATTAAGTGCTTCTTCATATGACACCCCACTCGCTTGGGTCAAAAAAGCTTTTTTTACCTCTCTACCTCCGTAGAGAGGTAAACCTAGGTTACCTCTCTACCTCCCTAAACACACAGAAATATAATTATTTGCGACTTCGCTACAGTTTACGTACAAAATTTACCAAATTTCCTAGCTCTGTGAATTTTTTCAAATTTTTCTGTCAATCAGTGTCGAAACGTAGGGGAAGCAACGGTCTGTATATTGCTCTTTTTTGTCCATAACTCAAAAACTGTGCACCGCAAAATTCTAAAAAAAATATTAGCGAATTCTAAATTAGGCGCTCTTTTAAATGACACCCCACTCGCTTGGGTCAAAAAAGATTTTTTTTTACCCTCTCTACCTCCGTCCCCTAAACACACAGAAATATAATTATTTGCGACTTCGCTATAGTTTTCGTATAAAATTTACCAAAATTCCCAGCTCTGTGAATTTTTTCAAATTTTTCTGTCAATCAGTGTCGAAACGTAGGGGAAGGAACGGTCTGTATTTTGCACTTTTTTGTCCATAACTCAAAAACTGTGCACCGCAAAATTCTAAAAAAAATATTAGCGAATTCTATATTAGGCGTTCTTTCAAATGACGTTCCACTCGCTTAGGTCAAAAAAGATTTTTGAAGTTATACTTCTTTGCGCTCGTTGTAAATATTTTGATGGGGTGTTAATCGAGAAACCGCGTCACGCTTGTTTAAGTTATATTTTAACCTTTATGCTGTATGGTAATAAAGACGAAATTAGTAAATCAACCTTATGCTGTATGGTAATAAGGACAAAATTACTAAATCAATCATATTTTATAATAATAAAACATTATTCGCTGAGTTATCTTTGATCAATTTTTTTTTTCACTTTTCGGAATTATCATTAAAATGAATAGTTAATGTATAATGTGACCAACAAATATGTACATTTATATGAAAATTATGTAAAATTATTTTTTAACAAATACATATTTCTAATTTACAACAAATATGTTCTTATGGTTTGCAATTATATAAAATATGTGCATATTTCTATGCATTAGCACCAATACGATACATATAAGCATTGCTTATATATGATTAAACAAACCTGCTTGCATTAGCAGAACTGCCCTCACATGTTCCAAAAATTGGAAAATGACATTTCTTTTCCTCTTCTTAGAAACATTGATTAACCAAGAATTTGCATTGGAACCTTAGTACCGAAGAAAAAGATTATGAACAATATCAAAGCTACAGGTTTAAAGTGTTTTACTTATTGCGTGAAATGTGCTTCTCCATTACTTTCAAAACTATTATTGTTATTGGAAGGGATCTATAAAATTTATGCAAATATGTTAACAAATGGTGTGATTTGACTGTTTTAATAATAATATATAAGTCTGAATTTACAAATGAAATTAGTCTTATTATTATTTTTTCCAATTTTTGTTTTAAGTTGTGGGAAGGAATGTCGAAATAAGACGATGACTATAAAGCGATAAAACCCATTAAACGAAAATATTCTCTAAAGATGGTGGTATTTTTTAACCGGCCGGCGTATGCATCAATGTAGTAGAGTATTGCAGACAATCGATAAAATATATTTGCAAATTGCAATACGACCCTCTTCAGAACAGCAAAATTTCTGGATTGATAAATGATTATAAGTCTACATGAAATAGGACGCAAAACCAATAGCAATGAACCAGTGTACCTATTTTGTATGACGAGTACGGTGGTTTCGGAGTAAGTAATTGACAATTGTGACATCTAATAAAGAAATATATTTACGCTCACCTAATTGTTCGTAGCACATTGAATTATTTGAATTAAACCTTTGTAATAAAATTTTAACTTTTTCTAACCTTAATCTTTTGCCATCTACATTTATAAAAATTATTTAATTATTATTTGTCTGTCAAATGTGTTTTAATTTTAACATACATTTAATATTGTTACGTTTTTCTAACCTTACTTCGAATTGGCCTAACTCACAATTCGATAAACGTAATTCCCAATCTCTTTCTGAGTTCGATCACTGATTAGTAAGCACAAACACCAGGTTTTATTAAGTATTCAACAACTTAATTGTTCCACAACAATAGGAAAACAATACAGTAAACAATATTCCTAACTAGAATATTCTTTCAACAGCTTTAGAAACTCCAACGGTTGATTGTAGAAATTTCCAGTTCACAACGTTGAAAATAATACACAAAATATTTCTACTCAATAAAACTTATAACTTTATTACTCTTATAACTTTACACAAAACTAATTTAAAGATCACTTTTATAAATTTAGCTTCACTATCGCAGGTTTAAAATAAACTAATTAAAAACTACAAAAGGTATTTTTCTTATATACCTTCTGCAATACTTCTAGATAATTCGACATCACTTTCCAGAAACCTTGAGAAAACATTAGAATATTCGATTATTTTACGTTATGTTGATTTGATTCATAAAATCGTTTATGTTGACCCTATTTCTAAGAAGAGACAACAACAACAATATTCATTTCATTAAATTGTTTGTTGATTTTATTTTCCTGGAAGTGACTGTAATCGTTTAGATCTTTCTGTAATCGTCTAGATTTTTCTGCAATCGTAACAATACCCTCCACTTAAGCCTGTTCGTCCCGAACAGGATCTAGCTCTCCTTTGTATAAGGCCAATCTTTCCAAATGTCCTACTTTCGCTTTGCCTCGATGGCCTTTCTTAATTCTATAAACCACGTCATTCAACTTTGTTATAATGTTGTAAGGTCCTTCCCATGCAGCTTGCAGTTTTGGTGATAACCCTCGTTTTCGTTGTGGGTTGTGTAGCCATACTAATTGTCCTTCTTCAAAACCTTTATTATTAGATCGTATATCATATCGGGCTTTCATTTTATCACTGGTCAGTTGTATCTTCTGCCGAACAAGATTGTGAATATCCTCAAGGTTCTTCCTGATTCGGTTGACGTATTCTTGCGCAGACAATGATGTTGATGGTACCGCTCCAAATTTGAGGTCACCAAGAAGTCTTAAATCACTTCCAAAAATAGTTTGAGCTGGTGTCATGGTCGTGGTGTCATGAACTGCTGATCTGTATGCCATCAAAAACAAAGGAATGTGTTGATCCCAGTTACGTTGATTCTTACTGACCACTTTTGCTAGAAATTCCTCCAAAGTAGCATTGAATCTCTCAACCATCCCATCTGACTGTGGGTGTGAAGCTGTCGTCCTCGTTTTGTTAATCCCCAGCATTTGACAAATTTCCTGGAGTACAGCTGACTCGAAGTTCCGTCCCTGATCGGTGTGGATCTCCATAGGAACTCCATAGCGGCTAATCCAATTATTTATCACATCTTCAGCGATTGTGGTTGCTTCCTGGTTGGGAATTGCACACACTTCCGGCCACTTACTAAAGTAGTCCATGATCACAAGCACATATTTATTCTGATTATCAGTTGTTGGAAATGGTCCCGCTACATCCATTGCGATCCTTTCAAATGGAGCACCTACATTGTATTGCTTCATTTTTCCATGACTTCTTCGTACGGGTCCTTTCACCGCCGCACATTTATCGCATTTTTGACACCACTCCACAATTGATTGCCGAGTCCCTGACCAGTAAAACCGTTGTCGTATTTTTGCAAGAGTCTTATTGATCCCAAGGTGACCTCCACTCGTTCCTTCGTGATACTCCTTCAGTACTGCTTCTATTTTTCTTTTTGGTACCACTGTAAGGGATTGCTTTATCTTGCCATCTGAGCTTTCCCATATTCTCTTTAGGCATTCATTCTCTAACTGGAGACTGTCCCATTGCGCCCAGTACGCCTTCAAAGTTGGAGTTTTATCAGAAATTTCTCCCCATACTGGTTTGCAACCCTTTTCCTTGAACTCGATGATGGGTGCAAGATCCGGATCTTCTAATTGATCTTTTCTTATGGCTTAAGCTGTCCATTCATCGTCAGGTAGCACTTGTAGTAATCGTACATCGATGATGTCCTCCTTATTTTCTTGACGACTGCAATGCTTGCATTCAACTTGACAGGGTCGTCTCGATAATGCATCAGCGTTCCCATGTGCAGTACCCTTTCTATGTTCAATGTCCAAATCGTACGCCTGCAACCGTTCGATCCAACGTGCTACTTGTCCCTCTGGATTTTTGAACTGGAGTAACCACCTTAACGCACCATGGTCAGTTCTGAGATGAAATTTCTGACCATACAAGTATTTATGGAAATGTTTGACGGATTCCACAATAGCCAATAATTCCTTTCGAGTTACACAATAATTCCGCTCCGGCTTGGATAGCATTTTCGAGAAATAAGCTATCACCTTTTCCTGACCATCTATTTTCTGCGACAAGACTCCTCCTATACCTTCATTACTGGCATCAGTATCCAAAATAAACTGAACATTTGGTATAGGATAGGACAGAATTGGGGCCGTACACAATCTCTTTCGGAGCTCCACAAATGCTTGTTCTTGAGGTTCATTCCATTCAAATGCCTTATCTTTTCTGGTTAACTCATGCAGACTTTTGGCAACGTTGGCGAATCCTGGCACAAACCGTCTGTAATATGTGCACAATCCAAGAAAGCTTCGTAGTTCATGTAGGTTCTTTGGTCTTGGCCAGTTCATAACTGCTGCAATCTTGTCAGAATCGGTATGAATTCCCTTTGCCGTAACCTTGTGTCCCAAGTACTTTACTTCTTCCTTGAAAAGTGAACACTTTTTGGGACTTAATTTTAAACCACCTGCTTGCAACCTTTCCAGTACCTCCGCCAAGTTCTTCAAGTGGTCATCAAAGTCTTTGCCCATGACGATGATGTCATCCAAATATACAAGGCATGTTTTCCAGTGCAAGCCTTTAAGTACCCGTTCCATTAATCTCTCGAAAGTTGCGGGAGCGTTGCATAACCCAAATGGCATGACATTAAATTGCCATAGTCCATTACCTACACTGAACGCCGTTTTCTCTCGATCTTCCTCCGCAACTTCCACCTGCCAGTAACCACTCTGCAGATCCAGTGTTGAAAACAATCTTGATCCCGATAATGTATCTAGTGTATCATCAATCCTAGGCAATGGGTAGCTATCCTTCTTAGTAACTATGTTTAGTTTCCTGTAGTCAACACAAAATCTCAAACTCCCATCTTTCTTGCCAACCAACACCACAGGTGAGCTCCAGGGACTGTCTGAAAGCTCAATTACACCAGCTTCTTTCATATCTCTTACCATTTTATCAGCTTCCTCTCTTTTAGCCAATGGTAATCTCCTTGGTGCTTGACGTATCGGCTTTTCTGCTCCGGTATCAATACGATGTTTCACCATATTGGTTCTGCCATTCCCTTCAGGTGTACTACAGAATACAGACTTGCGCCGCTCCAACAATTGACGTGCTGCTTTCTTCTGTTCTTCTGAAAGCCCTTCTGTCCATTTCTGCACAAGTTGCTCCATTTCTGCCTTTTGTTGTTTTGTGTTGACCGAGCAATTGATGTTTTTCTGCTCGCACTTTATTATTTTAGCTACCTCTTCACATTGTCCTATGATTGATCCTTTCTTCATTGTTTTCTGGGTATCTGACAGATTTAAAACTCTTACTGGTATTTTGTAATCAGCATCCGATCTAACTAAAGTTTTCCCTATAACGACTTCTTTACAATTTTGATGTTCTTCTTTGTTGGCCTCCACAACCCACAACCTGGGTGACCCAGAACCTCCTTCCAATTTTCCCCAAATGATTGTTTCTGATTGGGGTGGCAGCTTTTCTCTGTGATCCAATATTATTCGACGGACACAATTTGAATCTTCACCATTAAACTGGAGTGGCAACTCAACATTTCCGTACGTGAGTACTCCTTTGCCAGCATCAATAACGAATCCATTTGGCCTCATGAAGTCCATTCCCAGGATGACTTCATCCACAATGTCAGCTACAACCACTTCATGTTGAAAGTGAGTATTCCCGATTTCAAAGTTGACCACTTTCTTTCCTTTAATACTTGCACTTTCGCCAGTAGCTGTCTGCATCCGGTATCTCCCTGCTGGTTTTAGTTTCCCTTTCACAATATCAGTGCGGACAATTGTATTTGTTGCTCCCGTATCTAACGTGATGACACAACTTTTTCCATCAATATTAGCCCTAACAGTAAGGCAGTCACCTCCCCTTGTCAATCTCGAAACATGGATGAAGGTTATGGGGCAATCGGTTGTGGGAGCCAGCCTACGCCCCTTTAGGCTGACTCGTTGTAGTTTAACTGATGCGGCGATGCTCCATCGTCTTCCCTAGCTTGCTGCACCCGTTCTTCTGCTGGACGTCGCTGCATAGGCGATGCTGATCTTGTTCGTTTCCTTCTCACATCTCTGCATTCCCTCGAAATATGGCCCAACTTGCCACATAACCAGCATCGTATTCTATCACTTCTGACACTCTCTCGTGGTCTTGACTTGTAGTTGTTTTCATCAGCCAACTCCACCCGGCGTATTTTAATTGATGGTTTAATAATTGCTTGCGCAGTTTCATTTGTTAAGGCATAAGCAATAGTTTCTGCGAATGTTGCTTTTGGCGACAACATTACTGCTTTTCGTGTTTCTGGATCACGAATACCATCAGTAAACGCCTCGATCTTCATTTTCTCCATAAAATTCGGTGGAGTATTCGAGTGTGCCAAATGTACAAGGCGTTCTACTGCCGAAGAATAGTCCTGAATGCTTTCTCCATTCCGTTGCAAGCGACCCTTTAACTCGATCCGGTATAGCTCCTTTTTGTGGTCGCTGCCATATTTTCGTTCCAACGCATTCATCACTTCAGCATAACTTTTGCGATCGTTTTCTGGTACTGCCTGTAATGCTTCAGCTGCTTCCCCTTTAAGTGCAACTATCAATGCAGCAAGACGATTTTCAGCGTTCCAAACATTTTGATCTGCTGCGGTCGCGAACTGGAACTTGAAGATGCCGAAAGATGTGGTACCGTCATACGATGGTGGTTTCAATTTAATATTTGCTATCTGTTGTACCACCTGTGAAGTAACTTTAGCTGTTTCAACATCCTGTAACCTTTTCTCAAAATCGTCAACTTTAGTTACGACCTTATTTAAATCACGCTCAAATTCCAGCATTTCTGTTTGAATTTTCTCGACTTTAACATCGAATGCCGTTGACATTTGTAGAAGTTTCTCGTCCAAGTGTTGATTTATGCTAATATTCAACTCATTTATTTGCTGGTTTATCTCATCTTTATTTGCAGCAAGTGTTGCAGTAATCTCTTCCTTACTAACAGCCATGTTATTGTTGACTATTTCCAGCTGTTGATTGATGTTGCTACTGATTTCTTCCTTAGTAGCAGCCATTTGTTGATTGATGTTACAACTAATCTCTTCCTTGGTAGCAGCCATATTTGTATTTACATCATCCAGTTTTTGATTCATGTTGGAATTAATTTCTTGTTTTGTCTGGCTTATATTCAAATTCATTTGCTGCATCATAGCCATTAACTGCGTAAAATCACAATTTGCAGGTGGCAATGAGGTTGTTGTTTCCGCAACAGAACTTTTCTCTTCATCAACTGTTACTGAATCAGCATTCGTACTAATCACTCCAAACTGGTAACTTTCCACAACTACTCCACTAGCTTCCATAGCTTCTCGAAGCCGTATCGTCAATTCAGTTTTGTTTCCGGTTGTTGACAATCCACGTTGTTCTAGTTCTTTCTTTAACTCAAGAACCTTCAAATCACTTAATAAAACCATTATTAACAGCTAACTAATCCGCCGATGTCACCAATGTTACGTTTTTCTAACCTTACTTCGAATTGACCTAACTCACAATTCGATAAACGTAATTCCCAATCTCTTTCTGAGTTCGATCACTGATTAGTAAGCACAAACACCAGGTTTTATTAAGTATTCAACTCCTTAATTGTTCCACAACAATAGGAAAACAATATAGTAAACAATATTCCTAACTAGAATATTCTTTCAACAGCTTTAGAAACTCCAACGGTTGATTTCAACGTTGTGAACTGGAGAAATTTCCAGTTCACAACGTTGAAAATAATACACAAAATATTTCTACTCAATAAAACTTATAACTTTATTACTCTTATAACTTTACACAAAACTAATTTAAAGATCACTTTTATAAATTTAGCTTCACTATCGCAGGTTTAAAATAAACTAATTAAAAACTACAAAAGGTATTTTTCTTATATACCTTCTGCAATACTTCTAGATAATTCGACATCACTTTCCAGAAACCTTGAGAAAACATTAGAATATTCGATTATTTTACGTTATGTTGATTTGATTCATAAAATCGTTTATGTTGACCCTATTTCTAAGAAGAGACAACAACAACAATATTCATTTCATTAAATTGTTTGTTGATTTTATTTTCCTGGAAGTGACTGTAATCGTTTAGATCTTTCTGTAATCGTCTAGATTTTTCTGCAATCGTAACAATATGTAAGTTTATCTATAGCTTTAGAGACATTTACTTAATGGCTTTTGCTGACTGTAAAATGATACTATTACATTTTTTTCAAACTTTTTATATACATATTACTAATAAAATAAGTTAAATTAAATGACATTAATAAAAGGAAGGGTCTGCGTACGACCAGACGGTGGAAGTTATACTTCTTTGGCCATTCGCTCGCACACACGCACACAGAAAGAAAAGAAATGTCAATTTCCAATTTTTGGAACATGTGATGGCAGTTCTGCTAATGCAAGCAGGTTTGTTTAATCATATATAAGCAATGCTTATATGTATCGTATTGGTGCTAATGCATAGAAATATGTACATATTTTATATAATTGCAAACCATAAGAACATATTTGTTGTAAATTAGAAATATGTATTTGTTAAAAAATAATTTAACATAATTTTCATATAAATGTACATATTTGTTTGTCACATTATACATTAACTATTCATTTTAATGATAATTCCGAAAAGTGAAAAAAAAATTGATCAACGTTAACTAAGCGAATAATGTTTTATTATTATAAAATATGATTGATTTAGTAATTTCGTCCTTATTACCATACAGCATAAGGTTGATTTACTAATTTCGTCTGTATTACTATACAGCATAAAGGTTAAAATATAACTTCAAACAGCGCGACGCGGTTTCTCGATTAACACCCCATCAAAATATTTACAACGAGCGCAAAGAAGTATAACTTCAAAAACTATAGGAGAATATACTCAAAAAAAACAGTTTTCAACCACTTTATCTGGGAAGCACGCAAATCGCCGTGCGGGTACCTTCTAGTAATTAATAATTTTTAGTTTTTTGAATAATATTTTTTTTGAATAATATTTTTTTTTCTTTTTGGATAATATTTTTTTTTTGAATATTTTTTTTTTATGTTTTTGACTAAGAAAACTAAGAAAAATCGTTCGATTATACGTTCTTATACTTTTTGAATAATAATTTTTTTTTTGAATAATATTTTTTTTTATTTATTTTTTGAACAATATGTTTTTTTCGCTTTTTTTTTGAACGATTTTTTTTTTTTGTATTATATTTTTTTCTTTTGAATAATATATTTTTTTTTTGAATAATAGTTTTTTTTTTTTTTGAATAATATTTTGGTTTTTTTTAGTTGTTTTTTTTAATGCATCTTATCTGTCTGTCTGTGTGCGTGTGTGCGAGCGAATGGCCAAAAAAGTATAACTTCCACCGTCTGGTCCGACGCAGACCCTACTTTTTTTTTATTTATTTTTTGAACAATATGTTTTTTTTTTGCTTTTTTTTTTGAACGATATTTTTTTTTTTGTATTATATTTTTTTCTTTTGAATAATATTTTTTTTTTGAATAGTTTTTTTTATTTTTTTTTTTTTGAATAATATTTTGATTATTTTAGTTGTTTTTTTTTTAATGTATCCTATCTGTCTGTCTGTGTGCGTGTGTGCGAGCGAATGGCCAAAGAAGTATAACTTCCACCGTCTGGTCCGACGCAGACCTTACTTTTTTTTACCCTTATTACCCCGGTCCCCTAAACACACAGAAATATAATTATTTGAGACTTCGGTATAATTTTCATATGAAATCTACTGAACCTTCTAGATCTGTGAATTTTTACAATCTTTTCTGTCAATCAGTGTCGAAACGTAGGGGGGAACGGTCTGAATTTTGCACTTTTTTGTCCATAACTCAAAAAGTGTGCACCCCAAAATTCTAAAAAAAATTGCAACGAATTTTAAATTAGGCGCTCTTTCAAATGACATTCCACTCGCTTAGGTCAAAAAAGATTTTTTTTACCCTCTTTACCCCGGTCCCCTAAACACACAGAAATATAATTATTTGAGACTTAGCTATAATTTTCATGCAAAATTTACTAAATTCCTAGCTCTGTGAGTTTTACAATTTTTTCTGTCAATCAGTGTCGAAACGTAGGGGGGGGGGCGGTCTGAATTTTGCACTTTTTTGCCCATAACATAAAAACTGTGCACCGCAAAATGCTAAAAAAAATTGCAACAAATTTTAAATTAGGCGTTCTTTTAAATGACACCCCAGTCACTTGGGTCAAAAAAGATTTTTTTTACCCTCTTCACCCCGGTCCCCTAAACACACAGAAATATAATTATTTGAGACTTTGGTATAATTTTCCTATGAAATCTACTGAATTTCCTAGCTCTGTGAATTTTTACAATTTTTTCTGTCAATAAGTGTCGAAACGTAGGTACGGTCTAAATTTTGCACTTTTTTGCCCATAACTTAAAAACTGTACACCGCAAAATTCTAAAAAAAATTGCAACAAATTCTAAATTAGGCGTTCGTTTAAATGACACTCCACTCACTTGGGTCAAAAAAGATTTTTTTTTACCCTCCTTACCCCGGTCTCCTAAACACACAGAAATATAATTATTTGAGACTTCGGTATAATTTTCATATAAAATCTACTAAATCTCCTAGCTCTGTGAATTTTTACAATTTTTTCTGTCAATCAGTGTCGAAACGTAGGAGGGGGGGGGGGTTTATGGTCTGAATTTTGAACTTTTTTTTCCATAACTCAAAAACTGTACACCGCAAAATTCTAAAAAAAATTGCAACAAATTTTAAATTAGGCGCTCTTTCAAATGTCACCCCACTCGCTTGGGTCAAAAAAGATTTTTTTTACCCTCTTTACCCCGGTCCCCTAAACATACAGAAATATAATTATTTGAGACTTTGGTATAATTTTCATGCAAAATTTACTAAATTCCTAGCTCTGTGAGTTTTACAATTTTTTCTGTCAATCAGTGTCGAAACGTAGGGGGGGGGGGGCGGTCTGAATTTTGCACTTTTTTGCCCATAACATAAAAACTGTGCACCGCAAAATGCTAAAAAAAATTGCAACAAATTTTAAATTAGGCGTTCTTTTAAATGACACCCCAGTCACTTGGGTCAAAAAAGATTTTTTTTACCCTCTTCATCCCGGTCCCCTAAACACACAGAAATATAATTATTTGAGACTTTGGTATAATTTTCCTATGAAATCTACTGAATTTCCTAGCTCTGTGAATTTTTACAATTTTTTCTGTCAATCAGTGTCGAAACGTAGGTGGGGGGAACGGTCTAAATTTTGCACTTTTTTGCCCATAACTTAAAAACTGTACACCGCAAAATTCTAAAAAAAATTGCAACAAATTCTAAATTAGGCGTTCGTTTAAATGACACTCCACTCACTTGGGTCAAAAAAGATTTTTTTTTACCCTCCTTACCCCGGTCCCCTAAACACACAGAAATATAATTATTTGAGACTTCGGTATAATTTTCATATAAAATCTACTGAATCTCCTAGCTCTGTGAATTTTTACAATTTTTTATGTCAATCTGTGTCGGAACGTAGAGGGGGAGGGGGGAGGGGGAACGGTCGAATTTTGAACTTTTTTGTCCATAACTCAAAAACTGTACACCGCAAAATTCTAAAAAAAATTGCAACAAATTTTAAATTAGGCGCTCTTTCAAATGTCACCCCACTCGCTTGGGTCAAAAAAGATTTTTTTTACCCTCCTTACCCCGGTCCCCTAAACACACAGAAATATAATTATTTGAGACCTCGCTATAATTTTCAAACAAAATTTACTGAATTTCCTAGCTCTGTGAATTTTTTCAATTTTTTCTGTCAATCAGTGTCGAAACAAAGGGGGGAACGGTCTGAAAGTTGCACTTCTTTGTCCATAACTCAAAAACTGTGCTTCGCAAAATTCTAAAAAAAATTGATATGTTTTCTAAATAAAGTGCTCTTTCAAATGAAACTGCACTTGACCACATTTTGAATAGTATTTTTACCCCCCCCTCATATCCACCCCCTTAATAAATCGAATTATGAGAATATGACACTTTTATATATTTTTTTATTAAAAACGTCCTAATTTTTCTATCATTCCAAGTACATTTGAAAATTTTCGATCAGTTAAGTTCGGAGCTAATCGAGGTAAGAAAATACGAAAAAAACGTTATTTTTCAAAATTATACAAAAATTGGTGAGGTGTAAAATTCCAAAATAAATTTTTAAGGAATACTGAAATTAAGCCCTTTCATATGATACCCTACTTGAATCTATAAAAAAATGTATTTTCTCAAAGGTCTCACATCGTAGCCCTGCAAACCAAACGAAAACCACTTTAGTTTTATTTGTATTCGTCATTTCATGTGGACAGATTAGTTTTATATGCACCTCAAATTTCAAGTTTATAGCGTTTATAGTTTACGAGATAATCGATTTAATGTGAAAAACTCGTTTTACTCTCACCAATAGTGTTCTGTATAAAAAACGGAACCCTAAAAACACAAATTTTGACCACATTACTAAACCTAGTTATTGCAAATAAAATGTTCAAAAACAACAATCTTATATAATCAATTATAATCTTAATTAAAGATAAATCACTATGGAAAGTTGATATATTTATTTATTAATCAGAAACCAATAAAATTTAGGTAAGGCACTTATCTAAAACAAATCAAAATTATTATTAATATACGATAAAAATACAAAAATTTACGATAACACAAAACAACAATATATCTACAAAATTAACCAGAAATTAAAATTTATACCACAAAAAAAATCGAAGCAATTTACTTTAAAAATAAATGAAATCTTAATCCTATATTAAGAGAGAACATGGTTTACAGATAAGGTCGGCAAGCAAGAACATCAAAAGGTATCACTGGACCAAACAGTTTGAAAGTTGGTTAACGATAAAATATTTCGCAACAAGATATATACAAGAGAGTTCCAGTTCTGTACCTAAAATTCTCAACATCTGAAAACTGCCATGGTACTTTGAGAAATGTAACTAAATTAAGGTAGGTCTAGTTCATGTAGAACTCGGGGTTGTGGACTGGTCCAGTTAAAAGAATGAAACAATTTTAAGAAAAAAAATTATACCGTAACCAAAACAAAAACTTATAATCGAGACCGAAAACCATAAACAATACAACTATGGTTACAGCTTTTTCAGTCTTGTCACTCCAGTGCCGAATATTAGGTCTGACTAAGGAATTCAGGACAGGGAAGGAGTATTAGGAGTTTAGGAATAGTAGATTTTCTCAATGACGGACAACAGCTTTTAGCTGGGGTCTACGTGTACTGCGGAAGCAGCCGTACTGCTGGACAACATCGATGAGAACCCACTTATTAACCCGAAAAGCTCTGTCCAACGGCAACCAACTTTCCGATTCTGCCACTGCAGAGCATCTTGCACACAGTTACAATTCGAGATGTTTCACTGACCTAACAGAGGCAAACCTACAGCATTTATACAAAAACAACCAAAACACAAAACGCAAACCGGACGTGTTTGCGATAAAACTTTGTTTTACAGCCTAGCAAACTCGTTCAACGGCCAATAAATAGCCTTAACCTAGAAAACAAACAAAAAACAAACCAAACAAACAAAACCTTAAGCTGGCTATGTCCGCAATAAAACATCTCGAAGCTACCCAACAACTGGAGAAACACACTGTACTCATAAAAAACGAAACAAAAACATAGTGCTTCCAGTTCGACGATTCCAACAAAATCAGTGATCAGCTGATCGGTTGGTACCATCAAGAATTAAGAACACTCTAGATAAACCGCATAACGTAATCTACCATACACGTTGATCATCCCACTAGAAAGTGTATTATTGGATGACATTCATGTAGGATGGAGAACCCCGTCAACAGACCTACTGGTTAGACGCATGACCTTCCCATTCGTTTGGATCATGAATAACTGAGCTATGTTTGGGCGCCACTCTAACGATTAGCAGTGCAACCTGTCTCCCCAGATAGGAGAAAAGATAGCACTGGCCAACGCTAAAGAATTGTCCACCTGGCTGTGGAGCCGGAAACCGCTTTGAACTTCGCTCAGTCGAAAATTGTCGTGGGTTTTTTCTGGCAACCATGTAGTCCTAGGAATGAGCGGTTGGGCATTAATTTCTGCTTCATGCGCCATGTTCTCAAACTACTTTAATCCTAGTCTAGAAGGAACACCCACCACCTGTCACACAAGCTGAACTCCCCATTTTCACTCGTCTTATTAAATGATTGACTACCATATTATATGGAAACTAAAGAACTAAAACTCACCTATTATTTATCCGCAGTCCTGTAGGTAAGATGATTTATAATCAACGATCCAATAATAACAGTGAAATATAATACTCGAAGTTTCTTTTCTTTTTTTTTATTTATGCAATCTAATTTTTATTTCTTTGTTTTCTTTATTCTTTTTATAAAACCCAGATGAATTTGTTTGAATCAATTAATTAACCAAAATATTGAACCTATTTCAGGTTCTTTACTAATAATATCATTAATTTTCAAAACAATTAATTCACATAATCTAGAAATTTTTCAGAGAAAAAAATAAAAGCAAGAGACAAAAAAAGCGAAAGCACCAAAAACAAACTTAAAATTTAAACTCACAAAAAAAAAAATAACCAACAGAAAAATAACACCCGACCGTCTCTTTTAACTGTCCACGTTTTGAGTTAACTATCGAGTCCCGACCAACAATTTTCTGTCCCACCTTGAAACCTAGGTTTAATATGAGCTATAAAATTAAAAAGATGGTAGGAATTAAAAAAAAGTCCGAGCGGCAAAATGTCCGCTAGAAATAGGTAGATTTCGAGATCAGACAGTTTTGTGTATAAGTAGAATCTGATATATCAGATAAGTTTAAACAAAACAAACTAATTACAAACAGATATCGAACAAATTTTAAAAGGAAAACTAGCTACATATAAGTAAAACTACATCTATCCAATGTTGCAGCAAACAAATATCAAATCTACCACAGATTGCAAATGTGTTGCAAAGTATGGCACTATATGAAAAACACACGGCAAACTCTAAATCATATGTCGTGCAATTTCTGCAAAATATCAAAATAGTTTATTTCTAAGAAAAAAAATTTATCTCTTCTTTTCAAATCCTTTTATTTTTTTTTCATTGGCTGTTATAAGGTTTTTGTAAATTGTTGTTGTTAGAGATTGTTGCAAACTTGTTTTGTTGAAGCCAAGAAGTGAAAAACCTCTTACTGCAGAGGTTTATATTTATAAGAAACGGATTAAAATGTTTCCACAAATTCTAAATTTATGAAGTTTTTAAAAATGTAGTATCCAAACGGCCGTTATAACGGATTTAAAAAACCAATTTTTTTTCTAGTATAAAGCCTCTAGTTTTTTAACCACATGTTGGATTTTGCTGCTTTACGAACTTGTCCAAGATATATATAAAACATACAGTTTTAAATAAAGGTTTTTGATCTCGCTCCACAAATGCGACCGTGAAAGTTCCGGTTGATTCAAACGCATTTTGTGTTTTACGAGATTTTTTGTTCTAGCCGCTCACTCAGAAACCTCCAACTGCAGAGCTCGATTTTTTTGGAAGAAATTGATAAAACTGGTTCTAAAAATTCTAAATTTCTGAAGTTTTTAAAAATATTAATATTAAAACGGCTGTTATAACGGATCAAAAAACAGACTTTTTTTCTAGTATAAAGCCTCTAGTTTCTTAACCATGTCTTGGATTCAGCTGATTTACGAACTCGTCCAAGATATTAATTAAACACACATTTTTAAAATATGTTTTTTGATCTGGCTCTATAAATGCGACCGTGAGAGTGCCGGTTGTTTAAAAAAAACATTTTTTTTGCAAACATTTTTATTGGAGCCGCTCACTCAGGAACCTCTAACTGCAGAGGTCTATTTTTAGAATAAATTAAGAAAAACATTCCAAAGATTCTTAATTTGTTAGTTTTTTTAAAATATTAGTATCCAAACGGCCGTTATAATGGTTTTAAAAAATCTTATTTTTTATAAAAAAGCCTCTATTTTCTTAACCACGAACTTGTCCAAGATATTAACAGAACACACTTGTACAGAAAATTTTTTTGATCTACCTCAAAAATGCCACCGTGAGAGTGCCGACACCAAAATGTTTCCGAAATTCCGAGATGAGGTAATAGGTAGATTTTTATATGAAATCTACCTAAAACAAGAATTAACTTAAGTGAAATTTGATTAACACTTAAGTTAATGAGTATTTTCAACATTAACTATGTTTTGCATAAGTTGCAAAACCGAAACATGGGAAAATTTTAATATAATTTAAATGCTGTTTTGCATAATTTGCAAAACCGAAACATGAGAAAATGTGTTGAAAATAGATAGGATGTCATAAGACATCGAAATTAATAGATTAAAAATTTTCTGGTATAACAAGAACTTGCGACGAAGGGAATATAATAAGTCTTTGACACGTAGGTAGTGTGCCTGGAATTCCCTTCGTCACAGTTCTTAATATACAATATTTCATATGCTATCATAGAAAAAATTAATATTATTACTATTATTTTGAAAAACTACTTGGATAAAATAATTTTGTAAAAAAATATATTTTTTCGGCAAACGGCTGTAAAGTTTAACTTTACTGCCGCTAAGGAGTTAGCTAAAGTCTTACTTTTTAGCCTGACAGCAAAAGTAACGTCTAGCGACAGCAAAAGTAACGCCATTTTTATTTTATATTACGGAGGCTGTAAAGTAGCATTTGTTATTTGTTAGTTTGTTATTTTTTCAAACATATTGTATAACCATGACAACAAAAAATAAGTTGATTTTCATATTATGAAATTTTGAAAAGGCTGCTTTGATAAAAAATTTTATTCATACAAATTTAAATGTTTTTTTCTCTTTTTTGGAAGTAATTATGACGATACAAATTCATATTTATAAAAAGTTTGATGTATTAATTTCATATTTATAAAAAATTTAAACGTTTGCCGAAAAAATAGTGTATTTAATTCGGAGCTAAAGTGACTTTTTGTGTTTCGTCTATAATTGTCGGCCTCCCTGCGGTCGGCCGTCAAACTATAGACTCAACACAAAAAGTATCACTTTAGCTCCTAATTAAATAATGTACTATTATTTTTTTGTGTAAATATTTGTATTTTTATTTATGCAAATAATACAGAATCTTATCGTCCAAAAAATCTTGTAAGCAATTCGGGCATAAAGTACCTTTTTTGCTTTCGAGTGATTGTTACTCTCGACTAACGCCTCGAACAACAATTTCACTCTCAAGCGGAAAAGACATACTTTACGCCCTTAGTACATAAATAGCTATTAATATGATCCGTTTTGTTTAACAGAAGATTGGGGGAGACTGATATAATAAAAGAACAAAAACAGTCGAAGCCTATTAATTGATTTTAGCAAAGAGAGAGAGAGAGAGAACTAAAAAGCAAATGACCGATAAGAGTACAACATGGATAAGATTAATATAAGTGCATTCAATAATATTTTGTCACTGGCGTCTGTCGTTAGCAGGTTAGTATTCATTGGGTTAACAAAGAGTTTGTTTATACGTTTTACAAACGAATTAAGTATTTTGTTCGTTAGTTGGTTTAATAATTTAAAAGTGGGTTGGCTTAGTTGGTGTTTGGGTTATTTATTTCCTACTTTTGTCATTATAGGTCCTCAATTTTTGTGTAGGCAACCACATTTTGTCATATGTAATTTTAGTTGTGATATCGGAAAAATTTGAAATATCTCCCCTGGTTTTAGGTTGCGCTCTCTTGAATTTTCAATTGTACTGAATAATAAAACAGCTTCAAGACACAAAGAAGAAACAAAATACATAGTTTTTATTATTTTTGATTATAAAAATGCAACTACAAAATATTATTTACTGCCTTACAAGTGAGATTAAGATGCTTGATATATATTTAAAGAAAAATTATAATTTCGAATCAAAGTATTGTTCATCAAAAATTTAGATCGAAAACTCATCTGTTGTGGTCATTGTACTGGAACGTTGAAGAAATGGATGAAAACTTCGTCTATTCTTATTAACGTAAAAAGTTAATATTTTAAACACAACAAAAGCAATTCCAGATATTAAAAGCAGCGATAAAGCTACTTTAATAAATTTTATATCCGAATGGTTTATATTGCTATCATTGCCAAGTAGCTGTTTTTCAGCGTCATTAGAATATATGTCACTATTAATTGTATTATTATCATTTTTTAAAAATTTCTCTAATTTTTCATCGAATTCCCTAATTTTATAGTTCAATTTTAGCAAATCCATATTTAGTTGATTTATAGTTGTATTGATCGAATTAAATGTTTTGTTAAAATAATCGATATTATCATTACCATTTGTGTTCGTATTGTTTTGTAAATGTTTTTGCAGTTCATCGAGTTCTTGTATTAAATTAATTGAATCTTTGATTAAAGTTCTGTTAGTAGCTTGTTCCTTATCTTTTTTCATTTCATCAAAATTTTTAGCCAATTGTGAAATTTGAAATTTTAAATCTTCATTTTCTTTTTGTGTTAGAATTAAATTTTGTTGTATTTCACCCACTTTTTTATTCAACTCCATCGATTTATCTTCGTTTGTTTTTATGTTAAGATGTGAAACAGGAGTTTTTTTTTGGTTATAGCTAATAGTTCTTGAAGTTTGTTCATTCCTACAGAACATCCCGCGAATATTTGTATCATTTTTAACCAATTTTGTTGGATCTACTAATATTTGAACTTTATTATATTGCATTTGTTTTATTATTTCAACTAAATGTTTACAATCCCAATAATTATTAGCTATGCTTATAACTTTTAATTTTGGAAACAATAATTCAAAATCGTTCAAATCGAGTGTTGTTAAATTATTTCCATCGATAAACAATTGTTTTAAATTTCCTAGCGCTGAGAGCATATGAAAATCGATTTGACGTAAACGATTGTAGGAAATGTCTAAGACAACTACATTAATTTGATGGGGAAATGTATTGTAATCAATAGTCGTTAGATTTATTGATTCAAGATAAAGTTGTTGCAATTGTTGTAAATTTGAAAACGTAGTTATATTTATATTTTGTATTTGATTAAAAGATAAATCAAGTAATTTTAGATTTTTTAAATTACTGATAAACTGAATATTATGAATTGAATTATTTCTTAATGATAACTCCTCAAATTTTTCGCCAACTTCAATTACGATACTCGATAAATAATTATTATCTGCATAAGCAGATTTAACAAATTGCCCTAGTTCTAAGCTAGTTAATTGATTGCTTTTAATTGAAACCGCACCAATGTGCAAACCAATTGTTGAAAAATTAGTTAAACTATTTGAACTTAAATTAATTTCATCCAAATAATTTAAGTGGTTAATTGTATCTTTCTTCAAAATATTAAGGTCGTTTTTACTTAAATCTAGCGATTTCAAATAAAACATGTTAATAAATATATTATCATCAATAACTGATAACTGGTTATCATTTAATTTCAAATATTGCAATCTCACCAAACTTTTAAATACTTCATCAGGTAATGTTGTGATTTTGTTATACGATAGATCCAAATCTGTTAAATTGCTTAATTTCTGAAAAGAATTTTTATTTACTCTTTCTATCAAATTATTTGAAAGATTTAGCTTCTGAAGATAAACTGCATTCAGAAAAGAGGAATCTCTTAATTCAGTTATACTATTACTTGACAATTTTAGTTGAATTAATTTTTGAGCGTTCTCAAAATCATATCGTGTAATATCGACCAAACCACTGTGCGTTAATTCTAAATCTTGAATATTTGGTAATCGTGTAAATAATCCTTTTGGTATAAAATGCAATGTGGAATTTAAAAAAATTACATGTAGTATTTCGGAACCACCATGTCCATATCTATTCCTATAGTAAAATTCTGACGGTGACTCATCATAAATTTCGATGATGGTACATGTTGGACTGGAAACAATATTATGTGGACTTTTTTTATATTGAGCTTTATGTTCAGAACAGGTGAAATCTTCTGGCCAAAAACTATCGTCCGTTTGTGACTTGACCGAATACAGTAATATTTGAATTGAAATATAATGACAAACCAATTTTCTGTAAGTAGATTGCATTACTTATTTTTATTTAAATCAAACTATTAAAGTTATTCACCTCAACATTTATACTATAGACACTACAATTTAAAACAATATTACATTACAGCTTGAGACACAAAAGCAAACTAACTAAAATATTTTGTTATAGTCTGCATTATTGGAAGTTTGGATTATCTTTAAGAATATTTACGATAACAGTTTTTTTGTTGTTGTTTTTGTTTCATATCAAAACCAAAGAATGTTCTAAATTTAATTTGTAAATTGAAACCGTTATAGTTTTCTCTGTATTGTTAATTAGGAAGCATTGGCAAGACACTTAGCCTAGTTAGGACGAAAACTATGCCTCCATGCAAATTCTAAGGATCACGTTAATTCTAATAGATAATCATTAGAAAGATGTTTTGGAGATTTCACCTTATGAGAATCGAAAAATTACAAAACTTAAATTAGCAATGTACATATTGCACAATTTAAAAAGAACTGACGTCCAACTCAGAACTCCCTTCAGAAACAAACTGCGAAACATAATCTGCAGACTCGCAGCTGACAACCTTGAAACGTTATGCAAACCCTCTGTAGACCCTCTATCAGTCAATGGCCCAGTCATTTTCACCCCAAAAACCCAAAGGCCCAAATACACAATCAAAGTAATTGACGCAGTGAGAAGTTCAACTGCGCTTACTATCGTAAACGTAAAAAATTTCTGGAATTTATAATGATGTTACTGGCACGTTGTGTAACTATGATCGACAGATACACCAGACAGTACAAAACAATCTAGATTACAGAAATTACGGCAGCAAGCATAGCCATTTCTTAACTTAATTGTGACCAACATAGGTTCATCGATTGGATTTCAACTCAAATTCACACTTTTGCAGCTGTTAGGGTTCTAACAACGACGGATCACAGTTTCTCTCTCTCTCTGGCGTTTACATCACATGAAGGGATTTTGCCGTCTGTGCCACCAGCTTCCAATCATTTCGTTCCATGACCAGTTGACCCCAGTTTCGACATCCTATATCACGAAGGTCTTGGATGATGTCATCACGCCAGCGTTGTTTAGGTCTTCCTCTTCGACGAACACCAGCTGGTTGTTGTTGAGACGCTTTTTTATCATTCTTTCCAATGGAGCCCTTTCTACATGACCAAACCATCTAATCCGGTTGGATTTAATGAATCCGATTACATCGCAGCCTCCAAGAAGCTGTCTGATTTCATGATTCATTCGGATTCTATACTGACTTTCAGCAACTTTACATGGACCATAAATTGTTCGTATGACCTTCCTCTCGAATGTTGATAGAATTCTACAATCAGAGGAAGTCAGTGTCCAGCTTTCACTTCCAAATGTAAGTACAGGTCGGATTAATGCTTTGTAAAGTGTGAGTTTACAGGACCGCGAAAGATGTTTTGATCGCAGATGTTTTGAGTATGCGTAGAAAACTTTGTATGCGGCAGAGACACGGGCTTTGTTATCTGCCTGCATGTCATTTGACGATGTTACTACAGACCCGAGGTTTTTGAAGTTTTCCACGCGTTCCACTTCATAGTCGCCAGTATCCAGATTTCCAGGAGGTATGTTCTTAGATGTTGTTAACACTTTAGTTTTGCCGGTGTTGATGCATAATCCAAGCCGTTTAGCATTTCTTTCAAGCTGAGAGAGACTATCCTTAATATCGCTTGTTCTACGTCCGAGAAGCACAATATCATCTGCGTAGCAAAGAACTTGACTAGATTTGTTATATATGCAGTTTTGTGTCTCAATTCGGCTTTTTCTTATCGCGTACTCCAGCGCCAAATTAAATAGTATGGGCGCGAGTGCATCACCTTGTCGACCACCTGATGTTATATCGAAAGGATCAGAAACTGACCCTTCGATTACTATTCTACAATTTGATACCGATGTTGTGAGTTTGCACAGAGAAACAAGTTTCTCTGGGATACCAAGGCATATTAGTGCGGACCAGAGGTTGTCGCGGATGATACTATCATATGCTTGCCTGAAATCAACGTAGAGCTGGTGAATGCTGATGTTGTACTCCCAACATTTTTCCAGAATCATCCTTTATGTAAAACATTGATCTGTGGTTGAGCGGTTGGGACGAAAACCACACTGATAGTCACCGATGATAGATTCGGCAAACGGGATGAGTCGAGCAAGTACAACATTAGCTAGTATTTTATATGCAGTGTTCAACAGTGCGATGCCACGATAGTTTTCACACTTTAGACGGTCACCTTTCTTATGTAGCGGAACAATGAGAGCTGTTTTCCATTCATCAGGTAGTTCTTCTTGGTCTCAGATTGCAAGAATCAGATCGTATATACGTGAGACCAGAGCAGCTCCTCCATTTTTCAGAAGTTCTGCGGGAATTCCATCGAAACCTAGTGATTTGCCATTTTTCAGGTATTTAATGGCAGCTTCCACTTCTTCTATTGCTGGGTAAGGGACAAAAATCTCCTCAGTTGATGGAGCAATTGCTCGAATAGGAGGAACTTCGTTCGTCCTATTCAGTAGGTCTTGAAAGTGGGATCGCCACACTGCCAGCACATCACGTTCACTTGTTGTAAGTTCATTATTTTCATTTTTGAGGGCTGTAGATTTTGGGTGGAAATCTTTTAACAGATTCCGTGCATTGGCAAAGCACTCTTTTGAATTTCCGTTGGCCGCATGTTGGTTGATGTTTTCGATGCAGCTCTTCATGTGATCGCGTTTCTTTTTACGTAGAAGTTTTGCTGAGGCTTTCCTGGCGCATAGATAATCAGCTTGGGAGCTTCGGGTGTTCCTTGTTAACCATTTTTCTCGCAGTTTTGGTTTATTTTCAACGGATTGGCGGCACTCGTCGTCAAACCATTCGTTGTGTGATTTCGGTGGTCGTTTTCCGATTGTAGTTTGTGCTGCGGCTATAATGGTTGATTGAAGCGTTTGTCATTCTTCTTGTATGTTGAATGGCATCTCAGAAGAGATGTCATGCTCTTCTTTGTTTTGTGTTATTATTTCCTGATATCTATTCAGCGTTTCCGGATGTTTAAATGCTTCGACATTCCAGCGCACGGTCTTTTTTGCTTGTCTGTTAAATGTAGATGACAACTTGCACTTGTACTTAAAGATGACAAGCATATGATTGGTGTCTATATCAGCACCTCTGTATGATCGAACGTCAGTTATACTTGTAGAGTGTCTCTTAGAGATCATGACGTGATCGATTTGATTTTCCGTTCTTCCGTCATTTGATTTCCACGTTGCCTTGTGAATTCTCTTGTGAGGGAAGAAAGTGCTGGAAATTGCTAGATCATACATCATAGCCAGCTCGGCTGCGCGAAAACCGTTATTGTTGCTGGTATGATGCAAGCTGTTAGGACCGATATGTGTTTTAAGTTCTGCAATCCTACCGATTTGAGCATTAAAGTCACCTACCACGACTTTTATATCGTGCTGCGGGATGTTATTGATGACTTCCTCGAGTTCTAGGAAGAACAGGTCTTTAATATCACCGTCCTACTGCTTTATCTTCAGTAGGTGCATGAACATTGACGATCGTTACATTGAATTTTTGCGTGCGGATTCTCAGTGTGCATAACCGCATATTAATTGGGCAGAAGTCGATAACATGCTGATTCACGCGACGGTGTATAAGAAAGCCAACTCCAAATTCTCCTCCGTTTTGATGACCGCAATAATACAGAGTGTATCCTTTCGCTGTTTCATGGATTCCACTGCCTGGCTATCTAAGTTCTTGTAATGCCACTATATCCAGTGTGTAGCTCTCGACTTGTTGGGTGAGTTTTAGGAGATCTCCTGGTCTTCTAAGGCTTAGCACGTTCCAGGTTCCTATTTTTAAATCGTAGTCCGGGTACAGTTTCCGAGGTCGTTCCAATAATGAATCCGAGATATTCCGAGGCCTGTGTACAGAATTCATGATAAATAATTTTTTTACGGAAATGGGGTGTTAGCCCTTCGCCCAACCCAAATTTTCGTGAATGGGTTCGTTCTGCACCTTAAGGTAACCAGAAACAACCTTTTTACACGTTTATATAGCGAGCCGCTTGATCCAAGACAGACGCCCGCTCCAAGCCGCCCCTAACATGGAAAACAGACGCTTGAGTTGCATTGGTTTTATGGCGCCAATGACTCGCCATGGTGCAGAATCATTGAGTATAAGCAGTATTTACTCTGCCCCTCTCAACTACACCAACCTAATTCTGTATGCGTTACCCAGGTAGCACGGCGTGGACGTAGAATTTCGGATTTTCCCTACCCGGATCACAGTTTACAATGGTAAATATAATGACATGATAAATTTTTCTTAGAACGCTTAAAGCAACTATAATGTGTCCTATTCGTCAAGATATAGAATGTACAGCCAAAAATTGGCTACAAAGCTATTCAGAAAAATCCACACTGGTTCACTGTTACTTCTTATCCTAACTCGTTTGCATTTTCATTAGTTAAAGCTTTCGTTTGTCTAGTAAATCTTATGGCTATCGACAGTATCATTGTCCTTTCGAAACATGCAGTGGACCAAGAAAATCATTCTTAATTTCATTAAACTGTCGACTTACTTTTGTTGATAAATGACTAAGTGAATTTTAACTTAGAGTTTTTACTGTCGTTCATACGCTAGGATGTGAAAAACTATAATCAAAAAATTTTTCGGGATTTTTGTGAGCAATTAAACTCAAGCATTTAAGGAAATAATTTGAATATTTTCAATTCAAAGATATGGTTGGAAATTCCTCTTATAGAAAAGCTCTTATGCGCTTAAAAAAGCGTAATTTCATATATTAATTTATAAATAATCTTCAACCAATCGCCAAATATTTTTTTTGTCTATAAATTTTTTATCATTATTGTTTTCATATTTCACCATAGTTTTGGTGCACCGCAGGAAAAATTTAAGATCAAATTTTTTATGTTAGGAAAAACTCATTGGCCTGCTTAACAATTCAATTTTTTTAATATTTGTCATATATCATACAGTTTTTTATTCAAACCAATTTTCAGTGTTTAAAAACAAACTTCATAATTAACTCAGCATTGGGATATTTCAGTGCTGAATAGAATTGGAACTATGTTCATACCAATTCAACGTAATTTCGATCATAATTTCATCGAAATTACTATGAAATGACAGATTTCAAAATCATCTCAATGTATGAGAAATCATGTAGTTTCAATCGTAATTTCGATCGAAATCACGAAACATGCGAAATTACATAATTTCGTAAGTGTGAACGTACTATAAAGAACAAATGTTTTTCAATTTGGTTAAGTTGTAAAGGAGATAGGCAATTTGTTCCGACTTCAATCAACAGTATTTTAATTTATTGACTCTCAATGTTAACTCTTGTTTGCATGTTAGTTATAGATGAAAAACGTGATCTACGCAGGTGAAAAAGTCGAAATTTGAACTTGACCATTTTTGATTTTCCTAAAACTTGACATGTAAGTAGTATGGACAACATAAAAAATGCGACTTATTTTAAAATTTTTTTTTAAGTGCATAGTTTGAGCATAGGGGGCACCCCAACATACATAAAAAATGAAAATTCTGCCAGTCGGATGTAACTTTGAAATTAAATTGCTCATGAACGGCTATACCGATTTCATCAAACTGTTTTTTGTTTGATTTATGATTAGTTAGTCCTTTGAAAAAAAATTAATTAATTGTTTTTATAATTATTTTCTAAATAAAAATATTAAAAAAACTTTTTTAAAGATGGCGTTAGGGTCGAAGATCAATTGGAATTTAATTAATTTTTTTTCTGAAAATCTATCCTTATACAAATATATTTTTGTAAACACTTCCTAAAGCATTGTTATGGGACCTAGTTTTTTATTAAAAAGTTTTTTTGTGTTGTTATGACATATTAATTTCTACTACACAACACATTTTATTAAAACAAAATAAACACATTTCAACGAAATGGAATCAAAAGCGGATTTTTTTCAGAATAAAACACTTGGACCAAACATATAAAACCACTATGTTTTTTAAATAATAGTAAATTCTTGTATGAGCTTAGAATGAAGGCAATTCTTCACGAGGATGAAGTTTCGGAACGAGCGTAGCGAGTGGAGGGAATCATTTGAGTTTAGGAATTATCCGAGTTTATCTAGTTAAAATTTATTTTGAGTTTTTGAGATCAATTAAACTCAAGTAAGTAAAGAAGTAATTGGAATATTTTCAATTCAAAGGTATGGTTTGAAGTTTCTCAGAAAGAAACTCCACTTCACATTTTTCGTGTTTTGGTTGGGATTCGAACCTACCTCGTCAGTGCCCGGCTCGAATCCTTGGGCAGACACGCTATCGATTACGCCGTTGAGGTGATGACAATTTCAAAGTTGAAACTTCTTCATCACTTATTAATTTTTACTTAAGTTGAATTTTTCCACTGTCATTAGACTCCTTGAGTTTAATTGATCTGAAAAATTCAAAATTAATTTAAATTCCCTTAATTTAGTCTAATGTTAATACATATAGGACTAAAAATTGACCAAGTGTCAGCCATTGATTTCACATTGATTGGAAACAATCAATAATGACCATACAATCGTGACTTAGGATGTTAATTAGAATAGAAATGTTCCCCATTCTATGAATTCACACAAAGTATTGTCTAGAAATTTAATGTAAAAAATCCCATATAATGTAAAAACATTTCCATAATATGGAGTCTAATGACAGTGGAAAAATTCAACTTAAGTAAAAATAAATAAGTGATGAAGAAGTTTCAACTTTGAAATTGTCATGGCATCAACGGCGTAATCGATAGCGTGTCTGCCCAAGGATTCAAGCCGGGCACTGATGAGGTAAGTTCGAATCCCAACCGAGACACGAAAAATGTGAAGTGGAGTTTTTTTCTGAGAAACTTCAAACCATACCTTTGAATTGAAAATATTCCAATTACTTCTTTACTTACTTGAGTTTAAATGATCTCAAGAATTCAAAAATAAAATAAATATGTTAATTCGACAGAAATTCAATTTTTTTCAATGAAATATGAAATAGTAAACTTTTAACAGTTAGTATGCAAAATTTCAACCATATTCAAAGAAATGTAAAATTTCATCCTCATGTTGATTGGGCGTGTTACTACTCTTTCTCTTAAAATGAAAAATTTTTAAACAAAACCAATGTAAATTTTTTTGTTTTGATACACTTAACGATTTTTTGACACACTTCATGTGTCATATTTAATGTTCAAGTACATTTCATGTCATCCAAATAATTACTTTTATGTTTTATATATTTCTAGTCGAAAACCGAAGAAATGTTTCCCATAATATGTTTCTCAAAAAAATTGGGAAACAAAATATATGAAAATCAATATTTTGACACACTTAACGATTTTTTTTTTACAAACTTCTAAAACAATAATCAAGGTCCTAGTCTTACATACGGATGTCAATCATCCAGATTTCTCCAGATTCAAATTTACTACTCATTATCACTGAAAATAAACGTTTTTTAAGCCAAAAATATGAAAATTTGCTATTTTTGACATACTTCCGGTACAGTTATAAAACACATCGTCCTTTTGGACCTGCCTATTGAGTATACCTATTTGTAGAAAAAATAAAATTTTTGAAATCCCTTCAGCGGTTTTCTAGATTTCGTAGGTAATGACGGACGGACGGCAGACAGATATACATTTTTTTTAGAATTATAAATCACTTCGGATGAAAAACGTGATCTACGCAGGTGAAAAGTCAAAGTTTGAACATGACCATTTTTGATTTTCCTGAAGCTTGACATGTAAGTAGTATGGATAAAATAAAAAATACCACTTATTTTAAAATTTTTTTAAAGTGCATAGTTTGAGCATAGGGGGCACCCCAACATGCATGAAAAATGAAAATTCTGCCAATCTGATGTAACTTTGAAATTAAATTGCTCAAGAACGGCTATACCGATTTCATCAAACTTGTTTTTGTTTGATAGATGATTAGTTAGTCCTTTGAAAAAAAATTTATTAATTGTTTTTATAATTAATTTTAAAAAAAAAAATATTAAAAAAACTTTTTTAAAGATGGCGCTAGGGTCGAAGATCAATTGGAATTAAATGAATTTTTTTTCTGAAAATATTTCTATCCTTACTCTAAAATATATCAAATTAACTCAGAGGCATTAATTTTTGTTCTTGAGATATTTAATTTTAAAGATTTTTAGTACGACTGAAATTCGAATTTTTCTTCATTTTTTCAAACAACTTCCATTAACAAAAAATTTTAAAATCTATTAAATTTTAACTTTTTTTTTTAAATATAGCTCTAACCTTACTTTGAAATATATCAAATTTACAAAGAGGCGTTAATTCGTGTTCTTGAGATATTTAATTTTAAAAATTTTTAGTTCGATTAAAATTCTAATTGTTCATTATTTTCTCGAACTTCAGTGGTTAAAGTTTTTTGATGATATAAATTGTTCGAAAAAATAATGAACAATTAGAATTTTAATCGGAATAAAAATCTTTAAAATTAAATATCTCAATAACACGAATTAACACCTCTTTGTAAATTTGATATATTTTAAAGTAAGGTTAGAACTGTATTTAAAAAAAAAAAAGTTAAAATTTAATTGATTTTAAAATTTCTTGTTAATGGAAGTTGTTTGAAAAAATGAAGAAAAATTCGAATTTCAGTGGTACTAAAAATCTTTAAAATTAAATATCTCAAGAAAAAAAATTGGTTAATAATGTTGAAAAGTTTCTTGGTCCTATTTGGTACTTTGTGTGTAGTTTTTGTTTCTTGATATTTTAGACCTTTTGTTTGATTAAATTTTTAATTTAATTTTAATTTTTTCATATTTTAATTTTTTTTTTTTATGTTTTCAATTTTTTGTACATTTTTCATTTATTTGCGATATTTTGATGAAATATTAAAGAAAAATTTTTATGTATTTCTTATTGAATTTGTATATATTATTTTTAATTTTATAGATATTATACACATAATTGAAAAATTTTTTATTGAAAATTTATTGTGGAAATTTATTCCTCCCCAACCTCTCTCAAAACCCTTGTTTTCTCCAACGTTAAGGACAAAATCCCTATTTTGGCTTGTTTGAACGTCGTCTACTTACCAAATTGTGCTGATTACGACGCAGTTTACGTTGGTCAAACCAAACAACAACTAAAAACCCGGATCCAAAAACACATCTCTGTTTTTAAACGCCTTGACAACTCGAACAACGCCCTAATAGAACACTTTAAAACCACTGGACACTCCTTTGACTTCCAACATCCTAAAATCCTGACCATACAATCTCAATTCCACCACCGCACATTTCTTGAAACATGCTACATAGCCTTTCTAAAACCAAAACCCATAAGCTTGACAGCTGACCTCACTTACCTCAACTCAAAATATCTACCTATCATCAAATCCTTCCAATCCCGCTTCCATACAAGAACCACATCCTCCTCACAATAACCTTTTCTCCCTTTTGTGAAAATCAATATTTGCCACTAGGGTTTTCTTTTTAGTTCTCCTCCTTTCAACTTCTTTCAAAAACTGCTTCATACTGCTTTTCCACCAACATTTTTTTTCCTCCTCCTGAAACAACATTCGGTTTAAAAAAGTTTTAAAATATCCACTGTCCATTTCCTATATACATCTTCAACAATATAAGGTCGGTTTTATTTTCATTTTTATTTTTATTTTTTGTTTTTGTCTTTGTTTTAAATTCTAAAATTAATTTTGAAAAAGTTTTTTTCTGCTACATTAATTGTGCTTTAAGATTATTCTTTTAACGGTTGTAGCGTTACTTAGTTAGTTTTTATGATTAGATTATAATTAGTGTATTAAGGTTATTTTTAATTGTGTGTTTTTTATCTCTTTTTTTCTCAATAGCCAAATCGCCTTTGAAAAAGGAGTCAATCCTAGCTCCGAAGCGTCGGCACAATAAATTTGCAATAAAAATTTTTTCAATTGTGTGTATAATATCTATAAAATTAAAAATAATATATACAAATTCAATAAGAAATACATAAAAATTTTTCTTCAATGTTTCATCAAAATATCGCAAATAAATGAAAAATGTACAAAAAATTGAAAACATAAAAAATTTTCCTATCGTCCCTGGTTTTATTGGTAGTAAAATTTTTCACTACAAATGAAACACCAAGCTTCAGATCAAAAATTACTTTTTTTTATTATAAATATTTCGGTCCTTTTTTGGGACCTTCTTCAGTATAATTCTTATGTGTTATGCTGAACATTCTTTTGAACTTAATACTCAAAAGAGTGTTCAGGATAACACATAAGAATTATACTGAAGAAGGTCCCAAAAAAGGACCGAAATATTTATAATAAAAAAAAGACATTTTTGATCTTAAGCTTGGTGTTTCATTTGTAGTGAAAAATTTTACTACCAATAAAACCAGGGACGATGGGAAATTTCATCGCGTAGATCAGATTCGGTGTATGTACCAAAGGTGTATACATTGAACAGCAAAACTTATAATAAAAATTTAAAAAAAATGAAAAAATAAAAATAAAATTAAAAATTCAATCAAACAAAAGGTCTAAAATATCAAGAAACAAAAACTACACACAAGAAAAAAAATTAACACCTCTGAGTTAATTTCATATATTTTAGAGTAAGGATAGAAATATTTTCAGAAAAAAAATTAATTAAATTCCAATTGATCTTCGACCCTAGCGCCATCTTTAAAAAAGTTTTTTTAATATTTTTATTTAAAAATTAGTTATAAAAACCATTAATTAATTTTTTTTTTTAGGAATAACTAATCATCTATCAAACAAAAAAAATTTTGATGAAGCCATTCTTGAGCAATTTAATTTCAAACATCGGATAGGCAGAATTTTCATTTTTCATGCATGTTGGGATGCCCCCTATGCTCAACACTTTAAAAAAATTTTAAAATAAGTCGTATTTTTTATATTGTCCATACTACTTATATGCCAAGTTTCAGGAAAATCAAAAATGGTCAAGTTTTCACAATTCTGTCTAGAACACGTTTTTCATCTACATTGAATGTATTCGATTAAATAGAATGAAAACATGGCTTTGAAAAACGAAAGATCCGTTACAAATGTTTTATCTCAATTCCCGTCGATTCGGAAATCGAATTGGCGTCCTTCTGATCAGAGTGAATGGTTCACCATTTAACCAACTCGACCGAAAATTCTAAACTACATAATGGTTAGATCCATTGCTATCGAATAGATAAAAATCTTAATAAAAATATTGAATTTTTTTTTTGCCTTTTTAGAATCAGTAGGTCATAAAACGTCGAGAAATGCCAAAATAAGTGGGGGTGAGAATTTCACTAGGCTCATGATTTCAATACTTTGGTTTTTTCAAAACCGAAGTAATAATAAAAAAAGTTTTCTTATGTTCTTAGTTAGCGTCCAATTTGTGCGAATTAAATGTTTTAAAACTAAAAACTGTACTGTTTTTTTCCTTTTTCATTGGCATCCCTTTAAAATACAGTACTATAATTATTTGTCTCTTCGCTTTATTTTGGCTCTTCTTAAAAGCCAAAACTATTACAGCAATTTTTTATTTTATTTAATTTTTGAAAAACTTAAATAAAATTTAATTTAAAATTCATTATTTTTTAGTGTACAATTAGCATGCAGGGCTTCGATGTCCATAGCATTAACAATGGGTTTCTTTTGCTATCGTCCATTTTAATTGTTACCAAAATGTCCATAATACCATGCTTCTCATGTCGTCCCCATAAATTCTATTTTAATGCTCCGTGTTTTATGATCAATTTCCATCGAACAAGAAATAACCTACAAAAGTAATTCTATTTTGTGTATCTACATATAATAACGTTTTCATATAAATTATACTAACAATAAAATGTTAAGTTAGAATTGAATATAAAAATTCATTAAATAATAATAAAAAAAATTTGAATACCTAAAATAAAATGTTTGTATAATTTTATTTATATATTGATTTGGTTTATAAAAACTCACAACAATAACAACAACAACCAACATTCATTTTCATCAATAATTTTATTTAATTCTTTTATACTTGTTTACTTATGCAATGTGGATGAGGGAGGATTTTAAGTAGGAAAAATGTTAAGGGTGGAAAGTTACTAGAAGAATGATTTATTTTTATTGTATTTTTTGGTTTTTGAAATTGATTTGATGCAGGATATATTTGTGTACCAAAGTTTTATAGAAAGTCATAATGTTTGAAATTTTAGCTTTATTTTTATTAGATATTGAGATGTTTGCTGATTGAGAATTGATTTCAGTTTAAATATTAATGGCTAGACAATATTTTGTTATGATATATTACTTACATATCATGAAAAGTTGAACAAACTGATTACCATAAAAACTCGTAAACAAATTTCAATATTTAATTAGATTTTTCCCAAAAACCACAAATTAAACGTAAATAACAACCCCAAGTAAACAATAATTAATTGAGAAGAAAAATTCTACATTCCACACCCAAGCCCACGAAACTCATTACATAAAATTAATCAATCGATTCAAATATTTCAAAATCAACTTAAATAATGAAAACATAAAAATGATTTTAGTCTTTTTCTTCTTCCTTTTGTTTATAGTTTTTGATCATTAAATTTATATTTTTGTTTTGGAATATTTTGATCTGTAAACTAAACAACAAAATCGTTAAAAGTTTTTGGGAAGGGGAAAACCATTAAATCACTGCTCTGGAAATATTGAAAAATAGAACCCTAATTTATCAAGCAAGCAAACAAACAAACAAACAAAAAACAACAACCAAATACTAAAAGAAGTTAAAGTAAGAAAATCAACGAGAGTAACAGCGACAGATCTGTCACCGTGAATACTTTTTGTTTTGATTCGGCCATCGAAACAGCTAAATTTGTGTTTATGCAAATTTGAAGATGTTTCTGTAATTCACAAACATAGATTTCTTACCAGGTAAATTTAATGTATAATTTCAGACCCAACCTACATCTTCATGGTGGTTACCCAGTTAGAGAACCTCCTCTAATCCCTGCCTTATTTAAGAACTGCAGGATATGAATGGGGTTAAGTTTATGCTGGCCATGCTCGTCAATATAATACTGTTCGAGATTAAACCTTCTGGTGTATATCAAGGCTCCACAATCTTTGAAAAGATGGGCTGAGGTGCTTTCTTTCAAAAGACAGAAACTCCATTCGTCTTTTTTCTCCACCTCAATGTTCTTAAGGTGTTTTATTGGTTTAAAGTGTAGTATAAAAACTCCTGTTAGTATTCTCAGAATTGCTGCTCGCTTTTTATTGAACAATTAAATCAACTCCCTAAACTACCTTAGGCCCGCGATGTTATGCTTCATCTTTACTTCATCTTTCCAGTTCACAAAGAGGCGCTGGGCCTACAAAAACGGTGTCCATGGGCTCAAATTATTTGGTTTGTGGTCCAAAAACCCTCGGGTCTTCCCCTACCTCAATTTCTTAACCATCCGCATACCATTTGGTTAGATCATTGCTCAGATGGTACGTAGTGGATTCACTGTTCCCCTTAATTTTTTTGCACATCTGCGATGTATTTTTTCTATGGAAAATGAACTGCTTAATCATTCCATCTTTAAGAAACTCAAGCAACGGACTCTTTGAAAGACTTTCTTGATATTTATTATCTATAATCTTTCCCTTACCCATACCTTGCATGTTTAATCTCAGTACGGCTTCCCTAGCTACGTTTTCAATCTGTAAATGGGGTAGAACCAGTCCTAACAACATCTTCATTCAAGAATTCAAGAATTACTTCAAGAATTGCTTCTTAATATTTAGTCTCCTGACAGATTTTATTATTGAGGCCGTCAGGATGATGAGTTTCATGCTAAGCTTTTTTTTCCAAGGTGAATAGAGCCCAAGTTGTTTTACTAAGATTGCACTAAGTGTCTACCAGACTCAGTCTACTCTGTACAATATCACTGAGTGTTTCTTTTAACACAACAGTGGCGATAGTGACAATTTCATCCATGTATGCAAGACGCTTAATGCCCTGTTTATTTATTACAGGCAGAATTTCATCTAACTCCAGACTCCACATGAAATATGATAAGTCCCATACTTATCCCATTAGTCCCATACGAGCCCATCATGGTGCCAAGACTGATTTAAAAATCACCTGCTTTTGTCTCTTTTACTCAGGTTCTCAACATCTCACACGGATGTCAGTTGTGGTGCTGTTAACCTTCTTCTTACATAGAGCCTTCTTGATCGCTCAATGTGTTATCAACAAAGATACAGACACCAACTTATTTGTTGTTCATCGCCTCCCTAAATTTGTTCTTTATGCCTGTTGATTATTTTGCAAAAGCGATCTTGCGAAGTTATTGGTTCGTTTGTGATTGTTCACATGTTAAACTGATTTTTCTACGAGACTTCGGCCGAGTGACATCGTTCTTACCTACTTTTGGGATAAGCATCGCTTATGTAGTTCACCACGGTCTGGAATTTACCAGATTGCTCCTAAATATACCCAGGAGATGCGATAACAGCCGCTTTTGCCTTTTCTTTAGAAAACCTAGGACTATTTGGTTCACTCCTGGTACGTTGTATGGCTGGTAAGCGTCTAAGGCTCATTTAATATGGTCTGCCGTAGACAATGAGGTAGCCATCATCCAGTGCTCTGGGCTTGGTATTTTAATGGTTTTGGTTTTCTCGAACCAAAACGTGTATTGCTAGAAGAAGAGTGGTTTTTTGCTGCTCATCCTACGTATGCGATCTACCAGGTCCTCTCAACTAAGTTTCAATTATCACCGGTATTTGCCAAAGCGAAGACAGTTCTGAATCTTTTCTTATCTGCCCTCTTTATATTTTATTCTAAGTGGTAAGCACCCACCGTAGTTCTGATCTCTGCCAGAACGCGTCCTTCTGTTTTTTTTCATTGTATTAGGGCAGCTGGCTGCAACCGCCTTGGTGATTGCCAGGCTAATATCCATTACATATTTTTTCTAGCCTGGCATATTGTTTTACTATCCCTCTATCTGTTAATCCATGTAGACATTCTTCATTCTTTCTTTCGCCTTTCTAGTTGCAAGGAAAACGACTTTACCAAGCTTGTAGTTAAGGTTATTTCATACCTCTGATAAGGCTATCTATGCACTGTCTATCAATACAGTCAGGAGTTGGCCTATGCCCTCCTTCCAACTTTCATACAGTTTCTAATCTTTGACAAAAAGGACAAGCTTGAGTATGGATAATCCTGATCCAGAATAGCCACCTTTGATGGTGTTTGACCTATGATGGTAGTCTCTCTGTTTTAACGGGTGGCTATTCTCGGTTTCTTTGCTGCACTATTTTGCGACTCTCTGGGCCGCTTCACACTCTCTCGTGAGTGCTCCGGAGACATCCACCGCATGGCCTATAACCAATGGGTGTGATGCAAATACTTACAATGGGTATATTTTGCAGAACGGACACAAATCAGGAAGGTGAGTTTCTGTTAAAATATTTATTTAAATATTTTATACACACAAAACAACTTAGGAATGTTCAATTTTGTAAACCTTCCTTGTCATGCAATAGAATTATTCCTTTTTAACAAAACAATATGAAAGAAAAATTAGTGTTGTTTTATTGCCTTGTTTAGAACCTAAGAAACACAAAGTGTAGCTTATTTCTCTCCTCAAATAAGCATAACATCGGAACAAGCAATGGAACGAACTGTGGTATAGAAAGCAACTTGGTGTAGCAAGGTTTTGTAATTTTTTTGTCATCATGATAAGTTTTATAAGTAGTAGGGCATTTAGGAATATCCCAGAGCTATGGAGAATGGCAAATGTGATATACATTACAAAACAAGGAAAAAGTTTGTCACTCAACAACCTCAGTTTCAACCGAAACTTCAACCTGGATGTGTGAGATCCTGATTAAAGGCAAACGAGATTGAGATCTTTAAAATCCGACTTGGTACTACCAGAGTATGTCTAAGTGTTTGGTCTTGTAATCAATCATGTAGAATCTAGTAATAAAGATATAAATCTGGCTGTATTAAGCAAATTGAGCATCAAATGTCATGGAACGGGGATGATGTAGTCATTATGGCCATAGAATGCATATATGTCTTTACTTAGTGAAGATATGGTGTTTATCTGTGTGATTAATCTCAATCCGTATCAAAGTTAGGTGCTTTTGCTTACCAAGAAAATATAGATTAATATAATTTCCATTATCAAGACGGGCTTAAACATGTCGTGAATAAAGTCTAGGAACTTAGGCTCATATTGGAATAAAAAAATTAAATGGCAAGTAGAACTCTGGAAGAGTGAACAATCTCTCCTAATGTGGTTGTGTACCATGAAAGTACGCAAATCCACTCTGGGAATAAGCAACTGCAGAAAGTATAGATATTTGCATACATCTGCATAACTTAGAAAATAAAAACATGTCCTACCGCGTCTACAGAGATGCAGCTAAAGCTGGGTCACTTCAATTTGCAGAATAGAAGTATAGATCAGGAAACCCATCTGTTATTTAATCTGAAAGGTTTGGGGAAGAGAAAGGGAATCTAACCCAAAAACTCCGATAGAGGATTGCCAGAAAAGCTCCTGGCATATGTTACCAAAAGATAGCATTGTTAACAAGTTCAACATCGGAAGGATATATACAATGATGTTGAACAATAAAGTAGAGGAAAGGAATGAATCCACTGCATATTACATGCGAGCAACGATGTTATCACACGGTACACAAAAGGTTCTACACTGAAATTTACATAATCGACAGATACAGAAACTTAAACTAGAAAAAAAGTAACTGGACAACAGGATTGTTACCAAGCAGCCTTTAAGGTTTAAGTCGCATAAAAATTTACATCTAAATTAGTCGACGACTGTGTTGATAAACTTAATGAACTGGGTAAGGATATAAAAACGGAAAAGGAGAACCTGGTCATGTTGGTCTCGCCGGTAATAAAGATAAACAATCACCAAAGTGGGATTCAACTCCTGCCGTACCTAGCAAACTTACTACTCCACTCTGGTCTATTACTCAACAATAAAGTATATTCTATATTTAAGTTGAACAACCAAGTAGTTTACAGATAAATCAAGCCAGTTTTTTTTGGGGGGAAGTCTCTTTAAATGTTTTCACTCGAAAGTCTCCTACATTTTTTTTATATAAAACTATAAAACCCTCAAATGGATTTGATATAGTTCTAACAACAACAATAACATGATAAACGATATCCATAGCTGATATTTTTATTACTGAACAAAAAATGTTTAAAAGCAAATTTTTAATGGTCATAAAGACCTGTGCTACAAACCTCACCCGTCTTTACAAATCTTTTAAATGTGTAGCTGGACGTATCAATAAGCTTAAATCTATTACCGACAACATTTACTGTAAACCAAGCTAAACGTAATACACCATTGACTGCTCATTCAGCTTCCACTAGGCGTCAATATTAATGTTCTATGTGTACAGCAGATCATCCCATATTTCAACTTCATGGTTTACAATAAATGCAAAGACTAGATAACAAAAAATTATCAATCAAAGTTTCAATCGTTTTAATCACTCGGCTTTCAGACTTGTCGATGCAGTTTTTCAAATCAATTCCCGCAGAGCGATCACAGATTCAAGTTCTCAGGTTACCTTCGTTACTGAAGCATGTGTACAACTACTCAATCTATCATGAAAGAATGCTTGCCTGATTCTGTTTGGAATACATCAAACAAAAGGTGATAGTAAGCAGAAGTGATCTCAAAATCTTAACAAAATTGTTAATAAAAACTTGATAGTATACTAAGACCGACTGCTAAGCATTTAAAACACATTCCTCTAGCACAAATCCAAGAGTCAGATTTGAATGAGAACTATAGTTTTAAAGGCATTACTTAATATAGAAAATGTTGACGAAAATGACCGGACGACCACGAATAGGTATTGGAAGGAACCAAACAAGCACAAAAGTTATAAAGAAAATATTATTTCAATGATTTGTTTACACAAAAAAACCTTTCGCGCTGATCTACATAGTTTCTGTAACGCTAGTCCAGCTTCATATGCTGCAGTTATAAAGTTATGAGTAATTCCAGTAGATTGAACAAGTCAATCTAGCCTAGTTCACTAGTTCATAATCACACAGATGATCGAAATTCATTTCAAACCGGACATCATAATTTAGAGCACTGGAGGCATGTCGTTGCCGCTGGATTGCTTCTTTCTTCAGTGACAACGTCTCTCCTCCCTTTATTTATTCAATTTTCCCCAAATGTTTTTAAAACCGTGAAAAGCACACCAAAAGACTATGTTTCGAACTTCATCGAAATCAAATAGCTGAACTTCAAGTTTTTAATGTTCTAAATAACTTGTTGCTTGTTCATCGTGGCACCTCCTCCTCCACTTAAGCCTATTGTGCAGAAAGCTGTTAGAATTATTAAAATCCATACTAAATGGCTATGTACACCGATTGAAAGACAAATTTTACAGTTATTGAAGTTTCAAATAAACATTTGCCTCTTCACTTTTTGAAATTTTGCCGAAAAGTATTCAGAACTATGGGAAACCAACTAAAAGTTTTGTACCATGTCTCAACGCCGAGTGATCAAACTTGAAGTTGTTGCAGTTTCAAATTATAAATATACATTTATTAAAGTGTCTACCTTTCCGCTTTCTACAATTTGGCCCAAAAGTTTTGAAATTATTGGAAACCCCAATAAAGGCTTGTGTGCTGAGTTTTATGAAAATCAAATGACTTAACTTAAAATTGTTAAGTTTGAAATAAGGAAGCGTTCGTTAGTCTGTGAAATTTTTTTTTGAAATCAGCCCAGTAGTTTTCACATTTTTATCGCACGTGGCGTCCGACAAACCAACAACAAAGATAAACTTGTTTTACTTCGGTCTGAACCTTAGTGTTACATTCATGAGCTCAAAGTGAAATTCTTACCTCCATTTTTCGGCATTTTTCGACGTTTTAGGACCTACTGATTCTAAAAAAGGCAAAAAAAAATGTATGTCTGTCTGCCGGTCGGCCATCTGTCGGCCTCACAATCGACAAAATCTAGAAAACGGCTGAAGGGATTTGAAAGATTTTAAATTTTAAAAATTGGTACACTCAATGGTAAGTGTGTCGAAAAAATCGTCAAGTGTGTCAAAACAAGGAAATATGCATATTTTTGCTTAAAAACGTTCATTTTAAGTGATAATGAGTAGGAACAAAGAATTTGGAGAAATCTGGACGACCAGGATTGCTATGTGAGATCAAAAACTAGATTATTACATTATAAGTTTGTCAAAAAAATGTTGTCAAGTGTGTCAAAAGAAAGATTTTCATTTATTTGTTACCCAATTTTTCGGAAAAAAATAAAATTAATTATTTGTTTGAAATGAAATTTTATTATTATTATTGAGAATTATGGCATTATAAGTTTGTCAAAAAAATGTTGTCAAGTGGGTCAAAAGAAAGATTTTTATTTATTTTTTTACCCAATTTTTTGAAAAAATAAAATTAATTATTTGTACGACATGAAATTTTAGTATTATTATTGAGAATTATAAGTTAGTCAAAAAAATAATGTCAAGTGTGTCAAAAGAATGATTTTCATTATTTTTTTTAGAAAGAAACAAAATTAATTATTTGTATGAAATGAAATGTATAATGAACATAAAATTATTATTATTGAGAATTTTATTGCATTATAAGTTTGTCAAAAAATATTGTCAAGTGTGTCAAAAATTTGATTTCATTTATTTTTTTAGATAATATTTTGAAGAAAAAAAATTTAGCTGTTTGTTTAGGTAAATATAATTGAACATGGAAATGTTTGAATTTGTTATAGTTTTTGAAATATTTTTGGAATTTTGAAATATTTAAATTTTTGATTTTGCAACAATTTTTAGAATATTTTTAGGATATTGAAAAATTTTAAATTTTTGATTTCATTCTAATTTTTATAATTTTGGAAAAAGTTTCAATTTTTGATATTGTTATAATTTTTGCAATATTTTTAGAGTTTTGGAAAAAGTTTGAATTTATTAATTTTTAAGAATTTTTGGAATATTTTTAGGATTTAGAAAAAGTTGAAATATTTGATTTTGTTCTAATTTTTGGAATACTTTTAGAATTTTGAAAAAAAAAAGAATTTTTGAATTTTATAAATATATTTTTAGAATTTTGAAAAACGTTTCAATTTTTGATTTTGTATTTTAAAATATTTTTAGTATTTTGAAAAATTTAAAATTTTTGATTCTATTGAAATTTTGGAAAAAGTTTCAATTTTTGATATTGTTATAATTTTGGCAATATTTTTAGAATTTTGGAAAAAGTTTGAATTTTTAAAAATTTTTGGAATATTATCAGAATTTAGAAAAAGTTTAAATATTTGATTTTATTCTAATTTTTGGAATATTTTTAGAATTGTGCAAACAAATTTTAGAATTTAATATATATTTTTAGAATTTTGAAAAAATTTTCAATTTTTGACTTTGTAAGAATTTTTGGAATATTTTTAGAATTTTGAAAAATTTTTAATTTTTGATTTTATTATAATTTTTATAATTTTGGAAAAAGTTACAATTTTTGATTTTGTAATAATTTTTGAAATATTTTTAGAATTTTGTTAGAAAAAAGTTTGAATTTTTGATTTTATTTAATTTTTACAATATTTTTGGAATTTTGAAAAAATATGAATTTTTGATTTTGAAATATTTTCTCGAAACGCAAAATGGAGAGGTTTTTTAGTAGTTCGCTGATTGTATAATCTTTTCACTAAATTATGTTAATATATGATCTGTTATAATTTTCCAACAACGTATTGATGTTTCGTGTTAGTTTTGTAATACATATCTAAACTACATGTTTAAAAAATTCATGTACTTCAACAAAAAGTTTTGTTTGATATACATGGCTGCCCAAAACTTAAAACTATGTCCTCATAAAAGTTTTTTGCCGAAAACTATATCAAAATCCTTAACCCAGACCGAAGTGTTGATATCTCAGAGCTTTAGATTTCAGCTCCTCCATATTTTTCTATTTAGACTCTTTTAGATCCAAAACGTCAAGAGATATCCTGGTCTTTAAATTCGAAACAATTTGTCTGAATTAGTAAGAGATTGATTACATATGCTGAATTCACATATAGAACAACTTAAGGTAAACTCTGTGATCATACTATTTATCATGTGCTTTATCGAAATGAGATAATATTTGCAGTTTTAGAAGGGCAAGTGTTAGCAGTTTTAGAAGGGCAGGTTTAAGGCCCTAAATAACATGCCAAGATTGATTTTATTATAATATTATTTTGTAAATAAACTCTACGGAATTATATGACTGACTTTCATAATCCATTATATTATGTATTTCTTAATCTATAAATTCTGAGGGCTTGAACTTTTGTATAAAACTCACTTTTACAAACAGAATGGCGAGATAAAAATTAATTTAAAAAAAGAACACAGTCTTGAGGACTACCGAAAGAAGTGAAAACCTAAAACTGTGAAATAGCTGTGTTTTATCGTCTAAATATAACAAAATCTTTACTTACTTTACCACACTTCCACACTGTTATTAACTGAGAAAAATATCAAATGAAATAAAAAAGAAAAAACTAAAATATGAATCAAGAGAACGAGAGTAAAATTATTCATAATATATGATCATTAATTTCAACAATACTTAGGTTATTCGTACTATCAATTGCGTTTTCTTTATTAAACAATTTTTTTATTTTACTTAAAAATACAACAAAATTTTTACTTACTATACCACACTTAAACCAAAAAAAAATGAAATTCAATAAAAAAGAAAAAAAAAAACAAATTACAAATCAAGAAACTAAAATGAAATTTTAATATTTATTTAATATTTAATATTTATTTAGCGTGATAATGACTCGAATATATAAATTTATCCCCATACAAAATTGCACAACTTCGCATCGCACTTTTGAAGTCTACTTTGCAGCATTTTCTAAGGTCTGTTTGAAAATGAGCACCTTTCCCATGATTTATTCTCCTTAGTTTAGTGTTGAACTTCAAAAATAAAAAACTGGAAAAATATTTTAGATTGTAGAACAATATTAATCAGTTTTCGAGGAGCGACTGAGTAGTTACACTAGTTTAGTAAAATTCACAATGACAAAAATTTTTAACAAATATTATAACGAAGGACCAACAAGTTAAAACTTTAGACTTTGAGGGAACGGTAATAGACAAAGTAAACCAAAACTTTTGCTTACTGTTCCATTCCACTCAACACATTTTTTAAGATTGACTCATTTAAAAAAAAGTAAAATCCATCGATGTCACTAAATACAAAAAACTGAGTAATCTTTTGTTGATCGACCAACTTGGCCAAACAATTTGAAAAAATCGTATCCTTCTGTCGTTTTGAAAACCAATGAACTTAAAGGCTTCATAATATAACAGCTTATCATTTGACCATACTATTATGACACAATTTTAATTTAATTTAAAGCAAATCAACAAAAATCTGAAACTTTAAATTAATTCCAGTAAAAATAAAATAAACTTCATAAACATTTGCGCAAAGATCATCAGTTCAATTCAAATTTTTTTTTCTTTCAAAATCAATAAATTTGATATAAATGAACTTTTCCTTTTTCATCCCGATTTGTCAGATATGTTTTTCACCCCGATTGTATTATTTTCATTTGACGCCATGTAGTCGAGACAGAATAATTTATAGTAGTGCATCATTCCGGTTGGCAGGATAAAGTGTTTCGAATAAAATTGGAATGAAACTCAAAAAGTTTTTATCAAGTTTAGTATGTTTGGTTAAAATAAAAATATTAAAAAAATAAGTTTTCGTGAAAACCAAAAATTAATGTTAACGATTTTAATTATCATTTTAAAGGAAATAACAAAACTATCTATCTGTTTTTATATCATTAAAATAAATAATTTGTTTAACTTTTTTGGACCAATTTTTAATACTACAAATTGCCAGTTTACCGAACTTTCATGTGTAGGAAAGAATTGTGGTTAACTGTGCTGAATCATCGTAATTTAAAAATTATATCCAATTTATTATTATATCAAAACATTAAATTTTTGAACAGGGATTAATACCAAAACATTAATTTCAATAGTAATTTCATAACTTGCATATTTATGGTTGGTATAACAGAAAATCAAATAAAAGCATAAATAACAGTAATTTTCTATTTTAATACTATTATCCTTCACCCACAAAATCAAAACAACAAAAAAAAATATTATAGTAGAATCAGCACAAAAATAAATTGCAATATTTTATTTATTTATCGAAAATAATTATTTAATTTCCTTTTCGTATTTCCTTATAAAAATAGTTATATAAATAATAAAAATAATAGAAATAAAAATAAATATAATAATATTACAAATAAAATAGATTTAACAGAGTGGAATAAAAATAACCAAAAAGTAAAACCACCATCCAATTCTCTCTCATCCTTTTGCTTTTTTTTATGAAATCAAAACACTTTGATTTGGTTTTGTTTTGGTGTAATTTTGTTACACTTCCGGATATTCAGACATGGAAATAGTTTTGTTTTTCATTGCAAATTTATTTCTATGCAACGAACATGATTTCGAATCATGAATTGAATTTAAATTGATTCAAATGGGAAATAGTTTTATGTACAGTTTTCTGTTTTGTTTTTGTTGATGATTTGAAGTGGTTTTACTACTGTACGAGACGAATGCATTATTAATTATATATTGTTTGGACATAAATGAGGAAATTGAAAAGAATAAGATTTTCTCGATTGCGGTGATGAGGGGAAACTTGGTGAGCAATTTTATGGAAAATGAAAAATAAACTGGTCGAAGCGCATTGGGTTATTAGATTTGTTTTGGAAAAATTCGTACCATCCATTTATATGAAAATGATTTAGGTAATAGTATTGGGGAATTGTGTTTGGATGCGAATGATTTTAGGTAAGCACTGCATACTTTTGAAGAAACTCACTACTAATTCATGTATTTGGAATCAGATTTGATTACTAGCAAGTTTTTTTAAAGAGAAAAGTTCTTCAGGGGCGTTGGGCGATTTTGTATTGGGAAATTTTTATGTATCTGCGTCACCGTCACGCTGTAGCTAAATTTCTTTAAAAAATATTAAAAGAGAGTTAGATAAATGGTAATCTTTTATGATCTTGTTTTCCTTTTTTATTAAATGCGATGTTTTTCTCGGTTTATAACAGTGTTTAAGTGTGGCATAGCAAAAATTTTGTAACGTTTGCAAGCAAAACAAAAAAAATTGTTTTTATTCTCTTCCATTTAATTATATCAGCTCTATTTGTATGTTTTTTTGATAATAATAGTATGTATTTTTGTATTGTTTTCTAACCTAGCCTAATGAACTTAACCTATTGTCTAATGAAAATTTTCCAATAAAAAAATTATCATTATTCAATTGGTATGATTCCAATTTGTCAAATTGTTTTGATTTCATTAAAATTATTTACAAATTATAATCACAATTGCTTTGATAATTTTTTTTTGCTGTCAGAACTTTTATTTTTCATTCATACAAACTATGATATTTAAACAGTAGGCTCTGCTTTAACTGTCGGCAATTCTTCTTGTCGTCGATAATTTTGCTTTGTCGTTATGAAAATTCTTTGTTGTCATTTTTTCTTCTAACAAAATGAAATATAATTTTATCTTAGTAGGCGAATAACTGTTATAAATTTGTAATTTATTTTTGATAAATAAACATAAACATGCAGCCATTTGTGAATGAAAACGGACATTTATTATTATTTGTGAATTGCATTTTTACATAATTTTGTATTATTAAATAATAGGTAGAAAAAATTTTATTAAGTAACTAATAATTATATTTTAAACAAATTATAATTAAAAAAAAATTATCTCATTAAATACCGCTCTTCATTGAAATTTTTTCGAAAATTTTTCAATTTTACTCATTAAATTATTTTGAAGCAACACTGCTCAATCAAACCACTACTTAAACCACTCGTCCTTCGGACTCGTGGTTTATTGTGCGCTTTGATTCGCAGTGTTGCTAAATAATTTAATTCGTAAAATCAAAAAATTTTCGAAAAAATTTCAATGACTCGTGGTATTACAACCGATAAGTTTTGTTCAAAAATCAAATTTGAAGTTAAATTCTCTTATTTCGTTTAGTCGTTCTTGGTTGATTATATGAGATAGGCGTTTTTTTAATAGGAAATTTGATTTATCAATTAAAACAATAGAGATTTGTTGTTTTAATTGAAGAAAATGTTTTTATTTTTTATAACACACAATTCTTTGTCAGAGAATAAAGTATTGTAATCGATTCGTGTTTAATGAACTTTATTCGCTCAAATTTTAAACTTTTGCTTGAGAATAAACTATTTCATTATACGCTCATCGATTAAACTACTATTGTCATATTCGATTTGTTTTTTCTTTTCTTTATGCTTTTGATATTTTATGATAGTTTGATAATTTTTAATAGTTTTTCTTTTAAATTTTTGATCTGCAGGAGTGACAGGCTGTCGTCCTCCAGTCCCTGCTATTGACATATGAGGTAGTTTCTATCAAAAGTACACCCTTTGTTTTTCGTTTGTTGTTCCTAAATGGTGGGCTAACATTTACTCTAACATTTTACGCTAACATTTACGAAAAATCGTTTTAGCGTATCCGTCCATCCGTTGGTGATACGAAATTTTTGCTGAGTAATACATCTAACACAACTCTAGCACAAAACAGCGCAGTTTTGTTATCCATTTTTTTCCTCAAAATAATGGGGCTAAGTGAGAGGACATTTGTTCTCTGTCTTTTTTTTAATTTTTGTTGTTGTAATTTGGGTAGATATTAAAAAATTTATTAAGCGAAATTAAATCTTATGATCTACTTGATGTTTTTTATAATGTAATTCATTAATATGCATAATTAAATGGAAATATTTATACAATTTTATAGAAATAATGAGCATTTATTTTAAATAATTTCTGAGCAATTTCACGAAAATTCAACAACGTTTTGACTTGACCCCTTTTTATTTTGATTTTTTTTGTTTATAGATAGTCTTTCATAAATAAAAAATACTAGTTCTCTTAAAATTTTTTTTTCGACCAGGGGTCTTCACAGGGTGCCCCTCAATTTTTTGTTATTTTGTGATGTGAGTGCATTTTGACGAGCAATTTTAGAAAAACTACTGAATCGATTTTCATAAATAAAATGTCGTTGAATAGGTTAGGTATTAAAACAAAGTTTTTAAAAATGTTCACTGTTAATTTTTTGAAATAATTTTTAACGGTTTAACATAAGAAAAAAGCTGTGTAATTGAAGAAAAGATGGCGCTACACCTCTTTTTTTTAACTAAATTGAAGCTTATTTTATATCCAACAGCTTGTGAAAGTTTAGTACGAGCATTATTTTTTGTTTTAAAGATAAAATTCGTTGTGCATATGACTGTCGGGAATCATTTTTTTTTTGTTCTGAAGGAAAATTATAAAAATGGCGTTATAAACTAAGAGATTTTTTTTATGTTAAATATCAAATATTTTATTATTAGACGACTTTTTTAATTATTATAAAAATTATATATGTTGTACAATAAATAAAATAAATACAATTGTTAAAAATGATTTACTTATTTTACAAACAGAAGTTTCTTTTGAATAGGAAAACACTTCTGCAATTATTTTCTTTGTATTGGATGGCATAAAAAAATGAAATGTTTATTTATCACTTTTAGTAATCACTTATCACTCTTATAAAAAAAAATTTGACAGTCTCGACTGCAACAAAAAAGCCGTATAAATAACTAAACATATTTAGGAACTTTTGACTGGATTATTATGTTCGTATTATGTTATTATGGAATCATAAAGTAAAAGATTGTATTTTAACATTAAATTACAAATATTTTATTATTGAATAAACTTTTTAAAATACCATACAAATTATATATGTAGGTTAAAGAAAATAAATATAGTTATTAAAAGTTATTTACTTATTTTACATTCAAAAGTTTCTTCTGAGTTGGAAAACATTTTTGTAATTATTGTCTTAGTATTTAATGGTACAAAAGAATGAAATTTTTTAGTTCCACTTATAGTAATCGCCTTTTTATATCGATTTTGTAATTTTTCTTTTGTTAATTGATATTCATTTTTATCGGCGTATCCAAAATTTACGGTAGATTCCTATTTTAAAGCTTATTCGAAAAGTTTTTTTGGTGTATCAATAATATCGCTATACAATAGCGGTGTGCAGCACGCTTCAGTGTACCACCAATACCATCGCAAGGTTCCCTTCCATGGCTGGTAGCATGAAAATGCCATTCTGCATCAACAGAAAGTCTTCTTAAAGTCTTCTTTATGGTGGTTTATTTGTGTATTGAGAAGGTGCACCGTCAGTGTTATAAATTATTTTCCTAATATTAAAATTTATATGCGTTCTGATGAATTCAATAAGTTTTGTAATGAAAAGATGGACTGTAGTACTGTTGTGATATCCAAAATGAGTATAAAACGAAATGAGTATATATATACTTCGGTGCTGTATATATTCACTTGCAGCACTTTTAAAATAAATGACAAATGGATGAATAGTAGCTTGTGAATTATTATAATGATAACCTTGAAACGAATCCTGAATTATGAAGGCGTAGTTTGCATAAAAATCCCCTTGAACGAAACACTCTCCTGGTTCTAATTTTTTTTCCTTGCTCAATGAATGTAGATTGCTGTTTTGCTACAAATTTTTTCATAAATTCTTCTACAGTTTCTATTAAAGTATCCAAATTGCATCGATCGGTGGTAATCCATTGTTGATATTTGACTTGAAGGATTCCTTTAACGTCAAAATCATTTAGTAATCTTTCTTCCAGTTGTTCAAGTTTTTTTGAACATTCATTGCACTTCAAAGTATGACAATCTTCTGTTAATTCACCACATGAAACAAAGTCAATTAATGTTTTATAATTCTGGAAAGCAGCATCAGTAATCCAAGACATCTTAAACTGTTGAACCATTATTTTCATATTTTGATGTATGGTACACACGCGCACATTATGAACTCCTTGGGATAATTTTATACATTCTTGTGGTCGAAGGGACGTGAATTTAATAAATCCTATTTTCACATCAGGAAACTTATTTTTAAACTCCACATAAGCTTCATTTAATGTACATAGCAATAAGTGCTTTTGTGGATTTATGCTAAAATTACTCATATTTTCTCTATTGTACATATATAATTTATATAATATTTTAAAAATTATTTAATAATAAAATATTTGATATTTAACATAAAAAAATCTCTTAGTTTATAACGCCATTTTTATAATTTTCATTCAGAACAAAAAAAATGATTCCCGACAGTCATATGCACAACGAATTTTATTTTTAAAACAAAAAATAATGCTAGTACTAAGCTTTCACAAGTTGTTGGATATAAAATAAGCTTCAATTTAGTTAAAAAAAAGGTGTAGCGCCATCTTTACTTCAATTACACCGTTTTTTTCTTATGTTACACCGTTAAAATTTATTTCAAAAAATTAACGGTGAACATTTTTAAAAATTTTGTTCTAATTCCTATTCAACGACATATTATTTATGAAAATCGATTCAGTAGTTTTTCTACAATCGCTCGTCAAAATGCACTCACATCACAAAATAACAAAAAATTGAGGGCACACTGTGAAGACCCCTGGTCGAAAAAAAAAATTCTAAGAGAACTTGTATTTTTTATTTATGAAAGACTATCTATAAACAAAAAAAAAATCAAAATTAAAAGGGGTCAAGTCAAAATTTCCCAAAAATTTGCTGAACTTGTGTGAAATTACTCAGATACATTTTTCAAACACATATTGACGGCATGTGCATCACCAGATCTACAAAAAACCGTATTTTATTCAGGAAATATTCAGGTTCATTTTAGACACAAATGCACCAATTGTGCATTTTCATGTTCACGATGAGTTTACAAAAGATACATAAATTTTCTCTATACTTCTTAGAAACATGTTTATAACATATTACAAAATATGAAATAAATTTGTTAATAGAAATATTATACCCGTATACTAACCAAAGTGTAGTCATAACACAGCCGCTGTTATCATTGTTTTAAAGCCGAGAAGCGATAACTAAAGTATATAATTTTGTAAACTATGTATATCTTAAATGAATAGAACTCTAGTGAATTTTAACCAACTGAAATTTATATATTTCGTACACAAGAAGTGCATGCGCATTTCGTCTACATGTATATAGGTTAAACTGGCTCTAAGCTATATGGAGAATTTTTTTTAAAATTTCTTAGGTCTCAGGGTAAAAATTTATTCCTTTTAACAAAAGAAAAAAAATGTTCTGAGGAAATCCGATCAAAGTAGTTTAAGGCGGCGCGAAGGCGGTTTAAAGTTGAAAAATCTCATATTTTCTCATATTTTTCACGCTTTACAACCTTTATATCGCGTTTAGCAACCCTAGATCCAAGATTAAAAAATTTCAACGTGTTATTTCAATAGCTTACCAAAATGCACAAAAACATTAAAACCGGACAGCATATAACGAAGTTATAGAAAATAAAAGCATCGATCTGACGTCTCACATTTTTTTGGACAAATGGAAAAACTTATAATGCAATAATCTAGATTTTGATCTCACATACCAATCCCAACCAGCCAGGTTTCTTTACATGTCCTTGTTCCTACTCATTATCACTTAAAATGAACGTTTTTAAGCAAAAATATGCATATTTCCTTGTTTTGACACACTTGACAATTTTTTTGACACACTGCCGGTACAGTTATCGAACATATCGTCCTTTCGGTTTTTACCATTGAGTGCACCTATTTTTAGAAACCAAAATTTTTCAAATCCCTTCTGCCATTTTCTAGATTTCATCGGTTCTGACGGCCGGACGGTCGACCAGCCCGCAGACATAAACATATTTTTTTTTTGCTTTTTTAGAATCAGTAAGTCCTTAAACGTCGAGGAATGCCAAAAAAGGCGGGGGTAAGAATTGCACTTTTAGCTCGTGAATGTAATACTTAAGATCGAAATATTTTGCAGTGGTAGATAAAATAGCATCTTGTATTCGCATAGAATGATGGCAATTTTTCTAGAATCTACTAATCTCCTAATTATCACTGGCTGTTTTACTTCTTCTTCTTCTTATTATTTCTTCTAGAAGTGTCAAATAATTGTATAAATAAAATGTAGAAAATAAATTGTTTTTTTTGTTGTAAATGTCCATGTGAGACGTCAGAACGATGCTTTTGGTTTCCATAACTTCGTTATAGACCCGATTTTAATTTTTTTGTGCATTTTGGAAAGCTATTGAACTAAATTACACGTTAAAATTTTTTAATCTTGGATCTAGGGTTACTAAACGCGATAAGGTTGCTAAACGCAGTTGTAAAGCGTGAAAAGGTGGAAAAAATGAGATTTTTCAACTTTAAACCGCCGTTGCGCCACCTTAAACTACTTTGATCGGATATCTCCAGAACATTTTATTTTTTTTTGTTAAAAGGAATAAATTTTTTCCCTGAGACCTAAGAAATTCTATGAAAAAAAATTAAGAGCCCGTCTAATATAGGTCATTTCGTTAACATGTTTCATGCGAATTTTATAAACAAATGCACAAATATAGAATTACACGGTGAACATGTGTTTAAAGTAAACATGTAAGCATGTATACCAAATGTGCATAAAACATTTTGTTTAAAGTTCTGCACATTATGCACATTTTGTATACATGTTTACATGATTTAAAAGTATTAAATTAAAACAAATTTGTATGACGTTAGTACTCAAAAACATTTATACTTCAACTAAATTTTAAATATACACTAGAATATTTCCAAAAAAGTACAAAATTAGTCAAAATAAAATGTGCACCAAAAGTGCACCTACTCGTGCACCATGCACATGATGTTTGTCGGGAAATAATATACAATTGTCATTTCTAGCTTGTCATTTCCTCTTGATATTTTCCAACCCAACTATTTCTTTAAGCCTGCACTAGTTGTTAGAATAATACTTCAGAATTTTGCACAATTTTCGAATCTGCTATTACAGTTTTTCCAACTGTCCCTATTAGTTTAAAGAATCTAAAACTTGAGTCATTCAAAAAATTCTATAATATTTCATTCAAATATTTACTTTTCCTAGTTGTTCTAATTGTTAATCCTAATTGTTTCTAGTAAAAATGTTTCCCATTATTCGTTTCTCAAAAATTTAGGAAACAAAATGTAATTCAGTGATTGAGTTTATGGTCTTACATACAATTGTTAACTATCATAAAATATCTGAAAATGTCTAATTCATAACCATAACATATGAAATGAATTTAGTTTTATTTAAATTTTTCTGTTTTTAATTATATGTAGACTAACTTAAAATTTTCATGGGAATACATTAGATCAGTAATCATACCCTACGAACACTGGCTTACCTAATATAATTACAAAAAGTTTGTTACTCACTAAAGAATCAATTATACATATGTATATGTTCATACATACGTGATGATAAGTGACCTACGTACGTACATGAAAGTGTCTCATATTTAATATTCTTATACGTTATGTGAGAATAATACAAAATTATATGTTTCAAATATGTAATTTTTTTATCAAATAACACATTTGTATTAAATATATTTTTAATGTTGTTTATGTATAAAATTGGCTTAATTACCGACTGTTGTAACTGTTTTGTCTACATGTTTTTATTTTATGATAAAATAATTGTTTGCTGAACAAAATGAAACAAACAGAAAAAATAATTTAAAAATTAATTAGTGTAATTGAATGGGTTGGAAAATTTCAGTAACATACTTGAAAACTAATAAAAAACAAATATATCTACTTGTATCTATGCATTTAATATATTTGAATAACGTATTGAGTTATATTCTGATTTTTTGGTGGTCAATATCAGTGGTTCAAGGGTTGTTGAAATTACACATAATAGTAGTTTAATCAATGAGTGAATAATGAAGTAGTTTATTCTCAAGCAAAAGTTTAAAATTTGAGCGAGGCACGAGCGAGAATTTTAATTTGCGAGAGAATAAAATTCATTATTCACGAATCGATTACAATACTTTATTCTCTGACAAAGATTTTATTATAAAAAAGAATTGTGTATTATAAAAAATAAAAACATTTTCTTCAATTAAAACAATAAATCTTTATTGTTTTAATTGATAAATCAAATTTCTTAATAAAAAAACCCTGATGATAAAAAACGCCCTTCTCATACAATCAACCAAGTTCAACTAAACGAAATAAGAGAATTACTCAAAATTTGATTTTTGAAGAAAACTTATCAAAGCAATTGTGATTATAATTTGAAAATAATTTTAATGAAATCAAAACAATTTGACCAATTGGAATCATACCAATTGAATAAAATGTTCATTAGGCAATAGGTTAAGTTCATTAGGCTATAGGTTAGAAAACAATACAATAATACATACTATTATTATCGAAAAAACATACAAATAAAGCTGATATAATTAAATGGAAGAGAATAAACGAGTTTTATGAAAGTGATTTCAAAATCAAATAAATTGTTGGCGAGATTTCTTACCAAATATTTTGGTTCACGTGACTATTCCATAAAGGTAATTGATTTTATTATTATGGTCTACTTAAAGATTTGTGAACTTTGGGATCAAGTATCCCATACTAAATTTTTTCAAACCATAAGAAGATTTGTGGTTATTTTTTCATCAATGTCTTCATTATATTTTTCACCAGTGGTTTGTTATTAAGACTATTTGTAGATATTTTCCACTACTCACAATTAAAATTTTTGCTTCTCAATATGATAGGCATATCTTTCTTTTTGTTCTCAGGAAATGGGACTTTTAGAAATCCCTCGATTGTATCAGAAATTTGCAGAGCCTCTGAAATACACATGTACTACACTACATCCACATGTACAATTCTTAAAAAAAGGTTTGTCTACAAATGACAAGTAACAGAAAAGTAGGCTTAAAATGGGGAAAATATGTGGTCATGGTCACACTATACCCTTTACGGAACGATTGTCCTAAAGTAAATATACAAAGTGAAAGTGAAATGCAGTTCTACAACATCATCTGTGTAACTAAAAACGAATAACTATTTCCAAGCGCTGGAGTGGTCATGAAATATTTAGGTCCATAACAAACCTTAGGTTTACTTATCAGAATTTCAGTAAAAAATAATAATTTTCTTTTAAGCTTAAACTGAAAAGCCCTCAGCACAGTGGTTGGTGTTTAAAGAGGACTTCAACTCTTTATTATTGGAATATTCAAACCAGGTCTGTTCTTAATTGTGAGCAGAAAATCTGTGATTCTCATGTCGATATCATAGAACTTTGCGGTTTTACAAAAAAAAATTTAATTTTTTATCATCCAGCAACATGTGAAATCTCTTGATGATTTTTCATCCACCTGTAGAGAATTGTTGCAACTTGCAACCTTTGGGGAGTTGTGAAATCTATCTTTATCGTAAGTAAAACATTCTCGAGTCAGATGGTTATGCGTGATCCTAGCCGATCCAAGTTGGCTGTCCTAACTTTCTTAGCTTTTGTTTGTTTAAGTCTGTATTAAACTTTCCAAAAACCCGAGAGTTTCCCAGTAGAAAATAAGAACATGTATTAGCATAAGGCAAGATATCGCCCCTAATATTATCGCTTCTGGGTCTACGTGCTCCTTCTTTGTACGTGTTTTAATGATCCAGGTGTGGAGCGGGTCACCTAAAAAGATTAATTAGCTGGATTAAAAGGCAATTCGTGCCGTTCCCGTCTAGGCTGGGGCCCATATTTTGGCAAGTTAGCTGCAGAGCTCTGACTTGGTCGTTCTATTTTCCCGTAATACTTGTGGGAACAGAAGATTTTTATAAACAAAACAAACACACGTAGCTCTTACGAAACGTGCTGCCACGAACTTTCACTCGTTGCTTTCGTAAAACTCGATTAGCTATATTCGGGCTTTACATTAACAAAAAAACTCTAGAAGTTAAATTTTTAGTTTAGAGTTATTTTATTTTAACTTGCTAATGATGGAAGTGCACCAGCGGCAAGTGACACTGCTGTGACCAGGAGCAGTCTAACTCCCGTGCTAGTAAAAAATAGAACTATGTCAACTAGAAATACTAGGAGGAAAAGGCAAAGGATCAAAAATTCTTGTATTAGCGAAAGTCAGAGCTGTGTATTATTATATGTCCGGGCCAAAACCACTAACGCTGCTTGACGTGATAAACAATTACTTGGATTACGTGCGTGTTTTATAATGCCTCTTTTAGATGTTTTCGGAGAGTGGCATATAAGATTTTTATCTAATAACAAGCTTGTTTCCTCTTATGGGGATATCAGTTACATCTGTGATCATCTGCAAAATCTGTTTCAACTTCCTGTGTTACCTTGTTCTTCACTAAAACATATATTTTTATTAAAGCGTCTATAGTTGCCTGATTAGACCGTGGTGGTATTTGTTGTGCCAATTTCAATATTTCAACACCCATTTCTTTCATGTCAGCGATATGACTGCCTTTTGCATTTCATCGAGTCCTTATATTAGACCTTGACTTTTAAATATCTTATATTACCTAATGTTCATCAAACATCAATTCTTTCGAGTTCAGCCTTTCATCATGTACTCTACCAGTGCTTTTGTAACTATCTTAAGTTCTCTGTCAGAACTGTCATTTTCATAGCTTTAACTGCACCACAAGGCTTGCGGCCTTTTTCTTGCTAAAGAGACTGTTACTGATTTTGATGGATTACTATTCATTTTGCTCTCCTGTGTGTAATGAAGCGCTTTCTCAGTGGCGAACCAATGAGAAGGACATAGCAGGAAGCGTACCTAGCGAGATTGATTTTCAAGCCCCAAACTAGCTTCAGCCCATGGGAACGATAAAGTAACCCTGCTACTTCAGCACAAATACAGATATGTACGCTATTCACGAAAATTTGCAGAAATGGAAAGAAATACAAGTGGAAAAACGAAGACTCTGGCGACCCCTGTTGCGAAAGACCCACGATCAACACGTCCAACCCCTACGTTCACTCACATACGCCCACACACACACGCCCACACACACACACACACACACTCACACCCCTTTATCATTATGACCTAATTAATAAAGTAAATTTACTCACCCCATGATTAAACCCCGTCCTCCTATTCTGCTTCCATCAGCCCTCCATCCGCACGTGGATCACGTTAGGAGTCTCTCGAAAATATTCTATATGATAACAATGTTGAAGGAAGTTGCACGTACAAACGTGGTACGAAATGTTAAGTAGGAACGTTATGTATATTCGTAAAATTTTGTTGAATCGAAAAAATATTGTAATTGATGTAAAATTTTGTTGAATCAAAAATAGTAAGTAGAAACGTTATATATAAATTTGTAAAATTTTGTTGAATCAAAAAAAATATTGTAATTGATGCAAAATATCGTTGAATCAAAATTGATAGGTAGAAACGTTATATAAATTTTGTAAAATTTTGTTGAATCAAAAAATATTGTAATTGATGCAAAATATCGTTGAATCAAAAAATGTTGTAATTGATGCAAAATATCGTTGAATCAAAAATGATAGGTAGAAACGTCATATAAATTTTGTAAAATTTGGTTGAATCAAAAAAATATTGTAATTGATGCAAAATATCGTTGAATCAAAAAATGTTGTAATTGATGCAAAATATCGTTGAATCAAAAATGATAGGTAGAAACGTCATATAAATTTTGTAAAATTTGGTTGAATCAAAAAAATATTGTAATTGATGCAAAATATCGTTGAATCAAAAAATGTTGTAATTGATGCAAAATATCGTTGAATCAAAAATGATAGGTAGAAACGTCATATAAATTTTGTAAAATTTGGTTGAATCAAAAAAACATTGTAATTGATGAAAAATATCGTTGAGCCAAAAAATGTTGTAATTGATGCAAAATACCGTTGAATCAAAAATGATGTAATTGATGTAAAATTTTGTTGAATCAAAAATGATGGGATTGATGTAAAATATTGTTGAATCAAAAATGGTAAGTAGAAACGTTATACAACTTTGTAAACTTTTGTTGGATCAAAAATGATGTAATGGATGTAAAATATTGTTGAATCAAAACTGATGTAATTGAGGTAAAATAATGTTGAATCAAAAATGACAAGTAGAAACCTTTTATAAATTTTGTAAAATGTTGTTGAGTCAGAAAATGTTGTAATTGACGCAAAATATCGTTGAATCAAAAATGACATGTAGAAACGTTTTATAACTTTGTAAAATTTTGTTGGATCAAAAATGATGTAATTGATGTAAAATATTGTGGAATCAAAAATGACATGTAGCAACGTTATATAAATTTGTAAACTTTTGCTGAATCAAAAAATGTTGTAATTGACGCCAAATTTCATCGGATCAAAAATGATGTAATTGATTTAAAATATTGTTGAATCAAAAAAATGATAGGTAGAAAAACCATATGCAGCAGCAATTGGTATAACTAATCGTTGACTCGATTTACAATTGTCGGTGAAAATAAGGCTGGATGCAGGAAACTCCAATGTCCAAAATCCAATGGAAAATTTAAAGCTTGTACCAATCGTCGCAACAATTATCGGCAGTAAGGATACAAATATTGTACCAAAAATAAGTTGAAACAGCTGACACCGAGGAAGCAAATATTGCATATAAATAGTTGATAAAAGATGATAAGATGGTATACGTATATATCACTGGTACCGAATTATGGCGTAGGAGCTGCAACTGATGAAATAACTGTGGTGCCAAAAATTCGTGGTGGAGAACAAGTTTCAAATCCGTTTACCTTTCCGTCACTGCTTTCACTAATCCGCTTATTCCGAGCATAAGACAAACACAACATATACAATTTTTTTTGGTTTTCCTCTTTTTTTTTTTTTTTTTTTTTTTTTTGTTTCAGAGGGTGGCTTCACCCCAAATAGTGGCTAGGATGCAGGTATTATTCATTATTCGTCACTAAAGATGTAACGTGTGAGAACAAAAAAAAAAAAATTTTTCTAAATCGTACGAACCGTACTTCACTAATTAATCATAATTTATTGTGCACATACTTTATTTACAATTTACAATAGATCTAATCATGTTTAGTCTAGGTTTCAATAAGCACACAAAAAAAAAAAACAAATTACACATAAATTAATATTACTTAATATTTTGCTAAACGGGATTGCATTATCGTGCGTATTAAATACTCAAATACGGTTTACTGTTCTTATCCCAATAATTCTATTGACAACAACTTGCTTTACAGCTTGGATTGTACTATAATAAATAGTTACGGAACAATATAATTACGCTACACACAAAAAAAAATTTTCTAATATGACATGCAAATCCTATGGCGTTATATACGGCATAAAGTTTATACAAGGTCAACCCGAAGGTTAATTTAATTTAAATTAGGTAACTTCTAAAAATTTAATGTAAAATTTAACTTAACGTAGATTCTAAAAATTTAATTTATTCACACTATAATAAATAAGGACATTACTAGCACTGATATACAAAATGTTCTAATCATGCAAGCTTTACGGGCACGGCGTATAGTTCGTATCGTATTCACCTTCGTATAAGTATTCAATGCACCTCTATTTTTAGCATGCTACAGGAATTAACTATACAAAGGACTCTAAAGCCCGAAAGTTTAGAAGATAGGGCCTGCCCGACGTAATGAATTACTTGTCGCCTATAGATCACTTAATTTCCACTTTCATAATAATTTTAGAGTCTCAATGGAACTTAGTAATTTACCCTTCATTCAAGGTTCCATTTGATTCATCAATTTACACACAAATACAATTAATTATCACACTTTTGGGACGAATCGGATGGCTTACGTAATCATTACACTCAAGTCCTGCTATTATCACTATTCAATAATTTCCATAATTTGGAGGTAGTTATTTAACACAAGAAAAAAATTATAAATTTAAAATATGATCCGTCATACCTTTTCTATTAACCTCGCCATCTTTTTGTTTTGTCATCGTCTTCGGTGATATTCAATCAAAAATGGATACTCACAAAACTCGATCTTGGGCCTTCTTTCTTTCGTTTTACGGCTTCAATTTTTCCCCCAAACAAATAGCCGGGTTTGTGTATACTCCCTATACTAAGCGCCAAACCAACATCCTCTTTAAATTGCGTTTCGTGTTGGTTTTATTCCATGAAAAATCATCATCGCCATTTCCATTTCTTTTGTAACAATTTAGACCAAGTTAATTTGACAGAACCACACAGTGTATATCATCGCCGTCACAAAAATGTAATAGAACTGAGAGAGTGAAAAGGCTACAGTGGCTCATTATATAGCCAAATTTTGTAGTCTCGCAATAACTCGAATACAGTGTTTAGATGAGAGATAATTAATTTACATCAGATTTTCAAATTATTGGGAACTTATTATAGTTCACAAAACCGTTTGCTACTTGATAATATTGTACTAAAATAAGGTTTGGACACAGAATATTTCCGACACATCCATAATATTTATAATTGAATTCAAAATGAATCAAATACAGATTCGATCAATGTTATGATGTTTAGACGTTTAATAACTACAGTCTGCAACATCAATACAGTGAAGTTCAGATCAATCACGGAAGGATTGTTTAAAGCAAAACACTTATACAAGGACAAATCAAATGTTTAACAAAGCAGAAATAGTAATTCGTTGTATGTTGACGATTGGAAACAAAATACACGTAGCTGTTATGAGGTTTTGAGAATTTCGTTATTTCATTACGGTTTGTGTTTTGAAACAAAAAAGTTCAAACTCAAGTAGTAAGGCGAGAACAATCAAATGGAAGTATAACGCGCGTCAATTTTAGTGCGTTGTAAGATTAAATTCTGATTAATTTTTAGTGATTATACGGATGATGATTAAGGAAAATTATTAATTAATTCAAATTAGCCAATATTGTGTTATATTAATGAATAAATAATTCAAGGTAATTAGTGTAATTTTCTTTCTCCCATACGTTTGTCCGGCTATTGCAGATTTAGTAGATTTTGAGAAATATAAGGAAACTATGGGTTAAGGAAACTACATGAAATATGACTATTGATGACGAAGGGATGAGAATCCATTACAAGTGGTACAGATTAATATAAGGAACAACAACTAAGGAAACTGCGACTGTAATACACTGCGTTCTGACATTATGCCAGACTATCCATTACAGAACAAGTGCTTTTTGGACGAACACCTACGACCAAAAAGGAGTTGAAAGAGGCATAGGCTGGTCGCCAATAGACCTTGTATATACATATTAGCTTGGTGAAGCACCTCGACGTACCACAGATTAGCAATCAATGCGATCAGTATTACAAACTCAGTCTTAGCAGAAACAAAGTAACAAAGTATCTAAGAATATACAAAAAAACTTTTGGGAGGGGTATCGATAAAATCAGTATTCTACTCTATTGCAAGCGGTGGATAACTAAAATCTTCCAGACCCAATTTCGGGCAGATCTGGGGGTTCCCGAGACTCTAAAGTCACAACAAAATTGATTCAATCTGCTACAGATCGAAAGGAAAAACACCGTAGGACCGACTTCTTTTGGTCCGACTTTTTTTTGAAATAATGAAACATCCGACACCACTCCGTTTTTACGTTATGCAGGCTCGCAACCCACACCTGAACTAACACGAGTCTCATGCGTCTCCGACTCGCTAGCCGGGCCACACTGTTGTACGCTTCCGTCCAAGTGACTCGGAAGGTTGTTCACGTAGATTCAAGGTAACCAACTGAACCAAATTCAAATACGTTCAATCACGGAATTTACACTTATAGATAGTCAAAACAAAAAAAATTTTGAAACAAGACCCGAACACCACCGCTGATACACACTCACTGAACTGTGAATTCAAGATGAAACTACCCTCATACTTTATGGTCGTCGATAATCTTGACTTACCATGGCGGTGAAACACGCACGTAAGTTACTATCATACTGACAGAAAAAAAATTATTGCCGATGTTAGGCACGAATGTCCTTGGAGTGATAAACACCTCTACGTTTAGAAACCAGGTCCTCCAGTTCGTAGGCGGAACCACCTACCAACCTTATTACTCTGGTCTCAATAAACTTCTGTGCAAGTTTAGCAGATAACTTCTTACCGGCGTCACTCAAGATAAAGTTCCTTCGGAACACCGTATCACCTGGTTTAAACAAAGTTACTCGAGCTCGTAAATTGTATCTTTCAGCACTTTTGACAAATGCTTCGGCAGTTAAATCAAGAATTCGAATTCGAATCTTATTAAGATAATCAGGTCGCAGAATCGTTTCACCTGGATCATGAAGACTATTCAATCGTCTCAGCAGTTCATATGACGAACCATGAGTCACCATAGGTATTCCAAACATTGCGTAATATGGGGAACATTTCAGTGTTTGATGCAGGGAACAACGTAGTGCACAAGCGATCTCGCTCAAGTGCATATCCCATTTAGAATGTTCCTCCTTTAAATAGGCTCTAATACCAGATAAAACACTTCTATTTACCCGTTCCGAAGCGTTAGCTTGAGGTGAATATAGCGCTAGTAATGTATGTTTCACTCCGTGCTTCGCCAAGAAATCTCCAAATAGTTTAGACTTAAACTGCGTCCCATTATCGGACACAATAACTTCGGGACAACCAAATACGTGAAAGACATTGATAGCCAATAGATGACAAATTGGTTCAGCGGTTAGCTTCCGTAAAGGAAATAAAAATGGATATTTAGTAACATGATCTAATACTACAAGGATAGCGATATTCCCGGCCTTTGAACGAGGATAAGGGCCAAGAATATCGATATATAATCGCTGTCCAATTCGTTCTGTTTTCATTTGGGACACCATGGGAGCACGAAGTGGAACATTAGTCGCTTTGATTTCTTTACAGGTCTTACAATTTCCTATGTAAGATTTAACCTGGGTATACATACGAGGCCAATAGTAAAATTTACGAATGTTATACAAGGTTTTTGCTAGACCTCCATGAGATGAGGTAGGAGGATTGTGGGCCCTTGCAATACACTCGTCAGTGTATTCCTCAGGTAACCACAATTTCCAGACCTCACCCTCTGAAGGAATATCAAGATCTAGACAAGCCAATCGTTTATAAACCCGACCAGAAATTACTTTCAGATCAGGCAATGTACCGTCGGCTTCGGTAACCAGATTTACCAACTCCAGATATCGAGAAGTGTTGAAGAAAGGGGAATTAAGATCTAATTCAGGCACTGGACATAATTCAGAAATGACGTCAACAGAGTCACGTCTTGATAGAGTGTCTGGAACTATGTTTAAACTTCCTTTTCGGTACTCAATATCAAAGACATAACCCTGCAGTTTCAAGCTCCAACGAGCCAATCGACCAGAAAGGTCTTTTTGTTGCATTAACCATCTTAATGAAGCATGATCAGTTATGATCTTAAAGGCCTGACCCTCGACATACGCTCTAAATTTCTTTACTCCCAGTACGGCGGCTAGACACTCTTTCTCACTAGTTGAGTAATTGCGTTGCGCAGAATTTAGTTTCTTGGACATGTACGCTATGGGATGTTCCATACCGTCCATGTCACGCTGAAGTAATACACAGCCTATACCGTCATTACTAGCGTCGCACTGGAGAGTAAAAGGTTTAGTATAGTCGGGGTTTATGAGGACTGGTGCTGATATGAGAGCATTTTTGAGATTTATAAATGCTATCTCAGCTTCTGGTGTCCATACGAATTTATTAGAATTTTTCTTCAACAAATCTGATATTGGAGAGGACATAGCAGAGAAATCGGATATAAAACGGCGATAATAACCCGCCATACCCAGGAATCGTCGAATCTGTTTGGACGTACGCGGTGTAGGAAATTCAGAAATAGCTTGCGTTTTATCAGGATCAATTTTTAGCTTACCACCTCCCACTACATATCCCAAATATTTTACATCCGGCAAGAGAAACTTACTTTTTTCCACGTTTATCGTCAAGTTCGCACGTCTAAGACACTGGGAGATATCTTCTAACAGTTTCAGATGGGCCTCAAAGGTATCTGTAACTATTAGAAGATCATCCAAGTATACGAAGACGCACGACTTGAGATGTGGAGGAATTACTTGGTCCATCAATTTGGTCATTGTTTGCGGCGCATTGCACAGTCCGAAAGGCATTCTTACGAACTGATACAATGGCCGCCCTGGGACCGTGAAAGCAGTTTTCTCTCGGGAGTGTTTTTCTAACGGTATCTGCCAGAAAGCGTCTTTCAGATCCAAACTGGAGATGAAATTACTTTGTGGCAGCCGACTCAAGATTCCATCTATCTGTGGGAGGGGGTAAGCATCCTTCTTAGTAACTGTATTGACCTTTCTACTATCCAAACAAAGACGATTCTTCCCAGGTTTGCGAATTAAGACCACGGGACTCGACCAAGGACTGTTAGAAACCTCTATGATACCCAGAGATAACATCCTATCCAGTTCTTCTCCCATCAGTTTCTCAATGGCGGGCGAAATTGGATAGTGTCGTTGCTTGATGGGAACTGCAGTCCCCACATCAATAACGTGTTCCAACAAATGTGTTCGACCCAGACCCATTTTTGAAAATGATGGTAGAAGCTGAATAGTGTTTTGTAGACGTGCTTGATTGTCCATAGACAATTCTGAAATTCCTGACTCCGTAGTCGAAAATGTAGGTAAGTTAAATATCGGGTTAAACAAACCAAAAGCGTTAAAGAAATCTATACCTAGATATAGATTTTGAGTCAAAGACGGGATAATGAAGACGTCCAGGGTTCTGACTTGGTTCATAAATGAAATCTTTGTTTTTACAAACCCCAAGATCTTCTGTCTTTGGCCATCGGCAGTACGAACTACGGCAGACGAATAAGTCAGAAGGTCTGGAGTCTGTACGATTTCTTTAGCAAAATCACCACCAATTACAGTCAAGGACGCTCCACTATCCAACAGTCCAGTATGTTGTTTACCCAATATTGACACTGTGGCATAAGATCTCACATCGTTGGCCAATTTCACAATAGAGGAAATGGTTTTAGTTTTAAACAAATGCCGTTGTTGCCAATAAATACGAGAACGGAGCGCAGAGCGCGATGGAAGTTTCAAAGATGATAATGAATCGACAAATATGTTTGAGCGCACCTTCAGGTATTCGTTCAATCGTTGTTGGAACGATTTGATTTTGGTCCATAATGGAGGTGGTTCAGTATGAACGGGTGTTCGTTTCAATAATTTCATATCAGTATCATGAGTGGGTACCAAATCATTAAAAGTCGCATTTGTAATCGGTGTTTCAGGGGTGACGATAATGGAATTATTATCTGTTTCGTCTCTGTCTGAAATACTTACAGGTAGAGTATTCCAAGAGTGTTCTATCAAATTGGATGTTGAAGCTCGGTTCAACATTGTATTGTGCACTAATAGGTTATTGGGACTAGTTGATGAAATATTTGAAGGATCAGGAGACAAACTATTTTTAGGCTCAGATGAGTCTAAGATGTGTCCTGGGAGCGAGAAAAGGTGTTGGGATTCTGGCCCCCCCTTCGGTTTCCCCGACAATTTTCACAATTAGGACACAATACATCATCCTTCCCACATCCCCAACAAAACAAGCGCTGTGATTCACGACAATCGTGCCACCGGTGACCAGGTCGTTTACAGTTCCAACAAATAGTTGAACTGGTTATTCGTTTCATATTAGGGGCGGGCTGTATTGCCGCGAGTTCGTTGGATGCAATTGGTAGCGATTCAGTTGGCATTTCGCTAATTTGAATTTGTGAGAATTCACTAACCAAGTCTACTTCTGACACCGGTCTAGATGGTCTACTGATATAATCCCGCGGTCTGATTATTGACTCGGCCCATAATTTTTCGCGATCACGGCAGAGCTGGCGCAGATGTTCCAGACCATAAACGGTGACATAAAGTAGTTCCCTCCTAATTTCCAATCGTAAATTGTTGCGTATCAAGGATAATAACTCTGCGTCCGACATCGGTACTCGAAGTTTATCCGCCAGTCGATAAATTGATTGTAAGAATTCATCAAACAATTCAGTGGGCCGCTGTCTCCTGGCCCTCATCCGCTCCTTTATCTCTTCGTCCGTCTGCCGGTCCCGAAATTCTATTCGCAGAGCATGACATAAGTCAGTCCAAATAAGCTGTCGGTTCTGGCGAAAATATCTCCAGAACCAATCAGCTGCTCGATCGGTGAACAACAGGTAGAGACAACGGGTAACAATAGAAAAATCGCTATTTAAACACATCTCTGTCAGCCGCTCTATCCTGAAGATGAATGCTTCAACATCCAGACCATCGGGTCTGCCTGAGAACGTTACGTTCCAATTTCTAACTGTGGTAGAGTGCTGATCGAGATGTGTTCGTATTCTAGCTGGAGCAAGAGCAGGATGAGGTTCAGCAAACATTGGTGGTACTGGTACATTATTTTGCACAAACGCATTTACTGGCGTATAATTTGAATGAACCGATGGATGACGCGGGGTGGTGGGTGATACTGCAATTGGTGCTAGAGGTAACAACACTTCAGGTGCTGGAGCACGTGATTGCATCATTGAGTGATTAATTCTCGAAATTTCCTGATCGATGTGTGCATTTACCGCTTCCTGAAAACCGTGATCTTCCGCTGCAGCGGCACCATATATGGGAGATCGTTGAGCTATATTCACTCGCACTTCATCGGCGAGTCTAGATCGTGGGAGTTGGTTTGCCAAGGGAGTGGAAGAGTGTTGATTTCCAATACTAGGACGACGTTGCCAACCTGCGGTAATAGAGCGAGTCACAGGTCTCGGTGGAGGTGGTACCACAGTATCATTAGTTTTATCCATCCCTCGGGGTAACCTCTGTAAGTCTGCACGCTCACAAGCGGCTCGACAAATTGGGCATGTGCTATTCTGCAACAACCAGTCGTTGAGGCAGATGTCATGAAAGAGGTGGTTACACCGAGTGAGGAGTCTCACGTCGGCCGGCACTATTTCGTGTTGACAAACAGCACACGAGCTGGACCTATCCAGAACGTCAATCTTATCAGCGGCAGACATTATGAATCTCAAACCGCCGCACAGGACCAGATCAATAAATGCACGTATATGGAGAGCGAAACGAAAATTATTACACTATCGATGTGAACTTTGAATCCAAATAAACAATTTTAATTATCAACAGAAAAGATTACTTTATTCCAATATTTGATTACTTTGAATATTTTAAAGCAGAATTTAAAAAAATTATATGGAAGTTTAGCGTTTCGAACCTCAAACAGCTGCGCAATATTTTTTTCAATTCGACAATTATATTAAATCAGATTGATTATTATCTTGATATTATTTCACTACGATTTACAATTGTTTTCCAAGGTGCTGATATATGAACAGAACAAAAAAAAATAAACGGTGAGATTTGAGAAAAAAGGTATACTACAAATATGGCAGAAGATGGCAATTACGAAAATACTACTGTGTTCAAAGATATTAGAGTAGCGTTTAAAGAGTGGTATGTCGATATAATTATTATTAAGACGATATAAGTATTCAAACCTTGAACAGCCGCGCGAGATCTGACCAATTCGACACAAGTATAATTTTTGCTTTAAAAAAAAAAATGTTAATCTGACAACAGCCGAGCGTGTAACACACAAAAAAAACTATCCTGGCTGATGCTTGTATTTGATTTGACCAAACAAGGTAAAAATTGTACTGTGAGAGAAAATAAGTATACTAAGAATATGGCAGAAGATGGCAATAATATAAACTGTTCCAGACCCAATAGGTCAACAGGTCACTCGAACTACTAGGAAATGCTAAATGAGTGCAGATATATCCCTCCGGTGGGGGCGGAGAAATTAATAATTTCAACCGATAATAACAAAAAAAAATTGATTTATATCAAACTTAAAATCTACCATGCATTAAGGAACACAAGAATAAAAAAAGTACTAATACGACTTAAATTTAAAACAAACAAAAATACTATAGCTGTGTTGTTGTCCTGGTGGTAGGTTGTAATATTGATAATTTGATGTATTCTCGGTAAATAGTATAAATTTTTTTTTTCTTTATAATTTGATGTCTTCTAGGTAAATAGTATTTCCTATATGATTGGATATCTTGATTTCAATATTTCCCTTTTTTTATATATTTAGGTGGATCCTACAATTTTGAGAGAAAGAAACAATTAATACCTAATATTATCAGCAAATTGAGTTATTTATTTATTTATATTTTTTCTCTTTTATATAAATATTTATTTATTTATTTTTTTAATAAATATTTATTTATTTATTTATTTACTATATTTATTTATTTACGGACGATGGACGGACGGACCAATCAAGGGGGGAGTTCACCACACCTGGGGTTGAAGATGGTGATCGCCGTTCTTTCTTAATTTATGTTGATTTTATTTTGTTTTTAGTTTGTTTGGGGACCAAAGAAAAGTTTAAAATTACACTACGTTAAAGGATGGGAAATCCGAAAGGACAAGGGAAGCAGAGGGGATGTAAAAGGATGGGAAGGGTAGGGTGGGAAAGGAGTAAGTTGGGGTATGTGCTGATGGGATTTCACCCAGCTGACAAGTGTTGACGGGATGGCCAGAAGATAAATCCTCTGGACCACCATTCGATCATCAACACCCGCCAACTGCGATCCACACCACCAACACATACGGGCGAGGTGCTATGACCTGAGTGGATCCAGTCAACCACGGCATAAAAGCTGAGCGGGCATTTTCCCTCAGTAGCTGATCGGGCTACTTTGGAAAATGTCCCTCAGTATTATCCATGGGGAACCGAAACACTCAGGCCATAGGAAACCAATATTGTCGGGAGGGGACTCTAACAATTAGACAATATCAGTCCGGACTGGACTCTGAGGATACCACGAACCCGAAGCCTGACCAGGTGACCAGACTCGGACGAGAATTGGCGTATACACCAATACACGTCAGTCTAGGTCTGGCACCTGAATCACCTTCGGCCCTCGTGACATCGCCAGAAACCCAGCCCGTAACTAGGGTCCGTGGGGTTGTAATGCCCATTGGGAATACTTCCTAAGAAATATTCCCACCCTTGCGTTAGCAAAAAAAAAACAAATGGGAGAAACATTGCTGGAGGCGTAGGGACGCAACTCCCCATCAAAGAAGAGTCTGAGTGATCTCAGACTTCCTTTGCTCCTGCGCGTTTGAAGCAGAGAATTGCTTCTACGCCGCCAGAGTCTTTACTATTGTCTTAGTGGAAAATGAAATTAAATTTGAAGAAAAAAATTTTAAAAAAAATTTTTCCAAGTTTTTTGAAAATATGGAGGGACTCCTCCAGAGTCCTACATTGCTGTAGGGACCCTTAGAGGAGCCCCACGTTGGGCGCCAATTTGTAATGAAGCGCTTTCTCAGTGGCGAACCAATGAGAAGGACATAGCAGGAAGCGTACCTAGCGAGATTGATTTTCAAGCCCCAAACTAGCTTCAGCCCATGGGAACGATAAAGTAACCCTGCTACTTCAGCACAAATACACCCAAGTAACAAATTTTGTTTACAAATTTATTACAGTACATTTACTCTGTAATCGTAAAGTTACAGTGGTAACTGTACCGTAAACGTTCAGTAAGTGTTTCGTATACATTTTGGGGAATAATTTTGGCTTTTACTGAACGTTTACGGATATCAATTTGCGTAAGAATTATGTATGATTACAAACACGTTCGTAGTGTTACAGAAAGCAAAATGTATGCGATTTTAATCACTACGGATTACTTACAAAAAAGATACAATCTCATACTTTAATACGAAGTTTTAGATGATATTTTGTAAACAAAAAATATAAATAAATATACAAATACAATAATATATTTTATGTTTATGAAATGCAAATATTATATTTTGGCATAACTAATTTTGTATAGTTGGATGTCAAAATTTACAAACGAATAATAAAATTTCGATTAAATTTTGGAAATACTTTTAAATTAATAATGCGCCATAAAAATAATAAATTATTAAATATAATTTTAAAAAAAATTTTATATGTCAATTTATTTTAGAGAGATAAAATTATATAAAATTTATTTTATTATTTTCATAAATTTAAGTTTTTCTAAAATACTTATAACATAAGTTATAAAACCCAATAAAGTTTCATTAAATGTATTTTGTTATTTTTTTTAAATACAGTCAAATATTAATTTTGCATAAAAATGGCTGAATTTTCAATTGTAAGCTTTCAAATACAAGGTAGCCCTATGTAGATATACAGAGAGTGCACAGAATATATACATTTACATTTTATTTACATTTACACTTCCATATTTAAAATGTTAACATGTTAACGTAATGTAAACGCTATGTGTTTGATCTGTAAACATAATCATACAATTACAACTTCCAACTCAAAGAGTTTACATGTATAAATTATGTAAACGTTTGGTATTAGCCTCGTTGTTGTGCATTTACATTTACACCTTCCTTTTACAAATATTTACTTGTATATGTTTTGTAAAAGCTTTGTATAAATCCTTTTACAACTTTTGACGTTTGTGAAATAAACAAAAGTGACATTTATTTTTTATTTGGTACAAGCAATCCTCATGCACTTAATTTTGTTATATGTCCAAATTTTTTTTTACATAAACGGGGGGTATGTACTAGGAGACTATGTACATTTATTATTTATTATTTATTTCAACCTACACAATTATTTATATTTACATATGTCAATAAATTAGTCAATGTAATCCTGGCATTGCGATTCGGCCAGATCTAAATATAATAAGTTTAAATGTATCTTGTAATTATCTTACGAAATTTTGCCTCATAGTGTTCTAAGCTTGGCATTGTTGGACCACAATAAAATGCAAATGGTCTCCGACCAAAATTCTTTTTGCTATTAAAAATGGGAAGGCCGTCAATGTTAAAGGTAACTGAAATATTAATTAAGTGATCCCAATTCGAAAACTTCAACCAACGTATTAGCTCATAATACCAAAGCTTTCCACTACCCGTCAAAATAATATTTATATTTTGAAGTGTTTTCAATAATTTTCGGGGATCCTTTGGTTATAAATTAAATCCACGAAACTTTAAAATCACAAGTGACTCTTAAATTAATTATGACTTAAGATTCGATTAACTAATGCCCAATATATTGAGTCGTCTCGTCTAACACTGAAAGCTAGCTATAAATTTCTTTATCATCGCACGATGGAAACAGACATCTTTTATTAAACTAAAAATTTTGACTTAAGAAAACTGTATAAATTATGTGACAGTATAAATACATTCCTAATGTAAATGTCCCGTAAATATACGGTAAGTATATAAGTTCTCAATAAAATAAAGTTTTGTAATTAACCTGTAAATGTAAAAATACATTTACAAGGCCAACGTTTAGTATATTTACAATGTAGCTATAAGCTCTCGTAGACTTTACACAATGTAGTCATTTTGTAGAAGTAATAATACAGTTACATAGTACATAATCAGAAACGTTACATTCGAAGCTATAAGTTTACTACTACACTGTAGCTTTACTGTGTACAATCAGAAACAATATTTTGTAGAAGTATAAATACCGCAACCTATTTTGAGTACAGTATGTGTTCCGTAAATAAAACAACAAAAGTTTGTGACTATAATATATACAAAATGTTACTTGGGCAGATATGTACGCTATTCACGAAAATTTGCAGAAATGGAAAGAAATACAAGTGGAAAAACGAAGACTCTGGCGACCCCTGTTGCGAAAGACCCACGACCAACACGTCCAACCCCTACGTTCACTCACATACGCCCACACACACACGCCCACACACACACACACACACACTCACACCCCTTTATCATTATGACCTAATTAATAAAGTAAATTTACTCACCCCATGATTAAACCCCGTCCTCCTATTCTGCTTCCATCAGCCCTCCATCCGCACGTGGATCACGTTAGGAGTCTCTCGAAAATATTCTATATGATAACAATGTTGAAGGAAGTTGCACGTACAAACGTGGTACGAAATGTTAAGTAGGAACGTTATGTATATTCGTAAAATTTTGTTGAATCGAAAAAATATTGTAATTGATGTAAAATATCGTTGAATCAAAATTGATAGGTAGAAACGTTATATAAATTTTGTAAAATTTTGTTGAATCAAAAAATATTGTAATTGATGCAAAATATCGTTGAATCAAAAAATGTTGTAATTGATGCAAAATATCGTTGAATCAAAAATGATAGGTAGAAACGTCATATAAATTTTGTAAAATTTGGTTGAATCAAAAAAATATTGTAATTGATGCAAAATATCGTTGAATCAAAAAATGTTGTAATTGATGCAAAATATCGTTGAATCAAAAATGATAGGTAGAAACGTCATATAAATTTTGTAAAATTTGGTTGAATCAAAAAAACATTGTAATTGATGAAAAATATCGTTGAGCCAAAAAATGTTGTAATTGATGCAAAATACCGTTGAATCAAAAATGATGTAATTGATGTAAAATTTTGTTGAATCAAAAATGATGGGATTGATGTAAAATATTGTTGAATCAAAAATGGTAAGTAGAAACGTTATACAACTTTGTAAACTTTTGTTGGATCAAAAATGATGTAATGGATGTAAAATATTGTTGAATCAAAACTGATGTAATTGAGGTAAAATAATGTTGAATCAAAAATGACAAGTAGAAACCTTTTATAAATTTTGTAAAATGTTGTTGAGTCAGAAAATGTTGTAATTGACGCAAAATATCGTTGAATCAAAAATGACATGTAGAAACGTTTTATAACTTTGTAAAATTTTGTTGGATCAAAAATGATGTAATTGATGTAAAATATTGTGGAATCAAAAATGACATGTAGCAACGTTATATAAATTTGTAAACTTTTGCTGAATCAAAAAATGTTGTAATTGACGCCAAATTTCATCGGATCAAAAATGATGTAATTGATTTAAAATATTGTTGAATCAAAAAAATGATAGGTAGAAAAACCATATGCAGCAGCAATTGGTATAACTAATCGTTGACTCGATTTACAATTGTCGGTGAAAATAAGGCTGGATGCAGGAAACTCCAATGTCCAAAATCCAATGGAAAATTTAAAGCTTGTACCAATCGTCGCAACAATTATCGGCAGTAAGGATACAAATATTGTACCAAAAATAAGTTGAAACAGCTGACACCGAGGAAGCAAATATTGCATATAAATAGTTGATAAAAGATGATAAGATGGTATACGTATATATCACTGGTACCGAATTATGGCGTAGGAGCTGCAACTGATGAAATAACTGTGGTGCCAAAAATTCGTGGTGGAGAACAAGTTTCAAATCCGTTTACCTTTCCGTCACTGCTTTCACTAATCCGCTTATTCCGAGCATAAGACAAACACAACATATACAATTTTTTTTGGTTTTCCTCTTTTTTTTTTTTTTTTTTTTTTTTTGTTTCAGAGGGTGGCTTCACCCCAAATAGTGGCTAGGATGCAGGTATTATTCATTATTCGTCACTAAAGATGTAACGTGTGAGAACAAAAAAAAAAAAATTTTGCTAAATCGTACGAACCGTACTTCACTAATTAATCATAATTTATTGTGCACATACTTTATTTACAATTTACAATAGATCTAATCATGTTTAGTCTAGGTTTCAATAAGCACACAAAAAAAAAAAACAAATTACACATAAATTAATATTACTTAATATTTTGCTAAACGGGATTGCATTATCGTGCGTATTAAATACTCAAATACGGTTTACTGTTCTTATCCCAATAATTCTATTGACAACAACTTGCTTTACAGCTTGGATTGTACTATAATAAATAGTTACGGAACAATATAATTACGCTACACACAAAAAAAAATTTTCTAATATGACATGCAAATCCTATGGCGTTATATACGGCATAAAGTTTATACAAGGTCAACCCGAAGGTTAATTTAATTTAAATTAGGTAACTTCTAAAAATTTAATGTAAAATTTAACTTAACGTAGATTCTAAAAATTTAATTTATTCACACTATAATAAATAAGGACATTACTAGCACTGATATACAAAATGTTCTAATCATGCAAGCTTTACGGGCACGGCGTATAGTTCGTATCGTATTCACCTTCGTATAAGTATTCAATGCACCTCTATTTTTAGCATGCTACAGGAATTAACTATACAAAGGACTCTAAAGCCCGAAAGTTTAGAAGATAGGGCCTGCCCGACGTAATGAATTACTTGTCGCCTATAGATCACTTAATTTCCACTTTCATAATAATTTTAGAGTCTCAATGGAACTTAGTAATTTACCCTTCATTCAAGGTTCCATTTGATTCATCAATTTACACACAAATACAATTAATTATCACACTTTTGGGACGAATCGGATGGCTTACGTAATCATTACACTCAAGTCCTGCTATTATCACTATTCAATAATTTCCATAATTTGGAGGTAGTTATTTAATACAAGAAAAAAATTATAAATTTAAAATATGATCCGTCATACCTTTTCTATTAACCTCGCCATCTTTTTGTTTTGTCATCGTCTTCGGTAATATTCAATCAAAAATGGATACTCACAAAACTCGATCTTGGGCCTTCTTTCTTTCGTTTTACGGCTTCAATTTTTCCCCCAAACAAATAGCCGGGTTTGTGTATACTCCCTATACTAAGCGCCAAACCAACATCCTCTTTAAATTGCGTTTCGTGTTGGTTTTATTCCATGAAAAATCATCATCGCCATTTCCATTTCTTTTGTAACAATTTAGACCAAGTTAATTTGACAGAACCACACAGTGTATATCATCGCCGTCACAAAAATGTAATAGAACTGAGAGAGTGAAAAGGCTACAGTGGCTCATTATATAGCCAAATTTTGTAGTCTCGCAATAACTCGAATACAGTGTTTAGATGAGAGATAATTAATTTACATCAGATTTTCAAATTATTGGGAACTTATTATAGTTCACAAAACCGTTTGCTACTTGATAATATTGTACTAAAATAAGGTTTGGACACAGAATATTTCCGACACATCCATAATATTTATAATTGAATTCAAAATGAATCAAATACAGATTCGATCAATGTTATGATGTTTAGACGTTTAATAACTACAGTCTGCAACATCAATACAGTGAAGTTCAGATCAATCACGGAAGGATTGTTTAAAGCAAAACACTTATACAAGGACAAATCAAATGTTTAACAAAGCAGAAATAGTAATTCGTTGTATGTTGACGATTGGAAACAAAATACACGTAGCTGTTATGAGGTTTTGAGAATTTCGTTATTTCATTACGGTTTGTGTTTTGAAACAAAAAAGTTCAAACTCAAGTAGTAAGGCGAGAACAATCAAATGGAAGTATAACGCGCGTCAATTTTAGTGCGTTGTAAGATTAAATTCTGATTAATTTTTAGTGATTATACGGATGATGATTAAGGAAAATTATTAATTAATTCAAATTAGCCAATATTGTGTTATATTAATGAATAAATAATTCAAGGTAATTAGTGTAATTTTCTTTCTCCCATACGTTTGTCCGGCTATTGCAGATTTAGTAGATTTTGAGAAATATAAGGAAACTATGGGTTAAGGAAACTACATGAAATATGACTATTGATGACGAAGGGATGAGAATCCATTACAAGTGGTACAGATTAATATAAGGAACAACAACTAAGGAAACTGCGACTGTAATACACTGCGTTCTGACATTATGCCAGACTATCCATTACATGTGGCATCGTCAAATATTTGATTCGATTCATGCTAATTCATGGTATCGGTATTCCCTTTCGTTTTCAAAGCCATTTTATAAAGTCAAAGGAGATAACCCACCCAATCGAGGGTACCGATGCCCAAATACTTACTCTGGCGTATTTCAAGTGCAAATGTACGCCTGTTTGACACCTAGTAATAACTTCACAGCTGGTTGGGAAAAAAGTAACGTGCTGGTTATATTTTTTGGAGTATTTTTTAGAAAAATGATGAATTGTTAGATGACAACTACGGTTGAGTTTTCATATGAGAATTAATTTGTAGTTTTTTGGAAGAATGGTTTGATATATGTTACCATTTGATTTATATTTGTATTGAGTTGATGGGTTGACTCGGTTATTAAAGTCACCACATTCGCCTCCCCCTTCAAAAAAAAAATTTCTTTTTTTTTTCCAATACTGCGAAAGTCTTGATATTTAGTAAAAGATATTTCATTTTCAATATTCATTGCAAACGACGATCGTTATTTAATATTAATAAATATTATTGATTTTTAAGTAATTATCGAATTTTTTTATATGTTTAGGGACGAGTGTAGTTAGTTCACTTTTCTTCTTCGGCATTCGCTTTTAGTATTAATTTTTTCTTTCTATTGAATTTTAAAAATTAGATCAGATATGCTGATTTAGTGGTTTTTGACAAATCCAACTGAAATTTAATTTTTCATACATCTATTTGGCTTAGATAATAATTTTAGTTCAAGGTTTTATTTTTTATTTCTGCATAGTTGTTGGTTATGAGTAAAACGATTGATAAGAATATCGTTCTGGGTGGACAAAAAATTACAATTTAATACAATACCTCCAATTATTCGTCTACCACTTGATTGTAAAATGAAACAAAACGAAAAACCCATATTTGTGCTTTTTCAAAAAGCTCTTTCTATCACGCTTTACATCTCAAAAGAAATACCTCAACACTTTGGTCTATTAAGTTAATTTCATTTTTTCTTAAAACAGAATTTAAAATATCTGGTCGGACAAGCGAAAACTCTTCACTTAAAATAAAACATCTTAACCTTTTTCACTTAGCATCAAGTCATTAAAATCCTTTATTTCGTATATCCTTTGTCAGAAATCAACATTAATTTTCTAACACTTAAAGTTCCACTCACAATTACCCATTGTATATATCTAAAAAAATTCCAATAACAAGACATTTATTAATATTTGTTAATCAATTTGACTTTTACAGTCGAAATGATTGAATCAAACAATCAATCAAACACTACAATCAGATAACTTGATAACAAAATTAAAAAAAGGAAATAGAATATAGAAATCTATTCACTATTCAGGAACTTTTTTGTTGTTGTGATTGATTGTTTTTATAGTGAATGACATATTTGAATGGTTCGAGTAATAATATTTTTATGAGAATATTTTTTTTGAAAAAAAAAATAGTTAAAACAAAAAACTAAATAATCATTTCGAATTTGTCATCGACTGAATAAAACATTTTACATTAACTATTCGAATGGTAGAATAAAAATGAAATAAATTGTAAAGATTTTGAACAAAAACAAAATATTTTTCAATTTTGACGTTTGTTTAAGGTTAATTTATTACTGTAGCAAAAGCTATTTGGTTATTAGACTACTATTGTGGTGTTCAGTAATAAAATAGCTACGGGATACTTTGCTTGTAAATAAAGGGTCAATATTTAATGAAATTAATAAATTTTCCTTAATTAATATAATAAAAACGATTTGTTACGTAAACAATTTAATGAACTAGGGTTCTGTGGAATGAAAATATAAACTGCTGAAAATCGAACGCCATAAGTTATTTGGTGCCGTACTAAGAAACACGTATGGATATTATTCCGAACAATAACAATTTACGCTGAACAACCAATAGTTTGTTTTTCTGGGGGAAAAAAAATTCACTTAGTGAAACAACGATAACAATATGAATCATGCAAAATATAATATTTGAATATATGAACGGGATGAAATCTCAAGGCTCTGAGATATTAAGACTTCGGTCCGGACTGAGGATTTTTATGAAGTTTTCGGTTTTTAATTCTTTGTAAATCTCTGCTTAGAAGTTTATTACAAAACATCAATGCGTTGCTTACAACAGATCATAAATTAACATAATTTAGTGAAAAGATAATACACTCAGCAAACAATTCATAAACCTCAGCAACTTAACTTTTCAAAAACAAACAACTCATAATCCACCAATTTCATGTCCAACTACATTTCATACAAATATTTAATTAAATTTTTTTTCAAAAAAAGTGACATGATTGAATTGATATCAAAAAATTTTAACAATATCCAAATTCAAAATTTTTCAATGATTCCAAAAATTATAATAAAATCAAATATGCAAACGTTCATCAATGCTCCAAAAATATCCAAGAAAATATTACAAAATCAAAAATTTAGAATTTTTTAAGACATAGTTATAACAAAATAAAAAATTCAAACTTCTTTTAAAATTCAAAAAATTACAATAAAATCAAAAGTTCATACTTTTTCCAAGATGATTCGATCAGTCAAGATTTAATCTAACAAGGCGATGTTAAGATAACGTCAAGATGATTCAATTTAAAAACCGTTTTTATGTCATACAAATAATCAATTTTATTTGACAAATGTTAGAAAACTAGCTTAGAAAATTTAGTATATTCTGATAAGCATACGCTAAAATTCTTTCGGTCTGAAAGACCTAAGTATTACATTCATGAGCCAAAAGTGAAATTCTTACCCCCACTTTTTTTGACATTTCTCGACGTTTTAGGATCTACTGATTCTAAAAAAGCAAAAAAAAAAATGTTTTTCTGTCTGCCGGCCGTCCGGTCGACGTCATTACCTACGCTGCAGGGAAAACCGCTGGAGGGATTTCAAAATTTTCTAAAAATAGGTATACTCAAAGGACAGGTCCGACAGGACGCTGTGCTCGATAACTGTACCGGAAGTGTGTCAAAAAAATCATTAAGTGTGTCAAAAACGGCAAAATTTCATGTTTTTGGCTTAAAAAACGTTCATTTTAACTGATTACGAGTAGGGACATTGAATTTGGAGCAATCTTGATGGTAGGGATTGGTAAGTGAGATCAAGAACTAGATTATTGCATTATAAGTTTGTCAAAAAAATGTTGTCAAGTGTGTCAAAAGAAAGATTTTTATTTATATATTTACCCAATTTTTTGGAAAAAAAATAATTTTAATTATTTGTTTGAAATGAATTTTATTTTATTATTATTGAGAATTATGGCATTATAAGTTTGTCAAAAAAATAATGTCAAGTGTGTCAAAAAATGATTTCATTTATTTTTCTAGCCAATTTGTTGGGAAAAAAATGTAGCTGTTTTTATGACGTAAATGTTATTGAAAATGAAATTGGACATGGAAATTTTTGAATTTGTTATAGTTTTTGAAATATTTTTGGAATTTTGAAAAAGTTACTTCGGTCTGAAAGACCTAAGTATTACATTCATGAGCCAAAAGTGAAATTCTTACCCTCACTTGTTTTGGCATTTCTCGACGTTTTAGGACCACTGAGTCTAAAAAAGCAAAAAAACATGTATGTCTGTCTGCCGGCCGGCCGTCCGTCCGTCATTACCTACGCTGCAGGTAAAACCTCTGGAGGGATTTCAAAATTTTTTTTCTAAAAAAACGTATACTCAAGGGACAGGTCCGAAGGGACGCTGTGTTCGATAACTGTACCGGAAGTGTGTCAAAAAATCATTAGGTGTGTCAAAAACAGCAAATTTTCATATTTTTGGCTTAAAAAACGTTCATTTTAAGTGATTACGAGTAGGAACATTAAATTTGGAGAAATCTTGATGGTCGGCATCGGTATGTGAGATCAAAAACTCTAATTGCATTATAAGTTTGCACTATAATTGCATTATAAGTTTGTCAAAAAAATGTTGTCAAGTGTGTCAAAAGAAAGATTTTTATTTATTTTTTTACCCAATTTTTAAAAAAAAATATAAAATTGTTTGTTTGAAATGAAATTTTATTATTATTATTGAGAACTATGGCATTATAAGTTTGTCAAAAAAATGTTGTCAAGTGTGTTAGATTTTTATTTAGTTTTTTACCCAATTTTTTGGAAAAAAATAAAATTGTTTGTATGAAATGAAATTTTATTATTATTATTTTTTTTTTTTTTTTTTTAAATAAAATGTGTTGTGTAGTAGGCATTACAATATGTGTCACAACAACACATGAAAACCTTTTAAGACCAAGGTCCCACAACAACATGCGTTCTAAGAATGTTAATGGACGCATATCTGTTTTCTTTTTGTTTTTTTTAATATTTTTTTGTTAAATAATGGATAACTAAACCATAAATCCTATCACATATAAAATATGACATAGGCCAATATTTCGTGATAGGATAGAGAAAATAAAAATAAAATAAGAGATAAAAATCAAATTTGTTTTAAAAATTTGCAGGAACAAAACTAAAATTGGTTTGCCAATAGTCCAGCTAATGGCATAATCCTTGATTATGGGACGCAGTATATTTTCCAATGATTAAAGCTCAGATATATAGTTATATGAAGGCTCGTTTCTTCGAGCAAGCTACAGCGTTCCAGCATCAAGGAATATTCATTAGCTAAGATTGAAAGTGCTACCGTTGACTGAATACAGTTCATTCGCCAGCACCCCTAAGATATCACCTTGGCTAGTGATACCTCACCGCCATTGCCAGTGGTATGTGATATCTCACGTTAACTCATATGCCAATAGCAGGGACTGGAGTACGCGGGGTTGTCACACCCGTGGATCAAAAAATAGAAAAAAATTAACAAATTAATAAAAACTGATCCCTCCATAGAGAATTATGGCATTATAAGTTTGTCAAAAAATGTTGTCAAGTGTGTCAAAAGAAAGGTTTTTATTTATTTTTTACCCAATTTTTTTAGAAAAAAATAAAATTAATAACCTGTATGAATGATATTTTATTATTATTATAGAGAATTATGGCATTATAAGTTTGTCAAAAAATAATGTCAAGAGTGTCAAAAAATGATTTCATTTATTTTTTTAGCCAATTTTTTGGAAAAAAAATGTAGCTGCTTTTATGACATAAATGTAATTTAAAATGAAATTGGACATGGAAATTTTTGAATTTGTTATAGTTTTTGAAATATTTTTGGAATTTTGAAAAAGTTTGTATTTTTGATTTTGTAATAATTTTTGCAATATTTTTAGAATTACAGCAAAAGTTTTAATTTTTGATTTTGTAAGAATTTTTTGGATATTTTTAGAATTTTGAAAAATTTTTAATTATTGATATTATTATAATTTTTGGAATTTTAAAAAAAATTTTCAATTATTGATTTTGTAATAATTTTTGCAATATTTTTAGAATTTTGGTAAAAGTTTGAATTTTTAAGAATTTTTGAAATATTATTGGAATTTAGAAAAAATTTAAATATATGATTTTATTCTAATTTATGGAATATTGAAAAAGTTTGATTTTATTTAATTTAACAATATTTTTGGAATTTTGATTATAATTTTCCGGCAACGTATTGATGTTTCGTAATAAATTTTTAAACAGAGATAATAAATGCTTGTACTTTAACAAAGAGTTATGTTTGATTTACATCGCTGCTCAAAACTAAAAACCATGTCCTCATAAAAGTTTTTTGCCGAAAACTATATCAAAATCCTTTACCCAGACCGAAGTCTTGATATCTCAGAGCTGTGAGATTTCAGCCGCTCCATATTTTTCAATTTAGTTATCGTTGTTGAATTAAGTAAACGAGTTCCTACTTAATCCTACTTGGATGAAAATGAACTTACACAAACAAATGCTTTTAAAATAGTTTGAATACATTAGAGGGAAGACTAAGCATATTTTCAGTTCTAGCTGAATTAGGAACGAGACTTTGTTAATATCACCATTGTTCATTCACTTTTATTACAAACTCTTTGATTTTAATGAAAAACATTGTGAATTATATTAAACAAAAATATTGTATAAAAAAAATACACTTAAAACATTTACAACACACCTCCGATTTTTCTCAAACTAAAAGAATAAATACATTAAAAAATGGCCATCGCAATACAGTCCTCTTTGAAAACTTTTAACGGTAGTGCTTTTCATTTAATACTTATACAAATAAATTCATTAAAAAACGATTCGTTGAGATTTTTGTGTTTTTATTTATTTGTACATATATCTTTTTGAAAACTTTGTTTTATTAGAAACTTAAAACTACTATACTCAATATTGTTGTCGGAGTGATGTGAGTAAGACATTATATATGCGAATGGGTAGAGTTTTCACACCAAAATTTTACTATATAAAAAAAACTTCACAGAATTTTTTATAAATTTAATTTTTATTTTTCAATACCAACTTGTTTTGGACTTCAAAAGTCCATCGACACGGGTTTTTAACAACTGATAGTTTATAAGTGAGTAAAATGTTGATGTGACAACTCTACCCATATGAATATTAAAACTACTAATAGAAAAATTTACTAATTTAACATAACTTAACTTAATATTTTAGTTCCAAAGAATAAAATTATCAGATAAATACATAAATGAAAATTAAACTTCGACTAAAAGGAGAGGCAAAGCATTAACAAAGAAAAAGAATATGCTTACTCTATACCTTGTGTACATATAAAATTATATACTAAATAAATTTTTTGTGAAGTCAATGAAAACAAACAGGCACTTTGAATAATTAATTTTAGTGATTTAAAAAACTAATAAGATTTGTTTAATATTATTTGTTTGCCTTGTTTCATGTCAGTTTACTGATATTAAAATTTATTTTTTATGTGTAAGTTAAATATTTAAAACTTTTTGATTTCTGATGTTTTTTCATTTAAATTGTATTGATTTTTCATCATATACACAAACATCACAAATATTTTTTTATGTTCGTTATATTTTTTACACGTCAATGATGTCCGAAGCAATTTTACACGTTTCTGGGGTAAGACAGTTCAGCCGTGATGATATTTTTGCTTATCACTTTTGATGTTCTGATATTCGAACGTCTGCTCTGCTGACTGCTATCCTGAACCAAGTAGTTTGATTTTTTATCCACACACTTGGGTCTGGGTTTTTGAAATTAGAGAGTTTTTTTTTCAAACGACCGTAATTAATTGGAGTTGACATATTTTTGCTTTGTACGATAAAATTCGATGAACCTGAAAATTTAAATTGCAATACTATTGCATTTTTAAAAATAACTCTCTAGTTTCATTAAAACTTAACGTAAGCCATGGCGTTGAGCTCTAAAGGCCAATCTGTTTTAATGGTTTGCACACATCCATCCATAATGTCGTCAGCCATGTTTTTATTTTTGGTTGTCGGTATTGTAAAATAGTAAACAAAACAAAACAAATGTAAGATACAGGGAAATGATATTGAGGACGGTTTCGCAAGGTAATGTGCCAATAAAATGTTTTTTGGACCAGAACCATGCTTTGGAATTGTTCAAAAGAACACTCCAAACATGCGAACAGGACAAAATGTTAAATTATGAAGCGATCGATAGCGACTAATTCAGTTTAAGATATCTCTAGGTAACCTCTATGTTTCACCTTTAAAAACATTCGACTTAAACAGAGAATATATAAGGATGATGACGTAGTGCGTTACTGAAATAGGCCTTGATTTTTCCAACTGGGGCAGATCTTGCTACGACGATGGGGAAACGATGCAACACAACACCTGCAACCGTACTGATCTTTCTTGTTACAGAAACAACCAACTTGTTCGGACATGCAGCAATTTATTTATGACTAATATGCGTCATTTTTATTTAAAACGAACCAAAAACTTAAACATAATTTTTTTCAAGACTCAATTTTTTTTACTAAATTAAATTCACACATTGGATTAGTAATATGCTCTCTGTCGCCATTTTGAAGCCAAATGTATTCAGTATATGGAAAATTTAGTACTGAATGAGTATAATTACTCATGGCGAATAATTTAGGTTTTATGAAAAATGTAAACCATCTTACCTCGATAAAATAAAAGATGGAATTTATCAATCGTTTTATGTATATTATGTAAAATCGAAAAAAGTACAGTGCAACGCAACCATGTCTATATATTAATCATATATATTTGTTCATTCACCAATCAATGTCAATTCTAATTTATTTGACATTTAAACTTATCGACAATATATACTTCTATACACCATGAGAATATATTATTCATATTGAACTCAACCATTAACATATATATGAAAAAAATATGGAACGAGGAGTACTAATTCAAATTAATTATAGTAATAATATTATTTTTTTATTTTTATTCCCTCATGTTATGTTCATATATAACAATAGAAACGTATTTCAATTTAGTACATTTACGTTTATCGATATTGAAGGGAATCAATTTAATTATTGATTTGAAAATTAAAGTGATTTTCTATGTACCTGACAGCTTTGATGAGTGATATATTTTAATAAATTACGAATTGATTGTAGGTTTTGATAAAATAACCCGATAATTGTATTTTTTTTTTCATTAAGAACATATTCATTTTTACCCTTAATCATGGTGAGGGTTTCACTCGTCATCATTTAATTTATTTTATTATGATTAAAATTTCAGTTAAATGTTTCAGAAACTCATCAGACCAATGATTGCTAATGATCATTACATTCCACACTTTTAAAAACTTATTTCATTTCATACTTTTTCTAGTGTTGGTTTTCAACAGACACCCACCCACAAATAACATTCGTAATTTTTTAATGGGAAATCATAAGCTACATGCCACCCAACACATTCTCATAAAGTCATTTTGTCCACAACTTAATGCGTTTCAAAATATTATCCGTGACGCATGATATGTACTTAAAAATAAAAGTTTACAGAAGGAAAAGGTTCAATAAGCTTCTTAAACGTTCGTAAATTTAATCTTTTAAAAGTAAAATATTTCATAAAAATTTATTTAAATTTATACTCTAACAGTTTAGGCCATTTATAGACAGTAAGTTGGTTTTGATATTTTAGGAAACAATATCTTTTGTCTAGCAGTTATTTACAAGTGGTGCTTCTAGAAAAGCATTTCTTTGAAATTGTTTTTTTAATAATTTTAAACAAAATATCTTGATACTTACAGTTAGAAGTTTTTATAATATCACGTAAAAGTTTTAAAAAATTTCAGTTCAACATATTTATTGTATGATTCCATACAATAAACTTAATTTGAAACCGAAAATTAATAAATAATGAACTGTAACAAAATATTTAAGTAGTTACTTACCAAAAATAACAAACGTACATATTCCAAACAAAAAAAACAATTAAGTGTCATGAAACTAGAAACTATTTATTTATTGATTATTTTAATTCGATTTTCTTTCTTTTTAATTAAAGTAATTAATTATGGCTGGATTATTTACAAGAATGGAGGTAGAGGTTTTGTATGGATAAAATGTTTGGTTTGGTTTTGACAAACTTTAAGAAATACGTAATGGAGTTAAAAACTGACTCGACAAGAAATATCAACGTAATTGCTTGAAGCTCGGATATAGCGTGTGGTGGACTCTTGAAGTACAAGCGTCCAAAAAAAACGTTCAAAAAATTCTCAGACATGAAGACCATCCTCATATTCAAAAAGCCAATACTCTTGAATGGTTTGATTTGCAGAAATCTTCTATCCCTAGATAATTTAAGATCCAAAATATTCTTCCCACAATGTGAGGGATTGCTTCATCCTCCTCAAAAAAACGCATGTTGGATAATTTTTTAATGGAAGCCGTAACATTTGTTTATTTACATGATGGTGACCTGTTAGTAGTCCCTCGATTAACCTAGACTCTGGCCTGGTCAGATTTAACAGCAGCTCGTTACTTTACCAGCTCGCGCCTCTGAGGTGAGCAACTTGGAGACCATATAGCCTTCTGTGTGCTGCCATTGGGAGTTACTGGATCGAAGGAGAACCTATACGACTAGCCATCTTGTCGTACCTTTCAATATAACGATTGCTGTTTCAGAGCCTATAAGCCTGTGAGCTTCTTTGGTAAATTATTAGCTTTTCTTCCATATGAGTGATATGTTGTTCTTTAGCACGACATAATTCAAGGACCAAGAACATTCTAGTACTCATTTTTACTTACAGTATAGCTTCCCAGAGCTTTTAGATCAGCCTTGCTAGCAGTAAAATATTATTGACCTAATAGATTTCTTAAGCTCTCTATGGCTACTACCTCAGCCTAAAGGACGGTACAGTATTCACCAAGTGGAAATTGCAACCAAAGATCTTCATTTCTGAAGTAGATTCCAGTATATGTATCATTTCCAGTGAGAAATTCTTCTGTGTGAATTTTCTCGTATTAGACGCACTGTTCAATAATAAATCTAGCAGGATAACTGTACAGAATAGCAGGATATCAGCATATCAAAAATAGCAGGACAGCATAATAGGAGAATAATAGAATAGTTCAGTTGTTGATTTACAGGAAAACAGAATAGCAGAATAACAAGATAACAGAGTGACAGAGTAGGACAATGGCAAAAAAGCAGAAATACAGAGTAATAGAATAGCAAAAAATCAAAGTAGAAAAATGAAACGATAGCAGGACTTAAGTATAGCAGAAAAGCAGAATAGTAAAATAGAAGAATAGCGTAATAGCATAATATTTGAATAGATTAACATAACAGCAGGAAAGAAGAATAATAAAAAAACACAACATAAGGAAAAATAAAAAGCAGAATAGCAGTATAATAGAAATTGCAGGATGGAAGGAGAGTAGGAAAGCACGATGAAGAAATAGTAAAAAAGCAGAATATCAGAATATTAGCATGTTAGGATAGAAGACTAGAAGAGCAATAGAAAGGTATAAAATCAGATTAGCATGATCAAAAGATAGCAGAACTGGAGTAAAGATGTATAGCAAAATAGCAGAAAAGCAGCATGGCATATAGCAGAATAACTGAATAGCAGAATAGCAAGTAAACATTGTGGAAAAATAGCAGAATAGCATGATAGCAGAATAGGACAAAAGCAAAAAACAAAAAAAGGCATTATTAAATTATAGCAGAATAGCTGGATAGCAGTATAGCATAATAGATGTTTAGCAAAATATAAGAATTGCAGAGTATTATAATAGCAGAAATCAGAATAACAAGATTATAAAATAGCAGGCTAACAGTATGCTAGATATAATCAGAATAGCAGGATAGAAGAATAGCAGAATAATAAGATAGTAGAATAGCAGAATGGAGAACTAGCAGAATAGCCAAAAAACACAATAGTTGGACAGCAGAATGGAAGAATAACAAGCTTTCAGAAAAGCAGGATAGCAGTGAATTCAAAAACCATAAAAGGTGACTAGCAGAATAACAGAAAACAAAATAGCAGGATAGCAAAATAACAAAATATACAAATACTAAAATAGAAGAATAGAATAATAGCAGGATAGAAGGAATACCAGTATAACAGAATAACAGGAAAACAGGAAAAGGGGAGTAGAAAAATAGCAAACTAGCATAATAGAAGAAAAGCAAGATAACAGAATCGCAGAATAACAAGATAACAGAATAGCAGATCAGAGTGTCAGGGTAGAGTAGCATTATATTATAATAGCTGGATAACAGGATAGCATAATAGCCAGATAACAGAATAGCAGAAATGCAGAAAAGCTGAATAGAAAAAAGCAGAAGAGAAGAATAGTACACAAACAGGATAGCCGAATACCAAAAGGAAAAGAATAGCAAAATACAAGTGTATAACGTGTATAAACTACATACACCCTACACCCAAATTATATACACCCTTAGCGCATAGTGACTATTTGTTAAAATTGATAGATTCTCTTAACATTGATCTTAAAACAATTATAGATTGGAGTATTGATAACAGTGTTGAATTCAATACAAGCCAAACACAGGTTTGTCATTTTTCTAGAATAACGACACTTAATCCTTTTCCATTAACGTTTGGCCCTAAAAATCTTTTAGAGAATGAGTCTGTCAGACTTCTAAGAGCTCTAATTGAAAATAATATGAAGTGGAATTCTCATATTTTTAATCTGGCTAAATCTTTGGTACGTCCCTGTATCTGGTGGAGCTTACCTGAGTAGTCTAAATTGTTTTGATTCGGTACAGCGTAGAGCTATTAAACTCATTGGTAACTCAAGTCTTACTAATATATTTTGGATGAAGGAGCTTCTGAAGAGATCAAATCGGTTTTACCTAAATCAGCAAACCCTTAGCGTTACACCAGAGCAACTGTGGCAGCTCATCCCTTTATGGTTCAAATAATTAGGTGTAAAAGTGTAGCCTTCCAACGTGACTTTTTCAACAAAGTCTCTCATCTTTGGAATGCCTTGCCTTCCTGGGTTTTCTATGATGACTTAAATCCTCAAAGCTTTTAAGTTAACGTTCATAAATTTCTCAGAAAAACTTAGTTTGCATTCCATTCTTATGCCTAGTTGGCATTGTACCTTCGGATATTCAGAGACGTTAATTTATAATTTATAATAATTAAGACTAAACATGCCTAACTTTGAATAAAAACAGAAACTTAAATAACAGAATAACATAACATAAAAAAAGCAGTATAACAGAGTAGCAGGCTAGTAGGTAAGCAGTCTAGCAGACAAACAGGATAGTAGTATAACAATAAAGCAGGACAGTGGAATAGCAGGATTTTTAGGATGGCAGAAAAGCAGAATATTAAGTTAGCAGGTTAGCAAAAAAGCCCGATAACCCAATAGAATAACAACAAAATGTAGGGTAAAAGAGTAGCAGAAACCAGAACATCATAAAAACAGGTAAGAGAATAGCAGAAAATCAAAATAGCAGCATGGCAGAATAGTAACGAAACAGAAAAGCAGGGTAGCAGAACAGTATATTAGCATGATTGCAGAATAGCAGAATTCCATTATAGCAGTGCAGCAAAATAGCAGAATAAAAGGTTAAGGAAGGCTAGACAGTAGAGTGGTGGAATATCAGAAAAGCAGAATAGCAAAATAACAGGATAGGAACAATAGCAGGATAGCAGAATGACGGTTGATCCAAATAGCAGATTAACAGAATAACAGAATATCGGAATAGCAGGAACGCAGGAGCGCAGACTAGGTGAATAGCATAATTGTAGAATAGAAGAAAAGCAGAATAGTGGAATAGCAGAGTAGTTGGCAAAATATCAAAAGAGTAGCATAATTGCCAAACAGCAGAATAGAAATATAGGTAAATAGCAGAATAACAGAATAGCAGGATAGAAGAATATTAGATAGGCAAAATAACAGTAAAGATGGAAAATCGAATCAAGACGCCGATAAACTAAGAAATTTGAACCCGACCTTTTCCGATTTTTTTGAAACTTCGGTAATCGTTAGAAAAAAAATTAATCAGGCTGGCTCGAAATTTCTTAAGAAATTTAGTGACAATTAAAGATTAAAGTTAAATTGTGCTTGAACGGGTTATTCGATTTGATACTCAAAAGCCTTTTTCTCAAAAACAAAAAATAACGGATATCTGTAATTTTAGTATGTTTTAAGTAAATAAAAAAAATTTAAAATATTAAAAAATGAAAGAAAACAAAAAGGTGATTTTTAAATAAACCATGTTTGAAGAATTAAAATTAAAAAAAATCATTTAAAATATAAATTTTTTTGTCAGTGTAATATTTTTAAAAAGCCACACAAAGTACCTAAACAAAAAAAATTACTAAAATCGAATAACCCATTCGAGTACAATTTAATTTTAATCTTTAATTGTCACTAGATTTCTTAAGAAATTTTGAGCCACCCTGTGTCAAAACTAGTGAAAAATTAAAAAAAAATTAAAAAACACGTATTAATTTTTTTTGTTATTCTATCGATTACCGAAGTTTGAAACCAATCGAAAACGGTCGCCCCCCCCCCCCCCCCTTAGGCGTCTCGATTTGAATTTCCATCTATAGCATTAAAGTTGAATAGCAAAAAGGCAGGATAGCAGAATAGCAGGATAGCAGGATAGAAGATTAGCAAGAAAGCAGGATATCAGCAAAATAGCAGGATATTATAATAGCAGAATAACAGGATAGCAGGATAGAAAAATAGGAGAGTAGCAGGATAGCAGAAAAACAGAAAAGCAGTATATTCTATTCTAATAACTAATTATTTGTTTATTCTTCTGTCTAGCTATTCTGATTTTCTGTTTTCATAATCATCTGCTATTCTGCTATCATGCAATGTTGTTGGCCTGCTAGAATAGCGAAATAGCAGAATATTAGGAGAGCAGATTAGCAAGACAGCAGAATAGCGGTTTTGCAGAATAGCTGAACAGCATAGCGGTCATTGTTTTGAATATATTTTATTTCATGTTGTTTTTGTTATTTTATTTTTTTGCTTTAACCCTTTTTCTTGGAACATTTTTTTTGTAGTCTTGATTTTTGTTTTGAAATATTGTATAGGGAAAATTGAGGTTGAATACAATTTTATTTTGTATTTCGTTGCGATTATTTAGAATCGTGTAGAATTACATGAAAATACCATAACAACTACAATTTCTGATATAGTGAAAACAATTATTTATTATTTTAATCTGTGAACTGAAATAAATGTAGGTTATTTTGAAACAGGTTTGTTTTTATTTTTGATTACTTTGTACAGTCCGTAAACTACTGTCATTTGCCATATGTTGGGACCTTATTTGTAAACAAAACAACTCAAAAGTCGGTTTATTTTCGGTTGTTGTCGGTTTATATTTATTCCAGGCTCCACTTGTATAAGAAGGTCATAAAATTTCTGACACAAAGTGAGCTAAAATTATATTAGGAGACTGTCTTATTGGTAATAAAATAAATCCATAAATTAAAAACAATGAACTAAACACCGGGAAAAGTATTTTTCACGAAAACTATAACTAAATTTATAAAGCAATAAAGTTCAACAAATAGTTATTTGTTTAACTAGGCAGCAAAGTAGTAGATTGACTGCCGCGGCTGATAGTTCATAGCCGAGCGAGCGAGGCTAGGAATTCAGCCAAGGCAGTCAATCTACCTTGCTGCCGAGTTGAACATATAATTTTTTCTCCGATTAATTACAATGATATGTAATTTAATAATTATTACTTTAAAAATAAAGCAAAACTTTAAAAATGAAAAAAAAATCGATTAAAAAATTTTTTTTTTTAATCGCAATATCTGTTTATTTCTATGAAGTCTAATTATCTTGCTGCCTAGGCAGCAAAGTACTTGCTTTGCTGCCTAGGCAGGAAAAGTGCTACTTTGCTGACTGAAATAAGTCTGCAAAATTTATATTTGCTGTCAATCGGAGAAAAAAATATTATTTGTTATAGTTATTTCAGGCTAAAATTGTATTAAAATGATGTAAAATGCTCAATGATATATAGTCACAGATTGCACTTAAAGTATATTAAAAGACCATAAAATCACTGGGAGACTATTATATTTCGGGAGACAAAATAAAATCATGAGGACTATTAAATCTCTGATGAGAATGAGATACAAATTTCAACAAAAGTCAGCCTTTTTTAATATTTGATATAAATTTAAACTATAGAAGAAGACCGTAAAGCTACCGAAATATTCCTCGTTCGTTTACAGTATTTACCCCATTTGCTGCCCGTTTTACGGTTACATCGTGGCTACGTGTCTGCTTGTAAAGTTGTACCTGACATGGTCACAGGTTAATATTTCAATAATTCTTTGGTCCCAATTGATAAAATGGTTTGTCGGGATGCGTGGGGTTTTCCTGACAAAATTCATAAATATCTCAAAAAAATTAATTTATAATCTCAAACCCCAGTTGGTATCTTAATTTCGAATATTCAGAGTGGTTTTTATAATGTATTATAATAAGCACTAAGCATGTCTAACTTTTCATTAACAAAACCCTCTTTTCTGCTATCATGATATTCTGCTACTATGCTATCCCGTTATTTTTGATATTCTGCTATTCTCCTGTATTTATTTATTTATTTATTTATTTAGTCAAATTAAGACAGTACAAAGAAATTACTAAAATCTAACACTTAATAACTAAAATAAATCTAAAATTTTAATACATATTAAAAAATAACAACAGAAAAAGAAAAGAATCAAGAATCAAGAATCAAACGGTATGCAATGTTTTAAAAATTCTTAATAAAATGTTTTTAAAACATGTCCGGCTCATATTAGTAGTTAAAAGATGACAACGTTTGTTCAAATTACGAATACATTCTAGGATCACTAGGATCACATTCACTAATAGGATCGAAATACTTTTAATCAGTATTGGAAATGCGTTCAACTAACAAACGACGAGATCTTAAGCCATAAATATTTTCATTCAATACCAGTGCATTGCACATATCAATACACTGAATATTTCTTGTTAACAAATCAAAGCCAAAGAGAGTTGATGATAATTCACGACGGTCTTCTAAAGAAATCATATTCAAAAGCAACAGTCTACTCTTATAAGGAGGTAGGTGAAATCCTTTGAATACCAAACTTTTTAATGCGAATATCAAAAATTGCTTCTGAACAGATTCAATACGTTTAATATGGTCTTTCCTAAAAGGAGACCAAATAATGCTCGCGTATTCAAGTGTAGGTAACACCAATGAACAGTATAAAGTCTTAGTTAGAAATATATCATCAAATTCTTTAGCCCTTCGTTTACTGAAACCAAGTAAGGAATGTCCTCTAGAGCAAATCTTATCAAGATGTAGCGCAAATGTGACTTTTGTATCTAAAAGTACTCCAAGATCGCGAACTAATGACGTCCTGGGGATCAGTTCACCAATGATACAATAATCTGAAAGAGAAGTAACTTTTTTTTAGAAAAGGATATAATAGAACATTTCTTCACATTTAAAGACATACCGTTTTCATTGCACCATTTAACAACTATGTCAATGTTATTTTGTAGACCAAAGGTATCATGGGTATTTTCAATAACTTTATATAGTTTAAGGTCGTCTGCATAAAGATTATATCCAACTCCATTTAAAAGCAAAGTCAAGTCATTAATAAATAAAAGAAATAACAGTGGACCTAAATGACTGCCCTGAGGTACTCCAGATGATACAACAATAGAATTTGAAAGATTACCCAAAACTTTCACTTGCTGAGATCTACCTGTCAAATAAGATTTCAACCAGTCATAAATTTGTCCTCTAATTCCGTATTTATGAAGCTTGAACAGTAATAGCTCATGATCAACACGATCAAATGCTTTAGCAAAATCTGTATAAACAGTATCAATTTGTTTGCCATAAGCCAAATTCATTCTTAAAAAAGAAGTAAATTCAGCCAAGTTTGTAACTGTTGATTTTCCACGAACAAAACCATGCTGATAAGGACTTATAATATGTCTCACTTCATCGTACAATTTGTTTACAACCATGGATTCAAATAATTTAGGAATTGCTGATAGAATGGCAATTCCTCTATAATTTGATACATCAGATTTAATACCGCTCTTAAAAATTGGTACAATATAAGAAGAGTTCCAATTTTCAGGAAACACACCAGAACTAAGTGAACAGTTGAAAATGGTATGAAGATGAGTTGAAATATTATGATTCAAAAGTTTAAGAAGCTTAGGAGTAATTATTATATGCAACCTACTATTTTGTTTTTAAAGAATGCTATTATGCTATTTCGCTATCCTGCTATTCTGCCATTCTGCTATCGTGACCTTTTTATTCTGCTATCCTGCTATTTCCATGTTCTTCTATTCTGCCAGCCTGTTATTTTGCTGTTTTGCTATCCTGCTATTCTGCTATTATGTTGTTCTGCTATTCTGCTATTATGCTATCCTGTAATTTTTCTATCCTGCTATTTTACTATTTTTCTTTACTGATATTTTGATATTCTGCTATTCTTATATTCTGTTATTCTATTATTCTTCTATTTTGCTATTCTGCTATTCTGGAATACTGATATTGTCATATTCTGTTATCCTGCTATTTATTGTGCTTCATCACTGGCCTGATTTTCTGCTATTTGCTTTTCCGCTATTCTGCAACTTTGATAGTCTGCTATTCTGCTATCCTTCTTTTCTGTTTTTGCTACTCAATAACCAAGGTACATGGGTTAATCGACATTAAATACTTGTGTATTATTGATGGTAATTAATGTACTCACATTGGTTTTCAATCTCATAGTCTTAGCTTTCCTAATGTTAATGTTGGGACCTACTGTTCAAGAATTGTTTGCTTTTGTATTTTCTGCTGCACGTTAGTGTATGTGTCATTAGGAAAATGTCAAGTATAAATCGTCACGCTGTCTAGTTTGGTCCCATTGGATTCCATTTGGAATTGCATCATCAAGCTTTCACGTATAGTATTCTGTTTCAATTATTTTCTTCGGAATACCTATTTCATAAAGTACCTTCCAGTTCGCGCTTATATTAATTGAGTCTTCTATCTGGTGTAAATGTTGCTTGTAGATAACCTTTCTTCGGAGTTGTTATGGTTAAACCCTCTTTCCATTTGCTTGATATATTATCGGTGTTGAATATATCAGCTAATAGTAGGGTTAGAGCGCCAGCTGTTGTAGCTCCATCTGCTTAGACTAATTCTGCTGATATATTATCCCAGCAGCTTTGCTATTCTTTAGTTTTTGTATAAAGCATCTCTATGTCCGTTTCGTTGGTGGATGGGTATTGAAAGTTTCGTTATAGCTGTCATCCGGATTCTGAAAATTTCCTTTATTTTGCTGGAAGTGGTCTTAAAAGTATTATTTCCATGAAGCATCTATGAAGCTTTTGTTCATTTGTAGTGAAGGTTTGGATTCATCCTTTATTGGTGGAACATTTGTACATTTATTATTGACCTTTCTCACACTAGTGTTGTGTGTGCATGTTTCTATTAGCAGCTGCTGATTCAGCAGTTAAGAGATTGCTCTCTGTTTATCTTCTGCGATCATTCTTTACCATCTTTTTTCTTTTTTAGTTGTGTTCTCATATTAACTTCGGATTTCGGATGTATTCTAGTGAAAAAATTGCATATTGAGCTGATGACGCTCTTCAATTTTCATTGCAGCAGTTTTAGTTTTAACATATTCTTCATAAGTTTAATCAGATCTCAATTTTGATCAGATATTTATTATAGTGATTAATTTTAATACATAATTACTGATTTGCAATCCGCCATTCTCCTGCAACTCAAGGAACAAAAATTTAAAACCTGGGTTTGTATGCCAATTTTATACGAAATTAAATGTAACAAGAATTTACAAAATCACATTTCATAATATCAATTCGTAATTGATTCTGTTGGTATATAATATAGCTTGTGATTTGACAAATAAATAAATTAAAATAGTTTAAATGTACCAATAAATTAATATTTTCATTTTTAACCAAATAAATTATTTTCCACTAATCAAACGTATTGGTACATCTTCTTTGAATCCTTTAAATTTAACACATTCTTTGCATTGATTTTAGTATATGTAAGGTATGAATTCTGGATATGTAAAGAATTAAGTTGGAATTTACATAAACTAATGTCAAAAATTTAGTAAAGGATTTTCTATATTTTATTGTTCAACTAGTTTGTCCAATATCAAATGATTCACACTTATCACTATCAACTTTGTAAACGCCATAAAACGTTTATGTTTTTGATTGGATTTTTGTTTATAGATTATGTTAATGTAAAGAAGAAAATTATGATGTTTTACCGCTTTCTTAACTAGTTCTGCTGGTAACAAATCAGTGTGACTTCCAGAACAGTTACTCTTTTGTTTTGTTTTTTTTAATAAAATTATTGCCTATTAGATCAAACAGTTATTAAATTTTTTATTTTGTATTCAAACAACTACTAAGGGATTCTTTCTCTTTTCTACTCTTGCATATATTTTGAAAATAATGTTTTAATTTCTTAAGTGTTTAATAAAGTGTTTGTGATTCCCATGCAAAGTTGAGTGGCTTAACAGTGCCCCTTTATATTTATAATAAATGTTTAACTAAAAAAATAATAAAATAATTTTTATTTTCAGGTAAGTTCGATGACAAGAAATTGATGCCACTTAAAATTATTTTAATAGATTTGAGGTAAATTATTTATTCATATAAAAAATATATGAATTATGTCGTTATTTCTAAAAAGAACAATATCTAAACAAACAATTATTAGTTAATGTCGTATACTAATAAAAAATACAGAACTAAATTATTTTATGGTATCGTTCCTAAAAAAATGCATTTCTAGTTACATATGACTCCATTATGTCCACTTCCTTGCCTTTTGTTTGTTTGATAAGAGACAATCTCATAGTCTACTAAAACTAAATATTTTCTTGCTTGTTTACATGTTCTTTGTCTCTTGGTTTAAAATTCATTCCCGTTTGACCTATATATTTGAATAAACAATGGTTCTAGTTAATTTAAAAGACATCAGTTTGTGTAAGTATCTAGTATTAGTTTATACTGTGAATATGTTATTTTTAGTTGTACAATTATATAGCGTGAGTTTATTATAAGAAATTTTTTTTATCAAATATCAAGCTCTACAAGTTCGATTTCCTGTCATCTAATTTCTAATAATAATAGAATTTAACTATATATTTTCTAGCAACAGAGTCTATGTAAAAGAAAATTGTTTTCATGTTGTCGAATGGATTATTATTATTCATAAAAAACTATTTTCCAAATATTTAGGTAACAAACTACAAACTAAATAAGTTTTATACTTACGACCTTTTTCCCATGTATAAAACCCAAAAGCTAAATTTTTATTATCTTAGATAGTTTTATAAGTAATTCAACATATTGTTTGAAAATCAAAAGGTTATATCACTACATGATTAATTTCTTAAGATTTATGCTAAGAATCATAAACTTATTCAAGTTTTCTTTTATCGTCCATCGCATGAAATTGCTTAGACTGAGTTATGATAATTTATAAGATATTTGATAAACATATTATTGGGAAATTCATTGTTGTAGAAGGTTCATATATTAGCATATTTACGAAAGTATAAATGATTAGATCATGCTTGATTTAGATTTTAATTCTAGTTTTGTAATTTGTAATAGTAAATCTCTTTTCTAATATATATCGGCTTTTGATTGAAACAAATTCTTGGAATAGAAGAAAAACAAAAATTTAAACGACTTTAAACTGTCTCGTGGAAACAAATCAATAAAAAAGGAAGACTTAAAAGATCATTAAATAAATCCTTTTAGTTGACTCAATAACGACTGAAATAATCACATAAAAAAAAAATTAATAAAAATAACAGAACACACAAAATCTGTGAAGTCGTGCGTTGAACAAAATATTTTGTTTTGTCTTCTAATTCTTATTCAATTCTTCATACAATCTTAAGACTGCTTTCAAAAATTTTTCGACATGAAACAACTTCATTAAATATTCTTGACACACAATTCATTTAAAAAAATTTTCTTGTTTCGGTTTTAATGGAATAGAGAAATCGAAGAAAAACTAAGTATAAAATCTTTCAATTCAAAGACAAACGAATTAGAAATTAGAAATAGAAAAATTTTCTTTGATTCAATTTCGATCAAAATGTTATTAAAGGATAGTAAAGGTTGAATACGAATACATGAAAATTTCTAATTCAGTTATGAAAGTAAATTCTGAGATCAATATTAAATAGATTTTGACCGTAGTGGGAGTTCGTTCCCTTCAATCCAACGAATTTTGATTGTAATAACTGTAAATCTGTTATAATAAATTTGTAATGTTCCTAACCACATTCCTCATAAACTTTTCTTTCAGTGTATAAATGCAGCTGAAAATCTAATCTTAGTTCCTACAGGGAGAACAAATGTTGGGTACATATTAAATTTGGTGGAGATGCAAACAAGGAGATTAGAGAATATAAACTTCTTCCAAACATAATTTATTTTTTAGTAAACAAAAACCGTTAACAACGCATGTGTTGTGTTGATAAACGCAATTTTTTTTTCAAGAATGGATAAATAAAAAAGCCTATCACGTAATAAAATATGGCAAAGACCAACATTTTAATGCTAGGCTGGAATAAATAAATTAAAAATAATTTGGCGACTTGCAAGTCAGTTTTCGACGTCAGAGAGTCATTTAAAGAAAAAATATTAACCTAAATGGAATCAATATATTTGACTTACCAACGTCAGCGGAAGACTTCTGATGATAAACATTTGTAGTCAAATTTATTATTTATATTTTAATTTGAAGTTTATTCTAGCAAAAACTGTATTAACTTCGAATTTAAACTAATAATAAAAAATGCAATAATAATTTATTATTACAATAGAATGCAACAGCATATTAACATTTTATACAATGGATCATTTTTTAGATGATTTTTTTATCAAAAATTATGGGAGCAAGAACATTTTTAGTCAGAATAACGAAAATAAACACAAAAAACCAACGGACATTCTGAATAATTCATTTTAGTGAATTAAAAATTAAAATATATTTTGTTTGCCTTATTTCATGACGGTATACTGATACAATTATAGGTATCACTTTACCTAGGAATACTATAGGTATACTTTTTCATAATATTGAGAAAATTGGGACATTTATATAATTTTTTTTATGTAAAATATTTAAATTTTGATTTCTAACTATTAAACTTGTTACTTGTTGAATGAACTACGTGAAGTAATATAATATATTAAAACAATTCGTCTTATACACTTTAAAATTTTTTATTTAAATATTCTAACATTTTCAAAATCTAAGAGTCCTTACTCTGGGATAACTGTTTCTAAACTAAACTTACTAAAGAATTACATAGTTTTTAAACCTACTAAATGACAATACATAAATTTTAAACATGGCAATAAAAATAAATTATTTAAACAATACATAACAGAAATAAAATCAAAGTAATAAAATGTTTATGAATGAGCGGGGATCAAAATTGGAATACGATTTTTTTCAAAAACTTAAAAAACTAATTAGTGAAAATTTAATCTAAGGATATTAAAGGATTAAAAATAATAGGTTTTATTTTTTAATATTAAATAGTGGGCTGGAAACTCGACCTCTGTCGTTGTTAATTAAGTTTTCTTCATCTTATTGCTGTATGCAGTAATATTCTGTTATTTCTAATCTGCGATTATCTCGAACTTGGTGTTTTAAATTTAAACTGGTTATGTCAATTTTATGGTTGTTGCCCACAATATTGTTTGCTACGGCTGATTTTCCATAATGAGTTTTGACATTTGTATGTTCTTTGAACCTCGTGTGTATTTTTCTGTTTAATGATCCTATATTGACTATTTTGACACTCCTCCACTGCAGATATTTTGAAACAAACATTTTTTAACGGTTCTCCAGTTTTTGTTGACCGTGATTAATGGCTGATCAGGGCATGATTTTGAATTGCTTTACATGATTTTTAAACTGCCAAAGTGACGCTACTTGACTTATGTAGATCATCTTTGTATTTTTAGTCACAATAGACGTAAAACTACTTTAATTAGTCTAATTAGTTTATTAAATCCTACTCATACAAATATCAAAAAAAAAAAATTTTTTGGAGCAGAAAAATCAAAATTCAGACTTTTTCAGACTTTCTACGACTAAGAGTTATTATATTATATGAGTTATTAGAATTATTCGAAATAATTTTTGGCAAAGATTAGGAAATCAAGTTTTTCGGAAGTAACTGTATGCCGTGGGCCAATGACATGACTTTGGCAATAGTTTTCCCTTGTGAGAGGGAAGGGGGGTGCAAGACTAGAATTATTTGTTGATTCTACTTTTAGTAATAAGATTTTCGCAAGGCAAGTGTATTTGTTGATTTTAGTTGTTTTTTGGTGATTTCTAGAAGTTCATTAATTTTTTAAGTTTTTTAAAATTCCATATTTTATTTTTCGGTTAATTTTTTTTATTCAATCATTATTTTTAGTTCAAATGTTTTTTATTTTTATTATTATTAATTTTTTACTTTTTACTTATATTTTTTTTATTTTTTTTTTTTTTTAAAGTAAAGTGTTTGTGATTAGTATGTTAATATTTTATCGAGCAAAAAATACTAAAAAAAATAGTTCCCCACCTAGCGCCAAAATCTATTATCAATGCCACTTGCTAGGCGAATTTTCCCAAAAACTATGAGAATTTTGCACCGCTTGGGGGAAATTCATTTTAAACCGGTTGCGTTAACAGCAAAGATTAGATTCTCGTTAATTCATTCTATCATTTCCATCCCTGACCTACCCAAATAAACATTTTGTATTGGCAACTAGTTATTTAATTTTCGACCAGCTTCAGTTTGTGAATTCAAATATTCAGCATTTGTAAAAGGCTGAGAAAAACTCAACATTTAACAAGTGCTGAGTTTTTTCCTGATTCTTTTATATACTTAAAACTATAAAATTGGAACTATAAATTTGACTAAAATTGTACTTAATTGGTCCTTTTTGTACAAAACTTCTTTATTGAATAAAGCTAAAAAAGATTTTTAAGATTTTTAAAAAAGATTAAAACTCAACGAAAGACAAAAAAAAGAAAAGAAAAAAAACATTGAATTTATTATTTTGTTTTGATATAACAAACGATGGGAATAATTATAGACTGGGTCGGTTATTACCTTTTAAACGCTGATGAAATTATTCAAGGAACAACTGCTTTATAACACCCTAGACCACTACAAGCCGGTTGACAGCCAAAATTTTTTAAAAATGTATGTGTTTACCCCAAGAAGCGTGCGTGAACGAGCGTGAGGTAAACCACTACTATAATAGGATTTGAAGTCGAATAGTTTGACAAAGCTCTTGCATGAACCATGAACGCTAAAAAAAATTGAAACTCAAATAAAAATAAAACAAAAATTTTTCGAAAATTTATTACCATAATATTTCACAAACAGTTTAATTAATCTATTCAACTAAATGTAAACATTCATTCTTAAGTTTGTTTAGTCGTTAATAATTTCTTTCGTTTCTTCTTTCGATTTTTTAGTGACGAAAATATTTGCATGAGAGCCAATCACACCATTCCTTCTCTTTGTCCCATTTGACCCAAAAGCTTTCAATATTGTGAGAAATCCCTCAAACAGCTTATGTTTGTAGCAATTGTCTTTTATAATGATACCTACGGTATCTTTTTTCCAAGGGCTTTTAAATTTTCAAAATGATAAATGTATGTACGGATATGAGCGGACTCTACCGAGGTAAAATCTCTAATATAAAAAAAAACCTTAGAGTGTAACGAATATTTGTTAGATTACGACGATTTTGGCAAAATTTACATTTAAGCTCTAAATCGAGCTTTGGTGATTCCAGTCCTTTTTTTGTATAGATTTAATCCCCAACTTTAGTTCCTTAGAGACATTCCTTGTGTCTAAACCGACACGATGAATTTATGATGAAGCAAAAAAGGTGAATTCGACGGCCATCATCTTATAAAAGCATCTTTTCATTATCCCCAATCCAATCACACCGAACAATTAACTACACAGATATATATTTTTTTTCTATAAATTTCTTTTTTTCTTTATTTATTCTGATAATTCAAGATTAATTTTTTTTTCTTTTCAACTTGTTTCAAATTTACACATGCAATACAACAAAAATTTATCTTCTCTAATTTTTTTAGAAAAACATACTTTTTCAAAAATAACATTTTCACAAATTAACATTGATATATTAACTTTAAAAGAAATAGGAATTTTGTTCAATTCATAACACGACGTTAATGCTACCCAACCTAAGTGGTGAAAAATATAAGTCGGGGACCGACAAACTATGTTAACTTTTATTCACTCTTTACTGTGAATTTATTTTTAATTATCCTGCGACCCGATTTGAATATTTTTATTTTTATTTTGAATTACAACTCAACGGTTGATTTTTTTAAGGTCGTTTATTACGTCAGTCTCCCATTGTAGTCGTGGTCTACCTCGCGGTCTACCACTCCCTGGGGTACTAACGTACATTTTTCTAATCATTCCAGACTGTGAGTCGGCACGTAGAACATGCCAAAACCAAGCAATCCTATTAGAACGGATACAACCTATTATATCAGGACCCTCAAGAAGGTCTCTGATCTCAAAGTTATACCGGGTTCTATACTCTCCATCGTCTGTCTTAAGTGGACCAAAAATGTAGCGTAGGATCTTACGCTCAAATACAGATAAATGCGATTCGTCATTTTGTGTAAGGGTCCACGTTTGTGACCCATACATCACAACCGGTCTAATCAATGTCTTGTATAACTTGAGCTTGGTGTTAGTTGATACATACGGTGATCCAAGGAGAGGTTTAATTGAGTAGAAAGTTCGATTACCTGCAGCAATTCGAGTTTTAATATCTGTAAGTATGCTGTTGCTTGAGTCAAGCATTGATCCCAAATATTTAAAAGATTCAACTCCCTCAATTCGTTCATCGCCGCACATCAAATCTTTCTTCTCAGCCTCTCTTGAAACATTCATATGTTTGGTTTTACTGTAGTTAATTTGCAGACCAATTTTCCTGGCACCACTCTCAAGCGACTTGAAAGTCTCACTCATAACAGCTTCACTTCGGCCGAGGATGACAACACCATCAGCGTAAGCAATCATCTGTACTGAGTTTATTGACAAGATATTGTTATTAGTCGGTAGTTTCTTTTGACGGCACACTTATTCCAAGGCTAGATTAAAAAGTATAGGAGAGATAGCATCACCTTGTCTTATACCGGAGTCGACTTTAAAAAGCTTTGATATTTCGTTCTCTACTCGTACACAGCATTGAGAGTTCTGTACTGTCATTTTGCATAGTGATACCAGTTTACCAGGAATTCCCATTGACACCAGAGCAGACCATAGACTCTCGTTCGAGAGAGTCGTAGGCCTGCCTGAAATCAATGAAAAGTTGGTGCACAGGTATGTTGAACTCTCGACACTTTTCCAAAATCATCCTTATCGAGAAAAGTGCATCGGTGGTACCTCGGTCCCACCGGAAACCACACCGATATTCTCCTAACAGTTGTTCAGCAAAAGGATTGATTTTGGATAGCAAAATGTAGGAAAAGATCTTATATGCTGTGCAGAGGAGGGCGATTCCAGTCCTGTGGCATGGTTTCAGTCCTCCAGATCATTTGAACAAGTTCAAACAATCTTAAGGATAGAGTTTCGCCACCATGTACAATCATTTCGGATGTTATATCGTCGATACCAGGTGCTTTATTGCATTTTAATTTTGACAGCGCCGCATCGAATTCCTCTTTGGTGGGTTCGTGTACATGTCTACATGTCTACATGTACCTTTGACGCACGAATAAGCTTAGCTCGTCGCCCGACTTGTTGCTGGTCACTTAAGTTGAGAAGATTCTCAAAATAAGCGGCCCAAGTATCTAAAATATTTTTAAGGTCTACTTGTAGCTCCCCATCTTCGTTTTGAAAAGCAGTCGATCTAGTTTGAGGGCCCTTCTTTAAGGTTTTAACCTGTTGAAAGAAGTTACGCGATTGATGTTCCTTATTGAAGCTTTCAATCTCCTCACACTTTCTCTTCCACCATTCTCTCTTCGTTCGTCTACATAGCTTTGTAACGGCTTGTCTTACCAGTTTATAGTTCTCCTTCGTGGACCTGGTATTGCGTCCTTGTAGACACTTCAGATAACAATCTCTTTTGTATTGAACAGCGTCAAGGCATGCTTGATCCATCCATGGCTTCTGGGAGTGGTTCTGTGGTCGTCCAAGTATTCCCTCAGCAGCGCTTAAAACAGCATCTTTGAGCAAATACCATGACTTATCGACGTCTCCATTAATGGTTTCTGATTTCTCCAATGTTTCGGCAATATGGATTTGATATCTCTCTTCTGTTTCAGCATTCTTTAATGATGAGATGTTAAAACGTTTTCGTTGATTGAATTTTGGAATGCCTGGATTTGGGAAGTGGAACCTTATCGTTGCACATACAAGGAAGTGGTCACTTCCAATGTATGCACCTCTAAGGGATCGCACATCCAGAACGCTCGAAAAGAAACGTGTTGTTACTAGAACGTGATCAATTTGATTTCGAGTATTTCCATTCGGTGAGACCCAAGTCTGCTTAAGAATCGATCGATGCGGAAAGAACGTACTGGCAATTCTCATATTATTTGATAATGCAAACTCAGTCATTCTCTCACCATTATCATTCGAATTCAAATGCAGGCTGTTGGGACCCACCACATTTCCATAAGAGATATCTCTTCCAACCTGTCCATTAAAGTCACCAAGAACCATAATGAAGTCGCGTGTTAGTGTTTGTTTCATAACCTCTTCCAGTGCTATGTAGAAATTATCCTTCTCGTCGACGGTCTTAGCTTCAGTTGGTGCATGCACGGCAATAAGAGAAATATTGTTATATGTACCGCGTACACGTAGGTAGCAGATCCTCTCACTGACCGGGATGAATTTCATCACGGCTTCTTGTATGCGTGCACCAACAAGAAAGCCAGTTCCAAATTCTCTTCGAGAAGGATGACCACTACAGTATAGAGAGTGACTATCCAAATCTTGTTTTCCGATTATCGGCTGTCTAATTTCTTGTAGAGCAATAATATCCATCCTATACCTCTCAGCCTCTGTTTCTAGACTTAAAAGAGCATCAGGAGCGCTCAGGCTGCGCACGTTCTACGTTCCGATTCGGTAGTCTGGTCCTTTTTCACGTCCAGGTAAAATTCTGTTGTTGTTTCCGGGTCTGTTTTTCTGTTTCTGATAACCAAATTTAACATATTAGTTTTTTTCCGGGGTTAGGGTGTTAACCTTAGGCCCAACCCAAATTGTCGTGAATGGGTCCGTTCTGCATATTAAGGTCACCAGAAACAACCATTTTACACGTTTATATAGCGAGCCGCTTGATTCAAGACAGACGCCCGCTCCAAGCCGCCCCTGACATGGAGAACAGACGCTTGAGTCGCATTGGTTGTAGAGCGCCAATTCGCCGTGATGTAGCGTCATTGACTAAGCAGTTTTCACTCTGCTTGTCTCCAATACACCAACCTAATTCTGGCAGCATTACCCAGGCAGCACGGCGTGGACGTCGAATTTCGGATTTCGCTACCCGTCACATTTACTAAATGAAATTCTCCAATTTATCTATCTACTATTTTGTTTTTGATATACAAAAATATAATGTCATATCTGTTCATGTCTTCATATAAAGTATGCATCTATCACTCTCAGAAAGGATTTAATAACACATGCCAGCAAAAGCTGGTATAACGACAATTGTAATGGAGACTGAATTTATTACTAAAAATATCACCAGGAAGCAATTGGAGGACTGCGCGCCTTAAGATTTTATTTCCCCGATAGCAAACGTCATGTGAATACGAGAATGAATGTCCCCCAATCCAGCACAAATGAACTAATATGCAAGTATTTGAGAAAGAATAGACGGACCAAGAAAAATTGAACAGCAGGGAATTTGATTCAAAATTTGTCAATTGTTGCGCCAAAATGAAAGTTATATACTTAGTATTGAATGCTGAGAAAAACATATGGCTGGCGGCAATTGTTGAAGATGTATATGATTTATGTTGATTGAAGTAACAAAAAGTATTCAGCAATTATCTAACTTAGGAATTATGTTGAATGACGTAATCCAACCAATGACGGCAACAACTATAAACACCAATGCCATTTTTGACAACAGCCTGTAAGCATTACCTGTAATCACAATTTCCTAAATTTGCAATGTTAAAATTTATCCAAAATGTTTACAAAAAAAATTGACACTTGCAACAACAAAAGTTAAAATTAAAATAATTAAAAAAAACAAATGTTTAAAGAAAAAGATAAATATTTTAGTAATATCTTAATTTAATTTCACTATATTCCAATTTCTTTACAAAACACAATAACATCAATTAATGTTGTTGGCACTTAATATTTAAAACGCAAATTAACTTAACTAAAACGTGTTTAATTTAACTTTAATATTATATTTTTACAAATTTAAAATAATATTTTTTTAATTTATTGAAAACAAATTGATTGAATACCGCAACATTAGTCATGAATTTTTAATAAATAACAAAATTGAAAGCCTGAAATAACCCTGAGTTGAAAGAAATAGCAATCATTTTAAAATTTTTTGAAATACGAATCACCGAATCATTAATGTCAGGTTTTATTCTCTTTTGAAAAGAACTATGACATGTAGAAAATGAACTTGAGGAGTAGACGTGGCTTGGATTATTTGTCTACCCACACCGTCACAAAACAACAAAGAAACCAACGCATGATTTTCTGCACCTATATAAACAGCGTTGTGACACGATTTAACATTTTTTTAATAACCGTGTCATCCAGTTTCCCCATCTCTGAGAAATATTAAAGAATAAATACAATAAAGGACTGGTTCACAATCATGTTAGCGTATTAAGGCAATAATGTAATCAACTTGCAATTGCATGCATATGCAGCATTTTTTTTTTCATAAAAAATTGTAACTGCGAAAGTATATAAAAATTTGTTGGATCACTTCTTGCACTCATATTTGTTTATCGCAATTTTCAAAATCATCTGTGTATTTGACCTTAACGTTGATAATGAGCATTAACAGAAATAAAACAGATACATAATTGTCTTTTTTAGACCATTGCTTCTTTTGATGTTATTTATAGTTTGGAATAGGGCCGGTCGTTACAGCATAATCAAATATAATTTACGAATGAATGTTGTATGCTCCCAACAAAAGTCACATGTTGTATAGTGAAACCCCTTCCCTATTGTCTAATGTACTTCAAAAGATAAAAAAAAATCTTATTAAGATTGAAACTTTTACAAACTTTTCATGAAAATCGATTTAAAGCTGTAACTGTAGTTGCAATAAACACATTAAAAAAATTAAAAAAAAAATTATGCTGGAAGTGACAGATGTTGGAACGCAGAAATATTGGCAATAGCACTAAAATGCTTTATACCAAGTCTCAAAAAGATTGAAAGCCAGGGATAGAAGTTCAGGGATACAGATTCATCGTACAACATCAAGCCGCAACAAACAGGTTATGCCCTAAGTTTCATCAAAATATATAACATGACTCAACGTTATTTGAGTTTAAAAAAGACAGTTTTTCGGGAGCCATTCTTTTCTTTGTCCAATAGCTCATTACACAGTCTCCTGCAAAAAAAATTCATTAGTTTGCGCGTTTTCGAAATATTCCGGCAGCCAGCTGGCAGATACACGTAACGATCGAAGTAAATTCATTTAGCACACAAAACAAGAAAGAACAAAAAAATTTAACAATGTATGATTTAATGATTGAGAAAACATTTAATACCTCTTCTGCAAAACAAGGATGGTTTATTAGATAAACTTTTGAGAACCAAACCATTACCTGTTCAACAAACTCCAACTGTTAACTCACTTAAACATTTATATTTGATTTTTATTTGAAATGAAATAAAGTGAAAAAGATAAAATTCCACAACAATAGCGGTAAACAAACCATTACAAAATCACGCAATTTTGAGGTGTATTAAGACATGAATTTTATATATATATATATATAATTTTGTCGACTTCTTTACTTAATGGATTATTAAAAACGGTAGAATAAAGGTAAATATGAAAAAAAAATTTTTTTTTGCCTTGTTGTTGTTTTTTGTTTGTTTTTGTTATCCTTACTTTATACTACTGCTGGTATCAACAGGTCACGGATGATTTTATCAATTTACATTAAGGTTGTGTTTAGTGACCAAGAAAATTTCACAATAATAAACCTTAAAACCTCTTAATTATTATTTGTTTAATATTCATTTGTTATCTTGTTTGTAGTTTGAATAAAGGATTAAAATAACAGGTTGTTCATTTACTTAAAGGATTAAAGGTGGGCAAGTTTTTTTATATATTGATTAATTAACGTTGTTTTCGTTTTTGTTTGAATGGAATTTATTATTTTATTAATTTTGGTTTATAATATTGAGTGAGTGGTTTCGATTGTGAGAAGGAAGGTTTTGTGTATACATATACAATTTTTGTAAACATGATCACAAAGTTTTCTGGGAAAATTTTTTCATTTGAATGACTAAGTCCTCAACCTGACCATTTTAGATTATGATGAAATGCACATAAATCGTTTGCATGATTGTGCAACTAAAAATATTGAGGGGCTGATATCTAAAGCTCTGAGATATCAAGACTTCGGTTTTGGTTAAAGAATTTTGATATACTTTTCGGCATAAAACTGTCATGAGAATATTGTTTTTGGTTTTGGGCAGCGATGTATATCAAACATAACTCTTTGTTAAAGTGCATGTATTTTTTTTATCTCTGTTTAGAAACTTATTACAGAACTTACATGAAACCCCGATACGTTGCCGGAAAATCATAACAGATCATATATTAACATAATTTAGTGAAAATATTATACAATCAGCAAACTACTCAAAAACCTCTTTATTTAGCGTTTTGAGAAAATATTTTAAAATCACAAATTCAAATTTCTTTCAAAATTCCAAAAATATTGTAAAATTAAATAAAATCAAAAATTCAATTCAAATTTCTAAAAATATTTAAAAAATTATTACAAAATCAAAGATTAAAACTTTTTTCAAAAACTCTAAAAATATTGCATAAATTATAACAAAATCAAAAATTGAAACTTTTTTCAAAATTCTAAAAATATTTCCAAAATTAGAAGAAAGTAAAAAATTTAAAATTTTTCTAAATTCTAAAAATATTCGAAAAATTCTTACAAAATCAAAAACTGAAACTTTTCCATAATACCAAAAATATTACAAAAACTAGTACAAATTCAAAAATTTCCATGTTCAATTATATTTACGTAAAGAAACAGCTAAATTTTTTTTCCAAAAAATTATCTAAAACAATAAATGAAATCATTTTTTGACACGAAAATCATTCTTTTCACACACTTGACATTATTTTTTTGATTAACTTATAATTCTCAATAATAATAATAAAATTTCATGTCGTACAAATAATTAATTTTATTTTTCCAAAAAATTGGGCAAAAAAAAATAAATAAAAATCTTACTTTGACACACTTGACAACATTTTTTTGACAAACTTATAATGCCATGATTCTTTTTTTTTTTTAATTTTAAATTCATCATTTTTATTTAATTCCAAATGATAATTTTCAGTTTTGATTTACATTTATTTATTTACATTTTACATATTACATTTCTAAATTATTTTCAAACATACAAAAAAATAAATTAATCCGTGTACTACTTCTCAGGCAGCTATGGCTGGTATTAGAGAAGACGGAATTGATTTTTGTTTAATATTAATTTAAAGAAGAATAATTTAATAATAACATTAACTAAAACAAAATTACATATGTAATATTGAGTTAAATTTTGATAAAACATGATTAAATACAAAATAATAATTCAATTTCAAAACAGATTAAAAACAAGACAATATGGATGCAAGCTAAGACTTAAAAGTGTTATTAATTATTATATTTGTTGACTTATTAAGTGTTATTAAGTATTATATTTATTATTCTCAATAATAATAATGAAATTTCATGTCAAACAAATATTTAATTTTATTTTTTCCAAAAAATTGGGAAAAAAATAAATAAAAATCTTTCTTTTGACACACTTGACATTTTTTTGACAAACTCATAATGCCATAATTCTCAATAATAATAATGAAATTTCATGTCAAACAAATAATTAATTTTATTTTTTTCCGAAAAATTGGGTAATAAATAAATAAAAATCTTTCTTTTGACACACTTGACAACATTTTTTTGACAAACTTATAATGCCATAATTCTCAACAATAATAATAAAATTTCACTTCAAACATATAATTAATTGTATTTTTTTCCAAAAAATTGGGTAATAAATAAATAAAACTCTTTCTTTTGACACACCTGACGATTTTTTTGACACACTTATGGTACAGTTATCGCACATATCGACCTTTCGGCTCTTTTATTTGAGTGGACCTTTTTTTAGAAAAAAACTTTTTTTCAAATCCCTTCAGCCGTTTTCTAGATTTCGTCGGTTGTGACGGCCGGACGGCCGGCAGACAGACAAACATTTTTTTTTGCATTTTTAGAATCAGTAGGTCCTAAAACGTCGAGAAATGCCAATAAATGGGGGGAAAAATTTCACTTTTAGCACATGAATATAATACTTAGGTCTTTCAGACCGAAGTAAAACTATTTTCAATTTTTTTTTTATCTCATTGCGTTTTTGTGTATTTAATTTTCAAAACTATTTGTTAAAGTACATGTATTTTTTATCTCTGTTTAAATATGTATAACAAAACTAACACGAAACATCAATACGTTGTCGAAAAATTATAACAGATCATAAATTAACATAATTTTGTGAAAAGATTATACATTCAGCAAACTACTCGAAAACCTCTTCATTTAGCGTTTCGAGAAAAAATTACAAAATCACAAATTCAAATTTCTTTCAAAATTCCAAAAATATTGTAAAAATTACATAAAATTCAAACTTTTTTCAAACAAAATTCAAAAAATATTTCATAAATTATTACAAAATCAAAGATTAAAACTTTTTCAAAGACTCTAAAAATATTGCATAAATTATAACAAAATCAAAAATTGTAACTTTTTATAAAATGAAAAAAATTAAAAAATTTTCAATATTCTAAAAATATTCCAAAAATTCTCACAAAATCAAAAATTGAAACTTTTTTCAAAATTCTACAAATATATATAAAATTCAAAAATTCTAAGATTTTTCACAACTCTAAATATATTCCAAAAATTAGAATAAAATCAAATATTTAAACTTTTTCTAAATTCTAATAATATTCCAAAAATTCTCAAAAATTCAAACTTTTTCTAAATTCTAAATATATTGCAAAAATTGTAAAAATATCAAAAATTAAAACTTTTTCCAAAATTATATAAATTATAATAAATCAGAAATTTAAAATTTTTCAAAATTCCAAAAATATTTCAAAAATTATTACAAAATCAAAAATACAAACTTTTTTCAAAATTCCAAAAATATTTCAAAAACTATAACAAATTCAAAAATTTCCATGTCCAATTTCATTTTCAATTACATTTACGTAATAATAACAGCTACATTTTTTTTCGAAAAAAATTGGTTAAAAAAATAAATGAAATTGTTTTTTCACACTTGACATTATTTTTTTGACAAAATTATAAAGCCATAATTGTCAATAATAATAATAAAATTTAATTTCAAACAAATAATTAATTTTATTTTTGTCCAAAAAATGGGTAAAAAAATAAATAAAAATCTTTCTTTTGACACACTTGACAACATTTTTTTGACACACTTATAATGCAATAATCTAGTTTTTGATCTCACATACCAATCCCTGAACATTACTTGTCCCTACCATCAAGATTTCTCCAAATTCAATGTTCCTACTGGTACTCACTTAAAATGAACGTTTTTAAGCCAAAAACATGAAACTTTGCTGTTTTTGACACACTCAATGATTTTTTGACACAATTTCGGAACAGTTATCTAACATAACGTCTTTTCGGATCTTTCCCTTGAGTATACCTATTTTTAGAAAAAAAATTTTTGAAATCCCTCTAGCGGTTTTCCCTACAGCGTAGATAATGACGGCCGGCAAACAGACATACATTTTGTTTTTACTTTTTTAGAATCAGTAGGTCCTAAAACGTCGAGAAATGCCAAAAAAGTGGTGGTGAGAATCTCACTTTTTGCTCATGAATGTAATACTTAGGTCTTTCAGACCGAAGTAATATCTCAGGTTGTACAAAATATAGAGAGCTATTAGATCCTAGGGTTTCTAAATATCCGACCTATTTGATTATCCGGATATCGAATACATAAACAATAAATTATCCGGATAATCCGGATATCCGGATAATTAAACAATAAATAAAACATGTTTTTTACTTTGCGGTATTTAAATCATTTATGTATATTTTTCGTGTATCTATATTAATTAATTTTTATACATAGTCACAAAATAACAAAAATAGTAACAAATCATAAATAATAATAATAAAAAAATAAAACTATTGATAAATTTAATTAAATTAATGAAGTTATTGATGCATTTATAAAAATGCATATTTTAGAAAAATTATTGCATTAATTAATTAATTATTACAATGTCTCGAAATTGAGTCGAGTTCTAATTTTTGTCCTAGTACGACCAGCAATTGAAAATACCCGCTCCGTTGCAGTCGATGTAGGTTTTATTGGTAATAATACGCAATATAGAATATTTAAATTGCCCTCCGTTTTTTATAATTATTTAAATAAATGAAACATTTTTTCAGCAATATGAAACTTCCTTCATTCTGCTTCTCAACATGAGTAATTAAAGCAATAGCATTCTCAAGTACTTTCTGCAGTCACGATTTCTTATACAAACTTCACTACTTAGACTTTCTTCATCTTCACTTTCAATAGTAATTTCATTAGTGATTTCCTCAGAGTCATAATTTAGAAGTACAGCTCTCATAAACTTTAAAAAAATAGCCAACACTTCAGATTTTATTGACAGGGCCACAAGTTTATAAAACATCATTTTTTTAAAATTAATATAGCATTAAATAAATATTAGTAAAATATCTTTACACTGCAGATTCACGAAGTGTTTCATAAAATATTCAATGATTACAGTTTTCAAAACATTAAAGTGGTAAATAAATTTTTAAAACTTGTAGTCACTTCACAGCACTAACAAACTTTGCAACGCAAGTTAATAGTTATTTGATCTTTTCAACGCAATTTGATTATTTTTTTACAAAATAAAGAGTTTTTTAATATTCGGATAATTGCAAAAAAGTATCCGGATAATCGAATAGTCAAAATATGGTCGAATAATCCGGATAATTCGATATCCGGATATCCGGATTAGAAACCCTATTAGATCCCTCATTTTAATATGAGCATAATATGAAGTTTAATTTGATATGAGTTTTTTTTATACAAAGGTAGATGTGTTTTTTTTTTCTTTTTGCCGGTGTGACCATGTAATCATAGCTTGACATGTAAACTGCTAAATCTTCAAAAGCCAAAATCTTTGAATGGTCTGCTTCTATCCTTAGATAGTTTGATCGTAACATACCACTTCGGACCCCAGAAAGCGAAACAAGCTTCTACAATGTGAGAGATTGTTCCATTCACTTCAAAACAAAAACGGCATGATGGATTATTTTCTACTCGAAGCCGTATCATATGTTTATTCACATGGTTGTCAGTTTGAACAGAAATTTGGTGGTTTTCCGGCTCAACTTTGGAGAGAAAATCTTGGAAACCTTGCAGTCGTCTGTGTCCTTTCATTGGAAGCTATTGAATCGAAAACTGTTCGACAAAAGATTTTATCCGGCCTTGCAATATACCAATTAATGGTGGTTGGGCTATGAGTCGCCCGGCGGTAAGAAAGTCGTAATAAAACCTGCAAACTCGCTGTAAGCCTTGTCCTGAAAGCACTAGTGATACATAAGCAAGAAAGTGCAGCAACTTTGTACAGTTGCCTACAGTTTTTTGATCGCATTCACGGACCCATATCTGACAATGGGTGTGACAAATACTTTATACAGCCAGTAGATCATTTTTGAAGTCAGCCCCCATAGAAATGTTTAGTATTTGTTGTAATAAATTATAAACTAACATCTCCGAATATCCGAAGATATCATGCAAATTGTACAGATTAGGATTAGGGGTAGATAAATGAAGTTTCTTTAAGAGATTCATTATCGTTAATTTTAGAATTTGAGGGATTTCTTTTCTTAATTTACAAAACAAAAAGACGTAAGTCCTGCAAATAGCAATGAAAAAAAACGCGATTGCGGAAATCGACGTAATCCCAAAGGTCGATTAAGAATCTGGGACTAGAAAGTAGTCTATTTTTTTTTAAATTCTAGAGCAGACGTCAGTCCCACCTGTACACAATATTAAACAAACAGAGATTTCCAAAAAAAAAAATTCACAAATTTTTGCCGCTAATATAACTCCAATTTATAAATTCGGTATTAAAACTCTTAATATGAGCTTGATTTTGCAAAAGAGAAATAGAGAAACGAATAATTGGAGCAGATTGTCTTTTTCATTTTGCTATAGTTATTGATTTAAAAACAAACGTTTATTACATGTTGATACACAGTTGCATGTCAATGAAGTGTAAGTACAGGTCATAAATTCCCAATGAAGTATAAGGACAGGTCACTTCGCTTTCATATATTTGTATGACATTTTAATAGTTTTTGATAACGAAAAAAAACATGTAGAACACTTAAAACTTAGTTTTGACAGGCTAAAAAAATACAGAATGATTATAAACATCTCAAAATAAGTGCTAGGAAAACAAGAGGTAAAATTTTAGGTCAATCAAAATTAAATAGAACTACTACCCGAAAAAAATAGGTCATCATACATCATCCAGAGCCTGGGGTTATGTTGCCTTTAGGTAATGTCTTAATTTTATCACAGATTCGGGAAAAATGCTACTACCATTCAGACGTCACAAAAATAATGACAACACCTTGAAAAAATAGAACGAAAGAGCACGCAAGGCTTTTTAAAATTGCAAGCAAACGCCGGCAGAAGCAGCAATGTTATCACACACTAAACCGGATAGCGGAGTAGCGTTTATGGTGTGCCCGTCGGGGTTCACTACTCGTGCAGTCATCCAACATTAGGAGAAAGAAGAATGCAGACTATTGGCGTTCTTCTCGAAAAAATGCAATGAAACTCACAAGAATTGCTAACAGCAATTTTCAACGGTGTCAAATTCTTCAAACATCTTTTAGAGACCCACAATTTCGTTATTTTTACGGACCACATACTAATAACAAAAAAGCGTAATCCAGACTGATTAGATTATTTGATTATATAAGTTAGTTCTCAATAGGGATGGAAAAGTCGATTCCGATTCTACTCGAAAATCGACTTTTCTGTTAAAATAATCGATTATAAAGAATCGATTTTTAATTTTCAAAGTCGATCAAGAATCGATTCTTAGAATTCGATTTTTTTTTGGCTTTAGAAGCCGTTAAGTTTTATTCTATTAATACGCTGCTCGACTCCCGATGTAAAAGACTAGGATTTCAAAATATTTGCAACTCCGCGAGTGCTGTGATTATTGTCGGTATGTGTTTATCACAAGAAATTTTTAAGTTTAAAGAAACATTTCTTCGTCAGGGGTTTTCAATTAATTTGTTCAAACTTTATCTATGTATATTGTTTGGAAAAAGAAAATCAACTAACAACAAGTGTTGCGGTTGATCATGACAATGAGTACACTGCAGATCATCAACGATCTTCAAATGATAATGGTATTTGGGATTTTTTAGATGACACTATGCAACAAAACCATCAAAATAATGACTGGGAGGAAGTAGGTAGGTTGCTGATTGAATTAAGAGAATTCATTAATCAGCCAACAGTCGACAGAAAAAGTAATCCGAATCCAATTATCACATGAAAAACACTCGAAAATGAACATTCAAATTTATCAACAATATAGTAAAAAAATATTCAACAATATACATACATAGTAGCAAGATAAACTCCATGTGAGAGTTTATTTTCACAATGGTCTGATTGCAAATCAGATTCGAAGTCGATTAACGCCTGACTGACTGTCTAAAATTTATTCTGAAATATAAATTTAAATTTTTTTCGGCTAAAGCTAGTTTTTTTAACATAGGAATCGATTAAAATCGAAAGAATCGACTCTGGCAGCCGGAGAATCGATTCTAGGAATCGAAATGTATAAAATCGAACTAGGAATCGAGAATCGACTTTTCTATAAATCTTTCCATCCCTAGTTCTCAACAAATGTCTAACATACATCAGGCTCTAGCCACGTAGTGGCTGATGAATTAACGCGTATTGAAGCTATCTATAATGTACCACTGCTGGACATTTACAATGAAATCGCTAACAAAAGTGGGTTCTGCGACGTAAGAAAGATTAAAATAAGACCATTAGAGTCACAAAAACTACGGAAAATAATCCTTCAACCACTATAAACACCATGGCACATTTTGAAAACTATAACGAGTTGGAGCATGGCTGCAAACACTAAATAATCAGACATACCAAGAGTGAGTTAGGTTTTTTTAAAGTTCCCGATCAAGGGTCCATGCATATAAACGTGAATATAGTGGGACCGTTACCGACTTCCAAGATTTTACATACTGGCCTAATAATTATGGATTGATTTTCAAGAATAATGACTGCGATAAGGCGATTGGAAAATATCACGACCGAAGAAATAACTCGCAATTTGTACTGGATAGCTGGGGAGTTAGGTACGGGATCTCAGAAAATGTCACCACAGATCGTTTCGAATTTCTTCTATAATGCTTTTGGACTTTTACACGAATAATAATATCACACCCGAAAACTGAATCTATGACAAACAAATATTACACTTGCATATCTCTTATTTATGAATCACTTTGAAATTTGAATAATGTAATGAAACTATTAATTAGCTAACAGAGAAAATAATTTAGTTCTACAAAAATGAACAAACAAAAACTATATAATTCAAAATACAAATCAAAGAGGTTACATTAATTTATTTCTTGAATGATGTCTTCTTTCCAAAACCAGTCCATGGAACATATGTTGATTGAATAGACTGTAATTCATTTTACTAAACGTAATTTTAGTAAAAGCACCATGAAATGATAAAACCAAACTAGATCTGTTAATTTGAAATACCTCCCTCATAGTTTGATTGAATTTATCTACACCATAATTATTTGTATTTCGAAGCTCAGCAATATCATAAACTTTTTAGTTGCTTGTTGATTGACTTCAAATTTATGAATATTAGCATTTACCATGTAACGGCTCGGAATGAAGCGTCACTGTAACCTTCATTTTCACGTTCTTGAATTTGAAATTGTGATTTCTCATTTTCATTTTGTTTGCCAAATGATTTATCAAACACTTTTTTCCCACTAAAAACTCATTACATTAAGCAAATAAATAAAAAAACTTCGATGATTATCACAATGAAACCAAATAATTTATTTTTCTATATTAAAAATTAGCCTCGGTTTCGATTTTGATTTACATGATAATATTTTTTTGTTTTAATTTTAATTAAACACTACGAAACTCGATTTAAAGTTACAGAATAATCTTTTGATTTTAAGTTTCAATTAAATACTGTCCAAACCATTGGATCGTTTATATACACATATCATAAATTTTGTCTCCCTTTCCATTTATTGTAACAAGCCATTTTCACTAATACAAACAATCATTTATGCAAAACATGTTTTGCAAACAAAAAATACAGTAGTACAAACAAATGTCCCTACGCTTATTACAAGTGAAGAAAATTCCTTGGAATTCCGAATATCGAATTTCTTTAAACATTAATATGTACTACTATTTTGAAGTAAAAATTGAAAATAGTCCGTCGTTACAGTTCAACCGAACCAAATTTTAGGAATAAAACACTTTAGAAGAACTTCATACCATCCGCCAGCAAACGGATTGCTAGAACCTTGGCATCGAGATTTTAAAGCAGTGATGCGGTTTAATCACGCAACATAAAGATGAATGGAAGATTTACCCACGATATTATTTGATATGCAAACAGCATTTCATCTGAATATAGACCTTAGTGATGGTTTACGGAACCACTATTCGATTACCAGGAGAAATTTTCACGAGCCATACTAGCATATAGATTAACACAAACCAGTTCATGTCACAATTAAAAGCCGAAATGAGTAACCTATGACCGAGAGCAACATGGTCAACCTTTAGTTTTCGTCAGCAAAAATTTGAAGAACTGCTCACATGCGTTTGTGGGTAATGAAAAAGTAAAAACAGCCTTACAATCTCCATACGATGAACCATATTTGGTTTATAAAAGAAATTACAAAATCTACGAGCTCATAATAAATAAAAAATCTATAAACATTTCTATCGACCGACTAAAACTGTTTTGCACACTCAGAGAGGAAGAGACATTCAGAAAATCGACAGGCAAGTAAGTCGCAGAAAAAAGAACAGTTTGGGCGATCTAGTAGATCGAATGAATACACATGGAGAAAATTTTTTACCAAGACAGTAATTCCAACAGATTCTGCAAACAGTAGTGCAAAGAAGTCAACCAACTTAACCTCAGAGACCAGTGCGGGTCGTAAAGTTAGATTTCCACTAAGATACCAAGAATACGTAACATAAAACTAAAAGCGAGAGTACGGGAAATAATGTATCGTTCCAGTGACCCTATTACTGGTGGAGGAGTGCTGTGGGGACTAGCAAAACGATAATCAATATAACATCGATTGGGCAAACAACGCATGTTTAATTTTTAGGCTTTAGGAAACGTGTAAACATTCAGTCGGTGACTAAAATTGTAACTTTGTATTAGAGCAATTTCACGAAGATTCAACAACGTTTTGACTTGACCCCTCTTAATTTTGATTATTTTTTGTTTATAGATAGTCTTTGATAAATAAAAAATACTAGTTCTCTTAGAATTTTTTTTTCGACCAGGGGTCTTCACAGGGTGCCCCTCAATTTTTGTTATTATGTGATGTGAGTGCATTTTGACGAGCGATTGTAGAAAAACTACTCAATCGATTTTCATAAATCATATGTCGTTGAATAGGTATTAGAACAAAGTTTTTAAAAATGTACACTGTTAATTTTTTGAAATAATTTTTAACGGTGTAACATAAGAAAAAAATAGTGTAATTGAAAAAAAGATGGCATAGCCTTTTTTTTTTAAACTAAATTGAAGCTTATTTTATATTTAACAACTTGAGAAAGTTTAGGACTAGCATAATTTTTTGTTTTAGAGATAAAATTCGTTGTGCATATGACTGTCGGGAATCAGTTTTTTTTGTTCTGAAGGAAAATTATAAAAATGGCGATTTTTAGATTCAGATTTTTTTTGTATGTTAAATATCAAATATTTTATTATTAAATGAACTTTTTAAAAAGCAATTTCAGTCAAGTTCAGCAAAATTTTGCGACATTTTGACTCGACCCTTTTTAATTTGGTTTATTTTGGTCTATATTTAAAAAAATTCTACTTGAAGCCGTATTTTTCATTTATCAAAGGCTATCTATAAATTAAAAAGGGTCGAGTCAAAATGTCGCAAAATTTTGCTGAACTTGACTGAAATTGCTTTTTAAAAAGTTCATTTAATAATAAAATATTTGATATTAAACATAAAAAAAAAATCTGAATCTAAAAATCGCCATTTTTATAATTTTCCTTCAGAACAAAAAAAACTGATTCCCGACAGTCATATGCACAACGAATTTTATCTCTAAAACAAAAAATGATGCTAGTCCTAAACTTTCACAAGTTGTTAGATATAAAATAAGCTTCAATTTAGTTAAAAAAAAAAAAAGGCTATGCCATCTTTTTTTCAATTACACCATTTTTTTCTTATGTTACACCGTTAAAAATTATTTCAAAAAATTAACAGTGTACATTTTTAAAAACTTTGTTCTAATACCTATTCAACGACATATCATTTATGAAAATCGATTGAGTAGTTTTTCTACAATCGCTCGTCAAAATGCACTCACATCACATAATAACAAAAATTGAGGGGCACCCTGTGAAGACCCCTGATCGAAAAAAAAAATTCTAAGAGAACTAGTATTTTTTATTTATCAAAGACTATCTATAAACAAAAAATAATCAAAATTAAAAGGGGTCAAGTCAAAACGTTGTTAAATCTTCGTGAAATTGCTCATTAGCAGGTTTTAAGTTGTATTAATTCAATAAATTGTTCTTACGTAAAATTTTAACTTGTTTTGTTTTTAATGTCATAAATAATATTTGTACGGTGAATAACATAAATTCAGATCAACTAACACAATACACCGATTGCTTCATCAATAAGGACGCTATATTTACACCTACCGTTATAGCATAAACCATAGAATATATTTGATAACTCTCCCTTATTATCAAATTGGAACCATTGCTGGACGATACAAAATAAGAAGGTGACCAACATAGTCCCGATTATAATTAATTACGGAAAGTCTCATGTTGAACCTCACACTCAAAAAAAAAAGTTCGTAAAATTTCTGTTACTTTTGATCCTACAAATTGTTCGTTGAATACAACAAATTGATGTCAATTGAATTTATTTTACCAACAATTTTTAACGAACCGTTTGTAAATTTTACAGACATGTTTGTTAATTATTACGAACAAAACCACAACCGGACTGTTAAAATACCGAACATGTTTCTTAACTTCTGACATTTTATTTAATTGATTTTATCTTATATTTTCAAAACTATTAGTAAGTTATTATTAGTTTATATTTTATTATAATGCTTTTAAATATATGTACTTATATTTTTTCTATAATGATTTTAATTAAAATTTACCGAAACAAAATTTACCTTTATAGACATCTTTAAAACAAAACTGTTGACTTTCCTTAGATTTTTAGAACATTCAAATAATTTAATTTCACTAAAATTTCACTCATTTTTTGGGGTATTTTAATTGACACAATTCATTAGATACTTTCATACTTTTTCTTAAAGCCATGCTTTTTATTTCACAAAATTTCACTTTTACTGTACTTCCGCTAAGTTCACTATATAAATTTCAAGCTTTTACTACTCGCATTTGTTCATATTTATGTTTTATATTTTTGATTTTTTGTTATTTTATTCAACAAACGAAAATCAACTGCTTGTAATGGTAGTTAAAAATATTAAAGAAACATGTTTGTTGAAAACTGGCAATTAACAAACATGTTTGTTAAAACAATAGAAAATCAAATAACGTGTCCTTTAAATAAATTCAACAGACCATTGATTGTTGTATTTTACCTACAATTTTTTTTTCAGTGCGTATACCAAGGTTTCATATGTATTGGCCTTATAATAGTGACTCAAAATTTACCATAACCTGTATTTGTTCAAATTACCATAATATTGTTTGCAAGTATTTTTTCTAGAATAAAAAAATTTCGATACGAGGTTGTCCTTTCTTTAATTTTTTTCACTGTAAATAAGTGAGTACATTATATACTGTTCTCCTTTTTTATTAATGGTCATAGCTGTTTTAATTATCACCGAATTTTTTAATTAGAATTTAATTGACTTATAGGTTGCTACTGTAAATTAGCCAAAAATAATATACTGACATTTTTTAATTCGTGCAGTAATTTTGTTCCCACCAACTAATATATTAAATTTTTTAAAGCCGTTCCAAAACACAAATTGGAATTAATCTTAACGGTTTGTTGTCAACAGAAAGTATTATAATTGAACGCAAAATATGGTTTAATTCCTAACGTTAATTCCCAGATCAATCAATCATATATAATCTCCTGTCTTCAATCAGAACTAAATATCCTCATTTAAATAACCTTCAAACCGTTAAATTATGAAAATTAAAATTAGTCGAAATAGAATTAACTAATTTCATAACTTTACTAGATGTATATGCTTAAACATTAATTATAACATTTTGAAAATAATGTAAAAACAGTTTTACAAATATGTTTTTTTTTTTTTCAAAAATAAATTTATGTTCCCATTTCGAGAGATATATTTTGACAAAAATTTAAAATATGATTTATGATGTCTTACGATTTAACAAGAACAACAAACCAAACCAGGATTACATTATTTATGTTTTTTGAAGGATAATTATAAAATGTGAAACTATGTTTGTACAATGATTTTTTGTGGTGAGAATCAAAATAGGTTATTGTGAGGTGGATTGATAAATGATTAGAACTATACCAATTTTAAAATAGCTACAACAAATTAGTGATAAGATGCTATTCCGATTGGCCCATTACTGAGAACATAAAAAGCTTCTACTGTTCAATAAAAGGATTGGTAAAAAGGAAACAAAACTGTAGCACCACTTACAATACAAAAACATTTAGTTATGTATCTTTAAACAAGTTCGACTAATTAATGAGTTCACCCTCGTATTTGAACACTTCACAAAATACCCGTAAAGAATTTGATATTTGAGTTGTATGAATATAAATTTCATTTAATAAAGTTTTTGTGTGATATTATGGCGCAAATAGAGTAGAAAGGATTGTGGTGTTGTGTTTACTCTTTTGATTGATATGAAGTTAATTGTTGTTTTGGTTGTTATAATAGTTAAACAAGTACAATAAAATTAAGAAGTAAAAAGTAATTTAAAATTAAGTTTTAATATATTATATGCGGGAATGTTATTTGAAAAAGATTATAGACAGAAGAAAAGAATTACTAATTAATATATTTACCTTGATGTTAATTCGGAAAAATTATTTGCTTACCTGTCACAACACATTACTTAAGTAGTATACTAAGAAAAACTAGGTAATATTATGAGATGGCATTTGCTCTTGTTGTATTGATGCTTCGTTGGCTTTGCGTTTCTTAGTCTTTTTATGCCTTAACACTGTTGTGACGCAGAAGTGAGTTTTTTACCATGTTAGTCTAGTAAACGACGGTTTTCTGCTCCGAATTCGATAAATTTGCTTAAAATGTTTACAGTATGTTGGAAATAGCTTAAACATCAAAGTGGCCCTTCACCGATGTGCGCTTATACTTTGGGGCTGGTTAGCACCTTATCTCAGGGATGGAAATTTTATCAGTCAGTCTTGTCTTAAGGATTCAAAGTTCTATATAATTTTTTTCGAACAGTCAATACTTTTCGAGTTATTTGTGACTGAAAATGTCTATTTTCCTTCTGAGAAACCCCAGTTTTCACCGTGAAAGTTTACACCCCACAATTTTTTTGAATAATTTTGCATAGTGGCGGTTTCGTTCTGTTTTTTCCCTCGATTAGATCCGAACCTAATTGATCGAAAATCATAAAATGCATTTGAAATGATAGAAAAATTCATTAGTTTTCAATGAAAAAATATGGAGTGGCTGAAATCTTACATCTCTGAGATATCAAGACTTCGGTCTGGGTTAAGGATTTTGATATAGTTTTCAGCAAAAAACTTTTATGAGGACATGCTTTTTAGTTTTGGTCAGCGATGTATATCAAACATAACTTTTTGTTAAATTCCATGTATTTTTTATCTCTGTTTAGATATGTATAACAAAACGAACACGAAACATCAATACGTTGTCGGAAAATTTTAACTGATCATATATTAACATAATTTAGTGAAAAGATTATACAATCAGCAAACTACTCAAAAACCTCTCCATTTAGGGTTCCGAGAGAATATTTCACAAATTTATATTTCTTTCAAAATTTCAAAAATATTACAAAAATTAAATAAAATCAAAAATTCAAACTTTTTTCAAACAAAATTGTAAAAATATTTCAAAAATTATTACAAAATCAAAGATATAAACTTTTTTCAAAAATTCTAAAATTATTGCAAAAATTATGACAATATTCAAAGTTTGTAGCTTTTACCGAAATTATAAAAATTATAATAAAATCAAAAATTCTTACAAAATCAAAAATGGAAACTTTTTTCAAAATTCTAAAAATATATATAAAATTTAAAATTCTATTTTTTTTTTAAATTCTAAAAATATTCCAAAAATTAGATCAAAATCAAATATTTAAACTTTATCTAAATTCTAATAATATTCCAAAAATTATCAAAAATTCAAACTTTCTCCGAAATTCTAAAAATATTGCAAAAATTATAACAATATCAAAAATTGAAACTTTTTTCAAAATTACAAAAATTATATAATAAAATCAAAAATTTAAAGTTTTTCAAAATTCTAAAAATATTCCAAAAATTCTTACAAAATCAAAAATTGAAACTTTTTTCAAAATTTGAAATTATTTATAAAAGAATTCTATTTTTTTCCATATTCTAAAAATATTACAAAAATTGTTACAAAAACAAAAATTCAAACTTTTTCCAAAATTCTAAAAATATTGCAAAAATTATTACAAAATCAAAAATACAAACTTTTTTCAAAATTCCAAAAATATTTCAAAAACTATAACCAATTCAAAAATTTCTATGTCCAATTTCATTTTCAATTACATTTACGTCATAAAAACTGCAAAATTTTTTTCTCCAAAAAATCGGCTAAAAAAATAAATAAAAATTTTTCTTTTGACACACTTGGCAACATTTTTTTGACAAACTTTATAGGTACCATAATCCTCTATAATAATTATAAAAATTCATGTCATACGAATATATTTCATGTCATACAAAAAAGTAATTTTATTTTTTCCCAAAAAATGGTAAAAAAATAAATAAAAATAAATAAAAAGCTTATAAAGTAATCACTCTCTATTTTGTAACGGTTTCCTCTACTCTGTGAAAATTACAAACTGCTGTTTCAATTTTTAATTGATTTCGTCGATGGTGTATTTATCCAAAAAATTCAATTCTGTTTATGATGGCTAAAGAAAGATTCAATAACGCCAGCTTGAGGGGGCGGAGGAAAAAAACACTCGTTTTTGGCGATATCTGAATACTAAGCAATCGAAAAATCAATTAAATTTTTTTTGGAAATATGCCGTGGAAATTTCAACTTGATAGCACTTATAGTTTGTGAGTAAATCGATTATGTAGAAATTTGGACGAATACTGAGGGTGCCGTTTTTACTTCTTAAAAGTATGAAGCCCTAAAACCGACCCGATTTAAGACAACAGTCGGATATCTTTTACAGGAATAAAGCGCCAAACGAGAAGAATTTTTGGAAGTTGGTAGAAACTGCGCAATACTGTTATTTTAAAATACAAGAAAATTAAATGAAAAATAACAAAAACTTGACAAATTATCTAGACCAGAAGCGATATGATTCCTTTATTAAGACTACCACTAATAATACTGCCATCAAATTATCATCCCTAGTTCATAATGTGGATGCCCCAAACAAGCATATTAAAATAACCTATTTGCAATTCCAATTGTGTCTTGAAAACAGCAAAATAAGTCCAACTGATTGGGAATGGATTAATTCTAATGGATCTTTAGAACCCATCAGAATGCAAAAACTACCTGCACGTGAAAAGGTTTTTAAAATGACTTTTTGCCATTGCCAAAAACGGATGTGGCGCATTATATAACTGCTGCAAAAATTGGACTTATTTGCAACGCCACCCAAAGATAATGGCGAAAACTGTAATAATAATTTTCCGATTTTAGATCAAAGACTCTATTACGTTATTACTGATTCTAATTATACGAGGGTGTATTGGTGAAATCGAAGGTGAAATCTCTTATTTTATAAATTTTGTACAAAAAACAATTAAAAGTTGAAGATAAAAAGAAAATAATTTAACATAATAAAAATCAAAGAAAATAATTTGATAATAAAAGTACACAAAACTTGCATAAATTAATCAAAACTCAAAAACAAAGCTTGCGTTATAACATATGCATGTTGATCCACTTCTTGATCTCATCCAGGTGAATTGTTAGTATCTCCAGTAATCCTAATATCCAAAACTATCAGCTATTAGTGCTTCTAATTAAATTTATCACCGGCGAACTGATAAAAAAATTTAAACTTTTCATTACTCTTCTGAGCACTGTTGATGACGATATTTGTAAAAAACAACGAGGTCAGCAACAGTGTGACGATGTTGTAGGAATCAAGTTTTGATGTCAAAGTTCGATCATCCACAATTCGTATAGCCCGCTTTTGAACAGAGTCCAAAAGGGCCAAGATGGAAACAGAAGCAGCACCCCAAACTTGATAGCAGTACTCCATACAGGGATGAATATAGGACTTAGAAACATGGAGCAATTGGTATGGAGTGAAAATTTTTTTGCATCTATTTAGGAGGCCTTTTAAATTCACTAATTAAAGTCGAATTGAACCAGTCTTCTTCTCTTTTGGATTAAAACTATTACAACCAATTTACAGATTCCACACACCACATACGTTAAACCACAAGACAAGAAAACATATAAAAACCAAAGAAAAAAGAATTGTACTATTCATTAAATTAATGAAATTATTTTAATTTCATACTATTTGAGTCAAATTTTGCTAATTAAAATCTATCACACTAAATTAAATTGTTCTGTTTTATTTAACTTAAGCTTCATGTTACAGACAAACAAATAAAATTTTTAAATAAAAAAAATTTAAACAACATCAAATGTTTTGCGAATATTCAGGAACTGATAGTGTACACTCGTACAGGTATATAAATAAAAATGAAAGAAAATGCAAGAGAAAAAATTTGACAAAATACCTATTATGGAGAGAACGATAAGAATTATTTTGACAGCGTGGAATCGGTCAAATAACTTCTCAACGCTGATGAAATTACTTTAGAAACAAATACTTTGTTACAGATGAAACCATAAATATCTTCAATTCTTATTGACAAACAGAACTTATCTATCTTTTCACCAGTTTCGCAAATCCGTTAAATAATTCCTATTTTATTTTTCACCATTTTTCAATGTTTTTTTAACTAATAGTTTAAATATTGATTACAACGTGTGCATAAAGAACTAGTTTTCTCGATTAATCTAAATTTCGTCCTATTTGTTGCTTTTCATCTTTCGCATAAATTTTCTATTCACGATTTGGCATTTTGTCTGCTTAAAATAGACAATAATTAATCGTAAATTCAAGTAGGCACATACGTAAATCTGAACCTGGCTCTTGTTATCTTGGACGATATGCACATCGCTCAAATACGTCAGGAAATTTCCAACTGCTTGATTTTCCTCAAATGTTATTTGAAATCATGTAAATAATCAGATTTTTTGAATTCAAGAACACAATTTCTTTGTTGAAGTTGAACAAATTTTCAGGTTTAAAAATTAGTCGGATTTACAACAATATACAGACAACACTAAAATAATCTAGCGAACGCCAGATAATCCAGTCCAGAGTGATTGAGGGAAGAGAAAACATACGCAATAGCAAACAATGTAGTTCTGCTGATAAGAATAAATTTTTAGGAACTAACATTAACTAATTTTATATAGAAATTAAACTAATCTTTATAATTTCCTAAGAACTAACTGAAAAATATCTCAACCACATATCCTTACAAAATGCCCAACAACAACATATCGATAAAACTTTGACTAAAATCCAGATTATAACTTCAATCCTAAAATAACTCACCTTAACTTAAAATTTCCATTAATACTCGTTGTGCGACAAACCTCAACTCTATCTACATATAACCTCAAAAACGAACCAAAGAAAATTAAAATAAAGAATATTATTTCATCTTATCGAATTTCATAAAAATCAAAATCAAGATAACTCAAAACAAAAACAGATTCAAACGTAAGGCACCGCAAGAAAAATTTTCGTATTTGCATTGCATAAATTTTTATGAAATAATTTTTGTTCGTTTTCAGACTTATGTAAATCTTATGATTTTTTTTTATCAAAATTTCTTATCATAAATCATTCAAATTTTTTTTTTTCGTCCTTTTACTGGTAGTAAAAAATATTTAAATATTTGAATATGAATGATGTTTTTGCTGTTTATTTTTTATATAAATAAAAAAAAAATTGAGAATGAAGAATAAAAAATATATGTATGTATATCAACAAGAAATCAAATCAAATTATTTTAATTCAAAATTATGAAACTTCAATAAAAAGGATTAGATTAGAGGATTGAATGTTGAAGAGGATTAAGGTAATTTTATTGCTGTTTTTTCTTTATTTGAACGGTTGAAATAATTTGATTTAAGGGTGGTGGAATTTTCTTTGTATGAAAATTTTGATTCATTTACTTGATAACCAGATTAAGGCTTTTGAAGTCATGACTGATGAGATTTGCTCAATCATTGAAATAGATTACGTACACGTTAATTCAATCACTTTCAAAAATATTTTTCTTACCAAAACAACCCCAAATTAAATTATATATTCTAAATATGAAAAATAAACAACAAAAAGGACGAAATGCTAAATTTACTCCAAACCCAAGTTAACTTTTGTTCTAATTGTTTTGACACAATTTCATTTTTGTTTGGTTTCGCTAAGGTAGTTTTGCTCCTTTCCATTAAAACACCAAAAAACTTTCTCCAGAATTCTATTAAAAAAATTACTATACCTCAATCCTTTTCACTCCAAAAATTCAGGGATACTTTTTAATAATTTAAAATAAAATGAATGAATTATATTGTATTTGCATCTTTTTAGATCACACAGGCTGAGCAAATGCGGTGAAAGGGATATAATTCTACAGTTATTTTTTTATAAAATGGAAAATATGTTTGGATTAACTTGGTGTATATAAAGCAAAACAATATATATAATAATAAAATAAACAAATACGAAGGGGTTGTAGCCTTAGGCGCCGATGGATATCAAGGAAATGTTTAGATATAAATAATTAGGTAATAAGAAATTATTAAACAAAACTGACACGAAACATAAATGAATTTCCGTAAAGTTATAAAATACCAGAAATCACACAAATTGCAGCATTTGGCAATTAAAATGACATTTAGTCTGACTATACCTAATATTTTTTAACTGTTTCTCCTAGTACAGAAAACTTATGTTAGATCAAAAATTTTCGATTAGCTTTTATGAAAAAACTACTTTAATTCTGACACTACTTGAAATCTTGCCACTAATCGGTTCCTTTTAGTCTAAAAAACTTCTCAAAAAATCTAATCAATTTTTTTAATTACAATAATTAACTATTATTGCAAAATTCAATCTCTAACTATCTGATATTTTTCAACTGTTCCAATTATGTAAAAGTGATCGAAGCTAGATTCACTCATAAAATTTTCCAGAAAACACTATAGAGTAAATTGTTTTTAATAACGATAGTTTTTGTGAAAAAATTAATCTGCAGCATCCTGATAATTTCTGACTGTCTGCTAGCTGGAAGTGGCAGAATCTGGGTTCAAGCAGAAATTCTGAATTGTGTCGTATATATGATGACACAATTCAGACCACAAAAGAACAAAATTTTAGAAACGTAATTTTTTATGATCTTTCATTCAGTATTTTCCTAGGTTTTGCAATGGGAATTTTTTTTGGTAGACCGTTAAGGTCCACCAGTTGGTCGCGCATTTAAAAAATGTTAATATACCCTGCCACTAGTTCGATTAAGCAAAGGTTCTATTGATCGATCTTAGTGAAAATAGCTTTTTGTAATAAAAAAATAGTAACAGCATGAAAATTATATAGTCCCTGGGCTGCCGCCGATTGCATGTGATGGTTACCACATATTTTATACTTCGTGAGGCGCCTGTCCTTGACGAGCCCGAAAACATTTGTTCTGCGGTTTTTCTCAAATCGGCCGCTTTTGCGTTCGGCAAGTTCCGAAAAATGCCGATTACCCGCGATCTTGTAAATTTGCTACCACATTTTTTTTTAATTGAGGGGGTTGGAAATTTGTTTTAGAACAAAAGGGTAAGCTTGTCTGACCAAAATGAGTCTGCTATTCTCCGATCCAACAACTGACATTTTGTTTGTTTGGGTTGTTGGACTAGACAATTGCACGCAAATTTTTTTCGGATAAGGTTAGCCTCATGTTCTAAATCAAATTTCCAGCCCCCATAGTAAAAAAAAAACAAAAATTTAAGAGATCCCGGGCAATCAGCATTTTTCGGAGCTTGCCAAACGCAAGAGTGGCCGATTTGAGAAAAATCGCAGAACAAATATTTTCGGGCTCGTCAGGACAGGCGCCTCACGAAGTATAAAATACGTGGTAACCATAACATGAAATCGGTGCCAGCCCAGGGACTAATAGGATAAGGAAGAATATATTGCGCAAATGATGGGAAAAATAAATTAAAGGTGATCCGAGCTACGGAGGGGTAGAAAATTGGTTTTCACGATTTTCAGCGAAACTAGACCTTCTATCGAAAAAAGTTTCAAGTAAAAGTTGTAGGTAATACAAAGGTTTATAACTTTTATGCAAGCCATTTTTTCACATAACCTAAAATTTGCTATGAAAATAGAAAAAAACGGAGAAGAAAAGTTTTTTTCGTTTCTAATACATATCTCAGACAAAAATTTTTTTCACACAATTTGGTGGAAGTTTACTTTATTATGTTCCTCAGGCGGTGTAATTTTTTGGAATCAAAATATTTATTTTTACGTTTAAGTTTGATTTTCAATCAAGAAAGTGACCTCATTTTTACACGAAAATCCTCCTCCATTTAATTTTATTGGCCTGCATTATATATTTTTTTTTTTAAAGTTGCGAACACAACTTAAAACACATAAAACTTGTAAAAACAATGAAAATTTAGCGACACAATGAAAACATAACACCGTTAGGATAAAAAAACATAAACTTAAAAAAAAATTAATCATTTTAAATAATTTATTAAAACAAATTAATATTAAACATTATTTTTTAGTTCTAATCATTACTTCAGAGTTTGAAGAATCATTCGTCCTTATATATTTCAAAAATTGAAAATAAACATAAAGGAAGAGGAGTGATTGCACGAAACAGATGCTCGTTATTCATATTGTTTGTAATCAATACTTTTACAATTTAGAAAACGTAACCAGTTAATAACAGATTGTCTCATTTTTTCCCTAACATTTTTCCTGTTCTTCTACCAATTTATAAAACATAAACAAAAGTAGGAACCACCCGTTTATGAATTAAATATGTTCATGTATTGTAAAATTTCATTTCTCTCTCCGTTTCATTATTATTATATGAAGAGGAAAATTTAAACGTTAGCGTTTTTATTAAAAACAAGGAAAATAAACAAAATTCGAAACGTTGTAAAGAGAATTCACAAAACTATTATAACCTTAATTGTTAATGTAAAATTGGTATTATGGACAAGGGTGAGACAAAGAGTTATTTGTATGTATGATGAATATGATATCAAATGTAAAATTATGATATTGCAGAACATATATGTGGGTAGGTCAGAGATGGAAATTATAGTATGAATTAACGAGAATCTTATATTTGCTGTTAACGCAACTGGTTTAGTTGTTTGAACTGTTAAGTCTTAAATTCCAGTCAATACACTCTATACTGACCCTCAATCGTTCTGCATTCATGTTTAACAACACGTAATTTGGCGGGCATAACAAAATAATTAAACAAATACAAAAACTATTCAAAATTAATAAAAATCTTCTAAAATTATACAATTTTTAAAAAAAAAATAACAAAAATTTCAATATTTTAAAAGCTGACAACACAATTATGAATTTAAAATTGCTCAAAAATTCGCAAAATTCAAAAAACATAAAAAATAAATCAAAACTTTCTTACTATCTTACACTACCTTAATAGTAGAGGAGGCGAGCGAGAAAAAATTGCAAGCACTTTCTAAAGGCTGATTTTTTAATATTATATAAAATATGTTGAGTAGAAAAATAATCTGCCGTCAGGCAGCTGGATTCGTTAAGCATTTGAAGTGGGTGGGGCTCCAATTTTGTACAAAAATTATGTATCTTTCTAAAGCCTGAAAATTAGTTTGAGAGCAGTATACTAATTAAAAATAAGTTTTATGACCGTCAGTCACACAAAGCCTGTAACCGAACGGGTCAGCCACGAATATCTCATAAACTATAAATTCTATGGACCTGAAATTTGAGGTGCGTATTAAACTAATCTGTCTACATAAGATGACAGATACAAATAAAACTAACGTTGTTTTCGTTTGGTTTACAGGGTTACGATGTGAGACCTTTGAGAAAATACATTTTTTATGGATTCAAGTAGGGTATCATATGAAAGGGTTTTATTTGAGTATTCCTTTAAAAGTTTATTTGGACCTCACCTCACCATTTTTTATATAATTTTGAATAATGACGTTTTTTTTGCGAAACGAATTTTGCGAATTTCGAAGAAACGAATTTTGCGAAGCACAGTTTTTGAGTTATTGTCAAAAAAGTGCAAAATTCAGACCGTCCCCCCCATACGTTTTGACACTGATTGACAGAAAAATTTGTAAAAATTCACAGGGTTAGAAATTTGGTAAATTTTGTATGAAAATTATAGCGAAGTCTCAAATAATTATATTTCTGAGCAATTTCACGTCACCGCAACATCGATGTTCCTGACCCCCTCTGATTTCGATAAAATTTCATACACAGATAGCCAATGAAAAAATAAAGGTACCGTTTCTTTCAAAAAATTAAATTTCGCTCTAGAGATAACACAGGGTGGCGGCAAAGTTTTAGGGGTTTGGGAAACATAACATCTTTGAATATCGATTGCTAACGATTGACTAAACCGATTTCATTTATAGCTCATTGAAAAGGTAATTGATAAGACCTATAAAAAAAATTACTTAAAATTTTTTAACAATTCTTAAAAAGTGTGTTAAACTTAAAAAAAATTTCAAAGATGGCGCTGTTTTACCCTCACTATTTCCACATTTTTTCCAGAAAAAAATGTATAACTAGTTCGTAATCTAAAACGAAAGTTTCCAAGTATATAATTTCTCGTTTTAAAAATAAAATTCTTACAAAATTTTAATTTCCGTTTATTCAATTTTTGTTTTTTAAAAAATGCATTTTATTTAACTAAAACCGCCTGAATTCTTGTTTTATAGAAATTTAATTATTTTGAGGATACAAGTTAAGTATTTGAGGGTGTGGATGCTTTTTACATAATTTACTTTTTCTCCCATTTCAACCTGTCCAAAATTAATTATAAATGAATGTACCTGAAATATATCAAATTAAAAGAGCAAAATTTAATTTTTTGAAACAAATGGTATTTTTATTTTTTCATTGGCTATCTGTATATGAAATTTTATCGAAATCAGAGGGGGTCAAGTCACATCCTAGAACAAATGCTGTTGCGATGACGTGAAATTGCTCTTCTGTGTGTTAAGGTGACGGGGGTGGAGAGTGTAAAAAAACCTTTTTTGACCCTAGCGAGGGAGGCGTCATTTGAAAGAGCATCTAATTCAGAAATCATTGCAATTTTTTTAGAATTTTGCGGTGTCAAGTTTTTGAGGTATTTTCAAAAATCGAAACTCTCAGATCGTCCCCTCCCTACATTTCGACACTGATTGACAGAAAAATTTGTAAAAAAATCACAGAGCTAGAAATTTTGGTAAATACTGAATGAAAATCATAGCGAAGTCTCAAATAATTATATTTCTGTGGGTTTAGGCAACGGTGGCGGAGAGGATAAAAAAAATCTTTTTTGACCCAAGCGAGTGGGGTATCATTTGAAAGAGCACATATTTTGGAAATCATTGCAATCTTTTTTAGAATTTTGCGGCGCACAGTTTTTGAGTTATTGTCAAAATAGTGCAGCTTTCAGACTGTTCCGCCCCCTACGTTTTGACGATGATTGACAGGAAAATTTCAAATAATTCACAGAGATAGGAAGATTGGTACATTTTGAACGAAAATCATAGCGAAGTCTCAAATAATTATATTTCTGTGTGTTTAGGAGATGGGTGTGTGGAGAGTAAAAATAAACAATTTTTGACCCAAATGAGTGGGATGTCATATGAAGGAGCACTTAATCTAAGAAACATAACAGTTTTTTGTTAAAATTTTGCAATGCACAGTTTTTGTGTTATTATAGAAAAAATATTTTTACTGTGTAGTCTCTCCACCACCCTAAATGTCGATACTTGATTGACCGTAAAAATTATCAAATTTAAACGATTTACAAACTAGTGTAATTGAATCTTTCTTGAGTTACCATAAACAGCTATGGATAAGATTTAACCTGAAGCAACATTTTTGGTGTGATTTTTGATGAATGGGTATTATATGTGATTGTAATTTACTATTGACATTTACGATTAAACATTTATTTTGTTATGCGTCATGGTCTGGCAATATAAAGACATTACAACACAACTTTTTGTCAATTATTTTTGATATTGTGCTCTTTTACATTCACGGAACCCTTGACGAGCGAATTTTATTCACACTTGCCTGACTTTTTTCATTTGTTTTGAATCATTCTCTATATAAATAGTAAATAAAAATTTTGGTGTACGTCTGTGTGTGGGTGGGTGGGTGCGTGACATTTCTGCAAAGGATCATGTCAAAAACCTTTAAGTTTAAATCTTCAATAACTTCTAATCCCGGCTTATGATCTCATTGAAACTTGCTATATAAAGTTTTAGTACTGTTTTCAATATATCTGCATACCAACTTCCGGTTTGACACTTCCCTACTGTAGCCTACAATTACCGATCTATTTTCATGAAACGTTGGTAAAAGCTTTCAAGTAACATTAGGAAGATTTTTTCAGTTTATGGAGTACATTGGATAAAGGGTTGCCCCGGTAAACCATTCAACAGATGGTTTTTGCACCATGTTTTTTATGTTAGTTGGGAGTATACAACATTCGTTCGTGAATGAATTTTGATGACACTTTGGAAAAAGATGTAAATTGTATGGCAAGGAACTGATTAGTTTTTTAGCGGTATTGAAAAAAGTGGTGGGGAGGGGGTTCTTCGAGCACCGGTTTATTGAAATCTCAATAACATTTGTACCTGATTATCGAATTAGATGAAACTTGGTACATAAGCATTTAGTACGGTTCACAAAAGTTCTGCATTCCTACTTTCGGTTTTTCACTTCCGGTAAAACATTTTTTTTGTACTTTTTTGAAGTTTTTTCATTGTCTTTATGCACACTACAGCCTAAAATAATGAAGCGGTTATGACAAAACTTATGAAAAAGGTTTCAATTAGCGTTAGAAGATAATTATCATCTTTTAGAACACATTGATTAAAGTGGCAGGGGGTCTATCATACAACTGCTGACTTTTCACACTTTGTTTTTAAAGTTTGTTGAGACTTCATTCATTAATCAATTTTAATGACACTTTGAAAAAATATGGAGACTTAAGTAAAAAAGAACTGATTAGTTTTTGGACAATATTGGGATAAGTGAACACCTGTTTCTTGTGTCACTATTTTTCAATTTGTTGGGAGCCTACAACATTCGTTCGTAAATGAATTTTGATGACATTTTGGAAAAAGATGCAAATATGTGTGGCAAGGAGCTGATTAGTTTTTGAGCGATAGTGAGCAGAGTGGTGTGGGGTCCCCCTAGCACCTGTTTTTTTTTAAATCTCAATAGCACCTGTAGCTGATAATCGAATTAGATGAAACTTTGTACATAAGCATTTAGTACGGTTCACAACAGTTCTGCATCCCTATTTCCGGCTTGTTACTTCCGGTTAAATTTTTTCTTCACTTTTTCTCGTACAATAGAATTACTTTGGTTTTGAAAAAACCTAAGAATTGCATTCATGAGCCAAAAGTGAAATTTTTTCCCCCACTTTTTTTGGCATTTCTCGACGTTTTAGGACCTCCTGATTCTAAAAAACCAAAAAAAATGTATGTCTGTCTGACAGCCGGCCGGCCATCACAAGCTACGAAATCTAGAAAGCCGCTGGACGGATTTCAAAGATTTTTTTTTCTAAAAATAGGTTTACTCAATAGAAAGAGCCGAAAGGACGATGTGTTTGATAACTGTACCCGAAGTGTGTCAAAAAAATCGTCAAGTTTGTCAAAACAAGGAAATTTGCATAATAGCATGTATTAGTTTAAAAAACGTTCATTTTAAGTGATTACGAATAGAAACGTTGAATTCGAAGAAATTTTTATGGTCGGGATTGGTAAGTGAGACCAAAAACTAGATTATTGCATTATAAGTTTGCAAAAAAATGTTGTCAAGTGTGTCAAAAGAAAGATTTATATATATTATTTTACCCAATTTTTTGGAAAAAAATAAAATTAATTATTTGTATGACATGAAATTTTATTATTACTATAGAGAGTTGAGGCATTATAAGTTTGTCAAAAAAATGTTGTCAAGTGTGTCAAAAGAAAGATTTTCATTTTATTTTTTTAGAAAATAATAAAATTATTTATTTAGATGGAATGAAATGTAATAATCATGATATTATTATTATTGAGAATTTTATTGCATTATAAGTTTGTGAAAAAAATATTGTCTAGTTTGTCAAAAAAATATTTCGTTTATTTTTTTAGACAATTTTTTTTGGAAAAAAAAATTTAGCTGTTTGTATGACATAAATGTGACATGGAAATTATAGAATTTGTTATAGTTTTTTAAATATTTTTGGAATTTTGAAAAAAGTTTGTATGTTTGATTTTGTAAGAATTTTTGGCATATTTTTAAAACATAATTTATGTTGTTCATTCTACCATCATTCTCTCTAATATTATAAAAAATTGAAAGATTCAGCATTACGCAGCCTAGGAGTAATCGGTGAGATACAAAAAGTGTAGTACGAATGGCAGCCATTCTGATGTTATCTAAACTATATAAAAAATCCAAAGGTAAAACTGGCTAGGCCATTTTATTTGAAACCATAATTCACGATTAAAACTACCACCATACATCATTAAACCATGATCTACCAATATTTTTTCGGATATTTTAAGATTGTTGTAACAACCTCCCAATTGGTGACCCACACGTGAACACATTCTTCCGCCTTTCTCTTGTATTTCTTACAGTGTTTTGACGAGTAAGGTCTCAACCAGTTGGATGAAGTTTTCAGTCACCCCACTCTAAATGTTGAGTTTACACCAAGCAGTCAGAGAAACTGATTCTTACTGCAGAATCAATTGACAAACTCTAAAAATTACTGGAAAAGCAGTTCATTTACTCCCAACTTTTTTACGCGTATATTATTTTATATGCAGATACAAAAGTCGATTTAGAATTTTTTTACAATTCTTGTAAAGTTCTATAAATTGGTGACCCTGACGTGACCACAGAAATCAACAAAAATTCAGTTTTAATCGGTGAGTAGATGGGCGTTTTATCTTCATTCTTTACTGACCTTATTTTGATCTTATTGTATTACTGTGATCTTTCAATTACGTATGATCATCCTGTTAAATTTTAAATGTAAAGCATACTATCTGTTAGCTTACTATCTTACTATCTGTCCTATAATCTGTTTTTTTATAATGCTTTGCTCTACAGACCTACAAGAAACAATATATACATAGTTACACAACCAGTTCGGATACAAAATAGTTCACGTTCTCTGTACTTATAACAACACTCGAATAATGAATAACAATGTCTCGATGCTTATCTTTAGCTGATAAACGAAATACACCACCTGATAAACATCTCAATGATTTTTGCTCTGTAAAGCTTGCTTGTTTTATGATCTTTTTACCACCTCTTGCAGCATTTAAACTAGAAGTTTTGATAACTATCGAGAGTTATCATAACTACATAAAACCAGTTTGTTACACACTTTTGATTTTCAGCGCATTTTAAGTAGATTTCATATAAAAATCTACCTATTGCAATGGGCTTCATCTCGGAATTTTGGAAAAATTTTTGTGCCAAACGACTTTATATGAAAAGCGGAGACGAAAAAACAAAAAAAAAAAATTTATATATATATATATATATATATATATATATATATATATATATATATATATATATATATATATATATATATATATATATATATATATATATATATATATATATATATATATATATATATATATATATATATATAAACGATATGAGATATAACGGCACTCTCACGGTCGCAGTTGTTGAGGTAGATCAAAAAAATTTTCTGTACTTATGTGTTTTATTAATATCTTGGACAAGTTCGTGAATCAGCAAAATCCGACACGTGGTTAAGAAACTAGAGGCTTTTTTCTGAAAAAAATTGATTTTTTAAAACCGTTATAACGGCCGTTTGGATACTAATATTTTAAAAAATTTAACATATTTAGAATCTTTGAAATTTTTGTTATCAATTTGTTTTAAAAATAGACCTCTGCAGTTAGAGGCTCCTGAGTGAGCGGCTCCAACAAAAAAGTTTGCAAAAAAAAATTTTTTTTGGAAACAACCGGCACTCTCACGGTCGCATGTATAAGGCCAGATCAAAAAACCTTTTTTAAAAATGTGCGTTTTATTAATATCTTGGACAAGTTTGTAAATCAGCCCCATCCAACACATGGTTAAGAAACTAGAAGCTTTATACTAGAAAAAAACTCTGTTTTTTAGATCCGTTATAACGGCCGTTTGGATTCTAATATTTTTAAAAACTTCATAAATTTAGAATCTTTGAAACCTTTTTAATCAGTTTTTAAAACAAAAAAGACCTCTGCAGTTAGAGGTTTCTGAGTGAGCGGCTCCAACAAAAAAGCTTGTAAAACACAAAATACGTTTATATCAACCGGTGCTCTCACGGTTGCATTTGTGGAGCCAGAACAAAAATCCTTTCTTAAAAATGTGTGTTTTATTAATATCTTGAACAAGTTCGTAAATCAGAAAAATCTGACGCATGGTTAAGGAACTATAGGCTTTATACTAGAAAAAAAGTGGTTTTTTTAATCCGTTATAACGGCCGTTTGGATACTAATATTTTTAAAATCTTTATAAATTTAGAATCTGTGGAAACATTTTAATCCGTTTTTTATAAATATAAACCTCTGCAGTTAGAGGTTTTTGACTTGTTGGCTTCAACAAAAAAGTATGCAACAATCCCCAACTACAATTTCCAAAAACCTTATAACAATCAATGTCAACCTTATAACAGTCAAAAAAATAAAAGATTTGAATAGAAGAAATTAATTTTTTTTTCTTAGAAATAAACTATTTTGATATTTTGCAGTAATTGCACGACATATGATATAGAGTAGGTTTGTGTCATAAATTGTCACACACATGTTCTGTGGTAGATTTGATATTTGTTTGTTGCAAAATTGGATAGATATAATTTTGCTTGTAGGTAGCTAATTTTCTTTTTAAAATTTGTTTGATATCTGTTTGAAATTAGTTTGTTTTGTTTAAACTAATCTGATACATCAGATTCTACTGGTACACAAAACTGTCTGATCTCGAAATCTACCTATTTCTAGCGGATATACGTGCCGCTTGGACTTTTTTTTATTGAACTCACCTAAACTGAACGTCACAAAGTACAAACAGCAACTTTAAACAACTTTTCATTGATGTTTTTTACAACACTCGTTTTTCATTACATAAACAAATTTTATTGTTTTTTTCGCATTTCCACTTGATTGTCATTAGCCAACTGGCGGAAAATCGGAAAAAAAATCTAAACAAAAACAAACGCAATAATAAATCCTTTGTAAGCCTTTTTGTTTTTCCTTTTTAAAAAAAAATGAAATGAAGTGAAAAATTAATGCATGACTTGTACGTATATGCTAGCCAAATTTTTTTTATGTATGTTGGTTTCGGATTTTGTTGTCAAGTTTGTTTTTGTTTATGTGAGATTTTAGAATTTGGAAAATGTTTTGCTTTTTTTTTGTATAAATAAATATTGAGATTGACAGTAAATCGAAATGACACTGTAACAGACGTTTAACAAACGCTAGATATTGTGTTAAGCAAACGTTTTAGATGAATTGATGAACATCAATAAAGATTTGTTGGTAAATAAACGAATTAGCAAGCTTACAAAATTGGTTTATTTATTTAATTTAATTATAAGTAAATATGTTTATTTTTGGTTAGATTAGAACATTTAAGTCAATTAAATCGCTTCAATGAAAAAAAAGCAAATGTAATCCCAAATTTGAATGATTTTTCTGTCAATCTTATGTGACCATCTTTATTAATTATTTGAAATGATTATTATCTCAGTTTGATATACACAGTGAAAAGTATTTCGGTTTGTACGATTTTGAAGATCTGTTGATTTTCAAAGCGTTATTCGATTTCTAAATGATTGTTAATTTATAAAAAAATTCCAATTCGAATAAGTTTTTGTTTTTTTTTCATTCGCGGCATTAATTACGCGAGAAAATGATAACACAATTGTAGTAGTTTTTCCCATGTGTTTAAGACAAACTTTTGGTTGTAAAACTCTTCTTTATGTTATTTCCTAACACGTGGTAGAAAGAGTATACTTCTGACGAATATGTTGGAAAAATAACGAAAACATTTGACGTTTTACTAGGAATACTTGAAATTATCTAAAACAACTTAATGTAATCTCAAACTCTATTTTAATTAAAAAAAAAAGAAAAGAAAAACCATAAAATAAAAGCAATAGTCTTCAATGTCGACAATTTTAATTTCCATTTTTAATTTACAATTTGACGTTGATGTTAGAAGTATAAAACCAACAACATTGCAATAATGTCATTTAAAAATTACGGCAAGAAGTCTCGGTACAGGACGATAAAGTTTTTTGTTTGAATTTCTTGTTTTCATTTTCTATTTAATTTTGCATTTTAAGTAATTAGATAATTTTTTCCCTTCCACTAAGTATTTCAAAAGTTTTATATATAAAAGTGTATTTTTAAGTTTAATTAAATTTTTTTTAGTATCTTTTCAAAAATACAAATAAAATTCAAGTTTCAATTATAATTATAATAAATAACTTTCAGAATTTCTATTAACTTCTAGATGGGTTTCTGTTATTCTTAAAATATAAATGGGATTGAAATAAAAGCTTTGATTTCAGTAACAAATCGACACCAATCTATTTACTACCTTGTTCAAGTCGTTCAATCACTTGTATTTTTTTGCATTTGGTTATATTCAAGAAAAAAATAAAATGCTTATTGCTAACCAATTTTTAAATACCTGAATGAACCACATTGCTGAAATATTTTCTCAAGTGCATTAATCGATTCCTATAAATCACTTTAACTACTTTATAAACAACTCGAACAACGAACGAACTAGATTTATTGATTCCATTAACAAGCAATTACGAACAATAGGAAAATTTTCGTTTTAGTTTTCCTATCGAAATTCCTATTTCGGTGAAAATGTATAAAAAAAATTTAATATAATAAACTCGTTTATCCTTTTCTTGTTCACAACAATATATTAAAAGATTTTAAAAAACTATTTCATTGTCTTAATGGAATTTATGTATTATAATTTTTTCTATATCAAAGGTAAAAATCGTTACTTTTAGTTTGAAAAGTTTTCTCCCACCTCAGGTGGTAGTTTTTTTCATACAAACAAAATAAGAAAATTTGTTTTATTATTTTCATAAAACAATTGAGAATTGCATTTTTGTTTTGAGCGTAAAATATTGGTATAGATGAAAACTTTAAAGCTTTTAGTAGAAAAGTTGGAAAATTATAAATAAAAGTATACATTTGATTTTACTTGTTTGGTTTATGACGTCGTTAACATACTTGAAACTTGAAAGAATACCTCAGAAAGTTTTGTATTGCATTTGAATTTTAAAAAAAATCGTTTTTTTTGTGACTAGTTCGAAAACTAATTTATCAGAAGTCCGATTAAGGCTATTTCTTAATTTCATACAAATATTCCTAGATTTTAAGTGCTTAAAGTTTGTGTAGTTAATTTTCAACGGTGTGGACTGTTTTATAGTTTTCAATTAATTAATTAATTAAACATTGGAGTGTAAATAGCCAAACATTTGTGTATCTGTTTGCCATTCATCCTGCAGTTTCTCTTCATCCCAAAAACTTTAAGAAAAAATAAGATAAAAAATAAAATAAGAAAAAATTAGTAACCAATGCTGGGGTTCCCCAAGGTTCTGAACTCTCACCAACCTTGTTTCTTTTATACATTGATGACTTACTTATTTCCACAGTGCACGAAATCCATAGTTTTGCTGATGATAGCACATTGCATGCATGCATCACATTGCATGCATTGCATGCAGTTACCACTGATAGAGCGCTGCCAATTGATTCTATCAACAAAGACTTGGATCGTATAATGGAATGGGGTGATCGTAATCTTGTTTCATTTAATCCAACCAAAACCAAACTATGCCGACTTTCACGAATAGAGCGACATAAAAATTTCCCTATTTAGATAAACCATAGGAATTGCGTGAGGTTGAATCAGTTAGACTTCCTGGAATAGATATTCAATATAACCAGAAATGGAATAAACATGTGTTCAACCTCGCTAAATCTGCAATGCAAAAATTCGGTTACTTATTTTAGAGTCGATTTAAAAATTATTTCAATCTCGAGTAAATTTTGCTAATCTTTAAGTCCTTTATTCGTCCATGCATGGAGTACTGCTATCATGTTTGGGGAGGTGCTTGTCAGTCAACAATAAAATGTCAAGACTCTGTACAGAGAAAAGCAATACGGTTGATTGGTAATACCGAACTAACGGACCAGCTTGATTCACCTAGCACAGAAGAAATGTGGCTGAATTGTCCTCTAAGGAAATTCAAATACCCTTCCATCGTGTGCGCAGTATAATCGACTAAACAAGAGCTGCCGAGTTATCGCACCCATTTGTGGTAGAAACACCTCGTTTTAGAACTGTGTCCTTCCAAAACGACTATTTCAGTTGAGTGGTCAAATTGTGGTACTCAATACCCTCCCGATGAATTTTCCCCTCAGGCATTTAAAGAAAATATCCATCGTCATTTAAAACAATTAGTATAGTTATCCCTATATCCCCATTCCTTCCATTTTCCTCATCTCCTTCCTTTATAGATGACAAGGTATCTTTAGATATTCAAAGCGTCTGAATAATGAATATTTCATATTTAGTATGCTTAACATGTCTAACTATTTAATTAAAAAAAAAATCCAATGAGCAAGGCATATACAGTTTTGAAAGCCACACCAAACACTTTAATTAAAAAGAAAAAAACCAGGTGGAAGCAGCAATATTTGTTCACTCTGATATTGCAAGTAATTTATTCGCATCGTTCGAAATACAAGATACCGGTTCACTAGTCGCTCATCTGCTTGTATATAAGATAAACACCATTGCAATCACAACATATCACAACACAGAGGTAATTTCTTTTTAAAATCACATTGGTTATTTACTTAGATCATTCAAACATTCCTACATATAGGGTGACTTTAATATGAATCTTCGCAATCTCGATAGTGATATTGAAATTGCTAACTACTACTACTATTACTAACTAACTACTAACTAACTTACTAACTAACTACTACTATTACTAACTACTTTGACACTTTTTTTACACTGAGCTTCATGCTACTCAACAAAATACACCGCAGTTATGCTACAAAATATGAGAATAGAGTTTGAACGAATATTATGAGGACCACAAATCTCTTGTTCTTAGTTTTGATTTAAAAATTAAAAAAGCTATGCAAACTTATACATATTCGGTCCTTTAATATGCGTATGAGCAATTTCACGCAAGCTCAGCAAATTTTTAGGAAATTTGGACTTGACCCCTTTTAATTTTGATTACTTTTTGTTAACAGATAGTTTTTCATAAATAAAAAACACTAGTTCTCATAGAATTTTTTTTTCGACCAGGGGTCTTCACAGGGTGCCCCTCAAGTTTTTCGAGCGATTGTAGAAAAACTACTGAATCGATTTTAATTAATGATATGTCGTTGAATAGGTATTAAAACAAGCTTTTTAAAAAAGTACACTGTTAATTTTTTGAAATAAATTTTAACGGTGTAACATAAGAAAAAAACGGTTTAATTGAAGAAAAGATGGCGCTACACCTTTTTTTTTTAAACTTATTTGAAGCTTATTTTATATCTAACAACTTGTGAAAGTTTAGGGCACGCGTTATTTTTTGTTTTAAAGATAAAATTCGTTGTGCAAATGACTGTCGGGAATCAGTTTTTTTTGTTCTAAAGGATTATTATATAATTGGCGTTGTAAACTAAGAGATTTTTTTTTTATGTTAAATATCAAATATTTCATTATTAAATGAGCTTTTTAAAATATTATAAAAATTATATATGTACAATAAAGAATATATGAGCAATTTCAGCATAAATCCACAGAGGCGCTCATTGCTATGTACATTAAATGAAGCTTATGTGGAGTTTAAAAATAAGTTTCCTGATGTGAAAATAGGATTTACTAAATTCACGTCCCTTTGACCACAAGAATGTGTAAAATTATCCCAAGGAGTTCATAATGTGTGCGTGTGTACCATACATCAAAATATAAAATCAGTGATTCAACACTCTAAGATGTCTTGGATTACTGATGCTGCTTTCCAAAATTATAAAACATTAATTGACTTTGTTTCATGTGGTGAATTAACAGAAGATTGTCACACTTTGAAGTGCAATGAGTGTTCAAAAAAACTTCAACAACTGAAATAAAGATTACTAAATGATTTTGACGTTAAACGAATCCTTCAAGTCAAATATCAACAATGGAATACCACTGATCTATGCAATTTGGATACTTTAATAGAAACCACCTAACTAGCAAACTTACTTCTCAATTTTGAATTATACAAGTTTTAGCTTCAATAAAGCTTCTAAGTGGAAGCTAGTTATATTTTACTTCTATAAAGTTTCGATACAACTTCCACAGAGAAGTTCTCCCCACCACCGGAATGAAAGCTTCTAAAATACTTCTATATTTAATAATAGAAGCTTTACCGAAACTTATCTACAGATCACTAAATAAAGCTTCCGAAAAAAGGTTATAGAAGCTATAGTTGTCATTAGGATTGTAGTTGTTTTGGTTGTAAATGTTTACAGATCTTATAGAGGCACAGCTGTCATAGTCTAAAAATAGCTTCAATATCTGAATTGAAATATGTGAAACTGACGGAAGCTATGTTATACCCGGGGTTATATTTTTATTTAAAAAATGAAACACTTAATTTTTGTTTATTAAAGATGTAAGAACTTGTTATTTATTTATTTAATTTAACTTCGATTTTAATTTTAATTTACACTTTTATTTTATTGAGCTATTATTATTATATTACACTGCTTTATAAATTTTTATTTAATATAATTCAAGATTTAGATTACGTTTTCTAGAACTTTAATTTTTTAAGCTTAACTATTAATTTTTATAACTATTTCTTGAACACTGTGTTTTTACAACATATATTAAATCTGATATTTTGTGTGTAGAACTCAAAGACTGGATTGCTTACTTAAACTATTAGACTTGAATTATTCAACTGTTAGACTGTTTGTCTTCACTCAATTACTTAAACTATTTTGTTGAACTCTATCTTTAAAACTACTTTTATTTTCTTAAAAACTAAATCTTATATACTAAATTTTGATTTTATTACATTAAAGAAAACAACAAAAACAAAATAGGAATAATTCTATTAAACATTATATTTTGGGAAAAAGATTTGTCGGAGATTATACAAAAAGAAATTATGCAATATTGTAACTTATTTCTAAGAAACAGAGAAACAGAAACAGAGAAGTGTGAAATTAGCATGAGAAATATTAATGTTATAGTTATTTTTTGTTTGAGAAGGTTTATTTGGAAAACATGTTGATTCAATATTTTAAAATGATATGTGAATTGAAAAGGATTGTCGGCAAAAAATAAAAAGACTTATTCTTAGTATGAACTAAAATTGTGATAACTGATATTATTTATTAGTTTTATCCTTTATAAAACTATCGGCTAGAGATTAAAAGAAAATTCTTAGTAACGACTAAAATTGTGATAAATGATAATATTTTATAGTTTTATTCTTTATAAAACTATCGGCTAGAGAAGAAAAGAAAATTTCAGTTTTGAAAATGTGTTTAGAGAAAATTTATTGGTGTGTGAAACTAATATTGCGATTTTAGAAAGATTTAGAGTTTGTAATTCTGGGAAATAGTGATCGAAAATGGGTAATGAAAAATACGGCACAACAGCTATTGCTTCTATTATTTCATCTAAATTTAAATGTAGAAAATATAGTTTAGTTCAAGGCCTTAATTGTTATGGAAAAAGATATGCGACATGTAATTTCAATGGGTTTATACGAAATTAGGTGGTTTTTGTTTTTTAATCTATTATTTAGACTTATTTTGCACAATACAAAATATTTTTTATTTAGAGTCTTCAAATAGACAAAAAAACCAATTAGCATCATAATCAACTAGACTAGAGAATTAGAATCAAAAATCAACTAGAGTGGAATAGAGAATATTTGAAGTTTTATAAATAATGGTATGTAGGTATATGAATTTTTTTTACATTTCTGAGAGCCAAAATCGTCAGGAAAAACTGAGGCGATACAGAGTTTCGTAATTTAGTCACTCTATTAAAATAATTTAAAGCAAATAGATGGGTGCGATATATCGTTGCTTTTTTTGTTATTGTTTTATATTTACATAACATTTTTAAAAATTAAATGCGTTCATCAGCACCTTAGTACGCATGTTGTTGTGACACATATTAAAAATCCAATTACCAAACTTTTTATTTAAATAAAAAATATTGTTCAAATAAAGGTGTAAGTACGCTAAAAGTTAATGATTGAAAAAATATAACCCCTTAATGTTGCTATACCTAAAATCTTTGAACTAATAAAACAAATGGAAAATAAATTTTTCAATATTCTTTTACGTCTATCAAAAAGACACAAAATATTTTAAGAACGTAAACCTCAGATTTTGATTTCATCTTTAAAAAACCCATTGAAGTTACATGTCACATAGCTTTTTCCATAAAAAAAAAGCCCGTGAATATTATACTACATTTTCTACATCTAAATTAAAAAAAAAATTCTATGGAAGTCTCATGGGTCTTATAGAAGCTATTGTTATTGTAACTATTATCAAAGAGATTTATTGTTTCTTAACATTTAAATTAGCCGATTGGATAGCGTGCAGGACAAACGATCGAAGGACCAAGGTTCGAAACTTGATGCGACCGTAAACAAAAACTTAAATTTAAACACTATATAATAACGTAGCAATAACAATAATTACGTTAAAAAGTGTAGATATATAAAAAACATTGTAATATTTTTGTCACACTTTTTAAAAGTTTCTATAAGACTTTTAAAGATTACTTAAAACAAGCTATTAGACGAACTTTACCGAAGCTATAACTTGTGAAACCATAAATTCTATTCAGCTTGCATAACTGCTTACATAGGACCTCACCGAAGTTATTTCCGAAGTATTTTACAAATTATAACTCCGTTAAAGGCGGGGAAAGTTCTCCAAATGGCCTTTATCGAAACTGCTTAGAAATTTTAAAGAAACAATGAAGGTGGGGAAGTTAGTTTCGGTAAGACTGTTTAGTGTTTTAAAAGAAATTAAAATGGTAGTTGGGTGTAGAAGAATTTATGATAAAATTTGTTTACCGTTTACAACTTTTCATACCACACAACTTTATAGCAAAACAGCAATCTACATTTATTGAGGAAAGAAAAAAAATTGTGCTTCGGAGAGTGCTTCGTTCAAGGGGATTTTTCTGAACACTACGCCTTCATAATTCAGGACTCGGTTCAAAGTTATCATTATAATAATTCATAAGCTACTATTCATCCATTTGTCATTTATTTTAAAAGTGCTGCAAGTGGATATATACAGCACCGAAGTTTTATACTCATTTCGGATATAAACGATCACAACAGTACTACAGTCCATCTTTTCATTACAAAACTTATTGAATTCATCAGAACGCATATAAATTCTATTATTATGAAAATAATTTATAACACCGACGGTGCACCTTCTCAATACAAAAATAAACATAACCTAATGAACTTATGCCACAATAAAAAAGACTTTAAGGTTGATGCAGCATGGCATTTTCATGATACAAGCCATGGAAAGGGACCTTGCGAGGGGATTGGTTGTGCACTGAAGTGTGCTGCCTACCGTTTTAGTATGAGGAGCAGAGATATTATTGATACACCAAAAACACTTTTCGAATGGGCTTTAAAATGGGAATCTACCATGAACTTTGGATACGCCGATGAAAATGTTTATCAATTAACAAAAGAAAAATTACAAAATCGATATAAAAATGCGATAACTATAAGTGGAACTCAAAAATTTCATTCTTTTGTACCATTAAATACTAAGACAATAATTGCAAAAATGTTTTCCAACTCAAAAGAAACTTTTTAATGTAAAATAAGTAAATAATTTTTAATAACTATATCTATTTTCTTTAACCTACATATATAATTTTGTATGATATTTTAAAAAATTTATTAAATAATAAAATATTTGTAATTTAATGTTAAAATACAATCTTTTACTTTACGATTCCATAATAACATAATACGAACATAATACTTCTCCAGTCAAATGTTCCTAAATAGATTTAGTTATTTATACGGCTTTTATGTTTGCAGTCGAGACTGTCAAATTATTTTTTATAAGAGTGACAAGTGATTACTGAAAGTGATAAATAAACATTTCATTTTTTTATGCCATCTAATACAAAGAAAATAATTGCAGAAGTGTTTTCCTATTTAAAAGAAACTTCTGTTTGTAAAATAAGTAAATCATTTTTAACAATTGTATTTATTTTATTTATTGTACTACATATATATAATTTTTATAATATTTTAAAAAGATCATCTAATAATAAAATATTTGATATTTAACATAAAAAAAATCTCTTGGTTTATAACGCCATTTTTATAATTTTCCTTCAGAACAAAAAAAACTGACTCCCGACAGTCATATGCACAACGAATTTTATCTTTAAAACAAAAAATAACGCGTGTCCTAAACTTTCACAAGTGGTTAGATATAAAATAAGCTTCAATTTAGTTTTAAAAAAAAGGAGTAGCGCCATCTTTTCTTCAATTAAACCGTTTTTTTCTTATGTTACACCGTTAAAAATTATTTCAAAAAATTAACAGTGTACATTTATAAAACTTTGTTCTAATACCTATTCAACGACATATCATTAATAAAAATCGATTCAGTAGTTTTTCTACAATCGCTCGTCAAAATGCACTCACATCACAAAATAACAAAAAATTGAGGGGCACCCTGTGAAGACCAGGTCGAAAAAAAAATTGTAAGAGAACTTGTATTTTTGATTTATGAAAGACTATCTATAAACAAAAAATAATCAAAAATAAGAGGGGTCAAATCAAAATTTCCTAAAAATTTGCTGAACTTGCGTGAAATTGCTCTAATATTTCTTGCTTTCTTGTAGGCACAATAGGTTTCAGGTGTTTTATTTGAGTTGTACGCCTTAAATGCTTTGCGTTTATTTCTCACCACCTCTTCAACTTCCGGCGTGAACCAAAGTTCAGTTTTACGAGTGGTTTGTCGATTTTTAATAAACCGCTCTTTTATGACTTCAGAAACTTTTAGTGCTGATGTGCTAGGATCTTGCTCAACACAACAAATAGTTTTCCAGGGTATTTCTTCATAAAAGTTTTTCAGCCGTTCCCAGTCTGCGCGTTTATAGTTCCAAACGCGACGAGGATTGGCTTTAATTGGTCAAGGTGATGTAAATTGTACTACTGCTGATATTAGTAAATGGTCCGATGATCGCAGGGGTTGGTCAAATTTAGTCTTCGGTGTATCTGGTTCGTTTGTCAAAAACAGATCCAGCAAATTATTATTATGATGTTTATTGTCCGGTATTCTCGTGGGGCATTCTAACATTTGAGTCAAACCATGGTAATCTGCCAGCATTAGTTCAGCTTGTCTTCTTACGTCTTCCTACGTGATGTCTTCCTACGCTTGTCTTCCTACGTGATGTCTTGGGTCTCATATCGTAGGGCGCCTAAAATTGTGCTATCCACAACTTAAAATTTTTCTAGTCGTAGAAATCACATATCCTAGAAAAGGCTGAATTTACTATTAGTATTGGTCCTTTTCATGTCACACGATGGAAGTTGGTGTTACAATCAACTATTACTGCCTGAAATTTGTTCTTGGCAAAAGGAACCACACGTTTTATATGATGCTATGCAGTAATTAATCGATTATTAAATTTAATAATTAAAAGTAATATTATTTTTCTAACAACTTTTATTAAAAATATAAATTTCAGACGCGTTTCGGATATAAATATCCATCATCAATGAAAGAATTTATATTTAATTTATTTTAATTTATTTTATGCTATGCAGGTTCTTATTTAGTCTGATCGCCCTCTGTACAGAAAGTTAAGGCCTCTAATGGAAATACTGGACACTTTAATTTTTATGATAAGAAAATCTTTAATTATAGCTATTTCTCGTCGGAACGTTTCAACAATATATGACCCACTTGTGCCATATTGCATATTAGTTTGTTAAAAGCTGGTCAAATGCCATCATAACGTTGGTGGTCTTATATTTTTTACGCTTATTTTCGATCCAATAAACTCGACATCTAGTTAATCGTACATTAAGAAATTATTTGCTTAGCCAATTTTTCCAATTGGAAATGTTCAAATTGATCACAAATCTGCATTGCCGCAAGCTGGGTTCTAAATGTACAGTACCAATTAGTTCTATTTTTATGTTGCCTTGTTCAAAATGGTGTTAATCTTCGACAAAGAAAGATCTTTTGTACATTAACACCTAATAAATTCTCCAGTTTTGTGTTTCAGAACATCTCGGTGAGTAATCCACCCAATATTTACAATGGTCTGAGCAAACAACTTTTTCGAAGAGTACTTGACATCCAATTCCAAATATTGTGGAGTAAGGTAGAATTGCTTCCTGATTTTTAATTTGTAGACCTTGAAGCTTCGTCGCCATTTGGACGTAGAGCAAAATTACCATCTGGTATTTGGATGTGCAACTTCACATAATAGAGTCACTACATTTTAAAACAACTTATTATATGAAGAATTCGACATATGCTTTTCTGTGTAGGTAACTGGCGGTATGAAAATCACCTCAGGTTATTTAATACTCCTTGCACTTAGATACACAAAAATGTTTTCATTAATATGTGAGGCTAGAAGTAAAAGCACTTAAACTGTAGAGTAATTCAGAAATTCCACCGTGTGATGCAGTAAGAAGATCATATGCTTTCGCAATTAGCCCGAGAGTAAATTGGTCTGGAACCCACAACTTCCAGACCTCTCCTTTTGGTGGCACGTCACTTACTGAAAACATTACCTTTCTAAATATGTATCCGTTAGTGATACGTAGATCTGGTAATGAACTAGTTACTTCATCAACCATTTTTACTAAAGCTTTTTTAGATGTTTTCCTTGGAAACACTATTGTCTTACCGGCCAAGATCCAGACATATCTGCATCAAATTTGCACAGATTTATTCCTAATAAATTGATCATTCCGAAAACTGATCTATGACTTTCTAGTAAATGCAAAAAAGCTATAAAAGTTAAAAAAAAGGCTTTTCGAAAGTTTAATCAAAACAAAACCGATGAAAACCTTAGACAGTACCGTAAAGAGAGAAATTTATGTCGTAAGTTAATAGATGAAGAAAAACATCTATTTAATAGGAAAAAAGCATCTAAATTCGCAGAACATCCGACTGGTTCACGCAATTTCTATAAAGCCGCAAAGGCTGTCCAAAGCAACTTTTGTAAATCTTCTCTACCGCCTCTTGTTAATAGAGATGTCTCTATCATTGATCCAAAAGAGAAAGCTAATTTGCTTGGGCATTATTTTTCTTTAAATTCTACTTTAAAATAACCTAATTTCCAACCTAAACCTATTTCTAAAGTTTCTTATAAAATGAGGCGGATAATTTTTCGGAAAAACATTGTTCGAAAAATGCTTTTAAAAATCAATACTAACAAGGCAACAGGCCCTGATTTTATTCCTCCGATTATACTTAAAACATTTGCTAGGGAGCTAGCACCAATCCTCACTAAAATCTTCTATTTGTCATATAAGAAAGGAATTTTTCCTGAAATTTGGAAAATGGCTAGTGTACAGCCAGTTTCAAAAAAGGGCAGTAAGACTGATCCTACGAATTACAGACCCATTTCAATTTTATCGGTAGTTGCTAAAATTTAATGAGCTTCTTAGAGTCTTCCAAATTAATTAATGAAAGACAATATGGATTTCGAAAAGGAAGAGCGACGGGAGATTTGCTGTCTTTTGTCACTCATATCTGGAACAAGACGCTTGAAAACTTTGGAGAAACATTCGGTGTTGCTCTTGATGTTTCCAAGGCATTTGACAAAGTTTGGCATAACAACCTTATATGCAAATTGAGATCCTATGGTTTAGACGAGCAGCTTATATCTTGGACACAGAGCTTTATATCTGATCGAAAATTTCGGGTCAAAGTTGACGGTGTATCATCGAATACTTTTTCAACTAATGCAGGAGGAACCTCAGGGTTCCACTTTGTCACCAACTCTTTTTCTTATCTATATTAATGATTTGTTGGACTCAACGGTTCATCCTATACATAGTTTTGCTGATGATAGCACGCTTCATGCGTCTCATGAAGCTCCTAAATTATATACACCCTTAGCGCTTAGTGAGTGTAGGTCAAAATTGATAGATTCCCTTAACACTGATCTTAAAACAATTATGGATTGGGGTATTGCTAACAGTGTTGAATTCAATACAAGCAAAACACAGGTTTGTCATTTTTCTAGGATAACGACACCCAATGCTTTTCCATTAACGTTTGCTGTGGTTTTATTGCTTATTCCATCAGTTTTTTCATAATTTGAGGCACATTGAACAGTCCTAAGAGAATCTTTAAGAACTTATACAATGAACTACTAGGAATAAAAACAGTTTTCGCTCTAGACGACGTTTCCAGAGATAACTGCAAAAACGCATCTTTTAAACCCAAATTAAAGTTAAAATTAGCTTGAGGTAGATGACTTTAGATACCGTCTATTTGTGAAAATGAATACTTGTCCTTTTTCGTGATGAGATTGACTCTTTGAGAGTCCAAGCACAAACATACCTTACCTGGTTTGCGAGCCAACACTACTAGGGAGCTCCAAGACTATTTAACAATTCTTGATGGAATTGTAGGCTCTTTAGAACGCGGTATTAAGCATGTTGTATTTATAACTTCTAATCTCTTTTAACTAGCGTTTGTTTCAAAATATAAAATTAAATATTTAGAAGTTTTGGATGCGGTAATCACTAGGCAACTCGGATAGTTTACGTGTAAGTATTTTTTCAAAACAAATTGAATCCAGTGTTAAAAACGAAACTGAAATCTAGACTAATAGATAACTAAATACCGTCAGTTATTTTATAAACTCCACAATGGTTTATCTTTCGCCATTTCCTCCAACTCGACCCCTGTTAAAATAACAGTTTTATATAGTTTACATTTTTTTAAATATTACAAAATGTTACACTTGTGGGGATAACCTTCATGACCAAATTTTTAAGACGAAAATACGTGTCCTAAAATACAGTTGTGTACACATAAACTTTTTTTAGATCTCATTTCTCAGACCAACAAATACGCATCATATCTAAGTAATGGTTCCTAATTAAGATTAAGAGTGCTTCATTGACTAATGAATGTTTCGTTGACTGGTTTGCTTAGCAAATTCCAATTGAGTTCATTCATTACCAATAAAACAGTTCAAAACTTCAGTAGTCCACGTTGTGAAAATTATACAGAACGACATTTGATCGATGTTTTATGTTTGAAGTATCGTTTTAAAACGGAAACAACTAGCTTGTTTTTGCTTTTTTAACCATTTTCTTGTCATATGAAAGGCTTTTGGTTTTGTGTAACGAAAATCTTATTTTGTACAAAAATAAACTTCAAAAACTACTCCAATAACACAAATGTATTACATCTCGATTGTATTCATGGTTTACAATTTGATACTAATCCATTGTCACGTACACTAAAAACAAACAAACAAAAAAACACTCATAAAAACATCGAAAAATATAATACAATTTTTTTTTTGTAAATACAAAACTTCCATCGTTCCCGAAAGAATTTCTTACACAACTAAATCTAAACACAACGTAAAGAACAGAAACAAAGTTTTTCTAACCAAAAGCATTAAAGCTTTAAACTTTTTATTTTTAATAAAACAAATTTATATCTCACTTTGAAATTGAAATGTTGCTGGACTTTTTTTTTAAAATTGTTTATGCTTTTTTCTGTTTGTGCTTCTATATGTAACTGCCGAAGTGTACGACAAAATAAATAATATAAATATTGAGAAAAAACGGGACAAGACTTTAATAGATAAAAAAATAATTGAATATTTTTTATTTAAGTTTTTTTTTAAAGGAAATGAAAAAAGCTTTATACTCGAAGCTTAGAAGAAAATTCATTCTTTGCATATAAAGTATATTATTTTTTTGTGAACGGGAAATATTTTCTTTTGTAAGATGTGGTTATGTTGTGATTTATTTTTTTTTAGTTTCAACTGCAAGTTTTTTTCCAGGATTTTAATATAACTTATATGTTATCATCCACAAATAGTAAAAAGAGAATATATTTATATTTGTATTGGTACTCAACAGACAAAACAAAGCTTAGATAAAAAACTAGATAAGAGTCAAAAAACGATTAAATATTAATGTAAAAATACTATGAACATATAAATCAAATAACTTTCTCCTCCACAGAGTTATATAAAATATATGTTAATTTTTAAATAACAAAATTTCAAACCAAATCAATTATTAATAATCCTAATTTGCGTAAAAACTTCAATTGGAAATCAATCTATTATTTAAACGTTCAAAAATAAATTTTTATAATTTTCAAATTGTCACAATATTTTTGAACCCAAATCAATTTGATTTCAATTAAAAATGTTATAGATTTTTGTATTTTCTGAGTGTCACGTTTGTGTTACCTTACAATTTTTAATCCCTTAGTTTTTAGAAGCTTTTCAATTCGTTTTAACAGAAAATTGGTAACGTTTCTGTCAACGATGTTGCTCAAATCTTCATTTTACATTTCTATTTAATGCTTTAGTCGGTTAGTGCAAATAATCGAAACCTCAAGACTCCATATTGATATAACAGATCAGAAAATAACTTTGAACTTCCAAACATTAAAAACCACACCACTATAAGCATAGATGGGCTCTATTTAGTCAACGATAACCACCTCAATTTTGGTTATGAATTATTCCTTGAATGGGTTATTCGACAAAACGAACCTTCATATAATCTTTGTGTGCGTTTTAAATCATTGAGAAAAGCAGTGGGTTACATGAACGTGGAGTATGTTACTATCTCTATTATTGGCCATTACATTTCAGTTTTGCTTCTTTACCTCAAAAATTCAGCATGAGTTATATTTTGTCATGTTCTAACACATTCATTGTTTAGTCGTCCATATAAAAAAGCCTTAAAAATCATTACATTAACAAGACTTTTATGATAACACTCCTAATAGGAATAATTAGAGTTGAAACTGACTAAAATTTCTTCAAGTAGGCACACAGGCTTTGTAACATTAGTTGGTCTGTTAAAGAGAATGATGAAACAGCAGTTTTAGATGTATTTTTTGAAGTGAAAATTTCTTAAGGCGCGTTGTGCGATTTCCTATGGAGGAAAATTTATTATTTTAATCATCGTCACGCTAAATAAATTTTAAATATAAAATAAATATTAAAAGAGAGTGAGATAAACTGTAATCATTTGTAATTTTCTTATTTCTTATGCTCATTTTCTTGATTTATAATTTTTTTTTCTTTTTTATTGGATTTGATTTTTTTTCGGTTCAAGTATAAGCGTGGTATAGTATGTAAAAATTTTGTTGTATTTAGACGATAAAAATTAAAAACATAGCTATTTCACAGTTTTTAGTTTTCACTTCTGTTGGCAGTCCTCAAGACTACCCTTCATTTTTAATACAAAATGTCTTAGAGGAACACATAAGCCGTAAAATACTGAGTATTTTTTCAATCTGAGCCAATAATGTCAGGCTAATAATGTGGCGGCGAAAAAGAAACTATTGTATTCTTTCTTGGTCACAACAGATAGGGATTTGAACCTTCTTAATTTTTTATCACTTTAAACTTTATTTTGGCCCATTTCCTAAATTATTCAAAATTTCTAAAAACAAATTGGTTTCTTCCAATAACATATAAACCCAAGCAAAAACAAGGAATGCTTCATCTGGTTTTATTTAATTTTTTTAATATCTCGATATTACGAGAAATGAAGAAAACCTTGCTATACTGGCTCATGCGTTACAATTTTTTTAATTTCTTTTATGCGCAATGGGATTCCAATATGGCGCTCGAGTGAATACACGCGTTTGAATTATCTGTCAAAATTATTTAACTTTAATCTCCGATGTTTTTTGTTATTTAATCTCGGTGCTCTGTTATTTAGGGTTTCGTTTTTTATACGGAACACTATTGGTGAGAGCAAAACGTGTTTTTCACATTATATCGATTATCTCGTAAACTATAAATGCTATGGACTTGAAATTTGGCGTGCGTATAAAACTAATCTGTCCACATGAAATGACGGATACAAATAAAACTAAAGTGGTTGTCGTTTGGTTTACAGGGCTGCGATGTGAGACCTTTGAGAAAATACATTTTTTTATAGATTCAAGTAGGGTATCATATGAAAGGGCTTCATTTCAGTATTCCATAAAAATTTATTTTGGAATTTTACACCTCACCATTTTTGTATAATTTTGAATAATGACGTTTTTTTCGCGTTTTCTTACCTCGATTAGCTCCGAACCTATCTGATCGAAAATTTTCAAATGTACTTGGAATGATAGAAAAATTAGTACGTTTTTAATAAACAAAAATCCCAGCGGCAGGTATATCCGCTAGAAATAGGTAGATTTCGGGGTCAGACGGTTTTGTGTCCAAATAAAATTAGATAAGTCAGATTAGTTTAAATAAAAAATATAAGTAGAAACAGAATAATTCAAAAAAATTATCGAACCAAATTAAATACATTATCCGAACTAACGCCATCAATACAATTTCGGAACAGTTTTATTTAAGTTGGTTTAAACTACTTTTAATAACATATTAAATCCACCAAAGATCAAATGAACTACGTCACAACTACAATTATACCATCACACATAATTTATAATCAAACATTATCAAACAATTTTATTTCAAAATCATCTTTTGTTGTTGTGTTTTTTTGTTCTTATTTAATCTTTTTTCAAACGGTTACTCAGTAAAAAAAAAATAAAAACAAAAGAGATTTTGATAATTTTTCTATGGTATTAAATGGCTTGATATTTTTTTGCAAGGGCTTCATTATAACGCTTATAAAAATGGAACCTTTTGGGTTAGAAAGCTGAAATTTTTTGAGGCTATAGTTTAAAAATATGCTTAAAAGTTAAGATGAATTTAAATAACATAAACTGAAACATGATGAAAGCATTGCCTTTTGCGTTTGTGTTCATTTCAACAGCCCTAGGGTCTCAACCGTTAGACTTGAACTATTTTTTTTGAAAATTTTGGAAAGATTTATATTTTATATACGTGAAAAAAAGTTTTCAAATATGAGCTTGGCCATTTCAGCTAGATCAAGGAGAGCAAAGTTTAGTAAATTTTTAAAACAGCTGATTTTTGAAGAACCTGAAACGCCAAGGTTGTCATCTGGATAAAAATGATAAAAAAAGGTTCAAATATTCAATATTTTTAAATTTTATTAAAATATTATTGAAACGGAAGTTATAGCGCCCTAGATTATTCGACTTTTTAGGCTCTAGCCGCTTAACCGGTAGCCGGATATGTCCTAGACATTATTTGCCGAAACATACACAGAAAATTATTTTGGTGTAGGTCAAAAAATGCGACCGTGAGAGTGCCGCTAAATTCCGTTATACCTCATATCGTTATATATATATACATATATATATATATATATATATATATATATATATATATATATATATATATATATATATATATATAGTATATATATATATATATATATATATATATATATATATATATATATATATATATATATATATATATATATATATATATATATATATATATATATATATATATATATATATATATATATATATATATATATATATATATATATATATATATATATATATATATATATATATTATATATATATATATATATATAAATATATATATATATAATTTTTTTTTTTTTTGTTTTTCCGTCTCCGCTTATCACATATAGTCGTTTGGCATCAAAATTTTTCCGAAATTCCGAGATGAAGCCCATTACAATAGGTAGATTTTTATATGAAATCTACCTAATATAAAAAAGTGTCATATTTCCATACTTAGATTTATTAAGGGGGTGGAAATGAGGAGGAGTAAAAACACTATTTAAAATGTGGTCAAGTGAAAGAGTGTGGTCATTTGAAAGAGCACTTAATTTAAAAAACAAAGCAATTTTTTTTAGAATTTTGCGATGCCCAGTTTTTGAGTTATAGTAAAAAAAAGTGCGACTTTCAGACCATCCCCCCCCCCCCTACGTTCCGACACTGATTGACAGAAAAATTTGAAAAAATTCACAGAGTTAGGAAATTTGCTAAATTTTGTACGAAAACTCTTGCGAAGTCTCCAATAATTATATTTCTGTGTGTTTAGAGGACCGGGGTAGAGGGGGTTAAAAAAAGGGGTGTCATTTTAAAGAGCATCTAATTTGGAATTCGTTGCAATTTTTTTAGAATTTTGCGGTGCCCAGTTTTTGAGTTATTGTCAAAAAAGTGCAAAATCCAGACCGTTCCCTCCCATACGTTTCGACACTGATTGACAGAAAAATTTGTAAAAATTCACAGAGTTGGGAAATTTGCTAAATTTTGTACGAAAACTATAGCGAAGTCTCCAATAATTATATTTCTGTGTGTTTAGAGGACCGGGGTAGAGAGGGTAAAAAAAATTTTTTTTGACCCAAGCGAGTGGGGTGTCATTTGAAAGAACATCTAATTTGAAATTCGTTGCAATTTTTTTTAGAATTTTGCGGTGCCCAGTTTTTGAGTTACTGTCGAAAAAGTGCAAAATTCAAACCGTCCTCCCCCTCCATACGTTTCGACACTAACTGACAGAAAAATTTGGAAAATTTCACAGAGTTAGGAAATTTGGTAAGTTTTGTATGATAACCTTTCGACGATGACTGACTGAAAAATTTGAAAATATTCACAGAGCCAGGAATATTGGTAAATTTTGAATGAAAATCATATCGAAGACTCAAATAACTATATTTCTGTGGGTTTATGGGATGGGTGTGGGGAGGGAAAAAAACCATTTTTGACCAAAATGAGTGGGGTGTCATATGAAAGAGCACTTAATTTAAGAAATGTTACAATTTTTTTAGAATTTTGCAATGCAGAGTTTTTGTGTTATTGTAAAAAAAATATTTTTAGTATGTAGCCTTTCCACCCCCCTAAATTTCAACACTCGATTGAGCGAAAAAATAATCAAATTTAATCCATTTACAAGCTGGTGTAATTGAATCTTTTTTAAGTTACCAAAAACATCTATGGATAAGATTTAACCTGAATTAACATTTTTTTTGCCATTTTTGATCAATGTAGATTTGATTGTAATTTACTATTAACATTTACAATTTAACATTTATTTTGTTATGTGTCTATGGTCTGAAAATATAAGGACATTACAACACAACTTTTTGTCAATAATTTTTGATATTGTGTTCTTTTACATCCACGGAACCCTTGACGAGCGAATTTTATTCGCACTTGTCTGACTTTTTGTTATTTAATCTTGGTGCTGCTATTAGTAAATTTATCTAGTTGTTTTTGGAACATCATGCAGTTTTGATATGTGATGGGAGTAATTTATACATGTGCTTGACTATCAAACATCATTGTATTAGAAATTTTTGTATATAGCTTAGTTTTATATCGTTGTTCATCGTAGCTATAATTACTCATCACGCAACTCTATTAATATAAACTAGACAATTAAAAGTTCTAGCTGTTAAAGAATCATCCAGTTCCAGCAGTTTTGGTACATCAAAACTTATATGCATGTGTTGTGAATAAATTTTAAATGTGTTTAAGCCATCAGTTATAACTTGAGATCAACGCATTCATTCAATTATATATGAAATCTATTTTTGGTGTGGTGTTGCTCTGTTTGTTAATGAGAAGCTCAAATCAAAATTGATCGGCACATTTGATGATTTGGATGCTGAGGCTGTCTTGGTTCAGGTCCTGGTAGGTGGCAGGAATGTGTTGGTTGTTGTGGCATATCTTTGCAATTGCAATTTTTCGCTCCTTGAGGATTTTTTGTCTCCATACGTTTCTCAGTTTTCTTCTATTGTTGTCCTAGGAGATTTTAATACAAACATTTTAATACAAGCAAATATGATGGGTGCTCTTGAGACCTGCTCTCGTCTAGGACTGAGCATTGTCCATAACAATACGCCTTCGCATTATGCTTATAACTGGCCAGTTGGGTCTTGGATAGATTTTTGCTTGTTAAGCGATATAACTTTACTTAACATTAGCAGTCAGTTCCGAGTGCCTGGCATCTCGGCTCACTCCTTCATATTCCTGTCCCTTAATCTGCCTAAGGTCCTGGTGCCAACCAAGAAATTTTTTCGTGAGTACAATGACATCAATTTTGAGCTTCTCTACAACGAGCTCTCGCTTGTTGATCGGACCTCTTTCTACAGCTGTACAGACTCTGACACAATGCTTACCGTTCTTAATACCTATCTGCGTAATGTCTTCGAGAGATACGTGCCTGTTCGTTCCTATACGAGTAGTCCACCTCTGTCTATCAGTATTTCCCCTGATATGGTTCACGTTCGTTATCTATACGTGACTTTTCATATAAGGCGTATCAGAGAGACCCCTCTGAGACTGGTTGGAAGTTTTTTTGTACCTATAGAAACAGGTTTAGGTCTATGGTCAGAAAAGCTAAGTTGGAGCTTCGCTCTCGGATTTTCTCTAATGTTTCTTCTACCAAGGACATCTGGTCCAAGCTTAGGCACATTGGTGCGCTTTATACCAAACTTGACCTTTCTCTCCTGAGTGTGCAGCACCTGAATCGGTTAAACTGGACATTTACATCAATTAATTCATATCCTCCCCTTCCACGCTTCGATATGCTCCTTCCGGAAAGTCCTAATGCTTTTTCCTTCCGCTCGATCACTAACTCTGAGGTTGAGATGGCGTTTTATGCTCATTCATCAAATGCTGTGGGGTCGGATGGTATTCCTTTCAAGTTTTTAAAGCTTATTTTTTTTCTTATTCTGCCACATGTTTGTCATCTTCTAAACTTCATTCTTATGTCATCATCCTTCCCTAGTGGTTGGAAGTTCTCTAATATTACGCCACTCCCTAAAGGAGCTACGAACGAGTTTCGAACAATTAGTGTCCTTCCCACATTGTCCAGGATTCTTGAGAGGCTCATCAATGATCAAATACTCAAACATCTTACTTCTAACAAGTTGTTGTCCGACCATCAATCTGGTTTTAGGAAACATTATAGTACTACTCACACGTTGGTTGATATCTCTGACCGTTTACGCCGCAACAAGGAAGGTAAGCTGATTAGTCTTCTTCTCTTCCTGCACTTTAGAAAAGCCTTCGACTCCATCGATCACGCGTTGCTGGTTTCTAAACTTAAATCCACGTTCTTTTTTCATTCAGTGCCTGTAACCTTGTTTTTTCTTACTTGTGTGATGATAGGTCACAACGTGTTACTTCAGGCATGTCTGCTTCTAGCTCTTCTCCTATTCTCAAAGGTGTTCCTCAGGGTTTAATTTTACGCCCTCTTCTTTTTTCGCTATTTATCAATGATATGACGTCCCTTCCCTGTCATTCGATGCTTCACCTCTTTGCGGATGACGTTCAGCTGCTCCATGCTTGTCCACAATTTGACATCCATCGCTGTTTTCTTGAAGCTAATGCTGACCTCAAACTAATATCGGACTGGGCTGTCTAAAATAGGTTGGTTCTTAACCCGCTTAAGTCACAGGCCATGCTAGTTAATTGCCCCTCATCGCTCTATAATCATGGATTGACTATCAAGACCGGTGATACTGTGATCCCTTTTGCTACACAGGTGAAGAATCTTGGCGTAATTTTTGATAGCGATCTTTCTTGGAGACCTCATACTAATAATGTCATTGCCAGAGTTGTTGTCATCTTGAGAAGGCTTAGTAGCCTGAATCATTTCCTGCCTGTGCATATTAAAAAATGACTTGCTCATGTACTTATCATGCCTTTGTTTGATTATGGTATTGAAGTCTATTCTGGCTGCACCCTTGAGAATATCGGATTAATAAAGAAGTCCTTTAACTGGGTGGTTCGCTTCGTTTATGGCCTTAAAATCAGACAACACGTTTCTGGCTTTGCTATAAAGTTAATCGGCACATCATTTAACGATCACATTAGAATGCGACTCCTTCTTCTCTTCTTTAAACTCTTCAAATATGGGTGTCCACCCTATTTGACGAAATGGTTTACTTTTGGTTCACCCTTCCGTCCATAAGCTGTTACACCTGTACTCTGTCGTACTCGTTTAGAACATCTAAGCTGTTTAACGATCTTACGCAGGAGCTAAAGCGCTTCAATATGTCTGTCTCTAGTTTTAAACCAAAGCTTCTCATCCTTATGGACCGCTCTGGTACTGCCTAGTCTGCCTGTATTTGTCGCTATTGCTTCCGTCTCAAATTGCTTGCCTACATGTTTTTCTGACGATGGTCTTGTAATATTTGCGTTGGTGCTCCTTTTTTCCACTTCCTTTCCTACTTCCTTCTCCCTTTCCTTCCTACCCTATTTTGACAACTACTAAACTATTAAGCCAGTAGGCCTATAGCTAGCATCCATCTCTCCCCCTTATATTTATCGTGTACTTTTGTTGGCTATGATTTATGTAGAGGGGTATGGTGGCTTAATTTGACTCTGGTCTACGCTGTCGTTGATTTGTATTCTCAAGTATTTTTTTTATATTAATATTTATTAAAATTATTTTTTTGTTTTTTTTTTATATTTATAGTATGTATAGTAAAGTTTAGTATGTATAGTATGTATAGTTTAAGTATAATTTTTTTTTCATTATGGCTCCTGCCGTTAATTCGTTTTTCGCTCTGGGCAATACATTGGGCCTCGGTCTGTTTGCCGTCATGTACAAAGTAAATAAATAAATAAAAATAAATTAATGGATTATTATTACATTTAACATATTTTCTAAATTTTGTGTGATACTAGTGGTGATGATATGATTGGCTAGATATGTATTGAACACCGTGCGTTCCTGATAATGAAACTAGAATCAAAAACATCCGAGGATTTACGTGCCTTGAGATTAAAATTCCAACCAGGCTCAGTATGTGAGTTCGATAATGCCTCCTCGGTCTATCACAAATGCTGATTTACATGACAAAATTTCAAAATGAAACGGACTCAAATGAACCGAAACAAGGAACTTGACGACTTTAAAAGCCAGAGGAACCAGGACCATCAGCACCACTACACAAATATAATTAATAAATTAAAAAAAGGTTTCACTCATTCATTTTTTCTAATATCTCCAAACCATTCTGCTTCTACATTAGCCATCCTGGTGACTAAAACTACTTACGTCTGCAAAAAAAAATCGTTGAAGAAGAAGGGTTGCTTCTTAACAGGCGATATGTTGAACAATAGTAATATAATACTACTTATCAGTTATTAAACCAAAGGTTCAACAGACGATTGTTGAATATTAATTATATTTAATTCAATTGTTGCACCAATGGTTCAGTCAGGCGATTGTTTGATACGAATAGTATTACAATACAACAAGCAATCGTTGCGCCAAAAGTCACAGACAATTGTACAACAATGATGATATACCAATAATATACACCAATCGTTGCTTCAAAATGAATATTTGGTGATAAAACATAAAAAAAATATTGTTGCACGTTGTAAACGTCATGAGTTCATTACAGGCATTATAAAATATGTTGTTCCCTTGCATTTCGTTTTGTATTGTTCAAGCACACAACATGAAAATTAATAACAAGACGACTAGCTTTCGAAAAACAAGTCACTATAAAAGAATGTATTCAATTGATTAGAATGAAAAATTGCTTTGAAAAGTGAAAAATTCGGAACAAAGACTTATCTCAATTCTAGCTCGGGGGTTGAACTGGCGTCCTTCTGGTTCTGACCATAGTCTGACCAATGTTTACCATAGACTCTGGTTTACGGTATATTTTTTAACACCCTCGATCAGCGACGAGATAAAATTTGTTTTTGGATGATCGACTTAACTTCACAATTTTTTACTTCAAATCTAGTGCAACTTTTTATATTTTTTATATTTTTTTTGACACTACGAACACGTTTACCGTTCTTAATACTTCAAATAAGTTGACATTGAATGAAAAGCATTATGAATCTACGAATATGTGATACAAATCCCAACTTGTAGGGAATGGCCACTAACCAATTTAAATTCAAGATTTTATTAAAATTTTCATTTCAATTTTCAGCAATGGATCCGACCAAAAGTTGTGCCAGTTATGGTTCGTCATAAAATAAATGGAAAAAAGACGTAAAAAAGGTTAAATATTATAAAATTAAAACTTATTAAAACTAATTATTCTAATTAAAAAGAAAATATGATGAAACTTAAACCTTGGTTTAAAATGGTTTGGTGTATGATCCATGGGATTTTCACAATATTTTCCCACTCATTTGTCTCGCATTTTGGGTTCTGTTTAATTTTTCCATTGCCGTTTAGATGTATCATCAATTATTCCTCTTTGCATATGATCTTAGGATTACTGTTGTTGCGTACTTCTGACAATCAAGTGTTGTTCTTGAATTTGTCCCACTATCAATATTGTACATCAAAATCAACGGGGTAGCAAGATTTTTGTAATATGTTATTTTCGTTATTATTAAATATTTTATTATTAATTGTGATACATTTGTGTGATTGAACTTGACGTAGAGTACATCATGATGTGCTAAGTGAAAAAATCTTGGGAAGGGCTGCAGCACGACGGTTGAACTGCCCATAAAACCTGGGTGGTGTTTCATGCACGCTTAGTTTCCATTTTTTATTTTATTTAAAATTTCTTGAGTGTAGAGGTTGCACTAGTATTCACGCCCACTAGAGCTAGCACAGTGTGAATGTAGGTAGGCGTGGAAGACCAACTGGTGGACCTGCACGGTCTACCAAACCTCCCATTACAAAATGAGGCGTCCATTTGATCACCATTTTGTACGATACAATTTAAGTGTAAAAAAATCAGATTTCATAAAATATAAATACTTGGCTTACATATAACAAATAATATTAATTTTGCATAATTTTCTGCATAACATGAAAAATAAATTTAGATATTAGTAGGCCGACATCAAAAAGGGACAAACAAAAAATAATAAATAAATTTAATAAATTTTTTGAATTAAAAAAATTAATTATTAACAAACGAACTTGTTTTTTGTTAATGTTCTCATTAACTTTCAAAAAAAAAATTTCTTTCGCACATAATTTTAGATCGAAAAAAAAAATATTCTTCAATTTTTACGAAAGTCATATTATTTATTAATTTAAGTCATATTTATTTATTAAGTCATTTTATTTATTTTGATTGGCTTTCATTTTTCATATGACTTTGAACATACAATGGCTTAATTTCTGATTATATATATTAACCTACTACTTACCTAAACAACATCACTATAGTATTGTTACAGACATTTAAGAGTAAAACTTACCAAAATAAAATATCTAGCAAACAAGATGTATTTTCTCTAAAGTCTACCACCTTAATGATTTCTTTATCATTAAGGTCACGAACTCTCTCCATCACCATCCACAAAATTTCATAAACCAACAGCAAACAAACTGAGACAGCAAATCAAAAAAAAAATAACATTCAGGACCGGATGAAGAAAAAATTTAAATAAAAAGACGATCAGTTGTATTAAATCAATTTATTCGCGTAGAGGAAAGTTGTTTACAAATTAATTTTTACTGGAAAATAGCTTCGTAGCATGTTATTGAAGAATCAGTAACAGTTGTTCGGGAGACCCCCACCATTTTGTCAAAATTTGAAATGAATTCAGATCTTCCATTTTAACCGTTAACCTGGATCATGTACCAAAGTTTCGTCAAAATTCTAGTCGTTTTTGTCAATTCGGAATGAGGCAATTTATTAACATCAAGAACTTGGTTGCCTCTACAACATAGACGACCGAGAGACACACACACTCAACATCTCATAACTCTTTTTTAAAGACCGGCTAAAAGTATGAATTTTGTCAACTTTAATAATAACAAATTATCAATTTTATGATATTCTGAAGAATTGACTAAAGTTAATTTCATTTTTAAAACGTCGATTTTTCCACAAACTGATTTTAATAGTTCACACCTCACCATCACACTAACTTGGAACTAACATTTACATAAATTTAAAATAATTTCGTTTAAGCTTAAAAGCTTATGTTTTTACCATCAATCGCAATTTTTCAATCACTTTGCCTGAAAACACAAACATCATTTAAATACAATATATTTTCAGAAAAGCCATAATTCCTTTTTTTTGGAAATTACCTCAAATAAAAATTGCAAAATATGTTTATATGTTTCTACAACACTGAAAGGTTAATTAATTTTATGCTCCGCTTATTTATTTTATTATGGTTCAGTACCCAATTTCGTGAAATGTTACGAATTGGAAAAAAAATCATTACTTTTAATTCTTTGCATTTTCTATATATATACACGACATTTTAATTCATTTATCGTCATTTCATTGTTTAAAATAAATATTAAATTTTCATAATTTTTTTTAAAAATAAGTGGGATGATTTTTGAGAACTGTATATACCAGTTACGATCAGTAAGCCAACACAGATGTTTTTGATGCACTATTTGTATATATTCATCCAATTTCCATTCAAAACTAATTCTGATACATTATTTGTAGTACAAGCAAAGTTTTTTTTGCGATATACAGAAACTAGCAACTCATAAATCCTTGTTTATTTAATTTGAGTAAAATCAATAATAGAATTTCTTGTTTGCTTAAATATTTACAAATCCCAGCATCTAATAAATGTTTGTTGTGGATTTATAAAGCCAAGGTGCCGACAGTACGTTTAACTAATTAATATAAGCTCAGATTATTTTTTTCATTATAGTAACCGCTATGGTAATTTTTTAGATAACCTTTGAAAATGAACGGTTCATCTTAAAAATACAAGAGGGTTGCAGAGAAAGCCTTCAATTTGAACCCTTGTATACGTAAAACCCAATAACTAAAACAATTTTCCCAAAATGTATCGTAGAAAATAGAAGCAAATCAAAATGATTTTATTGCATTATTTTGTTGCAAATCGAATATTTTTTTTCCATTTTCAATGCAAAAACGTTGCAAGGAAAACTATTAAAAAAAAAAGAAAATGGGAAAAAGAAAATGGAAAAACATTTTTAAATTAAATGAAAATAAATATATATAGTTAGTTTTTTCCTCTTTAGATAACTATAGAACTTGTACCGTTTCCAGATAGGGTTGTGTTTATTGAAATGAATAGTTTTCATATGGGATTAGAATCGATTTTAGATTCTACAAAAATATCGTTTAAAATGTTGAAGGAATAAATGTATGTACGAGCACTTGGGAGTTTAAATTGAAATTATTTCGTTTGATATTGTGTTGCCTGGGAATATTTGATGTTTGCTTAATAGTTTAATTTTGTTTTATGCAGTTTTAACTTTTGACAGCCAATTATTAATGAAATTATGTAGAGATGGGGCATATATTAAACGAATTCGATTTTAATCCGGCAGGTGTCAGGAAGTATCACCATACTGACTTTTAACACTTTGTTTTCAAAGATTTTTGGAAGTATACAGATTTCGTTTATTAATTAGTTTTGCTGACTTTGATAAAAGATGGAGATTTATATAACAACAAACTGATTAATTTTTGAACGATAAGTAGAGAGGGTCATCCAATCACCTGTTTATTTAAAATCTCAATAACATCAGTTTCTTATAATTAATTTTGATTAAACTAGGAGTATATGCTAAGAGTTTGATTTGTTACAGTTTTGAAATTCAAGTTCCGGTTTCTCGCTACCGGTTAAACATTTTTTTTAGTTTTTGTATTCTTTAGCTCACTTTACATTCAAAACATTTTTGTTTCTACAGCTGTGGTGAAGTTAGCCGATGCATCAGCGTCGCAATATTTTATATGGGGCTTTTCGCCGGTTTTGATTTTGTCCAGATAATAAATTCTGATGAAATTGATAAATATTCAATAGCCGTAAATCAAAAAGAGCTAATGGACAAGCTACTACAGTGTCCGGTAAATATTCAGCTATTCGGTGAGACAAAGAACCTCCTCCGTTAAGTCTAAAATATAATCAAACCAACCTCCCAAAAAGAGGAAACGATGTAGGAATACAACACTCCAGATAAGGCATCCCATTTGAAAACACACAAATGGCAGAGAAGGATCAGCCGAGGCTCGTGGTCTACATCAAATGACACTTTTTGGCTCTAAATCCTTCTGTTTGTCTTTTGCAAGGGTTGTTCCGAACAAATACCAAGGTGGATTATGTGATCATTAACCAAAGACAAAAAGATCAATATCAAAAAGTCAACACCGCGTTCTTGGAGTATGCGCTGAGCATCGTTGTCGTTCCTGGTATTCCAGAGGATCCTAAAAAAATTCCTTCTCGACTGGACAGATACAATCTAGGCATAAACATGCACATGCCCATGCGATGGAAGGTGTACAGTCAATCGAAAAAACCAAAAGTAATTGCTAGTTTTCTCATCTGTGAATTGGCGAGAAATCTGCAAGGATATAAAAGATCTTGATCTTAGCCCATACTACGACATGCCACCGGTCAATTTCGCTCTGGAACAATGTCACAAGAGACAATGCAACCAAAGCGGAAAGCACTCAACTGAAAATGTCAAAGACATTATGCACATTGAGGATAATTCCTCAAATCGTAATGTGACAAATCTTGTCAAACCAAACGAGGAGTCGTCGAACAGGACGTACAATCTGATTGGTGATACGACGGTAACGTCTTCACCCAAAGCCGAAACTGAACCAGATTTTTGTGGAGGTCCGTCCCCGTTATACAGTACGACAGCAAAGTCTAACAACTAATCTAAAGTGTACGTTTGATTTTCTTTTTTTAATATTATGTTTGCTTCTGCTGAATTAAGTCAAGCAATTTTTAAGCAGTATACAAATATTGTTCTGATTCAGGAACCAGTAACAGAGTTAATAAAAATCATATCTTTTATGTGAATTGTAGAGTGCAGGGTGTGTGTCGGAATAGTTAGCCTCGTGCGTGTGCCTATTTCTCGAACTACATATGCTGTATTCTTATATCTCAATGTAGTGGTAAAACTGCCGTTGTTGTTAAAGTTACGGCAAAAATCAAGGCTGTTGATGCTGTGTCGTAATCGACTTTTATTATAGATACCTACGGTATCTATTTACCAAGGGTTTATTTTAAATTCTTAAAATGATACACGAACGTACGAACCAAGTGCTGACTCGTACACAAGAAAGATCTCTAACAAAAACTTACTTTATTTGCAAGACCATGATGGTCATAGGATAATTCATACAAAAAAACAAATTCAAAGAATTTAACAAAAAGAATAATAAAAAAAGAACTTAATTTATTCGTCGCAATGTTGATTTACTCCGTCTTGATGTCAGCAAAAAAAAAACTTTGTGGCTATAATTCTTGGTTTTGGAGACTTTCGTCCTGGTATATCCCTGCCTTTCTTAGTGATACTGTTTCCGAACCACTTCCTCAACCTTATAGCATTAAAATGGAAATTTCGGATTTAACACCGAGTTGCACTGAATACAATGTTTTCTTTGTTGTTCACCCGAACATTATATTTAATTAGTTTTGTTTTTCCTTCTTCCCCATCTACTTTGACCTAATAATTCTTTTCCACTTCATCAAGAATAAAGAAATCCAATGTATGACGACGTTTTTAATTTCTGCTTCACTTATGGCACCAAATGTGTCGAATCACCAAGGAATATTTATTTGAATAAAACTAAATGCCAAAAATTGTTCCTTTTTTTCAATACAAAATAATTCAGTATGATTTTTAAATTTGTGATTTAACAAAAGAAATCTTTAAATTTAGAATTCTTTATCTTTCAATTGTACTCACGATTTCGGAATATGTGTTTATTAATTACTACTCAACGAAAAGAATTTTTGTCTCTCATTTATATTTTCCGACTGACGGAGAGATCGAGTTTTAATTTATTTTTCAATAATAATCATCAACTGAGTGGAAATAAAATAAAATTATTTTCAAAAATAAATCTCGAACGCGACGTTCGATTTTTAATATCAAACGCGGACTAATATTATTTTCGTAAAATGCAATCATAAATAGTATTTTTTCTAAAACTAAACGAAAGAGAGAAGGTTTATTGCAATACATTTCGTTCATTTGTTATACACAATACATTCATATTACGAATCCACAGGTTACTCTTCAACAAACATCTTCTTGTTGGTTTTGTATTCGCGTCTTTAAAATAAAAAAAAAAAATAAATAAATAAAAAACACGTAAAACGCGCACCGAACACCCTTTTCATTATTTAAGAATACCAGCAAAAAGAACTGGATGTGTTCATGTAATGAAATATTTAGTTTCTATTTAAAATATTTCCTTTCATTATAATAAAATGAAAGAAGAGAAATTTAACCGTAGCAATTCCTTTGTTTCCTTTTTTTTCTTATTTAAACATTTCGAATAGAGTGCAAGTATCTGTAACAAAAATCATTATAACCTTGATGTTACAAAAAAAAGTCAGGAGTGCTGATGATTATTGTTGATATTTAAAGTTTTCAGTTTTCATATTCGCATCTCTTTTGTTTGTTTTATATATCAAAACAAGGAAGCACAATAATGTTATATAGGTATGGATGATGCGAATACATAACAATAAATTCAGAAAATCATATATTGGAAGGGGCGATCAATAGGTTCTTTGTATGGTGATCTGTTAAATGTTAAATTACGATAATGCACAACATGTAGGTTGTTAGTTCAAGAATGGAAAACGTAAGATGTGTCAATGAGAACCCGGTCTCTGCTGTTAGTGCAACTAGTTCGGTTGTTTGAACTGTCAAGCCCTAGGTTCCAGTTAACACACCCTATACAGAACCAAATTGTTCTGAATTAGATTTTACAAACGATACAAGTTGAGCAGTACCAAATTGTGAACATAGCAACTGATGTTGTCTTTGTTTTTTTGTATCTACCGTACAATGTTACCATTCCAACTCAAGATCTAGTTAAAATATTAGAATTTCGCAACAATAGCAATCTACTCTGGATCTTGGGAGGCAAATGCACATAATAAAATTTGGGGAAGTTCCGATAACAACAGATGGAGAATAGACCTTGATGAGCTAGTTCATGATACAGACTTAAAAATTCTAAATAAGGGGAATGCGTGCCCTTTTCAAATGCAAATAATTGACAATTAATGCGATTAATGTAATTAAGCGACAACACTCTCCAGCCTTATTTTGGCTCGATTGATTCAAATTAGGGAGTACCACAATGTATGCTAAAGTTAGACAATTGCATAACTTTTGATTTTATAGTCGACATGGTGGTAAAAGGAATGGAATGTGTACAAATTACATTTAGCCGAATAATTTTGACTTTGTTCCCTCAATTGTATACAAGATATTGAAAATGTCGAATTCAAGAATGTTTGGTCATTATATGAGTCAGAGTGTACGAAAAATGTTGTTGACTTTAAACCTTACATCATGCAGAAGATTAACCACGGTGGAATAGAAAACTGAAAAAGTTGATATTTACAGTGAACTTTTAAGGAAAGCGAATTAAACATTCATTTATTGTGATTATCGGCGGGAGTATATATATAGAATGCGGAGTAACAGATAGAGCGCTTTTGAGAACTTTGGTCAAAAGTTTGAGAACTTTGGTCAAGCAGATAATTGGTTTTCAAGAATATTTCGTAAATGGAACAGACACTTGAACTCTGAAAATTTTTGCGGACTGTAAATAAATTAATGCCGTAATTGGAAGAGGTTAAATGTATTTTACCTAATTTTCGAGGAAATTTTTTGGTCTAGAATAATTGAAATACAGTTTTTGGAACCTAGCAAAGATAATTAGTGTTCGAAGATGAAATAGAAGCTTCTAAACTTATATCTATTATCTGGAAAAAATTGTGAATAATGCACGTGATTTAGAGGGCCTCCATAAATTTAATGTGAATTGAAATTGAATCTTGTGTTAAGAGAAATTGAGGTAAAATGTTGAAGTAAAGATATTTGCTACAATTTTTGTTCAATAATTTCTTTTAGTTTAAAGGTTTTTATCCGAGAATGCAAATTAATTAAATACTATGTAAAATAACTTACTATCAGAAAAGGCTATCCTTTTTTTCCGGGATACAATAAAAGATACAAAAATTATACATTTTGGGATAACTTTATTTTATTTCTGCTCAATTCCTGTTGTACATTGAGTGTATAAAAAAAAATAACTCTAGACATTTTTTCAAGCCGCAGTTAGTCCTGAAATAGCAATAAGAAGACATAAGCAACAAAACAAGCTTATTTGCTACCTCGTTTAAGAAACTTAATTCACAAAATTCCGAGTAACAACAGCTACAGAATTTCTACTCAAAAATACTGCGATTGGCACTGATCAAGCCCAAAATTTTTAATCAGCATTTTATGTTGTTTCGACTCGATATTCTAGCCTTTTCAAAATGAGATACTAGATAGAGCAGTTAAGACAAGTAAACAAACGTATTTACCACACATCATCTCGATACAGAAATAAACAAATGAGACGCTGTGAATTAAGATATTGCAATCTAAAGCTGGTTGACTTGACAATACTTTTTTTTTTTCAAATCAAGTAGAATTAGGGCTTACAATACATTCATCAACACAGAGTAGTGTTTCATAAGAATGCCGCTCTCACATCTGATTTTTTCACAGGAGAGTTTTAACGAGCTATGTTTGTTTCTGCATTTTGAGTTTCCTTTTTTTGTTAAGACCTTTTTTTTGCTGTGGTTTTACTCATATGGTTTTTTAGTGGCAACTACATCATGAAGAAAATCGTATTTTGGACGATCCTAAAAGTTTAAATTTGAACAGTATCATTTTTGATCGACTTCATACTTGGCACACAAATGGTATAGGTGAAATTAGAACAAGTCATATATCGAAATATTAATTAATTAAAGTGATTAATACCACGGTTTAATACCACCTTCTCCACAGTGTATGCCTAAGCTTAACAGTACTTTTGTTCTCATATTTACCCCACTGTTAACGTTTACAGTACGTGTTCCCTTAGCACAAGTAAATATTTTCCTGAAAATGCATCTCCTTTCCTATTCGTTTTCTTAAGCTAATTTTTTTCTAGCTTCCAAACGAGCACAAAGCAAATATTACAGACATAATACCGCAGGAGGTTTCAGAGTTATTTATTATATCTTGCTCCCTTTCTTTCTGTTACTTTCGGTAGAGTAGCTCTCAAGTTGATTTCACCCGAACTCCACATTGTTATTCTAGAATTCTAAGCAGGTGCTAGTTCCTCATTTGGAGTAAGTTATTATTGGTTTATTAATTTTTCTTTTCTGTTTCTGTCTCACACTTTTTTCTGTCAGACCTAGCCTAATTTATATTCCCCTAGCGACAAAAATAGATATATTCCTAACAATTATCTTATGCATTATTTTTAGTAGAAACTTACATGCTGGCATTAATTCCTTCTAGTTGTCTGATTGTTGCTTGAATTCTGTGAGTGGGTTTTCAATCTCGAATTCAGAGGATGGGTCGTAATTTTAAAGGTCATGTTTTGTAAAGCCATATTTAATGTTTTTCAAAACCAGAGTTGCAATTGTCACACTACGAGGAGTGCTTTTACGAGGAGTGCTTCTACGAGGAGTGCTTCTACAACGATTTATCTCCTATAACTCTTCCCAATAGTGGTTTCTCGTTTTATTTCTGGGTTTCACAAAATTATGGTTCAGCCCATATTGATGAACGTTATGGTGCTCTGACCCAAACTTACATTTTTTTTTTCCCAATTTTTTTAAGCCTTACGTTAAAATTAGTTAAAGTTATTGCAGAAAAACTTTAATCCTCATCTTCTTACCACATTTTTAATTATTGTTATTAAATTGTAATGAAGACTGGACCTGCTACTGACTCACTAGCAGAAAGCAATTAGTGAACTGCGTGCTTAGTGAGGTTTCTTTTCCAACGAGCTTCAGCCTTGTGATTTCAAGAAGTAATTTACCCAAGTAAAGTACAAATGATCATGCATGCACTCAAATGAAATGGAACGGCATAAACAGAGAGATGAAAGAACAGAGACTACAATTATTACTACATTTAATAAATTAAATTATTTTTTAAATTTTTTATTTTGTTTTTAAATTTATTAAATTATTTTTAGAATTATTAAATTATTATTTAAAACTACATATAGTAAATTAAATTACTACATTTAGTAAAGTAAATTAAATAGTTAATACAATTATTACTACATATAGTAAATTAAAAATATTTCACACACCCCACTTAGTTCGCATTGGATCTCAGTCTTCACCCTCTTCCTTCCTAATTTTTCATCATGAGTATCTTTTAGTGCTTAAATAACAATAATTAACTGACCCAGACGATGTTTGAATTAAATGCAATAATATCAAATCAACACATATTCGTTGCGCTCAATGTGGAGGTAATTCTTAACCAATAATCATATATTAAAAAAAATGTGACCAATAATATGAAACCAATATATTCGTTTCAATACTGATCGTTTTATTTAGCGTATGGTTTTTGTTGTAGCACATTAAAAATAAAAATAAAACTTAAAATAGGTAGATTTTTCTATGAAATCTACCTAAAACAAAACATGAATACATATTAAATGAGCTTACAATCGATTTGATTGCGCGTTTTTTAGTTAAAAAATAAAAAGTAAAACATTTGAACATTCGGCATTATATTTGAACATTAGATGTTTTTAAGATGATATTAGATGTTTCAATGTAATTTATGGTTTGTTGTGGAGCTCCGAAGTCCCATTGAGGGGATTTTGAAATGCCCCATTTGTAGAGAGAACAACGTCCATGATTCGTTCTTATACTGATCGTATTGAACCAGAAGTCAAAATAGTCAGGAAATGGTGGTAGGTAGTGTTGAACCCAGTAATAAGCATGCCATCATCTTTTTTTCATTAAGAATAGCATCGCATGTTGGTTTCCTCCTAATACCCCCCGCCCCCCAAATTCACGTCCAGGTGAAGAGAGAATTTGAAGAAAACAAAACAACAGTTGCATTAAATGTATTGATTCGCGCAGAAGTTGTTTAGACAAATGGTTGGAAGAGCAAATATGAATAAGGAAACGCAATGAAAGAATCGATTTACGTTAGAGACAGTTAATTATCAAATTAATTTTTACGCGGAAAACAGCTTCGTAACAAAGTGGTGCCCAATCCTTACCAAATAAAATTTGATGCGAAAATAGATTAGGCTGAGATTTTTACTCTAAAATGTTTGCCATAATCATCTCTGTATAACTAAATAATAGTACAACAGAATGGGTTGACATTGGCTTACCCAGCCTACATGCCAACCAGTTCTTTTGTTTTTATTAAATTTGGAGGATCTTCTTTGTTAGAGGATGGTGTTTACAACCATGCGATTATCTACTGCGTATAAAAGTATTTTGCGTTATGTTTTCTTAGACATAAAATTTTGTCTTAGACCTAATTTTTTTCCTTAAAATATGTAACAGATCTATAATAACAAGTATGTCGCCAAAACATTAAAATACATTTAGGTCAATAAATCACCCACGTCTAGAGTTTTACAAACTTTACGCTGAACAATTTTTTTAAATTCTATTAATTTATTGTTTGTTTTTTAGTTTTCCTACACAATATTCACGAAACCATAATATTTCATTTTGATTTATTTGATTTTAATTCAATAAAAAAACCAAATAAAACAATTAAGCGAAAAACTTTTAGTTACTATCTAAACTGAAATTTTTAGGAAAACTATTTCCCTTTACATAAATACAAAATTATTAAATCAAATAAAAATATTTTCTATTTGTATTTTATTTCCAACTTGTTTTCTTAACCGTTTTCAATTTATAGTTATCTATTTGTTCTCAAGTCCATTGACCCCTTCATCAAATAACGGACCTTTTTGGTATATATTTTCGTTTGATTTCTTATGTTTAGATTGCTTTCGATGACAAAATAAATACGAAAACTTCCATAAATTTGGGTTAGTTTCATTTTTTGTGTATTTTTGATTCTAGAACCCTGTTATAGATCTCAAACAACAAAGATTCAAAAATAAAAAAAGAAAGGGAAACAATATTTTCCCTTCATTTTTGATTTGAACGACAAGGGGGATAGTTGAGCTTAGAAAATTTATACGAAAAGTTTTTGGATATGTTTTTTTTATTGAACCATTAATCAATTTTATGGTAGTTTTCTGTTGATTAGAGTGGATTATTTGATATTCGATTGTGTTGATTCAGTTATGTTAGGGGTTTTACAATTAAATTAATAGGTTTATCGTGTTTCGTTTAAGATATATGATACATTTTTAGTTGTGGTTTCAGATAAACAAAAGAGATATGTGATACAAAACTGATAGACAAATTGGAGGAATCTCTGCTTATTGTTTGAACGTCATAAAAGCAAAAATATTAAGCAAAAGCTCAAATGCATTGATTTTCGTTACTAAGAGGCTAAAGATTATAAGGTCGTTAGAGTTGACTTCATTATATTCTTGGTGACTGTTAGCCTCTCTGGTGTATTAGCGGACTGTAGTGGTATATTTCGATGATATATGACGGCCAGAGAGACGAACAAGAGTGACTTTGAAAGACACCAATACGTCGTTTCGTGCAGCAAAAAGTTGATACGATGATTATGTTGTAAATCATCAATGATAGAAAGCGATGATTGTAAACGATGATAAGATGTATATAATTCCATCAATATGGCCAATTAGTAACGCCATTAATAAAATCGATGAATTGATAAACAGATGTATATAATTCCATCAATACAGCCAGTCAATGCAGCCGTTAATAAATCGATGAGTTGCTGATAGACGTATATAATCCAATGAGTACAGCTAGTACTCCAAGCTAGTAATATAGCCGTTAATAGAATCGATGAGTTAATAAAAAGATATATATAACTCCATCAATACAGCCAGTCAATGCAGCCGTTAATAAAATCTATGAATTGTTGATAGACGTATATAATCCAATGAGTACAGCTAGTTAGTATAGCCGTTAATAGAATCGATGAGTTAATAAACAGATATATATAATTCCATCAATACAGCCAGTCAATGCAGCCGTTAATAAGATCGATGAGTTGTTGATGTTAATGATATGATGTATGTAAGTCTATCAATATGGCCAATTAGCAACGCCATTAATAAAATCGATGAATTGATAGACAGATGTATATAATTCCATCAATATGGCCACTCAATATAACCATTATTAGAAGCTATTAATTGCGTGATGTAAGTATAAAATTGATCAGTGCAACTATTCGCATCTGAAAAAACAACACATTAATAAAATTTTTCATACAATGCTTCGACAATCAGCACGGAACGAGCACTTAAATTGATCCAGAAACACCTTTCCAAACTATTGTAAAAACCTGGCGTGATTCATGGATGAGAACAATCAAACCCACGTTCTAAATACAAATTTTGACTTTAGGTTTTGACTTAAAAAACCTTACACTGAACACACAATTGAAAACAATGATAATGAACTCGACTAACTATTTTTATTAATATAATTTTAAACTAAAACAAACAAATGTTGAAAAACATAGCTTCGAGAACAATTAAAATGTGAAAGAGAAACGTTTTACAAAAACTTTGACATATATAGCCAAAACACACCATTCTCTGAAAAATCAGCAGTGCTCCATACCGTAGACGACATGAACTATAATTTGCTCAATGTGATATCGAGCAAATGAATACTGTTTTTAGTTTTTAGTGTTACCCAATCTGATGGATAATCAGATTAACAGATTTTCAAAATTGAATAAGAAAAACAAATCGAATAAGTATTAAGTAGAGAAATATGTAAATATACATATATTTTAACATAATTTGAATAGCGAAATATTGCTGTCGTTTTCAGAGAATGCTGAGAATGTAAGATAATTAGTTGACTAACCTAAGTTAAATCAAATTAAACAAGGTGAATCAATTAAAATAATTATTATTGCCTAATTATAATTAATTTGTTTTTGATTTTTAGAAACTGTGAATACTGACCAAATATAATTAGTTTGTTTTAATTTTTAGATAATTTTTAACGGACGCGTAACATTACTCTAAACTGAGATGTGGGTTGACAATGGAGAAGGCAGCCACTTGGTGAAATTTTGTGAATAACAAAACTGTTATTATCTATTTATAGGATACCTCGTCCAGTGTCAACAGTGACTTTATTTAGCAAGTTGTTAAAGACATATCTTATGAAAATGTTTTAGATTTTAACATCGTAACTTTGAATTGGAATCATAATGGTGCAAAAACGACTGAGTTTGCATTATCAAATTACATGAGAACGGTCGGTAAATTGTTTTTCGTACAGATCGTTTAATAAAATGCTTGAAATTAAGTTAAGTGTTTGCTGATATCATCATGTTTGTTTTTCAGCCTTCTGCAAGTAAAAATTTGGAATATTTTTTTGTTTTAAAGATATTAATTATTAGAGATGTACATTTTAGATCAAAAAGTTTTGTTGCAAAAATTTCATGCCTCTAAAACAAAGAAAAACTCTTTCTCTAAATTTCAGTATGCTATAGAGTGAAGTTTCATAATGTGAAAAAAAGATCAAAACAACTTTAACATATGAAATCTGCGGCATCTTTAACAGTGTAGGCAACATTATTGGTTTGTATTTTATTTTCAATAGGTCAGTTTTCCATTCCAACGCACATAAGACAGTTCATATTCGATAAGCCGTTCTCTTGTAATTCGATGTCAAATTTACCATACATTTCAATTTACGGAAATATTTCGGACAACTCTGTTCTCATACTATACACTTTAAAAATTTTCTAAAGAATACTTCATTTTAAATTCATTTATACTCTTTGTATGTCAAGACTGAGTTCGATGAAAAACGGTCAGCATCGGTCCTCCAGATCACAAATTCCATCAAAATACTATCGGTAAAATACCAAAACTATGCTTCAGGTATTTCCTTCTTGTAAGGCATTTTTATCGTTAATGACAAGAGGCGACTAAACCATTGATAACAGACCAATCTTACTATAGTTCACAAGTCAACATCAGATTTAAAAAAAATGCTTGTCAAAGATGGTTTGCGTGCTGGTCTGCAGTGCTGATATCAGTGCTGATGGTCTGCAGTGCTGATATCAATCCATACAAAGCGTGATCACTTCCTAGGTCCAATCTTTTCCGGACAGTATATAACACCTTCGCATATGTTTTGCTAGTTATAATCATCAATCAGAAAGAACTGAAAAGCTGTTTATTAAATGCAAGGTGGTTTTAAGCACAAATTAACGTTCAAAGGTAAGGATGAAGCGTTACCAGTTAGTTCTATGTTGACTTCAAACAGGCCAAAAAAATTTTCAAATAAGCAAGTTACATGGACTGCTATAGTGTCAATGAAAATCACTATTGAGCTGCTATCACCATGAAAATGGCAGGACAGAATTCTTAATTATGTTTATGAGTAGAGAAAAAAATCTTCTCGTCTGTCTTCTAGTCTGGTCATCCATCATAACCGACGAAAACGAGAAAACTACAAAAGAGATTTAAAAAAAAAGGTTTTTCTACAATTTCTTCATTTTTTTTAGTTTTAATAAGACAAGTGGTGGCAAATGGTTTTTCTTATAATTTTATTTATTAAATTTTAATAATAAAAGTGAAGACGACTGGTTTTTTGTAAATAGTAGGGGGAGATGGCTGGTTTCATATGATAATTATTTGTTAAGAAATGATTAGGAATCTGACCCTGAACGCATTCTAGCTGGTGTGTTTCAGGGAACCATACTCGGTCCTATATTATTTTCACTTTTCATTAATGACCTCGCACAAGTAATAACACATTGTAAATTCCATATGTATGCCGATGATTGTCAGTTATATCTCGGCGGTACTAGTACTAATATTTATGAAACTTTCAATAAGATTAATTCTGACCTTTCCAATATTTTAGGCTGGTCCAAATCTAATGGTATCTCATTGAACATTAGAAAAACGCAAGCGATTTTCATTTCAAAAAGAACATTTCCAGTTGTACCGGATATATTTATCGATAATGTGAAAATTCCTTTTCTGAATGTTATTAACAACCTTGGAATCTGTATAAACAGCAAGTTCACGTGGGACTCCCAAGTTGTCAACGTATGTAACAAAATTAATTCAATATTATACGGCTTAAGACTTCACAAGAATATTTGCCCCAAAACCATCAGAATATTGTTAGCAAAAACGTTAGTAATACCCCACATTCTATATTGTGAATTTCTCTACATAAGTTGCGATTCTACCTCCAGAGATATTATGCAGGTTGCGTTAAATAATATTGTGAGATATGTGAATGGGCTGAGAAAGTTTGACCACATTTCGGCCTTATTTCTCGAATTCTTCGGCTGCACGATGATGCAGTTCTTTTATTTTAGAGCGCTACTATTTCTCTACAAAATTATGAACAATCGGGTTCCAATATATTTATTTGAGAAAATCAAGGTCGGTTCGATTCGGAATGGCAATATATGCCTGCCCCTTAACTATACCAATATCTATAATAAGTCACCCCTCTTCACTTCATTCAGTATTTGGAATAGAGTTCCTGTTGAGGTAAGAAATGCTAAACCACTTATTAAATTTAAATCTCTTGTGTTCGATTATGTTAAAAATAATTTTTAGTCATGTAATATTAATGTTTAATATTTAAAATGTCAATTGTACTTTATAGGATAGATAAGCCATGCTTTATCCTTACTTTGTTTTGAATAAATAAATAAATAAATTAGAAGATTTACCATAAAACTTTACCCTGAAATATGTTTTCATTTTTATTTTGTTTGTATTAGCAACATGTCTGTAAAAAACACAAAACCTTGTTCAATTACAATTCAGTTACTCACTTCATGTACAGGATGATTTCAAAATTTTATATGTTGAGCTTTGTATATTATGTTTAAATATTATGTTACTTCGGTCTGAAAGACCTAAGTATTACATTTATAAGCTCAAAGTGAAATTCTTACCCCCACTTTTTTGACATTTCTCGACGTTTTAGGACCTCCTGTATGTCTGTTTGTCTGTATGTATGTATGATGTATATCTGTCTGTAGGCATTACCTACGCTGCAGGGAAAACCGCTGGATTTCAAAATTTTTGTTCTAAAAATAGGTATACTCAAGGGACAGGTCCAAAAGGACGCTGTGTTCGATAACTGTACCGGAAATGTGTCAAAAAATCATTATGTGTGTCAAAAATAGCAAATTTTCATATTTTTGGCTTAAAAAACGGTCATTATAAGTGATTACGAGTAGGAACATTAAATTTGGAGAAATCTTGATGGTCGGGATTGGTGTGTGAGATCAAAAACTAGATTTTTGCATTATAAGTTTGTCAAAAAAATGTTGTCAAGTGTGTCAAAAGAAACGTTTTTATTTATTTTTTACCCAATTTATTTAGAAAAAAATAAAATTAATAGTTTGTATGACATGAAATTTTATTATTATTATTGAGAATTATGGCATTATAAGTTTGTCAAAAAAATAATGTCAAGTGTGTCAAAAAATGATTTCATTTATTTTTTTAAGCCAATTTTTTGGAAAAAAAATATAGCTGTTTTTATGACGTAAATGTAATTGAAAATGAAATTGGATATGTAAATTTTTGAATTTGTTATAGTTTTTGAAATATTTTTGGAATTTTGAAAAAAGTTTGTTTATATGATTTTGTAATAGTTTTTGCAATATTTTTAGAATTTCGGAAAAAGTTTGAATTTTTAAGAATTTTTGAAATATTATTGGAATTTAGAAAAGTTTAAATATATGATTTTATTCTAATTTTTGGAATATTTTTGGAATTTTGAAAAAAGTTTGATTTTATTTAATTTAACAATATTTTTGGAATTTTGATTCTAATTTTCCGGCAACGTATTGATGTTTCGTGTTAGTTTTGTAATAAATTTCTAAACGGAGATAAAAAATACTTGTACTTTAACAAAGAGTTATGTTTGATATACATCGCTGCCCAAAACTAAAAACCTCATAAAAGTTTTTGGCCGAAAACTATATCAAAATCCTTAACCCAGACCGAAGTCTTGATATCTCAGAGCTGTGAGATTTCAGCCACTCCATATATTTTTCACTAAATTACTACAACACATATCTCAAAAACTGTACAAGATATAAAAAAACTGACTTACTAAAACTTTTAGAAAATTTAATCAGCTTTCATTTTATATAAAGTGATTATGTCGGTAGGTCACATAGTTCGCGAGATATAACCAAAAAACCAAAAATTAGGCTTGCAAACCCTCCCCCAACTCTATCAATTTCCATATAGTATTGTTTATTGTAAAAAGTTTTTCTTAACGAGCACTATACTACAGTCTGTAATTTTAGTCACCCAATTGACTTTTATTCTCCTAATAAAACGTCCATTTCCCATTTAAACTGAAAGTTTTATTCAAAAAACAAAAATGATTTTGAATTGAACAAATTCAAAGATTTCACACAATTTCTTGCCTACAAACTGCTAAAAAAAATCAAATATACCATGTGCCTAAAACTGGGTTCGTATTAATTAAACTGCCAATAATGAATACAAAACTGACTTAGGATGTTCCAGATTTAAATATTTTCCATCCTACAAATTCACACATAGTCAAATAAGGAAATCATAAAATCCCAAAAAAGTTTTTTATGTTTATTAACTGCATCAATTACAGTACAATCACAAGGTCAACAGTGCAGTTGACTGTTTAATATTTTTTCGATAACGGTTATAAAATGTTGAGTGAGTTTTCAAACACAACAAAAGAGGGCTCTACTATATAGGTGGCCAAAAGTTGTCTCACACAAGTTTTTTTATTTGCAACAAATTCTGATGAAATCAATCAAAATTAAATGGCCACCTATACATACTATTGGTAAAAATTATATGTTCTTTGCCATAACAAATTTATACTGAAAGGAATATTAAATAATTTATTCTTCTAGTAAAGTAAAAGAGTCAAAATTAATTATTTTTAAGCCCAAAAAGAAACAAAAGAACATAAATTGAAAGCTGAACATCCACAATTTAATTTTTCTAAACACTATAGAATAAAAAGTAACACCAAACTGACAACAATAAAAATCCAAAATTATTAAACTAATGGGCGGAGCTTAATTTTAGCTTTTGTATTGAGAAATATCTTTAGTGATCGAAAATAAACAAAATAAAAATTGAATTTCTTTCGTTTAAACAAAAAGACCATTTCCACTACACGTGAGTTAATAAAATCTACGTTATAAACCCTTAATATTACCGACAAATGTTATAAAATTTATTACAAAATAAAAATACAAACAGTAAGAGATTAATAATAAACAGGATTTTTTAATGAAGAAAGGTATTTTTCTAGATGTCAGTACATTGCTATATAATGATGATGAATAATGACAAGTAAGTTATTTGAAAACAAAGTACAAAGTAATAAACAATAGAATAGTACTTGTCGTGCAAATGATTTCAGATGGACAAAGACTTTGTTTATTAATAATAATAATATAAATAAAAAGATAAGCAAAACTTGACTAGATATCAGAAACGACTCGACCCAGATTATTCACAATTGTAAAAAGTTCTGCCTCAAATTAAAATTACAGGAATCTAATTTAATATCTACATTTCTGATGTGGTGACACCTAAAATAAAATCAACAGATATTTTTCTAAACATAACCGTATTTGTAATAATTTTATTTTTTTTTTCAGTGATTATTCAAGCATTACGTGATGTCAGGGTAACCGTACCAAAAGCCGTACAAAAAGGTGAAAATGCAATTTTAATTTGTAGCTATGATATGGAAGGTGATAGTTTATATTCAGTTAAATGGTATAAAGGACGAAGAGAATTTTATCGTTATACACCTAAAGAAAATCCAGCTATGAAAGTTTTTCCATTTCCTGGTGTTCATGTTGTGGTAAGTGTTTTTAATTTGTCTTTATTATTAAAAAAAGAAATAAAAAAAATATTATTTTATTTGTTTTAACAATTCTACATCTACATTTGTATTCTATTTTCATTGAATACATACGATTGCATGAGAACACGAAAATTGTTTTAATATAAAATTATATGATTCTTGTTAAATATTTATTATTGACATGATTTTCACATTTTTCTATTAATAAAAAATAAAAATTGTTAACAATTTCGTTATTTAATAAATATTACTATAATTTTTGTTTTAATAAAAATATTTACAATTGAGTAAAACATCTGATCACGAAACCAACAGAACAATGTTCAAGTACTATTTTGTGCTTTAATTTTTAACAATGTCAAATCAATTTGATGTTTAGTCATGAATATGTTGACACATTACTTGTAAAAATTTTAATGTAAAAATACTTTTTATTACATGAAAATTCAATTTAAGGTTGAGTGGAATTAAAGTTTTACATCAGACTGTTTTTTTATGGTATGGCATGAAAAAAGGTCGCTGCCACTAGGTTTATCTTGAGGTTGTCGGAAGAGATTGGTTAAATGGAATTTTTTTTGTGAGTATTAAACTTTATAGCTTTGTTTAATATGAACTTTAGAACCCACATTTTCTTTCAAATTAATACTAACTGAAACAAAATGACTAAACTTGGTGTTCATGCTATGAATAATTTTTTTCTCCAAATGTTTGATGACTGTGCCAGTTTTTCCAAATCGCAGGATAGTAACGTTTGGATATTCCTTTATAGGTTCAGATTTTTCTACCGATTATATGTTTTAAGGTTTTCGTTGTTTGTTTGATTGCTAGAAACTAGATTTAATCAAGGGTTTGCATTTATTTTTGTCTGAAAACGCCTGAAAACGATTGAAAGTGTTTGATTTTGGGGTTCATAATACATTTTGGTTCCTTTGTTATTGGATCAGTGTCTCAAAATCTACCTTGTTCTTTGACCCATTGTCATACCATTTGATTGACCCTGGTGGTCCTGTTTTGCAGCACTGATCCATTACCCCCAATTTTGATGTTTTGTAGGTGTTGTTTAGGATGAAACAGTAAACAAATTTCTTGTTATATAATTCTCCTTTCAAACGACTGCTGTTCTCACGTCCAATAAATAGCAAAATAGTTTTTGTTGATCTACCTGTTCTATTTGCATCCTGACTATATGGAAAAATCGATCGTTACAGAGTACTAGATCGAATTACTGATTGCAAATTACTTCTTGGAGCACTTTCAGCATAAGTGATGATGCAAGGGTCTATGAGACTTCAGCTTTGTGAAAATCTATTGCTTTACTTCCAGAATAATTACTACTAGACGGTTTTAATGACAAGTGCCAGGATACTTCTGAATATTCCCATTTGGTGCAATAATAAGTTCGTGTCGCGTCTAATGCTAGTGAAGTACGTTTTAAAAATAAGACACTTTTGACTGCACTTTTTTGTACTCAATTTTGGTAGTCCATTCACGACATAGTCTACCAATTCGAAATACGCTGCTCCCAAATTTTTCAGCAATCCGTACAGTAAATAACTTTCCATTTCATGAGATTTCTTCTTGCTTTTCTTTGATTTTTTTTAACATAAAAGATGGCAAAATTGCTGGTAACGTCTTATATTATTACCATAAGCATTTGTTTTTCTCTATAAAAATGCTTTTCTTTATATAATGTTCGAAATTAATTCATTTATATGATGTTTTTTTGTAAAATTTGAAGCCATGCAACTGTTTTCATTTTGACGTTCCTGCATCTGGTTGGAAAGCCATCTTTAGTAATTATTTTTGATCAAAACTTGATAGCAAATAATTATTTTCTACAACATTGTCGCATTGATCTAGATTTTTTAACTATTCGTCACAAACGGTACCCAGGCGAAATCAAATGTATCACGCAAAAAACCGTTTTCCGTCACTTTTGGTTAGTGGAAAAACATAATTTTTGATACTTCCCCGCAGTTTTCAATATATAATGCTGAGGTTCCTCTTTCCTTGAAAACTTTTCAAGTTTTCGATAAATAAAATTAAGCCTCCATAGCTATATTTCACTTAAGAGGCGCTGTTTAGTGAGGTTTATGTTCGACGTTTTTGGGATGTCTCTCAGCGTTGTTTCTACTGCAGTGTTTAAGTTTTTCAAGAGTCATTTTTCTTGGTTCAGTTGCCGTCCGCTGAATTTTATCGAAACGGACTGGCTTTTAGGGCGTATCGAAAAAAGTTTGATAAACTGATGCTTCACTTAACGTGGTATGTAGTGATATTTTGTGTAGGACCATCTGCAGTTCCTATGCTCTGAAATATGTTCTCGTAATAAAAACCAAGACTTCGTATGTGTATGTCGCAATGTTAATTGTAACAGTTGATATTGATGTCTGTATTGCAATTTACTGTTACAAAATGGTTTTTTTAATTAAAAAACATTTGCATGTAAAACTGTAAATTGGTGACCCTACTTGAAAAAAGATTAAGTCTTATAATATTAGTTATTAACAAGTTTTACATATTTTTAGATCATTTTACAACGATTACAAATTTTTTTATAACCATCGTTTGTTTTGCTTGCAATAAAAATTTACAACTAAAAAACAATTAATTGTGATGAATTGTACTTACTGACATTATTATTCGTTTTCAAAATCAATTAATATTTGAACTGGCAGCTCTACTAGATGAGTGACTGTGAAACTAATACCTGGAAGAAAGTTGACAAGCAAACGAAAAATTTCAATCGTGAACAGAAGCCAGTGGTATCTTCCTGTGGCAAAATTAATATTTTTTCTATCAAATAGTAAATTTACCGATAGCACCAACAGAACACGACCAATACCTACAACACTAACTTCAAAGATGATTGAGCAATTAACTATTTTTCCAAATCATATACGATCTTACCTGGATCGTTTGGAAAAACAACAATCAGGCTGAGAGATCCCACACACTTTCTAAATATTCTTCATTTTGACGAAACAGAAACATAAAACACTAGCAGTTTTAAAGTCCAAGCATGGCTACGGCTAATGCTGAGATATAAAAGTCAAACTGTAAGTTTGTCAAGTGTAAACACACCAAACTGCAATTTCTTATCAACATGGAAGAATTTGTTTCAGTTAAACTGTGTCAATCCTGTACGTATTAAGTCAATTTGAGATCGACACATGTGCTTCTATATTTTTGAACATAGATATGGCTCTCAACAGAAAATTTCTACTTGCATTTACTTTACATTTACATATACCTAACATTAGCTGTTAGTTATAGGTGCTTACCTTCTGAATAAATTTGGCTTACCTTCTGAATAATTTTGGCCTTAAAAGCAAGTGTTTACTGTAATTCTTTCATAAATCTCAACTCTCACTCAGGCGTTAGACTCAGTGATTTTGATTTCATTTGATTCCAAATCAAACACACGTGATACATAAAATTACCATAGTTTATCAAATACCATTTTTGCGGTCATAGCAGCTGGATACTGCCAAATTTAAAATAATGAAACATAAGTATTTTAACATGGCCCATTTAGGATTAGTTGGGCATTCCTCATCTCGTGTTTCATTTTCTATGATGACCGTGCGGAGACTATCAACGTTAGAATGATGTTACCATATTAGATCAATACCACATATAATTAATTTTTCAAGAATATTTCATGCATTTTAAAGCATCCACTAAACTTTTGGGAATCGATCTTGTTAGCGCTTACTACCCAAGTTCATCGATTTGATATCTTTAGAATGTTTTGTAGTCTGACAAATGCAGTACAAACTTTATAACGTTTTATGGGCGAAAGGCTTCATAAAAAATCCAAATTTCGTAGAATGAACTCAATCAAATCTTCTCTTTGGATGAAGCCTGAGGATTTCTGAAGAACTAGTTAGCATATTTTCCATTTTAAACCTTGTATTGAAACCCGAAAAATACATAGAAGGATCCTTAACAACATTTACTTGCCAAAACATTTTACTAAATGCGATTTTGCTCTTATCAGGGTAAGTAAAACACATAATCACCACAACTTAAGAGTCATGACAAAGCACCCAGACTCAAATCAACCCTTATGTCCCTTGAGACCATTAGGCTGTCAAAAATAATCATTAACACACAACCAGAAAAGTTACATGTTTCTCAAATTTTTTTTGGTAATCTCCCTCAATTTTTTGAAATTGTGGAAATACCAAGTACTTTCAATCAGGGCTGCGGAGTTGGTGCCAAAATTAAGCGACTCCGACTCCGACTCCAAGTTTTTAAATTTTATTTCTGACTCCGACTTCAACCTCGACCCCGACTCCGACACCGAGTTCCGACTCCGACTCCGAGTCTGACTCCGATCAGCCAATGAACCAAAAAACTTACACGTCAGTAGATTATAAGTTATTTTAAAATTTAGCAAAAGCGTTAGTAAACTGCTTAGTTTTCATAATTTTCTAACTTAGGTAGTTAGCAGTGGAAATAGTTTAACATAATTCAGAGACGGTCGAGCGATGTGTCATATAAATAGACATGCTGTATGAGAGAAATATATGTAGAAAACTAATAGACGCAGAAAAAATCTCTTTAATAAGAAAAACGCATCTAAATCTGCTGAACATCCAACTGGTTCGCGTAATTTCTATAAAGTGGTTGAAGCTGTGGATTTTTGTAAGTCTTATCTTCCTCCCTTAATTGATAGAGATATGCCGGTCATTGACTCAAAAGAAAAAGCTAACCTTCTGGGAAATTATTTCTCTTAAAATTCTACACTAAGTGACCCCTTAATTTTTTACCTAATCCGATTTCTAAAGTCTATTCGGAAAAATATCATTCGGAAAATGCTTTTACAAATCAATACTAATAACGCATCTGAGCCAGATCGTATTCCTCCAATTATTCTGAAAACATTTGCTAGGGAGCTAGCACCAATCCTCACTAAAATCTTTCATATGTTATATAAGAAATTAGTTTTTCTCGAAATATGGGGAGTTACAAAAAAGGGTAGTAACCAGTAACCAGTTACAAAAAAGGGTAGCAAAACTGGTCCAACAAATTACAGACCCGTTTAAATTTTATCGGTTGTTTCCAGGGTTGCATAAAAATCAGATTTTTTTGATTTTTAAAAAGTATTTTTTTTAAGCGCAGTGGTCTTGAAGTATAATTGTATAATTTTTGAAGCAGTGGTCCTAGATCCACTCTTTTGAAGAAGTGGTCCTAATTGCTTTATATAAATCATTAGATTTGGTTGTATTCTTTTGAAAGGCAAGGGAAGATAAAAGTAAAGTACCAGTTTTTAGTTACTAGATTTTTACACTGAAATACTGATTGTTGGTCTAGCGACATGAAAATCGTGTCTTGTCAAACGTCTTGCTAAACGTCTTGAGTACTTTTAAGTTTGAAAAATAATCAAAGAACATTTGATAGTGCCTGCGGTAGCTGTACAACCAGGACTTGAATATATCCGGAGCTATGATATATCTGACAATGCCAAAAAGTAGCTTTTGCCATTAAATGCTTTCGGCAAAAGAAGCAACTATGGCTGTTCTTAAACTGGTCAGTTTTTAGCTCAATTAATCACATGGTTGTATTTTGAACTATTCAAGAGTTATGTTGGATCAGTTAAGAATATCGAGAGCCATGTTAGCAGATTTGAAAATATTTTTATATTAAATTGATTTTTTAATTAATTTTGAATTTGCCCAAAATTTTAAATTCCCACATGAAGGGATCAGTTTTTGTTGATTTGTTAATTGTTTATTTTTGATCTACCGTCGTCACAACCTCACGTACTTCAGTCCCTGCTATTGTCATAAGAGTTAGCGTGATATATCACATACCACTGTCAATTGAAGTGAGATATCATTAGCGAAGGTGATATCTTAGGGAGGCTGGTGGAAGAGCTGTATTTAATCGATGGTAGTGTTCTCAATGTTAGTTATAGAATATTCCTTCATAGATAGCACGGTATTGCTTGCTCGAAAAAACGAGCCTATGTAGAAGTATATATGTATTCTTTTATTTTTAAGGAAGACAGTGCGTCATGGTGATGGACTATGCCAATGCCACTTACTGACTTATTGACAATTCAATTTTATTTTTGTTCGTGCAAATTTGTTTAGACAAATTAATATTGAATTGGATTGGATGTTTACCCTTTTTTTGTTCATCCGATCATGAAATATTGACATGTCATATTTTATTATGTAATAGGATTTATTGTTTAAGTAGTTCAATTCTTTAAGAAAAACTCAAAAAAACAAAAGCAAAATTGCGTCCATTATCACCTTAGCACGTATGTTACGATGGGACGTTGCTCTTAAAAGGTTTCTATATATTGTTGTGAAACATATTGAAATTCCTACCACGCAACGCAATACATTTTATCCAAAAAAATTTTTCTGAATTTGCTTAAAAATTTTAGAAATTTCTTCAATTGATTTAAATCAATGTAACCCTTGTTACATGTTGTTTCTAAAAGTTTTGAGAAATATTTTAATTTTAATATATGATGAGCGTCTTTGAGTTTTCGAAACTACATAATGAAAGACAATGCGCGTTCCGTAAAGGAAGAGCGACGAGAGATCTACTTACTTTTGTCGCATATCTGGAACAAGTCGCTTGAAAACAGTGGTGAAACTTTCGGTGTTGCTCTTGATATTGCCAAAGCATTTGACAAAGTATGGCACAAGAATCTTATATGCAAATTGAGATGCTACGTCTTAGACGAGCAACTAATTTCTTGGCTACAGAGTTTTATATCTGAGCGTAAATTTTGCGTTAATATGGATGGTGTCTCATCGGATGTCTTTTCAACTAATGCAGGTGTTTCTCAAGGTTCTGCTTTGGCACCAATTATCTTCTTATTTATATTAACAATTTTTTGGATTTAACAACTAGCCCTATTCATAGTTTTGCTGATGATAGCAATTATATTCACCGTTAGCGCTTAATAACTGTAGATCGAAATTGATAGATTCCTTAAACACTGATCTTAACACAATAATCGATTGGGGTGTTGCTAACAGTGTTGAATTCAATACAAGCAGTCATTTTTGTAGACTATCCACACCATTAAAGTTTGACTCAAAAGATCTTGTAGCAAAAGAATCTGTAAGACTTCTAGGAGTAGAAATTGAAAATAATTTGAAATGAAATTCTCATATTTTTAATCTAGCTAAGAACGCTGTCCAAAAATTGAGCTTTTTGGGATGATGTCATAAGTTTTTTAATAGTGAACAGCTTCTATTAATATACAAATCATTTATACGTCACTGCATGGAGTACTTTTATCACATATTGAGTGGAGCTTATTATAGTAATTTGAAATGCCTTGATTCTGTTCAGCGCAGAGCTGTTAAACTGATTGCCAAATCAACTCTTACTAATGAGCTTGATCCTTTGTAGCACAGACAAAATGTTGCTGATCTGACAATTTTCTACAAATACATTATGAATGAACGAACTTTCGCAGAGATAAAATCGATTTTACCTGAACTAGCAAACCTATTGCGGTGTAACAGACCATTTACCATGTACTATGTACCTACTAGATCTGTGCACAAATAAAACACAAAGTAGAAAAGTTTTCTAAAGTTGACTCCAGCTTAAGCTACAGGATGATGCTATTTTCTCAACACTTTTAAAGCCTTGGAGTATGTGTGCAGCAAAACAAAACTGCCGACTAACAACAATGTCTTGTCATTGAAATCAGTTCATATGATTCCTACGCTGGTGATATTGTCATCCATATGGCAGAAGTAGATCTTTAAAAAGTGACATTTCAAGTCGCTTGAGACAGCGATAGACAATTTTGTCCCCAAAAAAATTATGGTAAAATCTAACATATTATTTTTTCAAGAGCGGTTGAGGAAAAAGATTTGATGTGCGGCCAAAAAGGAATCAAGGGAGTTGAATCCTTTTAATATTTGTAATCAAAATTTGACTGAAACAACGGCTCGATCAAACCTCTTCTTAAATCATCGTTTGTTTCAACTAACACAAAACTCAAGATATATAAGACATTAATTAGACAAGTGATGATATATAGGCTCAAATAAAGCCGGTTTAGAGTCTAGTATAATTCAAAAATTACTGTCAGTTCACTAGTGAGCAACTGCAAGGCAACACTGACGTAATGAATACTAATAAAATAATTTATAATTCTGTTTTATGCGTAGAAGAAAAAAAAAATAAACTATACCGAAGTAAATAAAAACCAAAAAAAAACAGAATGTAATTTTCAAATAGGAGTCGGAGTCGACAAATTTTTTGATTATTTTTCCTACTCCGACTCCGACTGCAGTTACTTGAAAATTCATCGCGACTCCGACTCCGACTCAGCAGCCCTGCTCTCAATTATAATGTTGACTTTTGATAGCTTAAAAGTACGTAACTAAATCATTACATTCTCACACAAACCAATGGCATCTCCTGAACCAAAAATAAGAATTATAATTACATATTTCTGAAAATTTCCAGAATCTCATGTGCAGCTCCATAGAACGATCCACCAACAACGTTCCAAAGAAATCCGAGATAACGGACTTCTAAATTATGGCTACTCACTGTTTTTGTAAAACTACTCTGTATCAATCATTAAACACTATTATATTCAATTGTTACTGTTCTAGTTGGTTTGAAGATTTTTCCAACATAATTAACAACTAAACTTGTCTGCGATCTCAAACATTAAAAAACTTCAAACTAATTATTTTGTTTTTGAGCAACACAAATGAGCTTTTAATTACGTAATCAAACACAAAATCATTACTTCCAAATTTGCATCAACAATTAACACATACCTTAAACAGCTAAATTTTTCAATTACCAAGATAGATATCGTGTTGTGGGTTTTACAAAATAAAAAAACGAAATAACAATGCAAATAAATATTACTTTTTCGTTTTGCATTTAATTTAAGAATAGAAATAAATTATAAATGATTATTGCATGCTAATGAATTTTGTAATTTAATATCATGATAATTTTTTTATTTTTTATTATCATGATAGTAAAATATTTAGAATAATTAAAGTGAAATAAAATCATAAGAGATTAAAAGAATGCACTTCCATTTATATTTTCCAATAAAGTAATAGAGTTTTATTTATTTTTAGGGAAATAAAATTAATTTGTTGTCTTTACCATAATATAAAATTTATGAAAGAAGTTAATCCAAGGTGAATCAAAGAAGTTATTTCTAACTTCTTAGTTATTGATCCATTCTCTAATGTTAAAAATACTCGAATCAGTTTTAGATATAGAGTGATCCGAAAGTATGACACAATGGTGATCTACTCATTGCATTTGAATGAAATGCAACTCGAATGACTCCAGAATAGTTAAACTACTTACTATGAAAAACATTTTTTACAGTTTTTTTTAACTAAATGTTCAGATTATTTTTAAAAAAATGTTCGCTTATGTATGCCATAAATTAATAATAGTTAATGATTAATGCCTAGCAAACACCAACAAATAATTGAACATTTTTTTTAATTTTACCACTTCATATAACTTTCAATTCGTCATATTGACCACGCCCACTACAGTGAAGGTATAACAAACTACAAAGTAAGCAATCGAACATATTAAGGTTCCGTTATTTAAAGTTGTAAAGTTGTGTTCGTTTGTTTTACAGAGGTCGAGTATAATACTTCTTTTGACCCAAGCAAATGGGGTGTCATTTGAAAGAGCCCCTAATTTAAGAAACATTGCAATATTTTTTAGAATTTTGCGATGCACAGTTTTTTAGTTATTGTTAAAAAAGTTTAAGTATATGTATACCACCACCACCCTAAATTTTGACTCTGATTTATAGAAAAAATATTCTCAATTTAAACCACTAAAAAGCTGGCTAAATCTTTCTTTAGTTAACATAAAAGCTATGGATAAGATTTAACCTCAAGTAACAACTTTTGTGTCATTTTTGATCAATTTAGATGTGATCACGAAATTGAGTATGTGTTAAATGGCGGTCAAGGCAATATCGCCGCCTCTTAATTCAGGATGGTCCGTAGACCTTAGCCACACACAAACAAAATTTGACACTATGTTTTAATTGCGACCAAACAACTAAAAGAAAATAAAAATTTATCTCCCGGCAAAGCAAATTTTATAATATGGAAAACTGACACGTTTTTGGAGGGCAACTAATTCACTGAGTTTTGTTTTCTTTTCTTTTTTAAAAATTCAAACCAATTTATTACACAACTCAAAAACAATTTATTAAACAAAAAGGAATTATTATTATATTTTATAAATGATTTAATTTATTGACCATAAACTCAAAAGAGAAATTTAATATTAAAATTCACAATAGAGTCGAATTTTAATTTTGTTTTTGTAAATCACGACTCTAATTATATGTTGAAAAATGTAGCTGTATATAGATATTAAATCTACCTAAACGGGAGAAAAAAAAGTTGATTTCACAAGCATTCTCTCGTGGTGTGGCTGTCAGCTCATCAATACCATAACATCAGAATAATAAAATAAAAAACAAAAATCACACAGGTTGATTCTACACAGATGCATATTGCTTTGCTTTCATCCAATTCAAAGAAGAAAACGACAATAGGGGTCATCCTTTAATAAAAACAGTCATATCATCATCTCATTCATTGCAAATATTATCCGGTTATACACATCGAAACATCTCAATTAAAAATTAGAAGCGATCCTTCTAAATAAAGCCGGTTTAGAGTCTAGTATAATTCAAAAATTACTGTCAGTTCACTAGTGAGCAACTGCAAGGCAACACTGACGTAATGAATACTAATAAAATAATTTATAATTCTGTTTTATGCGTAGAAGAAAAAAAAAATAAACTATACCGAAGTAAATAAAAACCAAAAAAAAACAGAATGTAATTTTCAAATAGGAGTCGGAGTCGACAAATTTTTTGATTATTTTTCCTACTCCGACTCCGACTGCAGTTACTTGAAAATTCATCGCGACTCCGACTCCGACTCAGCAGCCCTGCTCTCAATTATAATGTTGACTTTTGATAGCTTAAAAGTACGTAACTAAATCATTACATTCTCACACAAACCAATGGCATCTCCTGAACCAAAAATAAGAATTATAATTACATATTTCTGAAAATTTCCAGAATCTCATGTGCAGCTCCATAGAACGATCCACCAACAACGTTCCAAAGAAATCCGAGATAACGGACTTCTAAATTATGGCTACTCACTGTTTTTGTAAAACTACTCTGTATCAATCATTAAACACTATTATATTCAATTGTTACTGTTCTAGTTGGTTTGAAGATTTTTCCAACATAATTAACAACTAAACTTGTCTGCGATCTCAAACATTAAAAAACTTCAAACTAATTATTTTGTTTTTGAGCAACACAAATGAGCTTTTAATTACGTAATCAAACACAAAATCATTACTTCCAAATTTGCATCAACAATTAACACATACCTTAAACAGCTAAATTTTTCAATTACCAAGATAGATATCGTGTTGTGGGTTTTACAAAATAAAAAAACGAAATAACAATGCAAATAAATATTACTTTTTCGTTTTGCATTTAATTTAAGAATAGAAATAAATTATAAATGATTATTGCATGCTAATGAATTTTGTAATTTAATATCATGATAATTTTTTTATTTTTTATTATCATGATAGTAAAATATTTAGAATAATTAAAGTGAAATAAAATCATAAGAGATTAAAAGAATGCACTTCCATTTATATTTTCCAATAAAGTAATAGAGTTTTATTTATTTTTAGGGAAATAAAATTAATTTGTTGTCTTTACCATAATATAAAATTTATGAAAGAAGTTAATCCAAGGTGAATCAAAGAAGTTATTTCTAACTTCTTAGTTATTGATCCATTCTCTAATGTTAAAAATACTCGAATCAGTTTTAGATATAGAGTGATCCGAAAGTATGACACAATGGTGATCTACTCATTGCATTTGAATGAAATGCAACTCGAATGACTCCAGAATAGTTAAACTACTTACTATGAAAAACATTTTTTACAGTTTTTTTTAACTAAATGTTCAGATTATTTTTAAAAAAATGTTCGCTTATGTATGCCATAAATTAATAATAGTTAATGATTAATGCCTAGCAAACACCAACAAATAATTGAACATTTTTTTTAATTTTACCACTTCATATAACTTTCAATTCGTCATATTGACCACGCCCACTACAGTGAAGGTATAACAAACTACAAAGTAAGCAATCGAACATATTAAGGTTCCGTTATTTAAAGTTGTAAAGTTGTGTTCGTTTGTTTTACAGAGGTCGAGTATAATACTTCTTTTGACCCAAGCAAATGGGGTGTCATTTGAAAGAGCCCCTAATTTAAGAAACATTGCAATATTTTTTAGAATTTTGCGATGCACAGTTTTTTAGTTATTGTTAAAAAAGTTTAAGTATATGTATACCACCACCACCCTAAATTTTGACTCTGATTTATAGAAAAAATATTCTCAATTTAAACCACTAAAAAGCTGGCTAAATCTTTCTTTAGTTAACATAAAAGCTATGGATAAGATTTAACCTCAAGTAACAACTTTTGTGTCATTTTTGATCAATTTAGATGTGATCACGAAATTGAGTATGTGTTAAATGGCGGTCAAGGCAATATCGCCGCCTCTTAATTCAGGATGGTCCGTAGACCTTAGCCACACACAAACAAAATTTGACACTATGTTTTAATTGCGACCAAACAACTAAAAGAAAATAAAAATTTATCTCCCGGCAAAGCAAATTTTATAATATGGAAAACTGACACGTTTTTGGAGGGCAACTAATTCACTGAGTTTTGTTTTCTTTTCTTTTTTAAAAATTCAAACCAATTTATTACACAACTCAAAAACAATTTATTAAACAAAAAGGAATTATTATTATATTTTATAAATGATTTAATTTATTGACCATAAACTCAAAAGAGAAATTTAATATTAAAATTCACAATAGAGTCGAATTTTAATTTTGTTTTTGTAAATCACGACTCTAATTATATGTTGAAAAATGTAGCTGTATATAGATATTAAATCTACCTAAACGGGAGAAAAAAAAGTTGATTTCACAAGCATTCTCTCGTGGTGTGGCTGTCAGCTCATCAATACCATAACATCAGAATAATAAAATAAAAAACAAAAATCACACAGGTTGATTCTACACAGATGCATATTGCTTTGCTTTCATCCAATTCAAAGAAGAAAACGACAATAGGGGTCATCCTTTAATAAAAACAGTCATATCATCATCTCATTCATTGCAAATATTATCCGGTTATACACATCGAAACATCTCAATTAAAAATTAGAAGCGATCATATACATTTGGAGTTTTTATGTTCCAACACAATGAAACAATATAAAACTTGAAGAGTTCATACCTTCTCAATTCTTTTGTTTCGTTTTTATTAAAACAAAAGAGATAACAAAAAAAACTCGAAATGTTTATGTAAAGAAAAATGTAAATACATAATAAACTAAATTTAAGAAGTTATTTATATTTGATGATTCGAGGTTGAGTTTAAAAGTTATGTGTATTGTTATTATTATTAATTGGTTATATTAATGCAAAAATGTTATATTGTAGCACAACAGATGGACAATAGAAAAGTGGTTCGATCCGGAGGTTGGTCTTTACTGTCAAATGTGACTGCCAAGCGAAACCTCCTCTGCCAGAAACTTTTACTCAGAACTTAAAGGGTTCTAAATTTCTGTATTTGTCTGTATTCAATTAAACGCTACATGTTGGGCATAACAGTTGATAGCAAACTCATAGGCCGATAATTTTCCAATTTTGTTATGTCTCCTTTCTTATGTAACGATGTAATCACTGCATTTTGCCATGCTTTTGTTATTTTTTTTCCAATTCCAGACATTTATAAAACAAAGCGGTTATTGCTTTTAACAAGGAATCACCTCCTATTTTAATGACTTCAATGACACCATCTTCACCAGGAGATTTTTTATTTTGAATTTCATCAACAGCAGCCTTAGTTTCTTCTATGGTTATATCAGGTAACCCTCCTGATCCGACATTTGTTATTATTGGTCTACCTTGAGGTATTGCTTCAATCGTTTTCTTCGGTTGTACTGATGTAAACAATTCTTCATAAAATTATTTTGCTATATTTAGTACCTTACTTCGGTCCGATTGTATCGTTCCTGTTTTGCCTTTTCATTACGTTTTGATCTTATTTTCGGTATGTTGTGATATTCTAACGAATCTCGTTTTCATTCAGTTCATTCTGTTTGCTATCAGATCCAATGTTTCCTGACTGAGTTTTGATTCGTTCACACGAATTGATTTCCACTTTGATTCCATAAAACCTGTTATCGATTTGACAATTTTATTGTTCAGTTCGTCTGATGTAGAGTTTTGATTTTCTTATTGAAATCTTCACTCATTTTTGTTGCAAACTTTACGCTCGATTCATTCAGTCGTTGAACATCAATCATGTGTCTTTTTTTACCAGCTTTGATCTCTAAAATCTTGTTTTAATATAACTTTTGCACGTACCATTCGATGGTCGCTACTGGTCGCAAAGTTATTCAAGACTGTAACATTTTGAATAATTGACAAATAATTTGTAATAATATAATCAATTTCATTTTTTGTAACACCATCAGCACTTGCCATAGTCCATTGCCGTTGAGTTTGAGAGAGATTGTGTTGCTGTAGGAAGTTCAGAAGCGTATCACCACTTTTGTTTCTTTGATCAAAGCTAAAATTTTTAAGGGAAATTTCAAATTCTTCTTCTCGTTTTCCTAATTTTGCATTGAAGTCACCAACTATGAACGTAATGGTAATGTGTACGATTTTCATTAATGGCTTTTGCAATATCTTCATAAAATGTTTCAACTTCTTCGTCGTCATACATGGGCGCTGGTGCGTAGGCCTGAATCACTTAAATGCTGTATCTGCTGTTTATTTTCGGGCTTATATGTAAATTACTCGATCAGATATACTTTAAGTGTGAATAATGTGTTTCAACCAACGCTTATTAATAAACAGTCCGACACCGTGAATCAACGTTTGGCTGTCACTTTTTCTGAAGTAGAATGTATGTCTAGATTGTAGTTTCAAGCAATATTTTAGAGGTTTTCTTACTTCACTCACTCCGACTACATCCTATTTGATTTTTTGAAGAGTCATTTCTATTTCAAGCATCTGTTCCCTTTACGACAATGTTCGTGCAGTTTGTCTTTTCCGGCATGGCAACCGATTGTAGACCAGAAATTCTCAGCACCCTCCTCTTGATATCTAGTCTGTCCATTGCCGAAGTCAGGGATCGACAACCGACTGGGAAATGAGGGCCTTTTTTGATTGGTTGTACTTTTCATTTGTATTTTGGGGGGTTTTAGCATTAAAACACCACGTTAGCCACTGAGGGTAGGTGAGTGATAGTCACCATCCATCTGATCCATCTCTGTATGTTGCCGTTGTTTTTACTGTTGATATCATCCGCAACCATACTTTGCTGTTATCTCATCTTGATAACGCCTAGCTCACATCGGCCCTCTCTAAATGTAAAATTAGGGTAGTACCCGAAGACGGCTCCCTAATTCATCGGTTTGCTGACCTAGATTCCCGCTGGGGTTTGCACCCAACCGTCCTCTAGGTTGCTGAGCGTAATGGTATCCACCTTGTAAAGGTTGAATGTAGGAGTTGGCTTACAGAGGCTAATGAAGCATAATTAATTGAGCTTTGTGATGCATGTACACCCTTCTGGACACCCTGTTGAAGTGGCGCAGCACTATAAAGATCAATTTTGCTTAGCCTAGGTATTTTTTCTAAATATTGGACGGAGGTTTTACATTATATTTTAAGGTGAGACCGATATTCGGGAATTAAACTGTGGCTAAGATGTGATGTTGCATCGCTTTATCTTCTGAGTTTGAGTGGTTTGGTCAAATGGTTGTTTTTGGACCCTTTTTTAAAGCTGACTAAATAGGGCTGTTGCATATGAACTCTTAAAGAATAAGTGTTTCTTGTTGTTTTTGTTAAAATTTTTATAGCGTTTATTTTTTACTAAAAATCTGTTTTTACTCATCTTGTAAGTTGTTTCATTGACCGGTGGTTTCGGTTACCCACTGCCCACAAGAGAGTTACATAGAAAATTTTGTCGACATCTTTTTTATTTTTGAAAGCTCTTGCTCACTGAGGCATTAGCTTTGGACCCTTTTTTCAACATTTTTGAAGGCAGTAATTGGATATGTTTAAGGCAACTTAAACACCAGGGAACCTTAACACTTCTTAGTTTAAGTTAACCTTAACACTTCTTAGTTTACCACTTTATTTTCCAAGTGGAGAAAGCTTTACGTATGAAAGCTTTGTAAGAATGTGAGATATTACATTCATTTGTCAACTAATCACCAAAATGGTGAACATAGTTTCTCCTTACCTTTGGAGTTCTTACGTAGGTAAGCTCTCTCGAAAATATTGGGTTTCCAATATTTTCTATCCAAAAAAGCCATGTCTGTCGCATTCAAGCTGACTCCGTTGAGAGTTGATCGGTAAAATTCAGGTCGTTTCCCGCTTCCTAAAGAAGAGAACCAATCCCATTTTTTATGGATTTACCTCTAGTTTACAGCTATCAGTCCACTTAGAGCACTTTGCATTTTCTAGTTTTCAGATTTCTAGTTTTCAACTGACCAAAGAAGGGGTGACAGTAGTAACCTTGCCTCTCTTGTACAAAATTGGGAGTACTTAACGAGACAGGCTTTGATGACTTTGTTCCTTAGAAGCAGGTCGATCTAAATGACCAGCGGTCCCTATACTTCCAAATTTACAAACAAGTAATCGCCACAGGACTAATGTTGTTAAAGGTTCTCTTAATATCACAGAAAGTATAACAAAGGAACATTCAATACATACCAAAGAATTTTCGATTGGTAGTCTAAAAGAGTACAAAGCTATTTCCTCAGATGTACGTTAGCGATACACATGTTGATATGGTGCAAACTTTGTCATTAACAGCCAAGGCATAGGATGACAAAATATTTTCCTGCAGATATAAAGAAACAAAAGTTTTTAACATTTTATTCAGAGATTACGACCCGTAGGGCGAGTAAGCAGAGAAAGTTTAATAGAAGCAATTTGAGTGTTAAGCTCCAGGTCCGATGCCATTGTTTCTGAATCCCAAAGGCCTGTAAGAAGAAAAATGTTTAGAACTTTACCTTGATTTTTAACAAAAGTAATAGAGCAGTGGCCACTTCCTTGCGCTGGTGAAATTTGATTTGGAGATACTTTAGTATGCGCTGTTCCGTCCACTTACACAGTCATAAGATCCAACACGTGACTTGTGTCAGTATAATACTCATCAGCAAGTGTAACAAGGGTCACTATCGGTATCAGTTGTCTACGACTGAGGAATATCAGTCGTGCGTCCTTCTTCAGCAGAGGCTCCCTGCATGAAGAAATCATTCTGATCTGATTCAGACACATTTTTTTTATCCTCCCCCTCCTCCCCTTCAAAGCGTCTGCTGAAAAGTCAAATTTATCAGACCGTCACTTCCAGATAGCTTAGAGCCAGGGATTCGTAGAGAATGATTGCTCATTATCATTCTTAGTATCTTCAAGCTAAACGATCAAAGTGTTATAAGTAAGAAGCTACTCCTTACTGTACTTCAACATTTACAGAACCTTACCTAGACCTTCGGGTTTTGCAGGGATTTAAGCATGTGCTTTCGGTCAACTTGGTAAATCTTCTACATTACGCACTTTCAGAAGGGTTCCCCATTTTTCCTAGCAGACTTATCGCCTTCATATTCAGCATCAGAGATTAAATAGAATGATACCGAGTTAAGTCTGTAACAAAGATACATTATACCATTAATAACTGAATTTTTTTTCAATATTCTGGTAATCTTGTTTAGGGTTTAAAGTATGGGTTCTTATATTACTTCTTTATGTTAAAATATAGATTAATCGTTTGACATGCCAGGTATAATGACTGAAATTTAGTCAGGTCTAGGTAAATTTCAACACACAAAACAAATGCAAATCTTATAGTTTCTCATTCTTGAGAAGATGACAGTAATTATCATGCAATAGAAACACGATAGAAATGCTATTTAGCCTTCGTCGGACGGCATAGGTACACTCAGAGAATTCTGTTATTAAAAACTATCAAAATAGCCATTAGATTAATAATTTGGTGATTATTATACAGCTAATCACAACTTGTGATTATTTTCACTAATTTCGTAATAACAGGCATTATTAAACTAATATTATTTGTTCGTAATATTTACTAACAAAAAAAAATTAAATTTTAAATCTAAAAACGATAGCTTTTATATTTATAAAAATTCTTATTGAAATAATAACATAATGGATTACATTTATATTTGGTATCCCTTGGATAAATGACATATATTATTATAATAATAAAGTTGTTTTTAAAATAATATTAGGTTATCAGATTAATAATACAATCTAATTAGATTAATAATAGGTTCTTATTAAATCAATAATAAGATGTTATTAAATTAATAATGAAACTTATTGAATTAATAATGGAACTTATATTTTACACTTTTTAAATAAAAGAGAGCATAAATTTTTTATTAACGATTTTATTTATTTCAATTATTTTCATTTAATCTTAAAGTATTTATATTTCACAGTTTTAATTCTAAAATAATTCATAATTTTGCTTTAAAGTATTTTTAAATTTATATGTGACAAAAATTAAAAGAACAAAAGGAGTCTATGTGCGTATATAAAATAAAAAATATAGTAATATTTATTATATTTTACTATATTTTGTATTGATTAAAAAATAAATTTACATAGCTAAACTATATATTATTAGTTTGAATATTGATTATTGATTTGAATTTAACAAATCAATCAACAAATTGACCGAATAATATGCTCTTTCTTTATCGCTTTTCAATGTATAAAAATACTTTTGGATAAAATTCCAAAATTGGTTGCTGATTGCGGATATTTTAAGTTGAATAAATAATAGTATATTTTCCTACAAGAGATGAAAACATTGTTTTTTCGTGAGTAAACATATGTTCACGAGACGCGCTAGCGTCGAGTGAGACATGTTTACGAACGAAAAACGTTTTTATCTCGCGTAGAAATGCAAATTTTTCTATGATAGTATATACATAATCCATATTTACTATAAATGATAAAGTTATAAATCGACAACAAAATATTCAAAATTCATATTCTATTTTTTCATGGTTACGTTGTTTAAAATACTTTATAAAATTATATAAAAAACCATAGCAACTATAATTTGTTATTCTTTTTCACTAGTGAATTGACTTTTTGCATAGAAAAAATATTTTGAAGCACACATCAATTACTTTATCCACGACTAAAGAATATATGCTTTCCATGCGTATGTCTTCCATTGTAATTGTATTCATTCCACAACTAGTGAATTTGATTAAAATTCTTTAACAGCTCTTATTAAATTAAATATTAAATATTCCCCTGACAAATTAAACAACAAACTTGTTTTGTTTTTCGCTATCTTTGATGTTTTTATTTCAATATGGCGATACAAATTTTTGCATGAAAACTGGAAATTAAACGAAATATTTTACAGTCGTGGATAAAATAGCATCTTGTATTCGCTTGGGATGATGGCAATTCTTCACTCGGAGGATTCTCGAAACTTCATCCTCGTGAAGAATTGCCTTCATTCTAAGCTCATACAAGAATCTACTATTTCATGTTGTATAAACTTCATACCGTACATTATCAAAGCATACTAGTTGGCTTTATTATAGACCCACTAATTAACAAAAGAGGCTGAATTGGTAATTTTTTATCGAAATACTTTTGTAACATCTCTTCATCATTTTGAACAGTTTCGCCTATAATGGCAAAACTGTTTTAAGAATATCGAACAGTGTATTTCTTATAAATTTTATGCTATAAAGTTTTGTTGGTTTGACGGAGTATCCTGTGCAGTAAATACAAAGTCGATAGCAGAATATCATCTAAATAATATAAAACAGAAAAATATTATATTATTACAGAATCTAACATTGAATAGGATTAATTGTTTTCACTCAAAAAAATTACAAATGACATGTCCAAAAACATCGTTTTAGCTCATAGCCGGGTATTCAAATATATCAGAAACAGAAACAGAATTTCATACAAATTTGACAGCAAAAAATTCTGTTGCTGTAAAATTTGAATGGAATTCTGCTTCTGTTGTATGTGATTTTCAAGTTTTTGGAGCCAAAAAACAAATTTAAAAAACTTACTTTCTGTCATATTTTCTGTATTGCTAAGTTCTTCAACCACATCTCTTAACTTTTCATCTTTAATTTGTTCTTCAAAAATGGGCTGAGTTTTTCTGAATAAATGGTTGGTAATGTACAACCAAAATCGCAGGCTTTCGGAAACATTGCTTTAAAATAAATGTCTATCTGAAAATTTTAAAAGGAATATTATTATAATTAATTATAATTATTATATATATATATATTATTATAATTATAATTAAAATGTTATTGAGATATACTAATATTGAATTATTAATTACCAGTTTATAACCAAGCGGTAATTTAAATTGCTTCCATTTGGTTAAAATTTCCGAAGTTGATTTTAAATTTGAAATGTCGCTGAGTCTCAGTTGTTTAGTCCTGTCCCATGCAGACTCAATTTTAGCCTAGCTACTCTGTTCATCGAACAAAATTTCTACATATTCTGTCTGATGAATCTGCTTCAGGAAGTGAAAAACCAATTATTTTTACCACACCATAGACAGTACAAAAATTTACAAAGTTTCACATACCAAACGTTATCGTTTAATAAAATAATCTTACTTTTTCAATTTTCTTAACACTTATAACTTTTCACAAAACTTTTAAATATTTTTTAAAGTTGTTTATTCAGCGTCTGGATATAAACTGTGATTCTTACCAATATTTTATTAATCGTTATTAAAAATAATAACCTAAAGTAAGATTAATGTATACTATTATTAATTTAATAACCTACGTTTTGAAAGTAAAAACGTCGATGATTAATCTAATAAAATGGTCATTAAAATTAACTACAAAAATAATAATTTATGTTTTTATTTTAATAGCTCTACGTTAATCACATAATTTTTTATTTGATTGTCTGAATTCATCATTTTAATAAGAATTGGTTATTAGTTTAATCAACCGTTGTGATTTTTTAAATAATATTGACCGTATTTTTATTTTGATAAACATTTTTATTAAAATAATAACAAAAAGTATTAATCGAACAAATGTGGCAATTACTTTAATAAAAATCGTTATTAGATTGATAAAATAACTTATTACACATTTTTAAAACGGGCGGTTATTAAATTTACTAACAAAATTCTCTGAGTGTACAATTGTACCTTTTCCGTTTTTAAATACTAATAACTTTTCTATTAGAAGCCGGAGAGGGTCAAAGTTTTATGAGATCTCTACATTTTCCTGCTGGATCATGCAGAATTAATTTTAGAAAAATATCCGGCGGTAAAGGTACAATTGTTCCTTCATACCTTTTATATGATATTATAATAACGGTATTATAGTTATTATATCATAGACCCGTGTATAATATAATAATATAAATATGGAGGGGCTGAAATCTCACAGCTCTGAGATATCAAGACTTCGGTCTGGGCTAAGGATTTTGATATAGTTTTCGGCAAAAACTTTTATGGGGACATGGTTTTTAGTATTGATCAGCGATGTATATCATGTCGTACAAATAATTAATTTTATTTTTCAAAATTTTCTTTGGGTAAAAAAAATTAAAATCTTTCTTTTGACATACTTGACAACTTTTTTTGACAAGCTTATAATGCCATAATTCTCAATAATAATAATAAAATTTCATGTCAAACATATAATTAATTTTATTTTTTTCCAAAAAATTGGGTACAAAAATAAATAAAAATCTTTCTTTTGTTGACATACTTGACAAAATTTTTTTGACAAACTTATGATGCCATAATTCTCAATAATAAAAATAAAATTTCATGTCAAACAAATAGTTAGTTTTATTTTTTTCCAAAATTTGGGTAAAAAAATAAATAAAAATCTTTCTTTTGACAAACTTGACAAATTTTTTTTGACAAACTTATAATGCCATAATGCTCAATAATAATAATGAAATTTCGCTTCAAACAAATAATTAATTTTACTTTTTTCCAAAAATTGGGTAAAAATAAATAAAAATCTTTCTTTTGACACACTTGACAACATTTTTTTAACAAACTTATAATGCCATAATTCTCTATAATAATAATAAAATTTCATGTCAAACAAATAATTAGTTTTATTTTTTCCAAAAAATTGGTAAAAAAATAAATAAAAATCTTTCTTTTGACACACTTGACCACATTTTTTTGACAAACTTATAATGCCATAATTCTCTATAATAATAATAAAATTTCATGACAAACAAATAATTAATTTTATTTTTTGCCAAAAAATTGGGTAAAAAAATAAATAGAAATCTTTCTTTTGACACAATTGACAACATTTTTTGACCAACTTATAGTGCCATAATTCTTTCAAAGCATGTTCTAAATAATGCAGAAATTTTATAAATTATCTACTAATTGCACAATAATTATGTCTACCTTGAGGGTTTCTCGTATTGCCCAGCATGAGTGTTGAACCTGGTATCCATTTCTGGTCATATTGTTTCTATATCATTAAAGACGTAACCGAATTCAAAAGAATGCATGAAAAATTTGCTATTTCGCCCATGGAGATCTACATAGTTTATTAATATTTCCAAACAAATTCAATTATGTAAAATACTTTTACGCATATTTTGAATAGAACCATTCCATCTCTTAGAGATTTATGCTGCTATTGTAAATAATATTAGCTCTTTATGAAAACTATGTTTCAAATGAAAAGTAAAACACTAAATGTTGAAAGTACAAATGTAAAAATAATCCTCATCGGTATCATTTGATTATATATAACTTGATTATAAGTCAATTTATCAAAATATTTAAACCCTCGACAGTTTTGCTCTAGAGACATATTTAACTAATGAGACATATTTTGTAAAATTTATGAATTTACGAAACTAAAACTAAATTTATTTTTACATTTACAGCGAGCGATGTCAAACGAAAGTCAAGTTACTTTACAAACAATTTCCAAATCGGTCACAGGAAAATATAGTTGTGAGGTTTCAGCTGATGCGCCATCATTTCATACAATGATTGTTTCTGGAGATTTAGAAGTTGTGGGTAAGTCAACGAGTAAGTTAAATTGATTTAATTTATTATTCTAGAATCGAACTTGTATCTTAGTTTAGAATAACAAACAGAATTTCACTCTATACTTACTGAGCAATTCTAAGCTTTTTACAAAATTATGAATGCTGTATGTAGTGTTTTTTAAAAGGGGGTGGGATCAGTAGTTGCATTAACTAATTTATTTCGGGTAGATGAAAAACGATTTTATATAATAATTTAATTTTTGTTCTATCATCATATATAATTGTTTTATAATTTGAAATTATCCTAAAGTCATTCATATTTTTAATTTTTAGTGTTAACTCAGTCAGCCAAAAAACGACTAATTTACTCTAAACCTTTTTTTATTCTTTTTTCATCCTGATATATATTGTTTTATTTAAGCTAAAATAGGAAACGATCAAGAACTTTTATGTGAAAATATAATTAAACTGTAAAGTAGATAAAATGTTTGCCACAACATACCTCCTTGAGCACCATGGAAGATGTAACAATACCAAAAGAAAAAAGGATGAAAATATGAAATTTAGAGCACTAAAAAAAAATAACCAACAGTGTGGTTTGGTCTATCGGCGCTTGCAGTTGAATTAGTGAGAAAGAAAAAATACTGATAACCAACGATAACGCATTGCTGCGTTCTTTTCTTATGTGGAGGTGTGTTAAAGTGTATTAAACTGACACTGATCATAATGCTGTTAACAGTTTATGTGTTTTTAATTGGTTTAATTTTAAATTACCCTCTAAAACTTAGTATTATTCTTTCGATTAAATATTGCATAAAGTCAATAACAAAAGTTTGTCACCATGATGATGATGATGATGTCGTATCGTATTAACGTTCACGACAAAAAATAAATGGCACGGATGGTTCACTTTAATCCATACTCAAAATACATTTTTCAATTTAAGTTAAACAATAATTCCAATTTAATTTTTATTTAGTTTAATAAGTCAAACATCCACAAATATTTTCTTTAAAAAAATCTAATAAAAAATAATGTTATTATTTGGATAAATTCGTTTTAAAAATTACGTCGGATTAATATTTTAGGAAATAATTCGAGCAAAATATTTACAAACAAAAAGATGATAGAAATTAGAAAGCTCTATAATGATGGGCTCAAATGTTTTCATTTAATTGCTATATAGAGTTATGCGCTTAATAATGGAATCAGGAATAATTCTTATAGAGCCAAAAAAACAATAAAGTTGCTCTATAAACCGCCACTTTTTTTCACACTCTATAAGAATTCTATGAGTGCTTCTAGAGCAAACAATAAAGCACGTAGCTCTATAAATTAGCTCTAAGAGCGCTCTTAAAGAATATTTAGAGCAAAATTGTTACTTGCGTAGTGTTCTGGATATAAAGTGAGCTAATATCCATCAAATACTTTAATTAAAAGCTAACCAATGTTATAGATTTCGGGTAGTTCTAATTATAAAAATATTAAAGAAAGCAGTAATATCCTAACAAACATAAAATCTGTTGTACGAGATAACGTAGAAAAATTTTAACCGGAAGTGACAAACCAGAAGTTCGGATAAAGAACTGTTGTGAACCGTACTAAATGTTTATGCACCAAGTTTCATCCAAATCGATTATCAGGTACAGATGTTATTGACCTTCCAAAAAAACAGGTGCTGGGGACCCCGCACTACTTTGTTTACAATTGCTCAAAAACTAATCAGTTCTTTGCCATACATATTTGCATCTTTTTCCAAATTGTCATCAAAATACACTCTCGAACGAATGCTGTATGCTCCCAACAAACATTGAAAAAAGTGTGACACAATAAACAGGTGTGCGGAAGGTCCCCTACCACTTATCCCAATATTGTTCAAAACCTAATCAGTTCTTTGTCATTTAAGTCTCCCTTTCTAAAATTTTCATTAAAATTGATTATTGAATGAAGTTTGTATGCTCCCAAAAACTTTAAAATCAAAGTGTGAAAAGTCAGCAGTTGTATGGTAGACCTCCCTCCCCTTTGATCAATATGTCCTAAAAGATGATAGTTATCTTATCACACTAATTGGAACGTTTTCCATAAGTTTCATCATAATCGCTTCATGACTGTAGGCTGTAGTGTGCATAAAGACGCTGAAAAAACTTCAAAAAATTACAAAAAAATTTTTTTTACCGGAAGTGAAAAACTGGAAGTTGGGATGCAGAAGTGTTGTGAACCGTACTAAATGCTTATGAACCGAATTTCATTTTTTGTTTAAAAACAAGAAAATCTATATACGTTTCACAATGACAATACAAAAAATAATAAAACTATGCATTACTCTGGCACGTCATAACCAGACAGATGTTATTTATGAAACGAATCTTAAACTGTGTGATAGTACTGAACGATTGTAGGATAATAATATTATGAAGAATGTGAGGTCTGTGTGGTTTAGAGTTAAGATCCAAATCTTTGGTATTTATAGAAAAATAATTAAGTTATGAAAAGAAAAAAGGGAAAAAGGGATATCTACACTTAAACCCTTATTATTTTATAATTTTTATTTTATTTATAATAATTATCAACAATTGTAACTGTAATTATCTGTACTCAAAATTAAACATCTATAGGTATATAAAACCCGTGAGTTTCAAAAACTAACCCTAGCCTAGGGAGAACCAATGGTGACACAAAAATTTCTACGAAACATTTTTTTTCTTTCTCCCAGAAGAAAATCAAAAAATGTGTGTTATTGATCTAACGATCTGTGATTTTAACCACTTTTAACAAATGTTCCCTTATTTATTTTTGGCTGATTTCCCCAACGCTATGTGGCATTTTTTGAATTTTTCTTAAACCTTAATTTGCAACAACTCTAAATCTGAGGTTCAGAAAGAATTTGAGGCTTCTGGGTTACAATTACAGACTTATAATAGATCTCTGTTGCAAAACATAATTTTGTTTATATCACATAATCTAATTGAACTGTCTCACACCAGTCACAACCAACTTGTTTATCAGATATTTTTGTTTGATATTGATTTTCTGTTTTTCTCAACTTATAAAGTTTTCAACATAAATACTTTCATCGAAACCGTTTGTTTAGTTTCTGTTTCTTTTTCCGAAATAAAATCAAGACGATAAAACGATAAAATTTTAATCATAAAAGAAAACTAGGAAGAAAATTAATTTCAATATTCCAATGAGATTTTTCTCTTTTTATTCTGAATATTTTGTCCTAGTTATGATTTTTAATGTAGTATTTTTACTACACAAAAAAAAATTTAAACTTGGAAAAAGCTCAAAAGCTCAAATTTCCAATGATAAGAAACAGATTTTTCTCTGTGCCGTTGTTTTTGGAATACGGTTTTTGTCCTTTAATTTTTATGTTTTAATTCAAAATTATTTCTTCATGAACATTAATCGGATTAATTTGAGGTTAAACGGGAGAATAGGATTAAATAAAGGTTGAATGTTTTTTTTGTATTAAGTCATTTTAAATGATTAAAAATAAAACTTTAGAATATGGTTTGCTGGCTTTTCGAATTTCGGAATAATTCTGATGGATAGAAAACAGATTTAACTTTTCGGATCAGTACATTAAAAATCATGGAATATTAATTAAGTGAACCTAAGACAACCTAGCCAGGAAAGCTACCCATGAGAGTATTCAACACCGGCCGAAATTCTAATTCCGGTATTGCAGTATTAATATCGAAAAAAACGATTTACCTGTATTAAAACCGGATTTATAAATTTTTTTAGTGATTTTAATTCAAAGTTACGCTGTAGTCTGAATGTGATTATCTCATCGCATCTCATGACAATTAGTAGTAATTTATAATTTTTTGTTCAAAAACGATTAATCTCCTCGAATCTGTAAATAATTCGAATAATTTGACAGTCATAAAAATGAAAGAAATATGACTCGATGCTCAAACCCAAATCCAGAGATAAAGACTCTCATTCACTTCCAATGGAGGTAGCTAAGCTAAACAAAAATACTAAGACAAAAAACCTAACCAGTTATCCAGCGTAAATAGAAATATATTACAATAATAACACATCTACGTCGTAGTTAAATCAAGTATCCAGTTCACAGAGAGTGTAACAAGCATACTTCATGGGGACACTTAGAACGATTTTTATATAAAACACGTTGTCATCGGGAACAAAAACGCGTATTCAAACAACTGGTAGCGGTTAAGTGTGTTGAATCCTCAGTTATATTTAAACTTCCCCAAATGTTAAATCGCCAAAATGTTGGAGATGTTCAGATGAGTTGTAGATGTAATTAATAACACTCAGAAACTTAAACTTCCATAAAATCATTTATTGAATATTCAAAGATTTCACAATTTGATTTTAGTAATTACTTGAATAACAAATTTCTTAAATTCCTGTTACAACTTTTAATAATAAAAACCAAAAATTAGAGCTTCTTAGCTCACACAAAACCACACCACAACTGACTCTGATTAGCTTCAGCAAAATCAATTTTAAATGTTTGACCAATCAGCGGTCAGGTGAACTCATGTTTCGTTTTATAAAATAAGTTTGATTACGTGCTTAAAATTGCAACTAAGCATTTTTGAACTACTAAGAAATTGAATTCTTGTTTATTATTTGAATTAAGAAATCTTAAATATGAAATTGTTTAATTAACGAAATTTGATTTAGGTGAATACCTTATACAATGTATGTTTATACACCGGGTGTATAATGTGTAAAGAACTTTAGAATTGTACATGACTAAGGGACTGGTGTGGTGGACCACAACATTACCCCGTTATTATAAAAAGATATTCCTTACAATTATGCTAAGGAATATCTTATAGATAGCACTATTTCATTTTAGACATTTTAATTGCTGGTTGGTCAGTTGTAGCGTTTACAAAATTCTTTTGCCTCCCTTGAATTTACATAAAAATTTCACAGGGATTAATATTAAAATTCAGTATCATAAAATATTACCTTAAAATACAATGTTTATTCTTAAATCTAAGTACAATAAGATTTTATGTAATTATCAAATATTATTATTTAATTATTCATTTCAGATAATAGTAAGTCAAATAACAACAATAAAACCATCAATTAAGCAAAAGGTTCTTTCATTTATTCATCTTATTCCCTTTTCTTCACTGAGACCACTATAATCTATACTATATTTTGAGCTTTCAAATGGGTTACAGTGGCTTTAACAAATCTTTGTTTTAAATATTTTATAAAAAAATAAGCGAGTCCTAAGAACATCAAACATAGGAATATCCCCATTAGAGTGTATGCAGTGAAACGTCCTCCTTCGACGGGACTATTTGTTAACTGATTATTGCTCACCGACTGAGGTGCAATGATTACCTCCTTGTCTTTAGTACTTTGGTTTCCCATAATGAATCCCAATTTAAAATAAATGCTCCGGAATACCTTATATTACTTCCTTGTTAGTCTGGCAACCACCCAGTCCAATTGTTGAGTTGTGGTGTGGTTTTATACTGCGCTCCTGGCAAGGTCGCCAAAAATGTTGAATCCTCAGTTATATTTAAACTTCCCCAAATGTTAAATCGCCAAAATGTTGGAGATGTTCAGATGAGTTGTAGATGTAATTAATAACACTCAGAAACTTAAACTTCCATAAAATCATTTATTGAATATTCAAAGATTTCACAATTTGATTTTAGTAATTACTTGAATAACAAATTTCTTAAATTCCTGTTACAACTTTTAATAATAAAAACCAAAAATTAGAGCTTCTTAGCTCACACAAAACCACACCACAACTGACTCTGATTAGCTTCAGCAAAATCAATTTTAAATGTTTGACCAATCAGCGGTCAGGTGAACTCATGTTTCGTTTTATAAAATAAGTTGATTACGTGCTTAAAATTGCAACTAAGCATTTTTGAACTACTAAGAAATTGAATTCTTGTTTATTATTTGAATTAAGAAATCTTAAATATGAAATTGTTTAATTAACGAAATTTGATTTAGGTGAATACCTTATACAATGTATGTTTATACACCGGGTGTATAATGTGTAAAGAACTTTAGAATTGTACATGACTAAGGGACTGGTGTGGTGGACCACAACAAGTGTTTTGTATGATGGCCTCAGCGGTTGGTTCTTTTGTTACTCCAGCTAATCTTGGATAATTTAGCTAATAATTGGACACTAGACAGTTTTTGCAGGCTTCTAATTTAAACGTCTTGACAAAGAGTCATTTTTTGTATAATTTTGGATAATTGTATTTTCTCTATGTTTTCTTTCCTCGATTAGCTCCGAGCCTAATTGATCGAGAATCTTAAAAAGTATTTAGAATTATAGAAAAATTTGTAGGTTTTTAATGAAAAACATAGAAAAAGGACAAATACTCATAACTATATCTATTAAAGGGGGTGGCAATGAAAAGGGGTAAAATCATAATATAAAACCCAGTCAAGTTGGATGTCATTTGAAAGAGAACTTTGTATTAGAAATATAGCATTTTTTACATCCACAGCTTATGAGTTATGGTAAACAAATTCAATTTTTAGATGTATTCCCTCGCCTTACTTTTCGACGTTGATTGACAGAAAAACAAAGTAATAAAATTCAACAAGATAGGAAGGATGATAAATTTTTATCGAAAAATATAACGAAGTCTCAAATAATTTAATTACTGTGTATTTAGGAGATGGGATTTGGAAAAAGTGTAAATAACCATTTATTGATCCAAATAAGGGTTCCATTTGAAAGACCACCAAAGTTAAGAAGCATTGCAAATTTTTTAGAATTTTGTAGTGGACAGTTTTTGAATAATTCTCAAAATAGGCAAAATGTTTGCCTTTAGGTGAATATTAGATCATAACTTGATCTCTACATAATAAAATATACAAATTCCTAAACAATTTAGAGCGAATCTGTGTCTTGTTTGGAACTACAAAGCTGTGAATTGGCAAATTAAATGCTTTCCTTATAAACATATTTGTCTTACTGGCTAAATCGAAATATTGCAGCTTTTAATTTTTCTGGAATTATAACCAAGGGAATGCGCAGATTTATTCCTTATGAATCGGTAATTCCGAAGGTTGATCTATGGGTTTCGAGTAAATACAAATCATTTAAAATTTAAAAAAACGCTTTTCAAAAAATTCTTGTCCTGTCCTGCAAACATATTCTGTCACCTCAGAACATCCTTTTACGGTTTTAATTAGGTGTAAAATTGTAACTCGTGTGACATTTTTAATACAGTATCTCATCTCTGGAATTCGTTTCCCTCATGGGTTTTCCTTTATAACTTTAATCTTCAAAAGTTCAAAGCTAGCGTTCACAATTTTCTCAAATAAACTAAATTTTCAATAGATCCTAATCCCTAGTTGGCAAAGCTTCTCATAGTAAAAAAATAAAGTAAGTTCCCCAAATCCTAAATCGGGCTCTGGTATAAGTGTCCCTGCATGCTCAATGTGAAAATGAGTTAATACATTAACCATTTCTGAATAAGAATAGCTTCTGTTTGCGTCAAAATTGATGTCATTTCCCCATAAGTTAAGAATTGATTGCCAATTTGTCTTTTCAAGTGGAATTTCATGGATTTAATCGCCGCTTCCCAAAGTCCTTCCACCTGAAGAGATGCTGTTGGAATGAAGTTCCAAGTATTTTTGTCGCTTATAAGAGAATCAGAAATTTTATTAGCATTTTTCTTTAAAAAGCGTCGCTCTACACGTCAGAGCACAATCCATGATCAGCGGCAAATATTCTACATGGCTTCAAAAATGCTACTGTTATCAGTTCACCAACAATTTCAAAGTGTATTACTTTTACATTGAAGCAAACAAAAAAACATATTTATCCATTGATTATAATTTGCCCTCTATCCCGTACGGCTTTTAATGAAAAAGGTCCCGCACACCGTCACCCTTACTACTGGCAAATTTCTCATCATTGGTTTCACAAAGACTAGATGATTTCGAACCCATACTCCAATGTTGTTGCTTAAGGATATTCATTAATAGGGTTACATGCTAATTCGGTCAAGCGTTGTTATCCTACTATTTTGTATGTGATAATATTTTTGGCTGATATTGTAATTGGGCGTTTGACTTCGTTTATTGTTTATGATTTTTGAATTCTCTCTCTTTGAGTGCTTTGATTTCAACATCGAATTAATCAGCTTGTATCCACCTTATAATTATATTTTTCGATGTTTTCTACTCAATCGTTGTTAGATTTAAATTCGAAATAATATACTTGCTCAAATTATAAATAAATCTCCCCATACTAGAATAATGTTGCCAAAATAGTTTTATATGTACTTCGAATGGGTTAATTGGCTTGATATTCACTAAACCATGTTGGTCCATGCCACCACAATGGATGATGGATCAATTCACCAGAAATCAAGCCACTTGAAGAGCAGTCTGCAGGGTTTTCTTTTGATGATACATGATATCTCGGATTTAAATTAAATATTTCTGTGGTACGATTAGCGCTGTGTGAATTTTAGCGTCAAGAATGCGCTGAAAGCTAAGATAGTACAATCGTCGAATCAATCAAGGCATAATTATTCGTATATTTAATACCCTTTGCATTCTTGATTGTCATAATTAGTTTTGATAAAAGAGTTGAAACACGGGAGACATCTTTTTTTGGATGCATTAGTATTCACTGTGATGTTATTTTGGTTCCGTTATTTTGTAAAAATCTGCATAATACCATAGCCGCGTACGCATTTTCTGAAGTATCCGCGAACCCATGCGCAACGCAACAGAATTTTTATCAATACTCATCCATCTGGGCAGCTCAAATCTGATATGTTGTTTTGCAATGTGTTTTCACATTTTATTTCTTCTTCAGTTAAGCTTTTGCTTCTTGGAACCTCTTCGATCTTCAAAATCTTCGCAAGAATTGATTGATGTCAACTTCAGCATCTAAAGACTGGTTACAAAATATGTTAACGCATAAATCAGCAGGAATTTTCATTGCAATTACCCACCGAAAATATTTGCACCTAGAAGTTTATCTATGTGTCCAGGAATATTTAATGGGGGATCAGCGCGCCCTAGACTATCTAGTGTATATCCGTTTGAAATATCAAACCCCACCGGAAGAAGCTCTGCTGTCACTGTTGATAATATTAATGCTTTTGTTTCAATGCATTTAGTAACATCAAGTCTAGAAAACATCTTAATTTATCCCCTGGTCACTCCAGCTTGAACAAACTTACTCCTTCCACAAAAATGTTAACATGTTATTGAAGAATATAAAGCTTTCAAACACATGCTTATGTTATAAGTGTATACTTTGCTTCACATTCAATCAAAATTCTACAGTATTGATACTTTCTCATCTTATCCTTAATTTTTACTAAAGCCGTAGGAAGAAGGTCAACTGGAATTTTACCATTCAGTAGATTTAGAAAAATAAAATTAAAGGAGGATTAGGTATTACTAGTTGCTGTAAGCTTACTATTACTTGTATCACACTAGCTTCTTGCAGAGTTAGAATTTGCAACTAAAATAATGGATACTATTTGTGAACTTTTAAGTTCATCAAAGTGTAACGAAGAACGGTGGAGAAGGCACTAGCATTTTAATTTCTTTTAAAACACTAAACAGTTTTACTGAAACTAGCTTTCTCACTTTCATAGTTTCTTTAAAACTTCTAAGCGGTATCGATAAAGGCCATTTGGAGAAATTTCCCCGCCATTAACAAGCTATGATTTGTAAAATACTTCGGAAATAACTTCGGTATGGTCTTTTGTAAGCAGTTATGTAAGCTGAATAGAATTTATGGTTTCACAAGTTATAGCTTCGGTAAAGTGCTTCTAATAGCTCGTTTTAAGCAATCTTTAGAAGTCTTAAAGAAGCTATTAAAAAAATGTGTAAAAAATATTACAATATTTTTTATATATCTACACCTTTTTAACGTAATTATTGTTATTGCGTTGACATTATATTGCGTTTCAATTTAAGGTTTTGTTTCCGGTCGCATCAAGTTTTGAACTCTGGTCCTTCGATCGTTTGTCCTCCACGCGGTTCAATTGGTAAATTTAAATGTTAAAAAACAATAAATATCTTTGATAGTAGTTACAATAACAATAACAGTTACAATAACAATGGCTTCTTTAAGACCTCCATAAGACTTTCATAGAATTTAGTTAATTAATGTAGATGTAGAAAATATAGTATAATTTAGGGGTGTACTTTTTAAGGAAAAAAGTATGTGGAATTTAATTTCAATGGGTTTTACTGATGAAATCATAATCTGAGATCTACGTTCTTAAAAGATTTTGTTTCTTTTTAATAGAAGTGAAAGAATATTGGCAAATCTTTTTTGTATTTGTTTTATTAATTCAAATATTTTAGCTATTTTAAGAGGCCATATTTTTTTAATCATTTATTTTTAGCTTATTTACACCTTTATTTGAACATTTTTTTAAATAAAACGTTTTGTAATTGGATTTGTAAATGGTGTCACAACAACAAGCGTACTAAGGTGCCGATGAACACAGTTGATTTTTAAAAATGGTATATAAATATTAAACAATAACAATACAAGCAACGACATATCACACATATCACATATCACATTTGCTGTAGATTACTTTAATAGAGTGACTAAATTATGAAACTCTGTATCACCTCAGTTCCTCCTGACGACTTTGGCTCTCAGAAATGTAAAGAAAATTCATATACCATTATTTATAAAACTTATCCAAACAATCTTTAAATTTTTTCTATTCCACTCCAGTTGATTTTTGATTCTGATTCTCTAGTTGATTATGATTTTGATTGATTTTTTGTCTATTTCAAGACTCTGATTAAAGAATATTTTAAATTGTGCAAAATATGTCTAAATAATACATTAAAAGAACAAAAACCACCTTTTGCACAATACTTTTCTGACAAACACGAAACGATTTCACAATTTCGTATAAGCTCCTCTATTTGAAAAAATAGAAGCAATAGCTTCTATCAGTTTGATGTATTTCATTTCTGCAAAACAGTCTTGATAAAACATCGAAAAGTTGGATATTGAAGTAATTTTTTAACTTTGTCAGCTGTTCTTCTATAAGAACTTTAAACAGTTACAACCGAAACAATTTCAATCCTTATGACAGCTATAACTTCAATAACCTTTTTTTAAGCTTTATTTAGTATTGTGTAGATAAATTTCGGTAAAGCTTCTAATATTAAAGATAGAAGTATTTTAGAAGCTTTCACTCCAGTGGCGCGGGAACTTCTCTGTGGAAGTTGTATCGAAACTTTATAGAAGTAAAATATAACTAGCTTCCACTTAGAAGCCTTAGCAAAGCTTTATAGAAGCTTAAGCTGGTAAAACTCAAAATTGAGAAGTTAGTTTGCTAATTGGGATCTCTTACAAATTTCCCATCTTCGGTTAAATTTACATCTGACTAGCATATGTATTTCGTTCAAACAATTAAAACAGAGTAATGCATTTTAATAAATTTTCTGCGTTCCAAAACTTTCATATCTGTAAATTTTTTACATTGAAAAATCTTATCGGAGTTAGAACAAACATAGCAGTCACCACTAGTAGAATCATATAATAATTTCGGTGTATGAGCTGATATTCTCGTTTTAAGTTTGTTATTTAAATACAGGAATATTTGTACAAAAGGAGAGTGGGTGGATTTTTAAAAGACAAGATTATCGTGAAGAAATTTTTTTAATATTTTTTTGAATTTATTGACTTCGAAGATCGAAATCCGAAGATTTAATCCAAAGATTTAGATTTAATTTCCATAAATTCTATAAGAAGGAAATCAATGAAATTATAAAATATGAAGAAGTTTTAACGTCCCACTTCAAGGTGTCAAAACTTTGGTCTGTTAGAACGGAATTTAGTTCAGTTGGTATCCTTAATAAGCCGGAATAGTGGTGAAACAGAACCGATTTCAAACATTTTTTTTTCACGATTGCTTAGCTCTTCAGAAAGGTTCATCAGCACTTACCCCTGCATTACTTCGAAAAACGAGAAAATTCAAAGAGTAACAGAGATACAAATATTTTGAAAATTTAGAATTCCATCTCGAAAATCGTGTTTAAGATCGCTGAATACGAATTTGAGCTCCAAAACCAAGCGAATATGATTTCACCACCTCAAAATCACCCAGAGAATTGAAAACTTAATATTTCGCATCACAAATAGTTTCTCGAAGATCTTCAGGGTGGCTGGTCACGAATCTGAGGTTCAATTCATAAAATTCAATGTCCAATTATGGGAGCTTATATTTATAAATATAATTGACATCAACTGTAATCAGAATTGTATTCGATAATTGCTGATGCAGAATTGTTGGGTCTTTCTTCATAGTAACTTTCATCTTGGTTAATTTTTATTTCAGCTAGGCAAAACAGTTCAACTGGCGTAATTTCAGTAGATCCAGGTGGCTCGCATTTATTTAAGTTGATTTTGTTACAAAACCAAATTTAAAATAACCGTTACAAGGTTGTGAGGAGTATACGACGGTCTTCCTGCAACCACAAGCTGCCCACATCCAGTTTGAAATTCCACGTATTATTGCATCAATAATGATTTTTGGTGCTACCGGTTCTGTCATTCGAATAATATGCCAGATGCATCGATTAATTTCCAACCCCTATCAATTGGATTTAATTTTCCTGTTCTGTGGAAATTGTTATCTGAATTTGCTAAAAATTCTATCCAAAAGTGAACTTGATAGTTAACTTTTTTCAAATGTTCTCGGAAACCATAAACCATTTTTAACTCACCACAATTTTAAACTGTGTGAAGTAATGCAATCCATGGTGAAAACGAAAATCTTACATACCACAAATTTTGTTTTGTCTTTTGTTTTGGACCATTCTCTATCTAAATAGCCAATAAAAATTTTGGTGTACGTCTGTGTGTGGGTGGGTGGGTGTTTGGTTGTTTGGTTTACATTCCTGCATAGGATCTTGATGAAACTTTGGCAAATAATCCTGTTTCACTGGAAAATGGAAGACCTGGATTCATTTCAAATTTGTACAAAATGGTGAGGTCCCCCAAACACCTCTAAGTTTTAATCTTCAATAACTTCTAATCCCGACTTATGATCTTATGGAAACTTGGTATATAAGGTTTCAGTACTGTTTCCAATATTCCTGAATACCAACTTCAGGTTTGTCACCTACAATAATGAAATTATTATGATGAAACTCATGAAAAAGTTTTAAATCAGTATGAAAAAATAATGATCAACTTTTGGGACACATTGATAAAAGTGGCGGGGGTCTACCATACAACTGCTGACTTTTCACCCTTTGTTTTTAAAGTTTGTTGGGAGCATACAGACTTCAATCATTAGTCAATTTTGATGACACTTAAAAGATTGAGATTTGAATAACAAAGAACTGATTAGTTTTTGGACGAAATCGGGATAAGTGGTGGGGGGGCCTCCCGAGCACCTATTTATTTGAAACTTGAATAACATCAGTTTCTAGTAATTGATTTTGATTAAACTTAGTAGATATAGTTTAAGTATGATTTTTAACGATTCTGCATTTTAACTTCCGGTTTGCACTTCCGGTTAAAAGGTTTTTTTTCCGGGTTTTTATTTCTACTGTAGCCTACAATTACAGATCGATTTTCATGAAACACTGGTAAAAGTTTTCAAGGAACATGAGAAAGGTTTCATTAGTTTTTGGGGTACATTGGACAAAATGCTGGTGGACCACCATACAACAGGTGGTTTTTTCACTATGTTTTTAATGATTGTTGGGAGCATACAATATTTGTTCGTGAATGAATTTTGATGACACTTTGGAAAAATATGCATATATGTAACGCAAGGAGCTGATTAGTTATTAAGCGATATTTAACAAAGGTCCTTCGAGCACCTGTGTTTTTCAAAGCTTCATAACACCTGACAATAGAAATGGATGAAACTTGGTTATGTAACCATTTAATACGGATCACATCAGCTCTGCATCCCAACTTCCGGTTTGTAACTTCCGCTTAAAACTTGTTTTTGCTTTTTTTGTACCACAGAATTTATATTTGTTGGTCTGTGTATTTTTGTTTAAAACTTATTAAATTCGCATCCAATTTTTTAAATTTAAAGCTGTGTAATATAAAGAGTATTAGATTTACATTCCAAAATCTAATAATTAATCAGTTTGAGGATCATAATTCTCTCTGAAACAATCCACAACATAACGTAAATTGATTGATTCTGAAGTAAGGAAAACTGGGCGTCCTAGTGATAAACTTACAGGAAGCAAACGAAGGACTGCGCACCTAGCGAGGTATTAGTTCCAGATTGCATTAGCCATATCGGTCCAAGAAGTAATTTCAGCTAGTTCAGTACCAATAATCACATATACACCCAGAGACTAAGACTGTAATTGGAATGAAATAAGAAAAGACAAAAAACAGAGACCCCAAAGGCCGAAGCCATACACAATAATATAACTGTTAGATAAAGGATTCACTTACGGTTTACCTCATGGTTTGTTCCAGATCGGAGTTTTCATTCCCACGTATTCTAATCTATTATTTCATCCTGCGTAAAAAAATTTTGACCAATCTATGTTCTTATAAATTGTTGAAAAAGTTGACCAATTGACTGTTTTATTAAATTGTTGACAAGGTTGACCAATAAGCTGTTCATAAATTGTTGACGGTTTTGATCAATAAATTGTTGATGATGTTATGATCAATAAATTGTTGTACAATAAATTGCTGATGATGCTTACCCATAAATTATTTTAATAAGTAGTTGACGATGTAGACCAAAAAATTGTTATAATAAATTGTTTACAATGTTGACCAATAAGATTTCCAATAAATTGCTGACAAAGTTGACCAATAAATTTTTCTAGTAAATTGTTGACGATGTTGACATACAAATTGTTATAACAAATTGTTGACAATGTTGATCAATAAGTTTTCCAATAAACTGCTGACAATGTTTACTAATAAATTTTCCGATAAATTATTGATGATGTTGACCAAGAAATTGTTATATTTAATTATTGACGATTTTGACCAACAAATTGTTGACAATGTTGACCTATAAGTGGTCTTGAGCAATACATTTCCCAATAGGAATCTATAAATTGTTCTCGTAAAGGGTTGATTATACTGACCAATAAATTGTTCCGATAAATTGTTGGAAATGCTGATTAATGAATTGTTCTGATAAATGGTTGACGATATGGATCTCGTTGTCCAGATTTAAACTTCTTCACACTCCAAAATTAACAAACAAATCAACTTAAAAAACTATGCAGATGTTTTAGTTTAATATTTTTATTGACATATAACGTTAAAAAAATACAATTTAAAAATGAATCTGTAAATCTTACTCACAAAATTAAACTCATTTTTTTTCTTGAAACACTGCACATAATAAGTTTTTAATATTTGTTTTCTTCAAGCAATGAGTATTTAGTATTTTTTTTTAATGTATTGTTGATCTTGAATATATTCACCAAACTGTCCTGTTATAAAAAAAATTCATTAAACAGTTACTTGGACGACGCTAATTTATTATTTTTCTGCTATATACTAATTAATTTGAACTACATTAAACTAAATAAATGATACTAAATAATTGATTCGTTATCACTTTAAGTTTGATAATAAATTTGACTATAAACGATACAAACAAATTTAATTGTTTCTCTCTGTTCATAAAATGAACTTGTATGAATTTGTTATTTCTTCTAAAAATAAATAAACTCAATTAATTTGTTTTAAATAATATTTATTTCAATTTGTTTTCTCTCTGCAGGTCACACCGTTAAAAATCAGAAAACCAAAGAGACCTTTTCTTACAACAACATACGTATTATATATTATTATGACATTGTATATTAATTAGTACTAGAACTAAAATATTTAATGACTGGGATGACCTCTGGATTTCAACTCTCAAATATGTTGTGTTGCTGGTTTCAGTATTATTTACTGATCATATATTTTGTTTGGTTTTCACAAACTTCACAATTGATTTTTTTGAAGAGATTTGACAACTTCATAAACATACTCCGGCGTCTTAAGGAATTTGTTTCTTAAGTGGTGTTGCATTTTGTTGACCAAAAGATTGATGGTGCTCTTTCTTCATAGGTTTTTGGCATTTCCTCCGTCAAACCTTTATGTGTTTAACCTTTTATGGCGGGTTGACTCGCCTTGAAAATTGAAATTTGGTTTGTATTTTATCTAATAAAGAAAAGAATGATAACTAATTAATAAAACTTGTTTGGTTTATCCGAATAGCTTTGTTGTTGAGGTTATGATGTGGTAATTGGTAATTTTACCAGTTTGTTAACTGACCGCTTCAGCTCACTATAGGCGGTTTTGACTGTGACAACACGGACAATGCCGTCAGTTCCTGGATGGATGTTAATGATGCGGCCAAGTAACCATTGACAAGAATGGGCGTTTTCATCGTGGATCAATACAATATCGTTGATAACTAGCTGTTGGGATGTAGTCTTCCACTTATAGCGATGCTGTAATGATGTTAAATAGTCCTTTGACCAACATTTATAAAATCCTTGTACTCGTTGCTGCAAGTTTTGCCATCTAGATAGCTTGTTCATTGGTACACTGGTTAAGTTGGGTTCTGGAATGCTAACTAATGGCTGGCCAATGAGGAAATGACCTGGTGTCAATATTAGTAGATTTTCCGGATCATCATCAATTTTGCATAACGGGCGCGAATTGAGAATGGACTCGATTTGCGTGATAACAGTAGTAAGCTCCTCGTACGTGGCACTGACATTCATGACCCGTTTTAAATGATACTTGACCGATTTTACGGTCGATTCCCATAAACCCCCGAAGTTAGGTGCTCGTGGAGGAATCCAATGAAATTTTATGTTTTGCTGCAACGAGAAATTGGATATGGATGAATTTTGCTGTTGATTGACTAGTTGTTGTCGCAGCGTTCGTAGTTCTCGATTCGCACCAATGAAGGTAGAACCGTTGTCGCACCAAATTTCTTCCGGAACTCCTCTACGCGAAACAAATCTCTTAAGTGCGGCCAAAAATGACTCTGTGTGCAGACTGGATACAACCTCCAAGTGAACCGCCTTAACACACAGACACACAAACACCGCAATATAAGCCTTTTCAGTTGGAGCGGATTTCCGTTTGCTTGTTTTGATAACTATTGGTCCGGCATAGTCCAGGCCTATTTTTAGAAATGGTCTATTGATGGTACAACGCTCTTCTGGTAAGTTGCCCATTTTTGGTTCCATTTTCGTTCCACGATGGCGAATACAGGTTACACAAGTCTTAATATATCGTTTTATCGTGTAACGGGCACCGATCATCCAGTATTTCTGTCTGACTGCTGTCAAAACCAGTGAATTACCTGCATGAAGATTACACACATGAACTTCCTGAATGATTAAGATATTGATTAAATGATCTTTCGGCAAGATGACTGGATGTTTTGCTGCATAGCTTAATTGCGAATGGTTTAACCGCCCTCCAACTCGTAATAAGCCCTTATCATCAATGAATGGATCTAATGAGGACAAATAGTGACTTGTTGATAGTGATTTACCAGCCGAGATAGTTGATAATTCTGTGTTGAAGCTGGTCTGCTGAACATTCCGAAGAATTACGGTTTCTGCTTCACATAACTCTGAGGGATGGATGATACCACCTAGCTTCAACACATGATTCTTTGATTTGGGTCTACCGAATCGTAGTATGTATACCATGACCTTACGCAGTTTAAACCATGACGAATACCTTGCTATCAACTGCGCAACTATGGTTTCTGGCTTTGGTGTTTCTACAAATACTTTGACAAATTTGGTACGCTCTTCTAATACTTCTTGATCGCTAGGTACTGTTATCTTCATATTTTGCGGCCAACTGTTCTCTGGATTAATTAACCATGATGGCCCCTTCCACCACTGATCTAAGCTTGGTATCGCTTGAGGTTTCACTCCTCGGGTGATGTGATCAGCTGGGTTCTGCTCTGATTTGATATGAGCCCAGTTGCTGCGAGGTACTGTATCAAGGATTCGAGATGTTCTATTGGCTATAAAACTGGTCCATCTTCTAGGAACATCAGATAACCAGTGAAGCACGATCATAGAATCGGTCCAGGCATGGATCGATATGTTATCGTACTGCAATGAACTTATGCAGAATTTGACCAGATCACATACTAAAACTGCTCCGCACAACTCCAAACGCGGTAAAGAAATCTGCTTCAGTGGTGCAACCTTGCTTTTTGCACATATTATGTTGACAGTTATGTTACCCAATTCATCTTCGGCTCTCAGATAGATGACTGCTCCATATGCTGCTTCGGAAGCGTCGCAGAATGCATGTAATTGAGTAGACCTTGGCTTCAAATGGGTTGTCAAACATCTGGAGATGCGAATGTTGGTAAGATGAGCCATTTTATCATGAACCTCCTTCCATGCCCTGATTATTTGTTCTGGTAACTGAGCATCCCAATCAACTTTGATCAGCCAAATTTTTTGGAGTATGAGCTTAAATAGAATAATCACAGGAGATAACCAGCCGAGTGGATCGTAAACTCTTGATGCCGCTGATAACATGCTGCGCTTTGTCCAATCAACACTGTTGCTTGAATGTTGTACCTTAAACTGAAACGTGTCTGTTTCTGAGTGCCAAACAATTCCCAATGTTTTAACAGCAGGATCATCTTCAATTAACTTCGGCGTATTTTCGATTTCTTCATGCGTGAACGACTGCAAAAACTCAGGTGAGTTGGACCTCCATTTTCTTAATTGAAACCCACTGGAGCCTAAAATGGTAATAATATTCGTTTTTAGACACTTAGCATCATCTAATGAATTGCAACCCGTTAATAGGTCATCGACATAAAAGTTCGAGCAAATTGATTTAGCTGCTTCTGGATAAACTGTTTGATAATCTTCTGTACACCGCTGAAGAGTTCGGATTGCTAAGTACGGGGCACATGCAGTGCCATATGTGATTGTATTTAGTTTGTAAGCGTTTATCGGATCCTTTGGGTTCTCACGCCAAAGAATTAATTGATAATTTGCATCGATCGAGTTCATTTTTACTTGCCGATACATTTTTTCAATGTCGGCAACAAATACTATTATTGGCTTTCGAAACTGCAATACTATCGTAGTAAGGTCTGATTGAATGTTAGGACCGATGTGTAATGTATCATTTAGTGAGACTGACGTAGTGGTTTGACAGGATGCGTCAAAAACCACTCGAAGTTTCGTGGTGCTGCTAGATGATTTTTCCACAGCATGGTGGGGAATAAAATATTTATCATCATTGCTTGCTGGAACCTTTGACCATGGAAGATGACTCATATGGCCCAATTCTATGTATTCACGCATAAACTGTGTGTAACTCTTTTGGAATTCGGGTGATATTTTGAATTTCTTTTCCATAGCTAATAACCTCCTTTGGGCTGCATGAAATGAGTTACCCAGCCGTGGTCTTGGACATTTGAATGGTAGTCTCACACAAAATCTCCCAGATGCATCTCGAGTGGACGTTTCCTTGTAATGTTTTTCACACCAGCTATCAGCAGGAATAGGTGGAGATTGACTTGGAATTTGTTCGATTTCCCAAAACTTCTTTAAGAGTATACTGACGTCATCTTGATAATTGGTAGGAGCAACTGACTCAAGAACAGTATGAACATATGTTGACTCTGTAGTATCAGAATTTAAGGTGCCTGCGACCAGCCAACCGAATTTTGAATTCTGGAGGGTAGGTAGACCAGATATTGTTTCTCGTTCGGGCTGTAATAGATCAAAAAATACAGCAGCACCTAATAATATATCAATTTCATTACTATTATGAAAATTGGGATCTGCCAACTGTATTGAACTTAAAAATTTATGATTTGCGATGGAGTGGCGTTTACTTGGTAGAAGATGAGCAATTTGTGGTACGATATATGCTTCAATAGTGATAGTGTAGTGTTTATCTACACGTGATGTTAGTGTTATCTCGGTTTTCCCTTTTGTAATTCCAGCTGGAGTTGATGCTAGGCCGTGAATTGTAATTGATGCATGTGTTCGTTTAAGACCTAGGCGTTGTATGCATGATTCTGTCACAAAGGTCATTTGTGAGCCTGAATCAAGCAATGTTCTTGCTAACTGGAGTTGTCCTGTACATGATGACACATGTACTACCGCTGTTGGTAGGATGGTTTCATGCGTTATGAAAAGCGTGTGAAATACTAGCTTTTGATCATCCTTTGATATCGCTTCCTGTGTATATGAATTGACAGATGATGCACTAGGTTGATTTGAATTTAGTGGATCATCGCAGAGAATATGATGGTTTGCAATTGGTGTTATATTTTTAGATGGTGTTATCGATGGTAGATCGCTGTCGTGAAGCAACGTGTGATGACGTTTGTTGCAAATGAGACAGCATGCCTTGTTGTAACACTTTGTGCTAATGTGTCCCTTGCGTAAACAATTACGGCATAGTTCCTTATCGAGTACGGTTTTGTGACGAGTTTCCAGCGTAAAATTTTTAAACGTAGGGCATTTGTGAATCAGATGTGCATCTTTACATATTATGCATACTTGTGTTATTTCACTACTCGTTAGGAAACTTTTGACTGAATGCTTGGAAGCCGTTGTGGATTTATAAGCGCCTTGTTCACAAATTTCCAAAGTGTCACATCTCAAATTTAGAAACTCAATAAAGTCGTTGAACGATGGATAATTTTTATCTACTGAATGTTTTGCCCACAGTTGTTTTGACTCATTATCGATTTTTGATGTCATGACATAGATGAGCCAAGGATCTCGTGTCTCGGCTTCAGGACCCAATACTCGCAGCCCACGGATAATCTCGTCTGCGTGCTCTACGAGGCGTCTTAGTTCTTTCCCATTTGCTTGATGGCACGATTTTTGATTAAAGAATGATTGAATATGTGAGTGAATTAATGGATTCAGCTTGTTATACCGCTTACATAATTTATCCCATGCCTCGGTATAATTGGCATCAGTAATACTAATGTGACGAATCAACGAAGCTGCATCGCCCCTCAGCAATCCACTTAGTATTTGAAATTTGTGCACGTTGCTTATGTTTTTACTATCATGAACCGTTGTTGTGAACAAGTCATGGAATGACGGCCAGTACTGGTATTCACCAGCAAACGGTGTGATGGTTATCTTGGGAAGACGTGCTTGCGCTGTTGAATTAAGTCCTTCATAAAATGATCGTTGTTGTGTCACGAAATTTTCCAAAGTAGTATTTAGTTCTGGACGATCAGCCACTAACGGTTTTAACTTTGCCGATGCTTCTAAAAACAGTTCACGTGCTTTACAGTACACCTCATCTACCTTTGTTGTAATAGGCTCATAATCATCATCTGCAAACAGTTCAATCTCGTGTTCGTTGAAAGTTCGGTAACTGGACTCTAAAATTTCTAATCGGCTAGCTATAGTTTCAATTCCTGTGGTAGCCGTGATTGCCTCAGCAGATTTAAGTGAGGTTTTGATCTGTGAAACCGCACGATCACGTAGTCGTTTTAGCCGTTCTGACATTTGAGGTTAAATTAATTAAGAGGTTAGTTTGCACGTGGTGTTCTAAATTATGCTTTTACTCACTTCACAATAATAATTCACTTGCTCACAAAATAATAGTATAATAAAATTGTACCTGGATTGCTTGTTGTATACCTTACCGCACGCTGTATCAATATTGAACTTCAGTTATTTGTATGAAGCTGTAACTTGTAAGGTGTGATTTTGAGCTGGTTGGCACATAAAATTATAACGCTGAATAATGTTGAAATATTGATGATTTAATCTATTATTTAGTTGAAATGTTGAGGTTTAAAACTATATAAAGTTGCAATGTTGATGTTTTAAACTATATAAAGTTGAAATAATTATTCCCGGGTTTCGGCACCAATAAATGTTCATAAAATGAACTTGTATGAATTTGTTATTTCTTCTAAAAATAAATAAACTCAATTAATTTGTTTTAAATAATATTTATTTCAATTTGTTTTCTCTCTGCAGGTCACACCGTTAAAAATCAGAAAACCAAAGAGACCTTTTCTTACAACAACATACGTATTATATATTATTATGACATTGTATATTAATTAGTACTAGAACTAAAATATTTAATGACTGGGATGACCTCTGGATTTCAACTCTCAAATATGTTGTGTTGCTGGTTTCAGTATTATTTACTGATCATATATTTTGTTTGGTTTTCACAAACTTCACAATTGATTTTTTTGAAGAGATTTGACAACTTCATAAACACTCTCTTGTATTAAACTATAATGTAATATAGTAAATTAATCTAGCTAATTCGTTTGAGTAGGTTCATGGAACTAAACAACAACACATCAAACTGAGATAAAAATCAAAAAAAGAAATGCCATTGCAAACTGGGTTTAAAAAGTTATGAATAAAAAAAAACGATAAGTTGTATTGAGCGAATTAATCATGTATAAGAAAGTTGGTTAGACAAATGAGTTTTTACGGGGTAAACAGCTTCGGTACAAAATCAGGTTCAATTTCAAATATCAAAACAACTTTTTTTTCTACGATTATTTAACAACCACGTTTTATACACTCACAAAAAAAACTTTCTATTAATCCAAGGACAATATAATTTATGTCTATTACTACGTATCCTTCCCTTTATAATAATAAACCATAAAATAGTTCAAAACCTAAACTTTTTTCTCCATGCAGCGCATGCCATGTTGTATTTTTTTACAAAGGAATAAAGGTTCATATATACATATGAGACCACGAGATTGATGAAAAAGGCATACTATGCGATAGTATAGAAGAACAATGAACTATCGGTGCTGCATATGAAAAAAGCTTTTCTAAAAAAGTTGTAAAATGGTTTGTAAATAAGAACGTTTTATAATTTTATTACGCATTATTCTTAAATGTTCTTAAAATCCCGAGAAGTAGTGCTAGCTCCGAAGCTGGGAAGACTCTACGGCCTCAGGCTATTCAGGTCCAATCAACTTACTTTTAATAACCCCTATCTTATTTTAGCTACCCCTGAAAATTTCAAAAGCAAGCTACTGGCATTTGCTAGAAGAAAAGAGGTTTCTGCATTGAAAAAATGTGACATCCAAAACCAGCCTAATTTGTTTTGTGTTGAACTGTTGTGTATTTTTACTTCTCAAAATATGCAGGAATATATCATTATTAAATCTTCAATCACAAACATGTACAATCATATAAAAAAAGAATAATGAAGTAACATCATGACGAACAAAGAGCAGGACAAGTAATTTAAAATGTCTTCATATTATTACGACCTAGATTTTTCTACTCAATCTCTTCCCTGTCATTGTATCAAATATTCATTTTAAAATATTCTAAAGATCTAGTAATTATGCGAATGTGCTTTTTCCATTGTGCACTTCAATAGAGTTTGTCATATTTATGTTCATAAACTAACATTAAACTTTAAAAACGGAAAAAATTAATTTATCATGAGGATGATTTGATAAGTTGTTAGAATAATATATTTTAGTAATTTTCTTATAACGTTATAGTTCTACTTCTAGATTTCATGACGGTAGCTTCTTTTCAACTATTTCTTGTTATTTTTTGTATTATTATTTTTACTATTATTATTATTATTATTATTATATGTGTTTTTCTTTTTCTGAACGATCTTTTCAACCTCTTTTGTTATAAGATTGTTTTATTCTTTAGAAATAGGAATATGTCTCTATAAAAATTACATTCAAATTTTGACCTACTATTATTCCTACGAAACAATTTTTTTCCTTAATGTTTACATTATCATAATAATGAATAGTGAGGTCTTGCGGTTGATTGAAAACGTAACGTTTCTTTCTATAACATGTCTTATTGTTTACTCTATACTGTACTGAAAAATCATTTTATCCTACAAAAAAAAGAGCCAAGCAAAGAGATGAATAAAATTTATTTAGTTTGCTTACATTATTTTCATGCAATTAAACGTAATTTGAATTGTGGTTGATTCGAAGATTGTGACAAGAACGAAGAAGGGGAGTGGGTTCTTTAATTTCTTTTGAAATATAGAAAAATGAAATTTTATAATTTTATTTTCTTAAGAGGAAAAAATGAATTTTATCGTTGACTTTGAGGGAAGTCATGAAAATATTGTTGTTTATCGGTAAATTGCGTAGAAGACATTTTTCTGTTTTAATGGTTGATATTATATTTAATTGGAAACCCGTAATTATGGGTTTTGAATGTAAAAATAAAATAAATAATATCATTATTTTTATATTCTGAGATTTTGTGTAAAGTTTTTACAAGCATCCATCGAGCATCTTTAATGGAATTTGATTAAATATTAGATTTGTCAAAACGTTAAACACTACAATTCAATGATACTTAGCTAGGTAGAAGTTTTTTCAACTTTGAAGTTTTACCGAATTTAAAGATAAAGAAAGGTGTTTTCTCCAAGAAAAATATTGGCACATTATACCATCCGATGAGTAGTTACTACTTTCTTGTGTAGAGGAGCTTTACTACAATTATGTCACAATTTAAGGATATGAGCATGAGGTCAACATCCAACTTTAAAACCTACTTATGGTTTAAAAATTGATGTGGACCTCATGCCCACATTTAAAATTTGAGACTTTAACGATGATCACTCCTTTGGAGGTAGTTGACCATTTTATGTGATCCTATTTAAGTTTATAGCACCATCGGTTTTGTTTAACTGATAGACTGCTCGTCATTACCGTTTACAACCAAAAACATTTGTGGATACATTTAAATGAGGTTAAATGGCTCTAGTCTCTTGAAGTCTTGTCAACCAGAACTTTTGACCCAAGAAAAAGCTTGTTCTCTTGACGTGAAATATGGTTAGTCCTTTTTTAGTTTTCCTCAATTTTTGGCTTGATTGCAACTATTTATGTGCTGCTGGTAAGAGGTTGGTATCATGTATCAATATCACCTCAGGAGTTAGCATTTCCAACTGGTCTTCTGCTATAAAATCCTTGATTATCAACTTCTCATGTACCAATCCTACTGCAATGAATTTTAAAAACTTTCTTGGATACTCTGCTGAATCTATTAAGTTGTATGAATTGTATTTTTTTTTAAATAAAAAGTGTTGTGTTATAGGGTTTACAATATGTCTCACAACAACACATAAATACCTTTTAAGACCTAGGTCCCACAACAATTTGCGCTCTAAGGTGTTGATGAACGCTTTTTTTAAACCTCTGCAGATTAAAACCACCTGAAATTACCTATATGCAGTTCGGACAAAGAAGTCTTTGTCTGTGATCTGCCAGTATAACAGCGGGGGATCTGGAAGGTTTGACTGCTTGTACTAGCCAATTGCCGAGTGAAACGGGGGTAAGAATAAGTTTGATGCTACTTATTTCATCCGAGCACTGTTGATGACGATATTTGTAAGAAACAACGAAGTTAGCCACAGTGCGGTCTTGTAGGGAATCAAGCTTTGATGTCAAATCTCGATCACCCACAATTCATATAGCCCGCTTTTGAACAGAATCCAAGAGGGCCAAGATGGAAACAGAAGCAGCACCCCAAACTTCACAACAGTACTCCATACAGGGACGAATATAGGACTTATAAACATGGAGAAATTGGTATGGAGTGAAAATTTTTTTTCATCCATTTAGGAGGCCGAGTTTTCTAGACGCACCAAACTTCTGGCTATGCCTGTAATCAATTATTTATTGTTGAATTTCATGTTCCGAGTTGAGTAGATTAAGCAGGTTTTAAGAGTACTTAGCAAGTTGGGTTTCGAGCTCTCTGATTTTACTCCCATCTAGGTGAAAGTGTTTTAAAGAAAATCAGCAACGATTAACAACCTGCAACACATCAGTTTTCCAATTTATTTAACCGATTAAACTTGGTTTTCAAATAAAACTCGACCATAAAATCAAGTAAATTGAAATCAATACAGGAATAAGGGGCCTAACCTTTTGACATCCAACGTTTTTATATAGAACATATACGGTACAAAAAAATCAAACCTTTTTGTAGTGCATTAGAATGAGGAGTCCGGAGTACTTTTTTATTAACCGAAGGTGGTTGGTGAATCCAAGAAATAGTGCTTGTGTTATAAGTCTAAATACGCATATCAACTTAGTAACGTTGACAAGAGTAGTATGAGTTTTCATAACTTATATTTATGATGATATAGCATTGATATTATATTGATGATATTACATTCTCGCCACCATAGGGTCAGGATTTCTTAACTGTTGCTTGAATGGCTACATAGACATTTATGGTACGATATAGTGATAGAACTTTACTTTTTCAGAAAACTCTATGCAACCATTTACACCAACTCAAAATTTGTACAGTTAAAATCCTGGAAAATTTGGTAAAAGAATTATGAAATAACACACGCTTCAAATATATGGATATAACAGTAAAAAAGCCTCGACTGGACACTGATCATGAGTGTAACTTTTTTGTCCAATTAGACTCTGATTGGGATAGTCGGATCAGGTCTTAATCAAGTTCACCATGTAAAATTAAATAAGGCAAGCCCTTGTTAAATATTTTTAATCAGGCCCTGATAAGATAGCTAGCTTATTTGACTATAACTAGGGGTCAAATAAGAAAATCAACATCAGGGTCGAATTGATTCAATAAAGGTTAACCCAAAAAGGGATTTTTAATTTAGGCCCTAAGCAGACGCACATCAGATAGCCCCTCTAGCCCTGATCACACTCTGACTGTATTCAGGCTTTCCCTAAGTAATTCTGCCCTGGTAGTTTTTTGAGCAGTTATTGATAAATTAAGAGTAGAGAGGAGGTGGTAAATAAAACTCAATCTAGGGAATAACAGTTAATATAAATGGTTTATTTGTCAATGTCCTTTCAAAAAAAATTTTCCTGTTGGGATGAAAACACATATTTTTAGGAAAACGAGTATCACGTTAACAACAAACAAAACTATTGATATTGGCAGAATTTACAAGTGATATTACATTCATGGTATTGCGATATGGATTAAACGGTATTATTTAATATTTAGCAAAACCTCTGTTGTATTCTTAAAAGTGTTTTGATGATCCTCAGATGACCTGCACTCACTCCTATCTATACTCTTCCATGTCTTTTTCAAGCCATTGTGCCTAATATACCTTCAACGTTTAAGTTTTGTCGGTGAATGTGCTGGTTTGCCGCTCATTTTGGCTTGCAACCTTTCTCCATGGTCTCGTTGATACGTGCACAATCTGGATCCCCCAATTGATCTCTTCTTATGGCTCTGTAGTTCACTCTTCATCACTTATTGTAATCTTACAAAGATGGCTTTGTCCTTATTTTGTTGTCCACTGAAATGCAGCTAATGCGCAGCAGTCTCATGTCTATAGTATCCTTTTGATGCTCAATATCAAAGGGGGACGCCTTCAATGTTAGCGCATCATGATCAGTTCTTAGATAAAATTTCTGACCATACAGGTATTTATGGAAATATTTGACGGTTTTCATAAAAACCAGTTACACCTTTCCGACTGCGCAATAACTTCGTTCCGGATGCAATAGCTTTTTGAAAAAAAAACGTTTCCATCGTCTCCTGTTAAAATTTTTACCACAGGACTCCTCCAATACTATCATTCCTAGCATCAGTGTTCAAAATAAGCTCCACATTAGGTTTAATATAAGGTGAAAGTGGTGCCATAAATAATCTTCTTTGAAACACCATAAATGCTGGTCCTTTCACTCAAATTTCTTTCCTATTTAGGTAAACTCATAAAAGCCATGATGGCTTCAAATTGCATATAGAATTTTCTACTATACGTTCATAAAAAATTCTGCCGTTCTGCCTGAGTCTATATGAATTTCCTTTACCATAGCTTTCCCCAATAATTTACTCTTTTATTGCAATATGGACAATTTCACATATTTCCAGGACCTTTGCATAGTTTCTTAAAAGCTTATAGGGTAAAGGTGGACTTTTTCCTATACAAGACATGTATTTAAATATAATTCTGTTAGTACTGTTTCATTAATCGCTTAAAGGTTGCGGAAGTATTGATTTGCACAAAAGGCATGGGACTAAACTGCGATAGTCCGTTGCTTACACTGAAATCCATTTTCTATCGGTCTTCTTACGGGAATTATTACCTGCATCCAAATTTAAAAAGTCTTTTAAACTAAATGATGTATCACCAATCGTATACACCAACGTCATTCACTTCTTCCATGTCAATATCATATCATGTTCTGCCATTTTCTTTAACTATCGTTTTTTTTAAGAATCGGGCAGTCGCGGAAATTTTCAAAATTTTTTTTTACAAATTTGGTATCAATTTTACAAATTTGGTATCACAGGCCGTCTCCTGAAAACTTTATGAGATTGGGGTGGTATTGTCATTATTATCGATTTTTACATAATCGAGGATGCTGAGTTCAATGGTCATGGTAAAAATGTTGACCGGACACAGGGTAGTTCAATAAGGGGTGGGGTTGGGGGTCGGTTATAAAAAATATTGAAATAAGCCTAATCAATATCAATTTTAACATAATCGAGAATGCTGCGTTCAATTACGATAAAAAAAATTGGGGTCAGACTCAGGGTAGTCCAATAATAGGTTGGGGTTGGGGGGTCGGTTACACAAAGTATCGAAATTGTTGTCATTATTATCGATTTTTACATAATCGAGGATGGTGAGTTCAATGGTGATAGTAAAAATATTGACCGGACTCAGGGTAGTTCAATAAGGGGTGAGGGTTGGTGGTCTGGTCATGAACAGGTAAGTCGAAAAGCCGAAAATGTTCACATCTATATTATGAGTATTGATTTTGGATAAACCAAGGGTATTGAATTCAATGGTGATGCTAAAATTAGTATTTGGGCTCTAGAGAAGAAACTAGAGGATAAGGGTTTGGGTCTAAAATTGGGATAATGTACAAATAAACATAATAAATATTGGTTTTTCTATGAATCGAGAATGCTGAATCGAATGGCGATGTTGAAATGCAGAACCACGTAATAAAAAATGTGTACTATGAAAAACACTATGTATTACAAATTGAAAGAAAATGTTTTACTATTTATTTCGGTAATTGCTTGTTGATTGATTTCAAATTTCAATGATAATGCTATTCTATTTAAAAACTAATCAAAGGGTATTTCATTTTTGGTTCGAAATCGAGTTCTACGTTTACTTTCGTTGTTTGTTATCGATTCTTTCAGTTCAATGAGTTGATTTTGTTAAGTTTTTTTATTTCTACTGCATCTCTTTGTCGTTTCTGGAGGCTTGATTTATTCTCATTTAGCATTACATTTTGCATCTCCTGATCTTCTACGATATTTAGTCTTTTCATTTTTTTAACACGCTTGGATAAGTTTGTAGAATCCATTTCATATTTTACTTGTTTTTCTTCTCTGAACTTAGAGAGTTGCGTTATTATAAGTTTTTCAAGTTCAATTGAATATTTCAAAGATTTCATTGAAGAATTGTTTTCTGCTATATTTTCTTCGACTTCCATTTCTAACTTATTCGATAAAATTTCGTAAGTTTCGGTTTGGAATGATGTATTTTCTTGCTTCTGAAAATTTAGAGAATCGATAGAGAGTAAATCTAGTTCTTCCAATATTTTTTTTCGATTATTTTGTGTTTCGTTCCGTATTCTCAATTCTTTGAAGAGATTTATTGATACATTTTCAAGTTCAATTGAACACTTCAAAGAGTTAATAGGACTTTTTTTTGTAAACAAACATTTTTTGAATTTTGTGACATTATGTTACTAGTTGTTGGAATTTGAGCTGAAATTTCATCTTCCAAAATTATTGGTAGTTTAGATGAACCATTATTTACTAGTACTTCCTGAATTTCTTGTAGTGTGTTTTCGATCGCTGTACAATCGTCTACTTCATCAAATAATTCATCCTCTATTTCCAAGTTTATGGATATTGATTCTCTCGATTTTATCAACCGCTGCACTATTCGTTTTAGTTGGTTGGATTTAAGATATTCGTTTATATACTATGTATAATTTATCTACTATACCGTATGATTACGTTTTGACAGAAATCGTAGCACTGATTCTGAAAAATTGTTTTGAATATTTGGTGTGTTTATTTACAAATGTGAAGTTTATAAATTAAAGAACAAATGACATTAAATATTTTATAAACAGATTTTTTTTCGTCTAGTTTACTCAATACGGTTTAAAGACGAAATTCAATTATTTATACAAGAAAATGATGAGCACTCAAATTGATACAGTCTTATTTTTGTGGCATTTGTTTGTATATTTCAATTATAAAAACATAAGAAATATAAAGAATTTGCTAGTTTAGTTTATTATTTTTCTTATTTAATAATTTTAAAATATTTTTCTGCCATGTTTCGACGATACATCAATTTGACGATATAATTCATCTAATATTTAAGAATAACTTTTAAGGGGCTCGTTTGCTAAGTAACTCTAACCTTGGTGTATGATGTATATCTGAACATTTTTTTATTCTCCCCACCATCCCCTAGCTTCTGATTTTGCTCCTATGGTTGCTTGATTGCATATTTCAAGACCACCATTGGATTCAGTATCCTCGATTCACAGAAAAACCAATATTTATTATGTATAGTTGAACAATTCCCTAATTTTAGACCCAAACTCTTATCCTCTAGTTTCTTGCCGGGACCCCAAATACTAATTTCAGCATCAACATTGCATTCAGTACCCTCAATTTATACAAAATCGGTACCCATAATATATTTTGGGCTTTCAGACCAAACTCCCACCCTTTAGCGACACCCTTATATTTTTAATCGCAATTTAAACATCACTATTGGATTCAGCGTCCTCAAGTATGTTGAAATCAATAATAGTGACAATAGTTTTGATTCTATTCATGACAATACCTCCAACCCCACTCCTTATTGAACTACCCTGAGTCCGGTCAACATTTTTACCATGGCCATTGAACTCATTATCCTTGATTATGTAAAAATCGATAATAATCACAACAATTTCGATACTTTGTATAACCGACCCCCCTCCCCCCTTCCCACCTATTATTGGACTACCCTGAGTCTGACCCCAATTTTTATTATGACGATAATTTCGATATTTTTTATAACCGACCCCCCAACCTCCACCCCTTTTTGGACTAGCCCGAGTTCGGCGCCCATTTTTATCATCATCATTGAACTCAGCATCCCCGATTATATTGAAATCGACACCAAACATGACATGCAAAAAAATATTTTTTTCTACGATAAGGTTACACCCTTGGGCGTAAAAAATGGTTATGTCACCGATTAGGGGGTAATATAGGAGATTGTATTTGTTATGAAATTCTGATTCTAACGATACCCCGCATGACATATTTTACTTATTTAATGTGTCCATCCTACCCACGGTGTTGGTTGGGGGGGGAGGTGCAAACCAACTTTTGGACTCAAAAATTGCGCCGGTCTGAATAAAAGATAATGGTGCCATTAAATTTTTTTTATATCTTCCCATTTATTTTATATAGATTTTTATTTGGTCCAAGCCCGATCAAAAAATTTTCCAAAAACTACGTTTTCTGCCCGATTCTTAAAAAAACGATAGTTAAATGTATTGCAGAATACAAACTTGAGGCACTGAAACTATTGACATGCTACCTTCTTTTGCGCTTGCTCTTAAATACTCTCTGTTTATATGAAATATTTAAAAGCGTTGCTAATGTTTTGTGATAAGCATACTTGATATTGCTTTCCTCAAAACGATTTTCATTCGCATCAATCGCATGGAGGGATCAGTTTTTATTAATTTGTTAATTTTTTTCTATTTTTTTGATCCTCGGGTGTGACAACCCCGCGTACTCCAGTCCCTGCTATTGGCATATGAGTTAACGTAATATATCACATACCACTGGCAATAGCAGTGAGATATCACTAGCCAAGGTGATATTTTAGGGGTGCTGGCGGATGAACTGTATTCAGTCAACGGTAGCACTCTCAATCTTAGCTAATGAATATTCCTTGATGCTGGAACGCTGTAGCTTGCTCGATGAAACGAGCCTTCATATAACTACATATCTGAGCTTTAATCATTGAAAAATATACTGCGTCCCATAATCAGGGATTATGCCATTGGCTGGACTATTGGCAAACCAATTTTAGTTTTGTTCCTGTAAATTTGTAAAACAAATTTGCTTTTTATTTCTTATTTTATTTTTATTTTCCCTGAAAAAACAGATTTGCGTCCATTTACATCCTTAGAACGCATGTTGTTGTGGGACCTTGGTCTTAAAAGGTTTTTATGTGTTGTTGTGACACATATTGTAATGCCTACTACACATCACATTTAAAAAAAAAAAAAAATTAGTTTTTTATCTTGTTTGTTGGTTTCAACAACCCACAATAGATGAAAAACGTGATCTACGCTGGTGAAAAGTCGAGATTTAAACTTGACCATTTTTGATTTTTTTGAAACTTGGCATATAAGAAGTATGGACAAAATAACAAATAAAACTTGTTTTGCAATGTCTTAAGAGTGCATAGTTTGAGCACAGAGGGCACCCCAATGCATAAGAAATGAAAATTCTTTCCGATGTAACTTTGAAATTAAATTGCTCAAGAACGGCTATACCGACGTCATCAAACTTTTTTTGTTTGCTAGATGATTAGTTAGTCGTTTGAAAAAAAATTATTTAATTGTTTTTGTAATTAATTTTCAAATAAAAATATTAAAAAAACTTTTTTAAGGACAGCGCTAGGGACGCAGATCAATTACAATTTAATTAATTTTTTTTCAACAAGTAGTTCTATTTTTAATCTAAAGTATTTCAAAATAACAAAGAGGCGTTAATTCGTGTTCTTGAGATATGTAATTTTAAAGATTTTTGGTCCAATTCAAACTAACCACTAAGGGTGGTTAAAGTTTTTGTTGATAAAAATTGTTCGAAAAAATAATGAACAATTAGAATTTTAGACGGATTAAAAATCTTTAAAATTAAATATCTCAAGAACACGAGTTAACGCTTGTTTGTAAATTTGACGTATTTTAAAGTCAGGATAGAACTAAATTTATTTAATTGAATTTAAAATTTTTTGTTAATGGAATGTTTGAAAAAATTATGAAAAATTAGAATTTTTAGTTGGATTAAAATCTTTAAAATTACATATCTGAAGGCCTCTTTGTTAATTTGAAATATTTTAGAGTAAGAATAGAACTGCTTTCAGAAAAAAAAAATTAATGAAATTCTTATTGATTTTCCACCCTAGGCCCTTCTTTAAAAAAGTTTTTTAATATTTCTATTTAAAGTTAGGGTGCTTTCCAAACGACGACTTTTTTGTGGAACGTAACTTATTCTAAACTTATTCTAAACTACTTAATAAGTATGCTGACGAGGTGACTTATTTTGTATCTCTTTTTCCATAAAAATCTAATCTAATATGTCAAATATACTTTTTATTTCATTTAGTTAATATCTGTTTCTAATTTGATCAAACGTTTTTATAAATCAGATTTAAACTGAGATAATTATAGACATTATTGTCTTGAATGATTTTTTTGACATTTTCAATATGGCGGCAAATAAGTAATAAGTATCAAATAAGTCGTCGTTTGGAAAGCACCCTTAATTACAAAAACAATTAATTATTTTTTTTTTCAAACGACTAACTAATCACGTATCAAAAAAAAAAGATTTGATGAAATCGTTACAGCCGTTCTGGAGCAATTTAATTTCAAAGTTACATCAAATTGGCAGAATTTTCATATTTCATGCATGTTGGGGTGCCCTGTATGCTGAAACTATGCACTTTAAACAACTGTGGAAACAAATGTGTAGTAAATTTAGCAGTTTCAACATTAGAAATCGTAATACGACGTAAATTTGATGTTTGCAGACAAACTTATTGTTATCTTACTGAGAACAGATAATTATTTTCTCCATTGACTTTAATCGGCTTCTTGATGACTTAAGATCAAACACGCCCTGTTGCAGAAAATTTTCTTTGTTCTTTTTTTCGTTAGTCTCAAAACCTTGAACGTAAAAGGACCAATAAAATGAGGTAACTCATCCCACCACTGTAACCAAGGTCATGTGTTTTAACTAAAACTGGCTAATATATCCAAAATATGAATAGTGTACTACTTACATGAATACAGATCATTAGAGCATTCTTTTTCTTGTTTTTGACGGACAGATTTTATTAGATTTTTAAAAAGTTTAAATTGTGCGCCACAGTACGTCTCAAAATCACAAGAACAAGGAAAAAGAAATGATGTTAGCAAGCGTAATTTTACTCAAAAGTTTCCGTTCATCACCGTTCATTTCAAAATCTTCCAAAATCTTCAAAATCTTCCTACCAACAAAACGTTTCTGTTACAAGTTGACAAACATTGAGATTGTAAGGAAACTTAAAATATTTAAAATATAAATTTTAAATAATTTAAGTATAGTTCATTTCGTATTTTGCCAGATCCATCAGCATTAAAAATTTATTTCCGCCTAATGACAAAATTCATTAAAATAATATTTATAATATCAACTTTAATTCCCACAACCTCATTGAGTTCACTACAACTGTTATTTTTTGTATCCTTAATTAAATTATAAAAAAAAAAATAAACTATAATAAAAACTTTTAGTTAAATATTTTAATTATCTTAATTTTTTGATGTTCTGATGTTGGAAAATGAAAAACAAAAAAAAACCGAAAATTTCCAAATTGTGACCTAATTACAGTTTTATTGGAAAATTAATTTTTATTTTAATATTCATTTTTTATCGTTTCGTTTATTTTTTTGTAGTTTTTGTTGAATTTTGTAATGAAATAATTTTTTATAGTAATTAGTCTATGGAATACATTTTTGATGTCTTTATTCTATTTTTTAAAATTTATATGATAAAGTTCTTACTTTAATTTTGATAAAGGTTTAAAAATATTAATATTTAATTTTTTTAAAGTTTTAAAATTTTTAATTATTCTGACTTTGGTTGGATGGTTGTCACTTGTCACTTTTCCGATTAATTGGTGAAATAATTTATTTGTCTTCTTTGGTCTAGTATTGCTTATTTTGATTGAGTTAGCGATGTAGAAGATCATAATTTTTGTACTAATATCACGATTAATGGTTGTATTATTGCTGAATGGTGGAAGTAAGGCTGCCAAGAAGCATTACCCTCTTTGCAGATGACGATTTCCCTTTTGTAACAGTCTTGCTCACTGTAGTAAACAGCTTTGTGTATTCTTGTGGCGGGCAAACATTCAGCTGAACACAAGATATCATACGCTGGTTTCACAATCTGTCGATGAAGATTGAGTTTTATTTGCCTTTGATAGAAATGGCAAATAACTATTTGCGAAGTCGTAGAATGATTTTTTAAGGAGCTTCGTACGGTACTTGTCACAGTTTTGTATTGGCTTTGGAAAAATATTGTTTTGTTTCTTTTGTCGAGTCAGTGTTGGAATCAAATTGTTCATTGTGTTACGTAGTGCATCAATGACCAGGTCGTGAGTTAGCTCAACTGTAAAAGAACATTTTCTACGAAAAATTTACCGGTCGGCTTTGTCAGACAAATTTTACTGGTGCATACTTCATATTTTCTTTCGCTTAAACTCGAATATCTAAATGAATTATGGGCATTTCTAAAATTCAATGTATTGTTTTGTTTCTGACTATAAGTGCAACATTAAGCTACCGATGTATCCACCATTCCAATTGCTTGTATAGTATGATATGACTTTGGCCGTATCTGATGTGAGCCTAAAAGTTTTGTCAATTCGGATAAAAGCTTAGACTCGAATTGTGTTTCTTTATCTATTGCGAAATGTGCTGGAACACCGAATCATGATACGTAGTTGTTGACTTATGTCATAGCAATGGTGGCTGTCGACATGTCTGTCATGCAGTATATCCTTCTGGTCATCGAGTGAAACGATTAACACAGGCTTCTCAAGATAGACGGGTCTACGCCCCAGAAGCTCTCGGAATTCAATTCCGACCAAGGACCATCACAACAATTTCGACGGAAGGTGCAAATCCTACGTTCCCTTTTTTGGTAAAGAAGCAGCTGTCACTGGCCTCACTGCTTCAAACACTTCTCGTCATAGCTGGCATTGAAAGAAATCCGGGACCAACTAAAATATGGCACTGTACAATATGTAAAAACATCTTAAGGGCAAGCACAACATCTATTTAGTGTAATACTTGCAAGGAATGGAAACAGTTACCTCAAGAACTGCTTAGGTCTTGTCATACATAAGCAATGGACCAAAAACTACATAGCGTCATGTTGTCAAGCATCAAGTTTAAATACCAACACGAGCTCACAAATAAACAGAATACGAATGAACACTCTACCGGAAACTCTAAGTGATTTAAAAATTATTCAACTAAATTATGCAACGGTCTCACGAACAAGATCGACAATATAATAAGCTATATGTGCAATAACAATATTCTAGTCACGTTTCTTCGAGAAACAAAATTAAATGATAGATCTAAGATTAGTGATAGTATCTGTGATTATAAAATTATAAGGCTGGATAGAGGGAAGGACAAAGATGGCGGTCTTGCCTTTATCATTCAAAAGCGTTATTTACCCTAAAACCACACTACCTTCAGTACCAGGTACTGACAAGCATCTAGAACAACAAGACATTATAATAAAATCCGGAAATACGAAAATAACGCTAGTCAATATTTATATTCCACCAGTAAGCAGCTGTGATACAGGTTATTTATGAACCATCCATAGGACATTTATTTTATACAAAAGACTGTCTAATTCTCCGAGATGTGAACGAGCACCATGATCTAAAGCATTCACACCTAAACACTGATCCACGAGGTGAAAACATCGCTGATCAAATTGACGGCTTCGATTTTGGAGTCCCCAACGAAACACAACCAATGAGGGTAAAAAACAATTCATACTCTTCTCCAAATATCTCCCTATGTCGCTAATGCCAATTGCAGAATGGAGAACTGAAGTTGCATTGGTACATCTTAAGCCGTTCTTTAAACGAAATGAATTCCGAGAAGAAGACATGTATTTATTTTAACAAAGCTGACTGGGAAAATTTTACATATTTTACCGAAATTGAATTCAGTAAGCAATTTTTACCACTTGACGCCTTCTCTGACGAAAACAATTTAGAGAAATTTTTAATAAGGCTAGAGCTCGCTACATTCCAGCTGGCAGAATTCAAAAGCTGAAACCAAACTTTCCACATGAAGCGTGTGTGCTTTCTACTCAAAGAGATGACATCCGTAAAGCAAATCCAGCCGACTCCAGAATGCTGGACCTGAACAAGCGAATTAGCAAGTTGGTTACGGATCATAAAAGAAATAAACGGAGAGAACTAGTGAGTAAATCATACCTGTGTATTTGCAAAAACTCTATAGATACCAAATATCTGGAAAACGGCCAGAATCTGCCCCATTTTGAAACCAGAAAAACCTGAAGAAAAAGGAGAAATTTTCAGACCAATATCCATCCTTTCATCTGTCGCAAAACTTATCGAAGCACTTCTGCTCCCTCAGCTGACGTGACAAATTGTGTGAAATTGTAAAGATCGCACGGCCTAATTGTTCTGCAATGTACGGTGATTGTTACCCGTCGATGTGTTACATACAATTTCGAAGCCTGGAAGTTTGAAAACATCTATTTTCATTGATGAACTAGTATGATATTCGAAACCAGAAACTAAATTCTGAAAATTCTAGCTCCACTTTTGTGACTTGCACTGTCAAAACTTAAAAAACGAAGGAAATTATTTATTTCATTTTTTGAAGAGGAAACAGAGATTGCGTTCTGCAATTAAAATTAATTTCGATAATTAAGTAACAGTGTCATGTCGACTGACCGAATCAAAATGAGTTTGGCGATAATTTAAAACTCTGATTAATGTTATCACAATCAGTTGCATGTCGTGGCTACTGAGTGATGGCTTGATTGATTTTTGTTGAGATTAATTATCTGTGTCATAAGTTAATACCTATACAAGACCTTAAAACGAATGTTGTGGTTTTACCTAGATCTCAAGCCGTTTTTATGTGTTGTTGTGACACATTTTATAATTCCTACTACACAACACATTTTATTGAAAAAAATAATCTAATTTTGTACCTGGTCTAGGGAATAAAAATTTAGTAAATGTTTATCACACATTGATGCGTGGGATTCTCATTGAATATATATGAATACAGTTTTTTAGTAGCATTTCGATTATAAGTAACATTACCAATATATGAGAATAATAAACAGACTATTACAGGACACGACGCAAGGAAAGCTTATGTTGACTACGTTTGTCGTGAAAGAAATAAAAAAAAATGATATTAAACAGAGGACATATTTGGGAGAAAGAAGAAAAATGTAGGCAAAAATCATATAACTAAGAAGCATCTAAATACGCCGAGGGCCTTTAGACATCTGTGGCGTAAAACATGAACAATTTTTTAATCAATTTTACAACTCACAGGAAGCGTTTGCTTTAATTATAAGAACGTTGATTTTCACAAGTTTTAAGGCTGATTTGTCACTTGTTCACTGTCGTTACTTTAACAAGCATGCGGTCGCAAAAATTGGACTATATTTAAGGAGTCAGATCTAGGAGCCCCAACTAAATATTAAATAATAAGTATAGATGATGTATTCAATTGAAAAAAATAGTTTACTCTAACATCACCATTCATGCGTAGCCTGCAGAAAAGTAAGACATACACTCAACCGTTTAATGTATGCAGCATGTATTCCTGCTAAGATTCATGTCCCACCAAGGATGATTTTATTTTTTACGCTACATTATATAATGAAAACACTTCGTGACACTAACTCAAGTGCATTTTCTTGAGTGGCGAAGAAATCTGGAAACTTATACTGCTCGCCGCGTTTTGCAAATTAATTTTCAAAAAAAAAAGAACTGAAGTTGTTTCTGTACACTCAAAGCAATGTAAAAGTATAAGTTTCCTTCAGATTACAAACTAACTTGTTAGATTGTCTATTATTTGTTCCAATACGATTTCTAACCTCAAAACCAAATGGTATTTGACATTTGTTTAAAACTGATGTATGCTTACGTCGTATATCCAAGAAATTATATACGGAAAGTTGACGTTCTTCTGATAATTCAAACACTGGCAAATTTTACCTGGTTTTCGTATCAAAACCATTGGAGAGCTCCAGCGACATTTCCAATGCCACGCTCTATGATATACGTAAGTCTGAGTTTATTTTCTTTGTCCGCATCATTTCGTTCACGATAACGATAATGAAAACTATACTTTGTAAGCTCTTCTTTAATCATTATATTATTATTTCACTTAAACTTTGTTACCTTTTGTAATTTGCTCTCAGTTCATAAATCTACAACTAAATAAATTTAATGAGTTGATAGTGGTGTAGAACTCAAATGAAAGAAACAAAACCTTTATATCTAGATAACTATAATTCATAATTCGTTAAACAAATTTTAATTAAAAACCACGTTAACGAAATATAGTACTCGAAAGTTGCTATTTTTATAAGTCTTAAAACACATTAAAGTATGAAAGATATTATACTAACTCACTCATACACTTCTTCACATTCTTGTTGACTGCTTCACATTATTAAATCATGTCGTAATTATAATGATAATAATGAAATATGATGTAACAAGCAACATACAATCCATTCAACAAAATAAATAATTAAAAACACATGAAATTGAAAGACAAGACAACGTTGTTGTTTTATAACTCGTTTGTGAAAATATAATTTTCTTTTTAATTATCATGGAAAAATTTCACCGTATCAAGAGACATTCTTTTTAATTTCTGCCGTTTTTTTATAGTATTCTTATTACGAAACAAGTTAGATATATGTCGTCTATGATTTTATGTTAGAAACGTGAAAAATTTAAATACATTGATTTTAAACGAAAAATAGTCTCTTTCTCTAAATAAAAAAATCGTTTCACTTTTTGATCGAAAACGAATTAAAAACTAAAAACATATTGGTTTAGGACAGAAAAATGTTTCTAAATTAAATTCTCGCATTAAAATTGAACTAATCTATGAAAATATTTTATTAATATTTATTGTCCCGGAAATCTGTTTATATTGAGCGTAGGAAGTTGTGCCTATCGAATACTAATCTGAAGTGTGAGTTTAATTTAATTAAAAGTTATCTTAGAAGCAAATTTATTGTTTAGTGCATTTTCAATGCAAGTGATTCCATTAAAACCTTGTTTATTATGAGATTTATTTTTTTTTTAATAAGTGAATGTTTTAGCATAAATTTATGGTTATTTCTTACTAGTCTTTAATTTTATTCTTTCTTTCTTGTTTTACCAACTGATATAACGTTCCATCTAACTAACAGAAAAATTAAAATATTTAACAAACTAAAATATCAATTAGAAGAAAAACGTGTTCTAGACAGTTCTTCGTGTTCTTTTTCATGCATCTTGCATGTTTCATGCATGTTTGGAGCCCCTCTTGCTTAAACTATGTACTTTAAAAAATTGTTAAATAAACAATATTTTTTATTTTGTCTATCCTCCTTATATGCCCATCCTCCTTATATGCCAAGTTTCTGTTGTGTTTTAATGTTCAATAATTAAATAAAAGATGTACATCCAATATTATTATAATTTTCTATTCAGTAATAAGTATCACAAAATAATTTACACAATAAAAAAACAATATAAATGGTTGATCCAGTTTGCTGGTCGAATATTGAATGTCGTTTTTCTCTCGTTTGCTTATTCGTTGTATAATCTTATTTTAATTCTATTATAGCATAAATATTAATAACCTTATTTTTGGTGTGTTCCAATACAACTTAAATAATACAACATCTCCCCTTTCCAGCAAAGTTCAATATTCGATCATCAATCTAATCAACATTCACAACTTAAATATTCAACATCCAACATTAATGTTAAAAATAATCAGGAGCTGTAACAGTTCTTCCATAACGGGTTTGTGTTATACGCTTACTATGAGATTGGTCAGTTCTGGTTATATTTGTATTACCACTTGGAGCTTGTACATTAGTTGGCAATGTACTATCATCATTTTCTACTTGTTACTTCGACAAATTATTGCTACTGTTCAGATGCTTTTCTTTTACACTTGCAAAAATTGAATTGTAGACCACATATGGATCTAGAATATTAAAACATGGCTCATTGAACGATTTTTTTAAATGTATAATGTTTCTTCTTAATTTTCTGTTATCTTCATTAATAATATTAAAAGAGCGTGGTGTTTGATGTGGACCTGTTACCTTTCCTCTCTGCCAGTCTCCTTTACCTCTATTTTTAAACAATATATTATCTCCCTCTTTAAATGTTATTTTCTTATCCCGTGCTGTTTTGTCATGGTGTATTTTAATTTTTTCGTCTCGAGATACAAGCAATTCTTTTACATTTTCTTTTAAACTGGGTTTAAGTAAGTTTGATGAAATCGGTAGTTTTGTTCGAGTTTTGCGGCTATATAGCATTTCGGCTTGTGAATATTTCAATCCTGCAACAGGAGTATTCCTATATTCTAGAAGAACGAGCTGAAAGTCTATGCCACTTTCTTGTATCTTTTTTAATATTGTTTTACAGATGTGTACGCTTTTCTCTGCTAAGCCATTAGATCTTGCATAATTGGGGCTTGTGGTCACGATTGTAAAATTCCATTCGCGAGCGAATTTCGCAAATTCATATGATGAAAATGGAACGTTATCGCAGATAAATTTTTCCGGAATACCATGTTGCGCAAAAATATTTTTTAAATGATATATAATCTCAATGGATTGTTTTGTTCTTAATCTACAAATTTCAATCCATTTAGAATAGTAATCTATCAATGTTAAATAAGTTTTCCCACCAAATTCAAGAATATCACAGCCAACATTTTGAAATGGCAACTCGGGAATAGGATGTTGGCAAAGTGTTTCCTTTATATTATTTGGCCTATATTTCTCACAAATATTACATCTTATGATTAGGTTTTCAATTTCCTGGTTCATTCGAAGCCAATAAAATAAGGACTTTGCTCTTGCTAACGTTTTCGAAATTCCGAAATGAGACTCATGTAATATGTCTAACATTTGTTTGTAGAGATTGGGGTACCATAATTCTATTTTCATATCATAGTAAATCATTATCTATATTAATCTCGTGCCTTTTATTATAATAGAATTTTAGTTGATCAGGAACTTTATTTTTGTGATTAGGCCAACCATCCATTGTATATTTTTTAAGGTGATTCAAATATTCATCTTTTTCTGACGCTTCTTTAAATTCATTTTGTTTTTCACTCGACATATTAATCGTATGTACAATGTGGTTAAGAGAAGAATCGATGTCTGTTGTACTTGCATTGTCTGGATATGCTCGAGACAATGCGTCGGCGATATGCATTGATTTTCCCGGTAGATACTGCACATCTATATCGTAATTTAATAGTTTTAGTTTAATTCTCTGAAGCCTAGTGGAGGGGATTTTGCATATTTCTTTTTTCATAATAGAGACAAGTGGCATATGATCGGTATAGATTTTGACTTTTCGACCGTATATATACTGATGGAACCTTTTGCATGAAAATAGTATCGCCAGAAACTCTTTCTCAATCTGAGAATAATTTTTCTCGACATTGGAGAGGCTTTTAGAGGCATAACAAACAGGTTTCTTGTGTTGTAACAAACAACATCCAAGACCGTGCTTGGAGGCGTCTGTTTGAATTGTAATATCCGCATCGCAATCGAAATTTTGAAGAACCGGAGAATTGGTTATTGAATTAATAATATTTATAATTGAATCAGTATGTTGCGGTAACCAGATAAATTCTACATTTTTCTTTAGTAGTTCTCGAATTGGGGCAGAAATTTCCGATAAGTGAGGAATGAAATTTCTCATATAATTGACCATTCCAAAATATCGTTGGAGCTCTATTTTGGTTGTAGGTTGCCGAAATTCTGTAATGGCTGTTATTCGGCTTGGATCTGGACTGACACCGCTCAGTGAAAATATGTGCCCAGGATATTTAACCTGTTTTACACAATATTGTATCTTTTCTGGGTTAAATTTTACGTTCAATTCTCTGGCACGTTCAATAACCTTATTTAGATTTCTGTCATGCTCTTCTTTTGTTCTCCCTGAAACTAGCAAATCGTGTATGTATACTACAACACCACTTAAGTCACCAAAATTTATAGAATTATAACGCTGAAAAACTTCAGCAGATATATTTAAGCCGAATGGCAACCTTTTTAATCGAAAACACCCAAAAGGTGTGCTGAAACAACATACTTGACTGGACTCTTCATCTAATTCTATTTGCCAGAATCCGTCTTTAAGATCTAGCACGGTATAATATTCTTGATATTTGAGTTTTGGTGTGATATCATTCAAAGTGGGAATCGAATAGTAATCTTTAATCAAATTTTCATTTATACCTTTTGGGTCCAAACACAACCGGAGTTGTCCATTTGGTTTCTCAACTATTACAAGCTTACTTACCCAAGCACTGGGATTTCTAACTGGTTCTATAATATTATTATCCGTTAACTGTTTTAATTTTTCTTTCACTCGATCCATTAGTTTACGTGGAATTCGATTAGGTGGTTTCGATACCGGATTTGCATTCGATTTTAATTTTAAACTATATGGATTCGGAAATTTACCAATTCCGGAAAAAATTTCTTCATTTTTTGACATAAATTCATCTTTTCCACCGTAATTTGCTCTACCACTCGTTTAATCAACCCCAATTTTACACAAGAATCCAATCCCAAAATTGGTTTGGTATTCATATCTACGACAATGAAGTTTTCCAAAAAAAACTTTTTACCTGTTTCCACCATTAAATCGATACTACCAATGGTTCTAGCTTTGAACCCACCGTATGTCTCTAGTTTTATGGCTGTCTCTTTAATACTTTTTTTACATTGATCGCTTTTAAAACATTAAAGGGAATCAAATTGACGTCGGCACCTGAATCTAGTTTAAACTCTACTAAACAACCTTCAATGTTTAATTTTTCGAACCACCCACATTTAACTTTATTTACAACATCAATTGTATCCACAAAAAGCTAATTGATGTCGTCACCTTCCTCATCAAAATTTTCAATTTCTTCACCATCATCATTAATTACAATTTCCTTTACTCGTCTAACTTGAGTTTTACATACACCAGCAAAATGACCTTGAATGCCACACAATTTACAAGTTCTGAATCGAGCTGGACAAAAATTATTTTGATGAAAATAATTACAACGCGAACATTTATTTGAATAATTTTGATGCCGTGAACCCGTTTTGGAAAAACTGTTATAACTCTTACCTGATTTTACATAATTTGAATAACGTAAAACATTTGTGTTTTTAGTATCTGCATGTCTCCCTTGATATGAACTTGCTTCATTTGATTGTTCCGGTTCTATCCGTCTTTCTCGGTTTGTCTTTACTTCCTCCACAGCTTGCGGCAATTCATTAATTTCTTTCAACTGCATTTTTGTAGCTTCACTCACACGACAATAATCAATCACCTTATCAAGTTCTACTTCATCATCCTTGAGTTTAATAATTTTTTCTTTCAAAGCTTGGTCCGACATTCCAAGTACAATTCGATCTCTTAATATTGAATCCTCATCCTTAAATTCACCATTTTTAACTAAATGTTGCAAATCAGACAGAAAATGATCAAAGGTTTCCCCTTGCTCCTGCTGACGTTTGTAAAATAAAATTCTAAAATATAATAGATTCTTTCTCGGGTTACAATAAGCTTTGATTGCGAGCTTCACTTTTTCAAAGTCTTTCTTTTCGACATCCTTCAACTTCAACTTATTGTAAATTTGTTGTCTCGCTTCTGTTCCCATATAATTCAGCAAAATTGCAACTTTTCGCACTCCGTCTTTAGTATTATAATCAGCAGCTTCCATATAAATATCAAGTTCTTCTTCAAAAACACGCCAATTTTCACTTAAATTGCCATTAAGGCTCAATGGTGCTGGTGAATTAAAAATACTCATTTCAGTATCGTTATCTTTTATTTTTATTGTAATCTTTTCAATATAAAAAAAAACTATACTCGCCTACTATTTACTCGAAGAATCCATCGGTGGAAGTCATTTTATATTTTCTTTTGCGTACATAACCTTATTTGTATGTTAAATTTATTTTCTGCATGTGGCTTTAGTAGAGATTTTGTTTTGTTTATATTTGATATGTAACTTTTAATAAAACTGCGCCATGTTGTGTTTTAATGTTCAATAATTAAATAAAAGATGTACATTCAATATTATTATAATTTTCTATTCAGTAGTAAGTATCACAAAATAATTTACACAATAAAAAAACAATATAAATGGTTGATCCAGTTTGCTGGTCGAATATTGAATGTCGTGTTTCTCTCGTTTGCTTATTCGTTGTTTTATCTTATTTTAATTCTATTATAGCATAAATATTAATAACCTTAATTTTGGTGTGTTCCAATACAACTTAAATAATACAACAGATTCATGCTCCCTTGCTTAAACTATGCACTTTAGGTGGAGCACTGAAAGTGGAGTAATCAGTATAACTCACTTTGCTCGTACTGAAAAATTCAACCACTTATTTGTATTTAAAATGACGTAGGAGGATTTTCTAAAAAAAACTGTCAATCAAATACTAATCTGATGTGTGAATGTAATTTAGGAAAAGCTGTTTTATTCTTAACATATTTTAATTATTTAATTTTTGTTATTTATTTTTAAATTTTCGTTTCATTTATTTAATGGAAATATATGTGCAATGTATGCTTTTGCACAACTCGGTTAATAGAAAATGCGTAGAAATAAAATCAATCTTCAATTAATTATAGCTCTCATACCCAGGATTTTTCTTCAATTACTTTCTTTTGGTGCTGGTATTATATGAATATTTGTAACTACTAGTGAACTAAAGTATTTTATAACTAAAAATTTATAACATTTTTGGAACAGCATTTTCTAATGCAACACGATTTGGTTGTTTGTAGTACCTCTAATTTGAGTACATCTATTAGCACGTTCTTTTGCTGGGTATTGATCTAAAAAACAAGAAGATTAAAAACGCGAAAAAATAGGAAACCGAAAATATAAATCTGAATAAGTTTTTGATTTAAGATTCAAATTTTTAGTGTAACAAATCGACACAAATCTAAATTTTAATTAAATATAAATAATATATCTTGTTTTTTTACAGAAGTGCCAGAACACAAACCATCTATAACAGGGATACGATCAAGATATCGTGCTGGAGAAATAATACGAGGCAACTGCACCTCTAAGCACTCTCGTCCAGCGGCTAATTTGACATGGTCTATAAATGATCTTCCAGTGAGTATATATCTTATGTACATAGTATTTAATGAAATCAGAGAAAAGGTTGGAAGGTTTTTGACACTCCTGAGTTCAAATAAAATCATGATGGAACTTTGACACAAGATTTAGCTACACATGAAAATATGCACACTGAATTTTTATCAACTCCGTTTACTGTATTATTAACTCTATGATTTTCTATAGTCCTCAACTATCTGTCTTTTGGTTTTTAACTTTCGTGAAAATTTAGTCATCTTTATATCAGATTTCGATAGAACTCGGTACATATATGTGTTTTGCTACATTTTCTTTAGTTCTGCATTTTGTTAGATTTATTTTTGCCTGCCGTATTCAAACCTGAATAAATTTCAATAATCCTAGAAAAATGAATTACAATATTCATTCATTAATATTAGCAACACAATATTCGAATTTTATTCAGGGTCAGTGTTTAATGATATATCTTATTTTTCGAGCAAAAGTTTACGAATTTGCAATTTTTCGAGCGAACAAAACTCATTAAACACAAACCCAATACAACGTTTTATGCTTCCAACAGAGTAACATTTATTAATTTACATTAAATTATTTTAAAATCCATTTTTAAAACTAGAAACCCGAACAAAAAAATATTAATTCCAAACAATTAAATATATTTTATTCAATTTGGATACATATTTAATTATTTGGTATTTTGAAAATGAAATGACCTACAATGAAAAAGACCAAATTTTATGCTAATGAGAATTGACAAACCAAACAATCATAAGAAATTTATTTTTTTTTCACAATAGAAATTCAATTCAATTTCAACGTAGTAGTCTTTGCTCGTTTCAATATTTGAGAGAGTGACATGCGTATTAGTTTAAATTTATTTAGCAAAAATGTTTTTTAAAATACTGTCAAATCATTTATAAAATACAATCAAAAAAAATTTATTTATTTAAGAACTCAATACAATCGAATAAATTGTTTTATTCAGATCCGCAGCATTAACGCAACAGAATAAAATTAACAGCTGTTTATTTTATTCAATCAATACTAATAACACACACAATTATGGTTCTAAAAACAAAAGCAAACCTATAGTTATAGTGGCTGGAAAGATAAAACAATTTATTTCATTTTATTCAACTCTGAAATAAATTTTTTTTAGTATATTTTAGAAATAATTTTATTGTGTTTTATTAAAAGTCAAAAACCCATTTTTCTTCTGATTTTATAAAAAACGATAAATTCAAACTTATGCGCATGTCCCTCAAATATTGAAAAGGCAGAGGAAGAAAATTAGTATTTTTTATGATTGTTTTCTTAATTTTCATTAGTATTGGTAGCTAGAACTTTGATGTCTTTCATTGTAGATCATATCATTTTTAAAATACCAAACAATTAAATAGGCATCAAAATTGAGTAAAATTTATTTAATTGTTTGGAATTAATGGTTAAAGAAAAATAAAATATAATTCATTGTTTGTTTTATGTGTTTTACTTGTTTTACCATAAATTTTAAAATAATTCAAACTCTGTCGGAAGTATAAAAGTTGAATTGGCTTCGTATCTAATGAATTTTATTCTCTTGCAAATTTGCCATGCTCGCTTGAGCCTTGCTTGCAATGTAAGCTTTTGCTCAAAAAATAATATAAAGCGTTAAACACTTATGCAATAAGGTACTGTAATTTCAAATTAGGAGTAAAAACAATGTTTTATATAAAAAAAATACCAAAAAATACCAAAGAAATATTTTATATTTTATATTTTATATGTTATATTTTTTTAACCTTATTCGCTCTGAAAGATCGGATTATGTAATATAAGAAGCGTTTTAAACTTAAAATTCGTTCATTTTTTTGTTTTTTTTTTTAATTTTTATTTTGCTTATTACTGTTGCTTTAAATTACATTATGTATGTAAATGTGAGCAGGATATAACCTGCCCTTTCGCCCATCTAACATGAGATATTTGCAAGGTGCGCTATATAATCTTAAAATATTTATTAAACCGTAACATGTAATCAGTTGAGAAATGACCTAGATCACTGAATTGAAAAAGTTTTAAAATTCAATATCCTTACATTTTGGATTTCAAACTGTTTGAGTACTTACCTACAGCTAATCTAAGATGTATTGAATAACATCGTTCTTTAGTTCTAAACAAAGTATTGTAAAAAATAGGTAGCTGAAATATATAACGATAATTTTTATTTAATCATAACAGTTGGGACAGGAAACGATGATAACACGATTCATAATAAGGAAAGCTTAAAGGAGGCGTAGTTCGATCAAGAATTTTATCGATTCTGGCCTTAAATGTCAGAATCTTGTTTTTTATGAGAAAAACGGTAAAAGTCATATGCTAATATGTAGAATGCTTAGTCTTTTTGGACATCCTCATATTTAAGAGCTAATTATCTTTGTGTGTAAAACATATAGTCTTAAATTATCTAACTTGCAAAAAAATTCTACCCTTAGATAGTGTTATCTAACATTGGAGCCCTGAGAATCTCAAACATTTTTCTCCTATATCAGGAGCATATCGGTTCTCTTCTAGGCATAGTTTTAGATCCATTGCGGTTCCAAATTTCATCATGAGCACATTCACATGACATGACCTGTTAATGGTTCCAGCGTTTTAGCGAATATTTCGGTCTAAAAGACAAATATTCCACAATAGTCAAAAAGTGGGATATGCAACTCTCGAGCAAAACCGCATGGGATCTTGATGAAATTTTTGTAAACGATCCAGGTTAGTTTGAAAACCGGAGGTCTTGATTTATTTCAAAATTGGAAAATAAAACGGGAAATCTCCCAAGCGCCTGTAAGTTTGCGTCTAAGTATGTTTGCTGTAAAGAGCACTGAATCTGCTAGTGAGCCACTAGCAGAAAGCAAACGAGGAGACTGCGTGCCAAGCGAGATTAACAAAAACTTCAGTCTTGTGAGTTCAAGTAGGAATATATTTCCTACTTCAGCACAAATGAATCAGTATGCACGCAAAAGAGAATGAATAATCGGAAAAAAAAGGAAAACAAAAGACATCCAAAATCAATATCATCACATCCTCACCAATACCACCACAATTATAAGAAACATATTAAAGGATGTTATAAAACAAATTTTGGCTATGGTTCAGTTTGCCAGCAATATACTAAATGATGTAACAAAATGAATGTATGCAATTGTTAAGTTTACAGAAAATATACCAAATGATTTGATAAATCGAATGTTGGCAATTATTAAATTTAAAAGAAATATGGCAAATTATGAACAAAATGGATGTGGGCAATCGTTGAAGTTGTTGGTAATTAATATATTCAACAATATAACAAAATTATTGTCGGCTGTTGAATTTAGCAGAAATATAATAACTGATGAACCTTCAAACTATCTGTTATGTCTTAACTGTTATATATTTGAACGATGATGACGAAGATGAATTTTACTTTTCTCTGTGTAATAACCTTGCTTTTATAAAAATTATAACTATTATTCAAAATTGTTAATTTAATTTAACTATGAACAATACAAACACATACCAATTTTTTTAAAAGTTTTTTTAATTAACTTAACAATAGGACTTACTTATTAATTTGACTAGAACAAAAAAATATTTTAATTTAATTTAAAAAAACGTATGTATTTAGGGAATGTTTTCAACACTTTTATTGAAAAATTTTAATATAACAAAAAAAAAAAATTAATCTCAAGCGTTCAAGTAAATTCGCTGAAGTAACTTCTGTACAAATGTACAAGCAAATATATAGGTTTTTTTCTATAAATTTCAAATCGTTATACTACTGCACGAACCATTGCACAGCTGACAAGTTTTTTTTGGGGAAAAAATATATGCAAAATTAGCTGAACCAATAGTTAAAAAAGTATATATCATGCAGGACCGCATTAAGAGAAAACAAAATGCTGCATAAAAAAGACGATAAGTCGTGTGTTTTGGATAAGTTGTTTGAATAAATAGATAAAAGATTGAGATAAATCGCATAAAACGCGTTCGTTCATGAATTTGACAGTGTTTCAACAAATAAACCTTAGTGAATGTGAACAGCTTCGTTACAAGATTTGGGCTATAAAACATTATTACTGTTTGAAATTTTTCGATTAACCAGCTTCCGGTTTGTCACTTCCAGCTAAAACCTTTTTCTTAAGTGTTTATGCCTACTAATAGCCTACAGTAACAAATTGATTTTCATGAAACGTTAGTTAAAGGTTCCAATCAATATAAGAAAGACTTGAATAGCTTTTAGAGTATTATGTCCAGCCTACAGGTGATTTTTTGCTATGTTTTTATGCTTGTTGGGAGCATACAACATTCGTTTGGTAATTAATTAACTTTAATGACTCTCTAGAAAATGATGCAAAAATATAAGGAAAGGAGGATTAGATATTGAAAAAGTGATAACGGTCTTTTGAACACCTGTTTTTTAAAAGCTCAATAATATGAACTAGTTTTGATGAAACTTTAAAAAAAGATGGAAATTTATATGAGAAGCAACCGAAAAGTTTTTGAGCAATAATGAACAAAGTGATGAGGGGCTTTCATAATTAGAACTATGCAAAATCTTTTAAAATAGTTAGCTGTTTTAATTTGTTTAATTTTTTACTAGATTGTTCAAGCATTCAAACTGATAAAGACACTTTCCACAGTATCCTGCGTTAGTTCTGGTCGTGGTGTATTTCCAATCAAAATCTTCCCAATAAAAATTTAAAAGTTTCCATATTAGAAACAGTCCAGGTATTATCCAATTTAACCAGATAGACTGGTATCTGTAAGTAGGTTGCAATGATTTTTCTGAACATGTAAGCATCTATTGATTCCTCAATTTGTTTACAAAAAAATCGCCAGGATTTCCTCATGGCCATTGGTAATCCTTCTTTTATAGTCTCTTAGACTATTTTTCCAAGATCCCAGTTTTATTGCTCCTTTGAGCTTTTGGCCATTTTAAAGAGCTTCCTTGATTTATTTCGCAGTAAATCCGGCGCTTGGATTCACCACAGACTGTTTTCCTTTCTTCTAGGATGGTTTAGTGGTTTAACAATTTTAAAAACCTTTTTGAACATTGTTGTTAGACTCCGTACCAATCGGTTGAGCTGTTTAAGGGAACTGTTTTGAACACTGTACATTCTTGATAGTGGAATCACTATCACGAACATTAGCGGGATTGCGTGCGTGAAAATCTAATTTTCTGACTGGCGCAGTTTTTGAGTTCGGGTATACCTATTCTCAGCCCATCACAAATTGCACGCAAAAGTTTCACAAGGAGACGGATTCAAATGAGCAAAGAACAGGGACTCTGACTATCCGAAAATTCAGTGAAACCAAGACCAAAATACACTCCACACCAAATTTATTTATTACATCTAAAAATTAAAATGTTTAACTAACCCCCATTATTTGAATATGATTCAACTCTTCATGCTTCTTCCACACTAGCTAAGCATAGTGAATAAATAATAGTAATTAATCATATAAAACTATCAATCGCAAGCGCCAATAATACGGACGATGGTAGACCAATAACAGTAACATAATACAATTAAAATCGGTGCGCCAATGGTACAGGCGAATGTTGAATAGGTAATATAATAAAAATCAATTGGACGGCCAATGATTCCAGCAAACGTTGAATATGAATAAAAAACCAATAAAACAATTAATCGTGGCACCAATGGTACTGGTGAATGTTGATGAATTATCCAATTATTCACAATATGCTAAACCTTTGTTTGTCGAACATTTATAAATTCAAAACTAGTCCATCTCACATCACATATTATTGTGTTATGTAAAAATAAAATTTTATTAATATTTCTGAACACTTTTTGATTGATAATGTCATAAATATTGACGATTCTTCAATTGATCACTTAAACAACAACAAACGAATAAAAATTAGGTCACAAATATACTAAGGGGTGGGCCATCTGTTGGTCCTTTTTTCATTTGTAAATAAAACCCATATTTTATAATGGAAACTCAAAAATGTTTATTGATAATGAAAAGTTATTCTATGCCATTTATGTATAAAAAACAATATCATTCATATGTCCACCACGGCTCCGTATACAGACCTGCATCCGAAGATCAAAATTTTTAAATGATTTTTCCCAATCAAAGCGGATCAATGGCCTCAATTTCAGCTCGAATGTTGGTTTTAAATTGAATTGTTTGTGGATGATTGACATACACTTTACCTTTCAAATAACCGCATAAAAAATAGTCTAAAGGTGTTAAATCGCAGCTTCTTGGGGCCAAGGAACTTCAGTATTTCTTGAAATTATGCGATCACCAAATTTTGTTGCCAATAAGTGGAGTTCTTCACGGCTGGTGTGTCATGTGGCTCCATCTTGTTGAAACCAAAGGCCATTGGAATCCGATTCATTCAATGTGGAATGTTTAATCCCTGTGAGCGATGCATTGTTGATGTGTTTGGATCATTACGAACACTTTTACTAACAGCTGCTATTGCATCACGAGTACGAACTGGATGAACATGTTGAAACGGTCTACGACCTTCCACTGAACCAGTTTCTTCAAAACGATCAATAATTCTGCCAATTGCGCGCTCGGTTGGACGTCCACGTCGACCAAAAGGTTCACGTATTTTACGAAATGTTGTCTTTTTTGAACGAAGATTTTCATAATAAATATGGACGATTAAAATGCGTTGTTGTGTTGTAAGCGATCCCATGATTAATAATGGCATGGTTTTGACTTTTCATATTTCAAACACAATTTTTTTATCAGACAACATTTAGTACTTACACTAATCGATTCAAAAAAGGACCAACAGATGGCCCACCTTTTATTGTAGAATATAATCTGTCTAAATAAATAAATTTTTAATATGGTTAAGTTTTGTGTTTTCCTTAAATGTTGATATATGTAGCACTTTATTTTTGTCGTAACACTCGATACGAAAGAAAACATACAAGTTGTTTTTAGCTAAAATACAAGCTCTAACCTTACCATTGTAGCTAAAATACAAGCTCTAACCTTACCATTGTTCGTTAGATAGAGAAGTTGATGATTGGAAGATCTTAATCCAGATATTGAGTTCTTGCATATCAATGACTCCACGACGAATACACGAAGTCCCTACCTGTGTTTGAGAGTCAGTGTTGATAGTGGGTGTAAAGTGGTAGAGATTTATTTAGATTTATTTTACGTCATTTAAACTCATTATTTTCCCTTTACCTAGGGGAAAATAATGAGTTTCCCCTATTATTGTTGTCCTCCTAGATTCGGAAAACATCCTCATGTCATCCATGTAGAAGTAGCTAATTGAGCCTTTAGATACCTTCAATTATAGATGCGTACATAAGCATAATACAGCGCCTTCTTGTTCGTTGTCCGAACTGGTACAAGATTTCAACAGAGGCTCTCAGCTCTCTTCTGAGCCTGCTTATTCTAGAGGAAGGACCTATGTTTACGTTGCTATAGTAACAGAGGTTTTGGTTACGTCCTTATAAATGGCCAGTTGGACATTTGTCAAAGGTCGATTAATTTTCGTTGCTCATACGAATACAAAGGTGATCGCAGTACCCGAAGTTTCTATTCGCATTTTCGATTGAGCTTTTATGCTGCTTTGGTTTGGATCTCTTTGTACCACCTCCAGAGACTTTCCACGCCACGCAGTTTATGGCTCTTCCGTAGAGCCTGGTACTGGTCCTCACATGATATTAGCCTATTGAGGCTCTGTAACCATTACTCGGTCCCAACAGTTCAATGATGGACCAGAGTTCTACTAAGGATTTCCATAAGCTATTTAGCCAACCACTTCACATGTCATTAACCACCACAGTAAATTTTTTTTATTTTATCAATAAACGTCTTTGAATTGTGAATTTTAGCCTTTTTGATTGCGTTCACTCATCATGTGATCTTCGCATATTACTATAAACCAGGCTCCCTGCGATGGGGAATATCTTCGCCAATTCATCCTCTTTTTGGATTAAATTTTATCAAACTTTTACTCTCAACGGAAGAACTTTTTGACAAAATTCAAGGAGAATTCTTTGCGTTTGTTTATGTAACAGCGGTGACCTGAATTACTGACGGCTGAGACTCTAGCCACTTTAACCGTAGAAACTTCACTTGCGCATAAAATATGTTGCAGAACCAGTGAGTTAGGAGCAAGTATGAAGACCTTATAGTATTATTTTGTCACTTAAATTTAAACAATTGCTGCCCATGACGGAGAAAAATATCCATATGTACCGAGTTCCGCATTATATAGACTTATATTTCACATTATATTCCGCATTATATAGCGTAACACGTCTAACTAGCTAAAAAAATTGGTTGATTTAAATATAAAACCAATCACGAACGCCAAAACGCTCTAAATAATCTATTTTGGAAGCTAACGTTACTAGAGTTCTATCTTTTAAAAGAACACGCAGAATTTTTCAGTTTCCTTTACTGTTCTAAGGAAATGGCACGGTTGAAGATATGAAGCGTACAGCCAAAAAATCCCAAAAGCCTTGCTGAAAACGGGAGGATCTAGAAACTGACAACGCATACGTTCAATGTTAAAAAATGATCTCTAACAGAATGTTATAACTGGCTCTTCGCTCCAGTTATACTGAGATGTAACAATCTTATTTATTCCACGAAAGAGCCAATGTGGCCTTGACTCCAAAAAAATCTCCTATTAGTTAAAAATAAATTTTAGCGGACCATAATGGTAACCAAATAATCCAGAAATATATGTATATGTTTATCAATAATATAGTAATAAAAAAATAAAAAGAATGGACCTAACTTAACGACCCCACCTAACTTAAATTTCTTGAATGATGAGTTCGTCTGTAATCGTCCTTCGCTCCGGTTTCTCTAATTCGTCTTCATAAACCCAACCAGCATAAATGGTTTCACCACTATCTTTAGTAATTTGAATTGGTTCTGTATTCACCTCTTTTTATAATAAATATGATGTAGACAATTATCAAAGAATTTCCGCTCGGACTCCACTCAACATAAACTAAATGTGTACTGTAACTTCTATAATTCCTTTAAGTTGTAAATCAACTATATTGCACTGCGCTGCATAACCAAGCCTGAATATCTTTTGATGTTCTTTTACTACTAACCATATCTTTTGTCAACCGACACTTCAAAAACTAACACCTTTTGCTAATCGTTCATCTTCAATATAAGATGCACTAAGCTATATCATCATAACCACTTTTCTGTTCATCAAGAAAAATAATTAATTATATTTTTGGTTATTTTCTTATCAACACATTCATTTCAAAATGATAAACAAATTTCAAATTTTGTTTAATAATTAGGCTAACTCATTTTTGTAATTACAAACTCTGATCATTAAATCACTTTTTGTTTTCTAATTTGTTCGATTTTCTCATTAACTTATTTCAATTAAGCGATTATTATTTTACCAGAAAAAACAATGAAATACGACACTCGTGATACATTTAACATTTGTAAGTCGTTTCAAAAAGCATTCCATTTGATCGGGAATTGCATTTTTTTCACATGCAAAAAAAACTAAATTGAATAATGAAAGTTTTTATTTGATTAGCTAGCACTGCTCATAAAATAATCTATTTGTTGTTTCATCATGTCACACCCACGGCCAAAAAAGAACTTTTATTTTAATTTTAACTTGACCGCAAATTGCCCGAATTTTTCTTATTAAAAAATTTTGATTTTCATCTCATCATCGAGCTCGAGAGAAAATTTTTAATTTTGGTTTTTTTTAAGTAAAAAATCGAACTGACTAGAATTATGCAAACGCATTCTATAAATAATTTAAACGAAGGTGTGTAAGGGAGATGATTATTCAAGCATTCGTATATCCATTAATGTTGCCATTTCATTTTCCAAAATAAAGGAATTTTATCATTTTAATACGAAAACTAGTTTAGGATCGACATTCTGTTTCATCTTCTTGTTGTCAATCATAGAAAGAAAGAATCAACCACATATAAATTGTGTTTGTTTATGCTTCGGGTATTAATTTAAAAAAAAAAACAAATAACCGTTTATGATTTAAACGAAACCAATACACCAATAAATCAATACAACTTGGAGCATTAAATAAAATCCGATCGTATCAGAGAATATTAACGAAAATGTTTTAATATAAAAAATGCAATTACGTAGATTTTTCTTATGTTTGTTTTTAACAGAGTTAATATAAAAGAAATTGACAATGTTGTGATGAACGTGAAACAATACGATTTTGGAGAATCGTGTTGTTGGAGGATCGATTAATAGATTCTTTATATTGTTGTTAAATGTATGGACAATAAACAATGTAATGCATTGTCGACAATATTATGTTTGTTGTTATGCGTGTTTGCAGATGTTGATATTAAAAATACCAGGTAGTCATGTTATAAGGAAGAAAAATAGAAAAGTGTGGCAATTGGACGGAAATATATCTTTGACTGTTCGTTGGTCGTAACCGTCAACTACCAAAGCATACATTTCCTTCCAGTCCACTAGTACAGAACCTGAACTCGTTCTGGAGTGGGGTAAGATTCTCTTATAAATGCTACTGGTCCGATCTCACGTCGAATTGTGGCATAACAAGAATTAGTTTACATGTAATTTGCCTGAAAGCAAATAAAAAACTGAGCAAAATTAAAATCAAACATAAGCAAAAGGAGCGGTACAGTTTCCGATAAACTTCGGCGTTGTAAATAAATTGAGAGCAACGCACTTCGGATGGCGTTGCTCACAATATATTTTCCATTCCATTTCCAAACTGAACCATTCTTTTAGCTCTTGTTCGATTTTAATTTAGCTAAGTTTTTATTTGCTCTCAGGAAAATTCATAAAAATAATTTAGGAAGGTTCTGAGAGTAATGATATCAAGATTACCTAAAGTCTCAGGGAAAATGGTTATGATACCCATAACCTTATTGTGTAGAATGGTGCAGCCCAATCGTTTAAGATTTGGTGCAAAAGATGTAACCAATGCGCGGCTAAAAAAGAGGCTCCACTCATAAGAGTTGTGATAAACAACCATGACTAAAGTTCTCATCGGACTAGCAAGTAGCACGACTTCTGCCCCCCATAAGGCCTACTCGATACAGTAGATTAAGACCTTCAGACTTCAAACATGCTGTAATCCAAAAAACTAGTTTAAACCTCGACCCTATCACCCTAATACTAATCGAAATTAGCTACAATTCGTCTTAAAGTTTAGACTCACTTGTCTAAATAAAATTGGTCAACCTAAACAGCTTTAGACTGTCATGTTAAATTTCGTCTTCTTTTTAAAACACAAGAAAAACAACAAACTAGAAGCAAAAAAAGCCAGAAACACAAAAAAAACATTTAGAAAAATCATTTAGAAGAAAAATGCTTTCCAGAAAAGAAATAAATAAGAAAATAGTGCAACCACAAAATATAAGAAAATATATAAACTTATATATTTCATTTTATATATAATCTGTTGTTATTGTTGTTGTTGTTGTTCTTGAATTGAAATAAAATAAGAAAATTAAGTTTTGTCTTATCTTTTTAAAGAATTTTTATGTCGTTGTTATTTGTTGGGTTTTGTTGTATCTATTATTTTTGAAAATTGTAACAACACAATTTAACCAGAAAAAAAGAAAATTTTGTGACAAAGAAAAATTAGTTTGAAAACGACAAACAAATAACTATATATTTTTTGTATATATATACGGAACAGGATGATGTATGATTAAGATTTTCTTGTTGAAAAATTTTATGGGGAAAAAAAAGTTGATTATAAATTTGAAGAGACAAATAACTGTCTAACGGCAATGATCATTAATCAGTTGACTGGGATTGTAATTATTTATGTTGTATAACAATTGAAAGTGTTTAGAAATAAAAACATATTTTCTTTATGATTATTTTTTAATTTTTTTTTTGCAGGCCAGTTCACAGCATGTTAGACCTCATAAGCCCGTACGAGATCATCGAGTAGATTTAGAAACATCAGTCCTCGGATTACATTTTGTTGTTACAGAACAACATTTTTTGGGTGGGAAATTAAAGGTTACCATAAAAAGTCTTTAATTTTTAATAGATTCACTAAGATTTTTTTTATTTTTGATTACAGATCAAATGTTCAGCACGAATACACAAAATTTATTCACAATCAACAGAAAAAAGCATAGAAGAAGAACGTCCACGTATATTTTCAGCTGCAGCATCAAGTAATAATGTTAAATTAATTCATTTTCCTTATGATCAATTCACAGTTCAAGATGCGGAATTAGTGGATAAAAAGGACTCTTATATGCCAATTCAAGGTAGCATTTTTATTTTTTTTTGATTCAAATATATATAAAAAAATATTTTAAAATTTATAGTAACGACACAACAAAAAACCAAAGTATTATGATTTGCGCAAACAATTTTAAAATCTTACTCCTACTTTGTGATCCTTGCGGTCTGTCATAACGTGCCATTACGAAAGCTCCTATAGTTACATTAAAGAGTTTAATTCAAACTGTTTGTTATGCCTAGGTAGGGTAATGTAGCGAAGAAACAATCTTTCTCTGGGAATGTATTCAAATCTGAGAACGATTTGGTCATTTTTATTTAGCTTTAGTTGTAGAATATATTTTGGGAAAACAAGATTAATAGCAATCGCAGAGCGTAATCAATTAGGTCTGAAATTTTAAATTTTTAAAACAGAACTGTAGTAGGTTCTGTTCACTTCCTTTTTCTATGTGAACTGTGTAAACAGATGGAATCAGGAAATCTCACATGTGACGGAAACTGTTGTCAAATTTTTTTGAAAGAGTATAGATCATAGTCTGTAATCCGTAAAAGTAGCAAAGTTCCTTTTTTTAAGATTTAAATACGCAGTAAATCTCAATCCTTTGCATTGTATATATTTTGTTCGTTGAAATTTTTTTTTAAAGATGCACAACCTTCCACTTACAATAATCGAAGTTTGAGGTCCATTGAGTGCTCTTCATTTATTGAATCCTTCTCAACTCTTTTTCTCATAATTTTTTTCCAAGGCTTTTTAAAAGATCGTATATACGTCACTAATTCCTGTAACTTAATCATTTTGAAAAACGCAATTTGATTACAAACCTATACTATACCGAGAAATCTTACAGAATTTTATGCAAAATTAAAACAGAAAAAGAGTGGAAAGCTTAACAAAATTCTTCATTTTTTTATGGACAGACTGATACTCTAGATATTAGTATCCCGTTTATTTATCTACTTCTAGAAAACTTCGCTAAGGATAATAAGTGAAATGGAGCTAGATTTTATTTTGAAAGAGTTTAGATAAAATTATTATAACTCATAAGTTTTTATAGCAATAACTTTTATAGCATAGTGATAGCAAAGCTTTCATATGAACACTTTTGGAGTTTTACTAATTTCTTTTTACGAATATTAAATATGCTAAACTGGCGTTGGAATTAAATATGCTAAACTAGCGAGGTCAACCTCACAAGACAGTACCAAATATCTCATCGTAGTGCGAATGAGCGTGTGGTATTCTCTTGTTTTAGGAGAGAGAAATCTCTCCTAAAGGCGGAGGAACTTATCAAGGTCGAAAGCATAGGATGAAAAGACAAAGCGAAAGCACAGCATTAAATATGTTATGATATCCAATGTGTACGTTCAAAAGGACTCTTTGACTGTTAAATGTAAGACCAGAGATAAAATAGCTCCTTAATTAAATTTTCATATAAATACTATGCAATGTTAATCAAAGAATCACTCTCAGGAACTTTAGAGGAACTGCGTGTCTTGGTATGATTCAGAATAGACTGCAAATTCAATTATCTCCAGCAAAAATCCAAAACTGCACGCAAAAGATTCACAAAAAACAGAAGATTCACAAGAACACCGAATATGCTAGTGAGCCACTAGCAGGAAGCAAACGAGGAGAATGCGTGCTAAGCGAGGATGTAATCCGAAAAACTTCAGTTTCGTTAGCTCAAGTTGGAATATCTCCCCCTTGTCCAGCACAAAAGTACTGATATCCATGCAAATGGAACTGTTTAATCGAAAAAAAAGTTGGACAAGTGCGAATAAAATTCGCTCGCCAAGGGTTCCGTGAATGTAAAAGAACACAATATCAAAAATAAATGACATAAAGTTGTGTTGTAAAGTCTTTATATCGCCAGACTATGAACGCATAACAGAATAAATAATTTATCGTAGCCGTCAATAGTAAATGTCAATCACATCTACATTGATCAAAAATGACACAAAAATTATTACTTGAGGTTAAATCTTATCCATAGCTGTTTATGTTAACTAAATAAAGATTTAGCCAGCTTTTTAATGGTTTAAATTGAGAATATTTTTTATATAAATCATAGTCAAAATTTAGGGTGGTGGTGGTATACATATACTTAAAATAAAACTTTTTTAACAATGACTAAAAAACTGTGCATCGTAAAATTCTAAAAAAAATTTTTAACCTCCCCACACCCATCCCCTAAACACACAGAAATATAATTATTTGAGACTTTGCTATAATTGTCATTTAAAGTTTACCAAACTTTCTGTCTATATGCATTTTTCCAAATTTTTCTGTCAATCAGCGTCGAAACGTAGGGGAGCACGGTTTGAAAATTTTACTTTTTTGACAATAACTTGAAAACTGTGCACATCGAAGTTCTAAAAAACAGTACATTGTTTCTTAAAATAGGTGTTCTTTCAAATGACACCCCAGTTTTTTTTACCCTCCTTACACCCATCCCCTAAACACACAGAAATATAACTATTTGAGAGTTCGCTCTAATTTTCGTTCAAAATATAGCAAACTTCCTGTCTCTGTGAATTTTTTCAATTTTTTCTATCTATCAGTGTCGAAACGTAGGGGGGGACGGTTTGAAATTTGCACATTTTTTAGAATAACTTAAAAATCGCAAAATTCTAAAAAAATTGCAATGGTTCTTAAATTTTGTGCTCTTTCAAATGACATCACAGTCGCTTGGGTCAAAAAAATTTTTTTATCCTCCTTACACCCATCCCTTAAACACACAGAAATATAATTATTTGAGAGTTCGCTATAATTTACGTTCAAAATATAGCACACTTCCTGTCTTTGTGAATTTTGTCAATTTTTTCTGCCTATCAGTGTCGAAACGTAAGGGGGGGGGGGGAGGTCTGAAATTTGCACATTTTTTAGAATAACTCTAAAACTGTGCACCGCAAAATTCTATAAAAAATTGCAATGGTTCTTAAACTCGGTGCTCTTTCAAATGACACACCACTCGCTTGAGTCAGAAAAGTTTTTTTTCACCCTGCCCCCACCCTAATCTCTTAAAAGCACAAAAATATCATTATTTGAGATTTCGCTATAATTTTCGTTCAGAGTTTATCCAACTTCCTGTATCTGTGAATTTTTTCAAATTTTTCTGTTAATTAAGCTCGAAATGCAAGGTGGGACCAATTTTTTGTGTCACTTTTTCGACAATAATTCAAAAACTATGCATTGCAAAACTCTAAAAAAAATGGCAATGTTTCTAAAATCAAGTGCTCTTTCAAATAACACCCCACTTGACCTGGTTCTAAATGATGTTTTTACCCCTTATCATTCCCATCCCTTTAATATATATACTTATGAGTATCTGTTACTTTTCTATATTACTTCGGTCTGAAAGACCTAAGTATTACATTCATGAGCTAAAAGTGAAATTCTTACCCCCACTTTTTTCGGCATTTCTCAACGTTTTAGGACCTACTGATTCTAAAAAAGCAAAAAAAAATGTATGTATGTCTGTCGGCCGTCCGGCCTGCCGTCCGTCCGTCACAACCTACGAAATCTAAAAAACCGCTGGACGGATTTCAAATTTTTTTTTTCTAAAATAGGTTTACTCAATGGAAGCCGAAATGGGAGCCGAAAGGACAATGTGTTCGATAACTGTACCGGAAGTGTCTCAAAAAATCGTCAAGTGTGTCAAAACAAGGAAATTTGCATATTTTTTGCTTAAAAAACTTTCATTTTAAGTGATTACAAGTAAGAACATTGAATATGGAGAAATCTTGATGGTTGGGATTGGTATGTGAGACCAAAATCTAGATTTTTGCATTATAAGTTTGTCAAAAAAATGTTGTCAAGTGTGTCAAAAGAAAGATTTTTATTTCTTTTTTTACCCAATTTTTTGGAAAAAAATAAAATTAATAATTTGTTTGAAATGAAATTTTATTATTATTATTGAGAATTATGGCATTATAAGTTTGTCAAAAAATAATGTCAAGCGTGTCAAAAAATGATTTCATTTATTTTTTTAACCAATTTTTTGGAAAAAAATGTAGCTGTTTTCATGACGTCAATGTGATTCAAATTGTGGAAAAGCGGTGAAGTTTATCGTACATAAATTGGAGACCCTGGAATTTATTGTAATTAAAATCGGAAGATGCTGTAGCTGGTTGATAAATAAAGTTTGAGATTTTGTTAACTAAAGATCTGTCTTTTTACTGTCGTATTTGCTCAATAATCGAAAAGAACCAACGAAGAGTCGTTACAGTGGTACTGTAACGGAAATTTACATGGAAATTTTTGAATTTGTTATAGTTTTTGAAATATTTTTGGAAGTTTGAAAAAAGTTTGTATTTATGATATTGTAACAATTTTTGCAATATTTTTAGATTTTTGGAAATTTTAATTTTTGATTTTGTAAGAATTTTTGGAATATTTCTAGGATGTTGAAAAATTTAAAATTTTTGATTTTATTATAATATTTGGAATTTTGAAAAAAGTTTGAATTTTTGATTTTTTAATGATTTTTGCAATTTTTTTAGAATTTTGGAAAAGTTTGAATTCTTTAAGAATTTTTGGAATATTATTGGAATTTTGAAAAAAGTTTGATTTTATTTAATTTTTACAATATTTTTGGAATTTTGAAAGAAATATGAATTTGTGATTCTGTAATATTTTCTCGAAACGCTAAATGGAGAGGTTTTTGAGTAGTTTGCTGAGTGTATCATCTTTTCACTAAATTATGCTAATTTATGATCTGTTATGATTTTCCGGCAACGTATTGATGTTTCATGTTAGTTTTGTAAAAAATTTCTAAACAGAGATAAAAAAATACTTGTCCTTTAACAAAGAGTTATTGTTTGATATACATCGCTGCCAAAAACTAAAATCCATGTCCGCATAAAAGTTTTTTGCCGAAAACTATATCAAAATCCATAACCCAGACCGAAGTCTTGATATCTCAGAACTGTGAGATTTCAGCCCCTCCATATTTTTTCATTAAAAACCTGCTCATTTTTCTATCATTCCAAATATATTTCAAGATTTTCGATCATATACGGTCGAAGTTAATCGGGGCAATAAAACATAGAGAAAACGTCATTTTTCAGAATGATACAAAAAACAGTGAAGTGTAAAAGCCCAAAATACATTTTTAAGGAATGCTGAAATGAAGCCCTTTCATATGACACTCGTCTCGATAAAAAAATATATGTTCTCAAAGGCTTTACATCGTACCTCCTTAAAACAAACGAACACTCTCACCAATAGTGTTCCGTATAAAAAACGAAACCTCAAAAAAAACAAAGAATAAGAAATCTTACGACCCCAAAGGTCGAAGAAGTCGATATCATCACACCATCACCAATAAGACCACAGTTATTACTACATTCAGTAAATTAAAATTATTTCACTCACCCCATGATTCGTCCTAATCTCACCAAATCGAAATTTAACTTCACTTTAACACCTTCAGATTCTACTATTTAGGATTCAGAGTATTTAAAAATAACTTATTTTCAATACAAAAATAACCTTTACATAGCTCCTCTAAAAGCGAGTTTCCGGAAAACATCCCGTTTGAGTTGTTGAATAGGCGTAAAAAATTTAAAATCGACCTCTTTTGGTCCTAAAAAAAACCAAAAAAAAATTATTAGATCTTACTACTACTTTATATATTCTGTCTCCTTTTGGACAAAAATTGGGTAAAATACTAAATAAAAATCTTTCTTTTGACACACTTGACAATATTTTTTTGACAAAATTATAATGCCATAATTCTCAATAATAATAATAAAATTTCATGTCAAACAAATAATTAATTTTATTTTTTAACCCAGTTTTTTGGAAAATCTTTCTTTGGACACACTTGACAAATTTTTTTTTGTCAAATGCAATAATCTAGATTTTGGTCTCATATACCAATCCCGACCATCAAGATTTCTCCAAATTCAAAGTTCCTACTCGTTTTTCAATTCAATGTTCTTACTTGTTTTGACACACTTGATGATTTTTTGACACACTTACGGTACAGTTATCGAACACATCGTCCTTGCGGCTCTTCCCATTGAGTAAACCTATTTTTAGAAAACTTTTTGAAATCCGTTCAGCGGTTTTCGGCAGGCAGACGACATACATTTTTTTGCTTTTTTAGAATCAGTAGGTCCTAAAACGTCGAGAAATGCCAAAAAAGTAGGGGTAAGAATTTCACTTTTGGCTCATGAATGCAATACTTAGGTCTTTCAGACCGAAGTAAAACCTTAGGGATTTATAAATATTATTAAAAATTAAATTGACTTTTTCTTAGAACAAAAATGTTTAAAGAAGGCTTTCAGAAAATAAATTAGTTACCATACGAACAACAAGTGTTGAATTCCAGCGTGTATTTGCAGCAACTGGTCTGATTTGTATTAAACTAAGGACGAACTTGAATGATAACACTTTAGAGACAACGTGTTTCTTACGTCAATATTTTAATAACCAAAACCTTAAAATTTTTTTTCAAGATTCAAATTAGTTTTAAGTTTTCCTCTTCAAATGTGTTATTACTTATTATTAAACGCCAATTTAAGTTGTAAAATATGGAGGAACTGAAATCTCACAGCTCTGAGATATCAAGACTTCGGTCTGAGTTAAGGATTTTGATATAGCTTTCGGCAAAAAACTTTTATGAGGACATGGTTTTTAGTTTTTGGCAGCGATGTTTATTAAGCATAACTCTTTGTTAAAAAGTATTTTTTTATCTCTGTTTAGAAATTTATTACAAAGCTAACATGAAACATCAACACGTTTCCGGAAAATTATAACAGATCATAAATTAATATAATTTAGTGAAAAGATGATACACTCAGCAAACTACTCAAAAACTTCTCCATTTAGCGTTCCGAGAAAATATTACAAAATCACAAATTCATATTTCTTTCAAAATTCCAAAAATATTGTAAAAATTAAATAAAATCAAACTTTTTTCAAAATTCCAAATATTATAATAAAATCAAAAATTAAAATTTTTCAAAATTCTAAAAATATTACAAAAATTCTTACAAAATCAAATATTGAAACTTTTTTCAAAATTCTAAAAATATATATATATACAATTCAAAAATTCTATTCATTTCAAAATTCTAAAAAAATTGCAAAAATTATAACAAAATCAGAAATTGAAACTTTTTTCAAAATTCCAAAAATATTCCAAAAACTGGAATAAAATCAAATATTTAAACTTTTTCTAAATTCCAATAATATTCTAAAAATTCTTAAAAATCTTAACTTTTTCCAAAATTCTAAAAATATTGCAAAAATTATTACAAAATCAAAAATTGAAACTTTTTCCAAAATTTTAAAAATATATATAAAATTCAAAAATTCTATTTTTTTTAAGTTCTAAAACTATTGCAAAAATTATAACAACATCAAAAATTAAAAAATGCCAAAAATATTCCAAAAATTAGAATAAAATTAAATAATTAAACTTTTTCTAAATTCCAATAATTTTCCAAAAATTCTTAAAAATTCAAACTTTTTTCAAAATTCTAAAAATATTGCAAAAATTATTACAAAATCAAAAATCGAAATTTTTTTCAAAATTCTAAAAATTAAAATAACATCAAAAATTTTAAATTTTTCAAAAGTCTAAAAATATTCCAAAAATTCTTACAAAATCAAAAATTAAAACTTTTTCCAAAATTCTAAAACTATTGCAAAAATTATTACAAAATCATAAATACAAATTTTTTTCGAAATTCCAAAAATATTTCAAAAACTATAACAAATTCAAAAATTTCCATGTCCAGTTTCATTTTTAATTACATTTACGTCATAAAAACAGCTAATCCTTTCCAAACAATTGGCTAAAAAATAAATGAAATCATTGTTTGAAGCACTTGACATTATTTTTTTGACAAACTTATAATGCCATAATTGTCTATAATAATAATAAAATTTTATGTCATACATGTTATTAATTTTATTTTTTTCCACAAAATTGGGTAAAGAAGTGAATAAAAATCTTTCTTTTGACACACTTGACAACATTTTTTTGACAAAAGACAAACTCATAATGCCATAATTCTCAATAATAATAATAAAATTTCATTTCAAACAAATAATTAAGTTTATTTTTTTAAAAAAAATGGGGTAAAAAATAAAGAAAAATCTTTCTTTTGTGTCAAAACATTTGTCAACACTTGACAGCATTTTTTTGACAAGCTGATAATGCCATAATTCTCCAAATTAATAATAACATTTCATTTCAAACATATGATTAATTTAATTTTTTTCCAAAAAAATTGGGTAAAAAATAAATAAAAATCTTTCTTTTGACAGACTTGACAACATTTTTTTGACAAACTTATAATACCATAATTCTCAGTAATAATAATAAAATTTCATTTCAAACAAATAATTAATTAAATTTTTTTCAAAAAATTGGGTAAAAAAATCAAAAAAAAATCTTTCTTTTGACACACTTGACATTTTGTTGACAAACTTATAATGCGATAATCTAGTTTTCGATCTCACATACCAATCCCGACCATCCAGATTTCTCCACATTCTTTGTCCCTACTCGTAATCACTTAAAATGAGCGTTTTTTAAGCAAAAACGTTTTCTAGATTTCGTCGGTTGTGACGGACGGACGGCCGGCCGGCCGGCAGACAGACATACATTTTTTTTTGCTTTTTTAGAATCAGTAGGTCCTAAAACGTCGAGAAATGCCAAAAAAAGTGGGGGTAAGAATTTCAGTTTTAGCTCATGAATGTAATACTTAGGTCTTTCAGACCGAAGTAATAGTGTTATTTATCCACTACTACTAAAGAATATATGCTTTCCATGTGTATGTCTTCCATTGTAATTTTATACATTCTCTCACTTGTGTGTAGAATGTGACGCAATAATTACATTCTACAACAATTTTTCAGTTTATTAAATATTCCCCTAACAAATTAAAAACTTCATTTGTTGGTATAGTAATATCAACAGTTAGAACGAGAACAATATATATATATAATATATATATATATAATATATATATATATATATATATATATATATATATATATATATATATATATATATATATATATATATATATATATATATATATATATATATATATATATATATATATATATATATACCCAAGTAACAATTTGAAGCTGTCACAACGTTGTGTCAGCTAAAATTTACAGCAATTTAGTTGTAATAACAAGCTCAAAAATTACAAAAAACGTTTTCACAACGTTTTGCTGACGTTGCGGCAGCTAAAATGGGGATCATATTTTAGTTGGCAGTACGTTGTAATAACATCACACAGGAAAATTGCTATAATTGTAAAACAGTTTTTAAAATATCAGTTTCGTTAGTTTAGCAATAAGGCTTCACAAAAATTAAATGAGTTGTTTTTGCGATATCATGTGTTCAACGCAGAATAGTAAAATTAGGAAAAACGGATCCATAACAATTAAGAAATTATTGTTGTAACATAGCATTCGTAAATGTATAAATGACTATTTAAGTGATTTTAGATTTAAAAAAGGGAAATTAACCAGACAATCTAAACTGCTTTTTTAAAAACACAATTTATAAAATAACAATTTCGTATATTTTTTGCCCCAATTTGATTATAAAAACGATCTTGCATAACTTAATTACTTTGTTTTTTAATGCTACATAATTTTTATACGTTTGTATTCATAATTCAATGGCCAAGTTGTATGTTAAATAATTATAGTTTCTGCATGTTCCAAACGTAAAAACACTTGCAGAAATAAATTTATCGGGCAGTTTCTAAAGTTACCTCAGATAATTAATATGCGCCAACAAATTAATTGATATTTAATAAGTAAATATAATTAAAATTGGTCGTAAAATTTTTATTTGCAAAAAAAATTCATCAATTTGAAATGTATAATATAATATCCTTAAAAAAATTAATCAAACTACAAATTACAAGCGTGTTTTCATCAAAAAAAACTATTTTTATGGTGTTATATCGTACCGTTTAATTTGGCAGCCATTTTCGTGCATAAAAAATAGAATTAAAATATGTCTGCAATATATATAACAGCTATGTAGATAAATTGATATCCTTTTAACTATATATACTAAAGTCAACATTTTCACAGCTAAAATGCTTTCTCTTTAGATGGGAAATAAACAAATAAATGACATATTTGCCTTTAGTAATAAATATTGCGTAGTTAAAATGAAAATTGCATTCAAAATATTAATACCATAACGGGATATTATCATTTCTGAGAACTACTTACCATTAATAACATTTTAGAAAATAAGTAATATTCATTACCCTTAATAACTATAATGCTTTGTCTAAAGGCTTATCGTTGTCCTCCTTAGAACCAAAATTGTTATATGTTAAGCATTTTCACAGATTGCTTTATGGTAAGCAATCTTTCGTTGAGTTGGCCTTTGTAGTTTTGTGGTAAGTAGTTTTGCTTCGTTTGAAAAAAAATGTGAAAAAGAGGATAAAACGTAGTTGTTATTTATTAAATGAAATTCATGCATGATCATCAGTTATTTTAACAAAGAACTTAAAAATTAGAATGCAGGTCTGTTGGCTAGTAATGAGACATTCTCAACCAATGAACTCATAATATGAATTTGTCAAGAAAATATATTTTCATTTGTTTGAAATCAATAATTTTATAAACATTGTTTTCAAGTTTTTACAATTACATACAATGGTATGCGTTATTGAATAGAGGATATTTAAATAGTGTGATTTATAAAGTGTGAAGCATTGGAATGAAAACAAATTTCGTTTTGTAGGGCAAATATACAAATTTTGCTGTAACTCTGTAATGTTCTGTAATTTTGCTGTAATTTGCTGCAATTACCATCAACTGGTGTAACTGAACGGTTAATGCCCAATGGCAAAGTGCATTTTTGCATTTTATTAAATATGGTGATACTTCATAAATGCGTCGATGGTCCGATCGTGAAGAATGAAACCCCATTTTCTTTTCTTGACCAGTAAAACAAAGTTTTTTCATAATACCAATATGCTGCTGATAAAGCATATCACACACGATAACATCATCTACCATATTAATTGAAAGGCAGAGAAGTGCTGAATTGAATTTGTGATGCTGTTTGTCTAGTTGCTTGCGAAAGGAATAATCAGTTCACTTAGGCATATAAGTTCGTGGAAAACTCATATTGTGTTGGTCATGCTATTTAATGACATGGCAGTTAAGACATCCATGATAAGTGTTGAAGTTTACTGTAATTAGAGCAAGACTCAGACAAAGCTAATTGAGTTTTCGAAATTTTGGTTTCATTTTGTTTTCGATTAGTATATATAACTTTGATCATACTACAAGCTGCGGCATCACAAATTAAGCAACGGATTTTAATATCTATTTTGCTATTATTTATTATCATACCGTTTTACAAGATCGTTTACAAATCATCTACAAAGCCGTTCAAAAAGTTGTTCACCGAAGAAGGTTTACTATCGCCATAGTAAATCCCCACAACCATCGGTACTAAATCGTCGATCTCGCATGTATTACGATGTGAAATGGGAAACAATTGAGTTTATGAGCTTTTATAAATAAAAAACTCCATCAATATTTCGTCGCTTTAATAATGAAACAACGTACGCTATTTATACGTTGTTTTTATATAATAGGTGCGCTGCATTCCCCATAAGGGTATCTTTGAATTGGCGTTTTTACATTTTCGAATTATTTTATGACTGGGGGTAAGAATTAATAAATTATAAATTAACTTCCATGCAAATGCATGCGCACATCAAACTTTAAACTCAAATATCTCGAAACTATACTTTTGCGTATACGTCATTTCATTATTAAAGCGACGATTTATACTTAGACTGATGGAAATTGAACAATCTAAGGATTTGAAAAAAGATTCTAAGCATCATTTAACACCTCGATTTAACTCGTTTAACGTTAATACACAAATTTTCGTTATTAATTAAGTTTCCATTTTCAGCTGTTTAGTATTGCTCTCGGACTTTCTATGAAATGTAGAACTGCGTGTATATTTCTTTAATGATTTAAAATAATGATTATATTTTTATTTTCCATTATATAAAATAATATCGAGTGCACTGTCACAGCCGACCAAGTAAAACCAAATAATTTTTTTATGGTTTGAAAAATACACATGACGTATGCTCATAGCATGAAATTAATTGACAATATGAGTGCACAGCGAATTTGCTTTACAGAAAGCTCAAACTCAACAATACAGTCTAAGTTATATTGCATTCATCTTTTTCAGCTATCTTGCTATTAAAAGAGCTAAACTGATTAATTGTGATTTGACTTTGAAATTATACAAAAACGATAATAAAACGTTTTGACTTTAACGCATAAATACTTGACTATAGTAGCAAAATTGCTTTTCACATAACAATTTTGATTTTACGAAACTAATGATATTACTGCTATGAACACATATTACCTATATAAGGGAATTAACTATTTTGCTTACTGTCACAACGTTTCCAAAACTAATGATTTAGCTATTTAGCTTTTATAACTATTTCGTATAGTTTTTTGGATTTCGAAACGTTGTCACAGCATAGCTTTAGCTGTGAATGACAATTTACCGAGTCAATTGTTACCTGGGTATATATATATATATATATATATATATATATATATATATATATATATATATATATATATATATATATATATATATATATATATACAGTGAAATTCACTTATAACGGCCTCGTTTATAACGACATTTCGCCTTTAGCGTCATAAAATCAAAGTAATGGTTGGTCTTGCCTTTGTTCCTATGTAAAAATATTCGCTTAAAACGACTTCGGTTATTACGACATTTCTGATATAGCGACCAATTTTGCAGTAAAATTTGTACAGATGGATGTACAGATTGTTCGCTTATTGCGACCTATAATTTAAAAAATAAAAACGTTTTTTTAGATATGAGAAAAAATAATTGTGATTTATTTAAATATCAATTGGTGGTTTGTATCCTCTATGTCTTTCCATTTTAGACATTTTTTTATTTTGGTGATTTGGTTTACATTGTCGCAGTTTAAGCTCAGTTGATAATTCGCTAGCCTTGTAACTCAAGGATGCCGGGTTCGATTCCCGACGGAGATCACTTTTCCTTTACATTATTCAGAACGTGTGTTTGCAGGCCTGATCGTTCATGTATAGTAAAAGTTAATCGTGAATATATCGGGTTTAAGCAACAGCAATCCAAAAATTGAGTGAGCAAGTGTTGATGGACATGTGACTATAGCTAACAATCAGCGTAGTCGAAAAAATACTCGACGGCTACAAAGCAAATTAAATTTACAACGTCGCAAAAACGGGTGTTTTATAAAATGACCCCAGAAAAAAATTTAAATAATAAAAATGTATAAGTTGAGAGCGAATATGAATGGCTTGTGATAGGAAAAAGTAAATCACCCAGGTTTTTTAGAAACATTAAGGCTCTACCTTTGGACAATACAGAAAATACAAAGCCCTAGATGGCTTCTAATATTATTGAATATTTTAAAGAAAATGGGACACCGAGTTAAAAAAAATTAACTGTTGGATAATTGCCCTTCACATATTTACTTGAAAAATCTAAAATTTATTAAGTTAGTGCTTATGCTACTCAACACGTCTTCTGCTCTTCAGTCGAAGGATAAGGATGTAATAAAATATTTTAAAATCAGTATCGACAGAATTTTTTAATAAAAATTGTTAGAAATGACAAATGACCAAAGCACAACTCATTATAATTGGTAGATGCTATACAACAAGAAATCGTGTTAGTAAGTAAACGTCGTATTTCAATTTGATTTAGACATACCGAATTATTGCAAATTGATGACGATGATGAACTGTGAGTTACGATGCTGATGATGATATTCCACTAATCGGATAGGCCAAGTAACAACTTCTGTCGATAACAACTTCTGCCAAGAGTGATGAAAATTGGGATGGTTTTATCATGGCTATAATTTTTTATTCGCAGATGAACAGCCCACATTAAAAGATACTGTCGACGATATTATAAATTTAGCTAATATTAACGTATAGAAGATATTCAAAATAAACCTGAAGATACCATAAATGTTTCGTCTCCAACAATTACAGATACATCTACTACCTTATCTACTGTCATTAAATTGTTTCTGATAAAAAAATTGAACACTTCGCATATTACGACATTCGGATGTAACGACGGATTTTGATGTCATTTTCAATGTCGTTATAAGCGAATTACACTGTATATATATATATATATATATATATATATATATATATATATATATATATATATATATATATATATATATATATATATATATATATATATATATATATATATATATATATATATATATATATATATATATATATATATATATATATATATATATATATATATATATATATATATATATATATATATATATATATATATATATATATATATATATTAAATTTTTAAAGAGTTATTGAGCTTGATTATATTTTGTAATAAAAAATTTTATTCGGTGTTTTAGCTCTATTATATTTAGTTTTTATATGTCTTACAAAAACATTGTTGGCGCTACGCGTTTCATTACGTCTCCCGTAACATCTTCAGGCGAAATTCTTAAAATAATATAAACAATATAAAACTATAAAAACTATAAAATACAACTTGTCATAAATTATTCTATCATAAAAAATCATTAGAAAACAAACAAAAACATTTAAAAAAACAACAGCACAATAAAACTTACATATAAATTAAATAAAATGGTCCATTGTGTTAAAAACTATTAATTAAACAAAAAAATAAATTAAAATACATTAAAAGTTTAAAAATCCGAGCACTATCACAATAATTATTTGTTATATTTTTACTAAAAATTAAAATATTTTTTTGATAAGGAAAATAAATTATGTAAAACAAAGGAAACGGCAAAAACAAGAATATCCCATTGAAAATTGAGAGCAAAAATTTTTTGACTTCTCTCGTCATACTGTATATGAATCACTTGAAATACAATTAAAAGCAATTGCTATCAAAACACATACACACTACATATGGATAAAATTGATTTTTTCTATTTCTTGTACAATGCCAATCATTCCTAGCATAAACAACGAGGTCATATTTCGATTAATAGAAAAGCGTTACGTTATAATGTTGTTGTAAAATTGTAGAAATTCTGAATCCGTTTGTTTGTTTAGAGTGGCTTTTCGTTCTTTGATCAATAACGACTCTAGTAGTTGTCTTTTTTTAAAAATTGGATTCCTTTTCTAAAAAACGTAACGTAACGTAAAAATTTTATATGTATAAAATATATTACAAACAATGTAAGATTTTCCGTTATGTCTATTGTTTTGTTTTTCTATGCTATCTATGATGCATGTATTTCAATATGATGATAAAATCTTTAACAGACAAACTGGAAATTAATCGAAATATTTTGCAGTCGTGGATAAAATAGCATCTTGTATTGATAGATGATAGATGATGGCAATTCTTCACTCGGATGATTCCATTCACTCGCTATGCTCGTTCCGGGAAACTTTATTAACGTGAAGAATCGCCATCATTCTAAACTCATACAAAAATCTACTATGCTTAAACTAATAATTAAAAAACAAGAACTAGAACAAGAAGAAAGGACCAGAATAAACATTAGTTTGCTTAAACGAAAAATTAGAAAACTAGAACAAGGTTTATAATTTCGGTAAATAGCCGGTAAAATACCGGTTAACCGTTTTATAAAAGATTGTACCGTATTACCGGTAATTAAAAATATCAGTAAATTTGCAAACCCTATGTTCACAGATGTCAAGTAAAAACAATCTATAAAAAATTTTTTGAACCAATAGCTTATAAAAATATATCATTCATGTCCGCATTAAGAGAAAATAAGATATATGTATAAAAAAAGACGATAAGTCGTGTGTCTCCATAAGTTGTTTGAATACATTGATTCAAGAATGAAATAAATCGTATTAACTGTTTACCACTGACGTGATTTCCACTCAAAAATTAACTCAATTTTATAAATGTCATACATCTGTAAGATGCAATTGTAAAAATTAAGGAAAATATAAACATATTTTTTGGTTTTTAATATTTCTTTTCCTCATTTTCTATTTTTTTTAACTAGCAAATTAAAATAGAATTTAAAACATAAAATAATTACTGAGAGATGCACGCCAGTAATAAACGGTTAAACGCGTTGGTTCATGAATAAGACAGTGTTTCAACAAATGAACTTTTATGAGTTGTACAGCTTCGTAATAAAGTCTTAAACCCAAATATTTTAACTACTGTTACTACATTTACAAATTTAACAAAATGAGACAATCATCAGTAATTTAGACAAACGATGCGTCAGGGTCCAGGCAATTGTAGAATAGCAATTACAAGATGATAAAAAAATCAATATTATAAGCAAACGATGTGCCAATGGTCTCGGGAATTGTTGAACAATAATACAGCACAATACTTAAAAAAGTTGATGTAGAGTATGAATAAAAAATTGCAAACGTGGGGCACTCACCCCAGGAAATATTGAATCTGTTGCCAAACCTTTTCTTCTATTAGAAGAAAAAAAATTTAAGTTTATAGATGAAAAAACATTCAATATGTCATTCCACATTTAGTAGAACATAACGTCGCTTTAATAATGAAATGACGTATACGCAAAAGTATAGTTTCGAGATATTTGAGTTTAAAGTTTGATGTGCGCATGCATTTGCATGGAAGTTAATTTATAATTTATTAATTCTTACCCCCAGTCATAAAATAATTCGAAAATGTAAAAACGCCAATTCAAAGATACCCTTATGGGGAATGCAGCGCACCTATTATATAAAAACAACGTAAAAATAGCATACGTTGTTTCATTATTAAAGCGACGATAAGCGTTACTAAGATTTTGATTTTATTTTTAACAACAAAACGATCGTCCGATTTCACATTCTGTTACACTAGAATAGTTAGTTCAATCTATCCAAAGATGTTGCTCCAATCAACCGATGATATTTCAATTTGCAGAAGCTTACTCAGTCCAACATGGAAAAGTAGAACACAGGTAGAATATTTTACCGATAACACTGAATCGGTAAAAACCTTTTCAATGCGGATGAAATTATTTCAAGGACAATTGCTTCGTACTAAGGGGGCGTGAGGGGGATGGTATATACAGTGTACTAAAAACTCCTCCAACTCCACAATAACTCCTGTAAGAAGATCATGAATGATTGGAACCGCGTGTTTGGTAAAAGGACCATTGATGGGAAACTAAAATAAGAGAAGAAATTGATTCGTTGAATTTCGTAAACAAAAAAGAAATGTTTTGAGCTAACATATGGTTTAAAAACCAAAAAAAAAACTTTATTTGTAGCAAGCATCAAGTGATGATTTTATGGAAATGAGATTGACTTTATTAAGGCAGAAAAAAGATTCAGAAATGGATTTTACAAAACACATTTGATTCCATGTGCTGACATACAAAGAAATCATGTTTTGTAAGCTACTAAGCCTAGAATCTCATGACTATATTAGTTATCTTAAGAGATGAAGTCTAAGGTAATAGTATTTTGTCAGAGAGGAGAATGGCAAAAAGAATTTTGAAAAACAATAATTATTCCACTAACAAAGAAGAAATTACAAAGAAATTTCATGAACATCGAATGATTAGCTTGATTGTGTAAGCGGGAAAGATCTTGTTGAGAATTCTTAGGAAAGGTTGATAGGCAAAATGAAAGAAAGGACTGGGGAGGAATAAGTTTGCGGAGACCACAGATGATTTGAAAAGAATGTTGAATAAAATGGAAACTATGGAAAGAACATATGGATTGATACTAAATTTGGAAAAGATTAAGGTCTTAAAAAATGAAGAAGAGAAAGAAGAAAGGAAGGATAAAGAAAGAAGCAATAGAAAAGTGCTTGTGCAGAAAACTCTTGAATATCAAGTGGATAAACAGGGTTATAAATTAAAACGTGTTGGAAGCAGTTATAGAAAAGAAAACGATAATGGAAATAATAAGGGTTTATAGTTTATTATAAAACGTTTGAATGCACTCTGAGACTACAAATCCAGCTCTGTTGTTTGGCCTGTCAAATTCAAGTGTAGACAACTGATGAGTCAATAAACTCTTCATCAAGAGGCCACATTTGACCATGTTAAATATTATTTATAATAAATTAAAAATAATCATCCCCGAATATCTAAAGATGCCATCGCAACATCTACAACTTATTAAAATCAAAGTTCATATTTCTAAATATTAGGTGGCTTGATATTTTAGAAAATTTAGTGCACTAATTAAAAAAAATTAATAATTTTTCATTTTATTAATTTTAATCATTGAATATTCTAGCATCAGTTTATTATTTTTGTGTTTTTTTAATCAAATGTATTGTGTAGTAGGATATAGTATTATATGTGTAACACCAATACATTAAAATATTTTGAGATTAAGGTTTAAAAACAACACTAACTTTTTGCTACTCAAATCCTAATTTTGAAAAATTATTTTATTAAAAAATTATAATATTTCTTTTAATGAATTATTCATATTTTTTTCTTTACAGGTGATATGTCATCACAAAATTCAGGTTTCTCCAACGTACACTTTAACTTTATTACAATTTTTTTATTAATTATTATTCTTTCCAATTATCTCATTAATCAATCATGATTTTAATAGTTTTATATTAATATCATTAAACATAAATCTTATTTAATTATATAAAAATATTATTACTATATTTAGATTGTTATTATAAAATAAAATAAGATCAAAGTAAAAAAAAATATATACATTAATTTTGAAAAAAAAAAATGTTAGAATTATGAAAATTTAATATAATGATATAAACAAAAGTGTAAATATATGTGAGCTTAATTGATTAATTAGCTAAATATGTATAAAAAAATTTTACGTTGATATATGGTCAATTAATAAAAAAATATTGAAAACAAATTTTCTGTGTAACAGATTGCATGATAAATGCATTGATTTATGGCAAAGTAAAAACAATTGATTTGCATGTTTTATGCTGAAAATAATTTTATTCTGAAAATAACCAAAAACTTACCTAAATTATTGTGTTCGCAAAATTCCTGAGTCATTGAATTGATTTATATTTCAAAAATGTATATATGTAATTATTTTTATTAAAAAGATAAGAAAGAAGCTTACAATTGTGAAAATTTAGTAGATATGCTTTTCATAAGGGAAAATTTTTTTTTTTCAAATCGATTGTTTTCATTTGGACAAATTTCTGGAGCATTAAGAGTTATGATAAAAAAAAGAAAAGACACTTTTATACTGAGATAAAAATAAAATTTTTATTTTTATTGAACTCAGTGCAACAAATATTTTATTGCACTCAAATGAGTGGAATAATTTTCAAACTTTTTTTATCCCGGCAAACATTTTGAATTATTTTCATCCTCGTCTCCAACAAAAAAAATAAATTAACAAAATATATCAATACCTACATACAATCGTTCTCACGTACGTTATTTGGCACAGTGCTTGATGTAACTGTAAACTTGAAACTTAAATTTGAGGTTCATTGAATTATATTTAAAAAATAAGAGAAAATTTAATTGAATTTTCTTTAAAATTGTATATTAATATTAATAAAATAATGTTAAATAAATACATCTTAATGTAAAATGTAAATTATAAAAATTAATATAATACTAATATAAAATAAAAATAAATAATTTAACTTCATTTTGAAGAAATAATGAGTTTTGTGTGTTTTTGTGAATGATTTCGCGTAGTTACAGCAATGTCAGTCATAAGACTTGTGATTTGTGACTATAGCAGGTAAGTCTTGAGTATTAAACCGGGTTTAAGCAAGCCAGCATGTTTTACGACAAATTCTGTTTTGTATGAAAATATGCGGTGATTGTTTAACTTTTCCAGATTTTTGGTGAGATTTATGTAGCAATCGTCCTATTTTGGAGAATTTTATTTATTTGAATATCCAACTCGTTTTGTTTTTGGAAAAAATCGTTAAAAACATTCAAAATTAGGAAAGAGTCAATTAACCGCCTATAGGTCGTCAATCGATCGAACAAAAGGTCATCATCGATCTTGGTAAATAACATATCAACCGAAATAGAAGATGAAGTAATCGTTTTATTCTGGCTAATTTTGATTTCATAGATATCCAAAAATTCTTTTTAATACATTTTGCCTTTATTTAATAAAAAAAACAAATAATAATGATTTGCAAAATAGGTAAAGGTTTAACCTCAGCGGTGCCCCAAAACATTGTTTTTCTAAAAAATTATTCCCTTTTCGCGTGCCAAATTTATATAACTTTGTTTAATCCTTTTCGTATCCTTTGAGCAAAATTTCAAAAGTCAAATGAGTAGTTAGCAATCATATAATCTTCCAACGTACAAACGATTCCATTCAATCTTTACATCATTTGTTATAGCCGCGAATTTAAAAAAAAATTTTTTTCTCATGTTCGAGATTACAGGAAAAATTTTCACATTTTTGGAAATACGTCGAAAACTGTGCTTTCAAAAATTATGAAAAATTGGTTTGGACTAGAAAAAACTTCATCCTTCAAATGACACCTCACTCCCTCACTCACCAAGGTCAAAAATAATTTTTTTTTTAAATTTCGACTCTCACCTCCCTCCAAATAACACTTCAAATGATTAGCCGACCTTGTAGGTTTCTAATGTGGAACTGGCATGAGACGAATAGAATGACTGAAAATCAGGTAAACAATGGAAAAGGGGAAGCAATTAAGCGATTTCCCAAATTCTATCTATGTTAGTTCGGCATCATCATTATTTTCTAAATGGAATTCTAAAGTATCGATATCTTCGTTTCTAGCAGACCAGCAGCTTTATTATTTTCCCGCATTTCCCTTACAGGATGCTAAAATGAGATATGCTTCGCAATTCTCTATTAAAATGTTTCTAGTAAAAGTCTAAAAATCTAGTCTCTGCCATTCATATAATTAACTTTTAATAAAATTCCTTTTTGTTGTAGTTCGCAAATGAGTTTTTATTATTGATAAATAAACTACTTTTACTATATTTAATATATGTGCTCGATCCGATTTCGATTATATTTACATCATCCTCAGGAGATCAAAAAAAACCCAAAAAGTTTTTTGTAAGCTCTTGAAGATGATGTTATAATTGAAATCGGATCGAGCACATAAATTAAATATAATAAAAGTAGTTAATTTATCAATAATAAAAACTCAATTGCGAAATACAACAACAAGGAATTTTATTTACAATTATTCATCATGTTTCGCCAAGTACCAGCGGAAAATCCATCGAATTTATTCATATAATTTTTGGAGTGGTGACAGACAATCACTGTGTTTTTCACAGGTGCGCGTGGAAAAGGATATTTATTGGAATTGTTGGTGATCGTCGGTGTAACAACCGTTATCATCCCGTCCAAATGTATTTTAAGTTCTGTACCAGGATGGAATGTGGTGTCCGGGACACTAAAGTAACTAGACACACATTTTTGTACAACTTCACACTTTTTATCATTATTTCTATCATTTCGTCCTGCCGTGTGAATCTACCAACCTTAAAAATACAACATCTTGAGCCTAATTTCAAGCCTTGAGCCTTGGACTATTAAATTGTTAAATGCAAATTTTTAAAGTGTCAAATTTAAGCCTTCTAAGAGCAATATATAAATATTAGTGATTTTAGTCTAATATAATCGAGCATAATTGAGTTTTAATAGTATTAATGACTGTCTTACAGTTGTTGATTGATTTTAATGTCATCTAAAGCCTATTTATAATCTTTTTTCCACGGAACAGTGACATACAAAGTAAACTTAATGTGGAAATGACAGCCAAAATTTTAAAATGGATATTAAAATGCAGCATCAGTTAATTCAATTTACTTGTAATTGTTACTGCAGTGCTCAAGCGTATTGTCTTAAATGTAAATCTTAATCCTGAATTTTTCTAAAACCTTCTTTCTATATTTTCAGACTAATATAAGCGCCTTCATATTTCCAAAAAATACTCATTCATCTTTGAGAAACAAAGTAACAGAAATTTCAATGTAACAAAAATTAAAATTTTAGAACAAGAACATTCCTCCTTTAACACTCAGTATTTTATTTCAAATAATTGATCCAACAATTTCTTACAAAAATTTTCTTTCTACATAAATTTAATCAAAATTCGTTAATAATCCAACAAAATATTTGAATATAATGGGTGTCCAAAATTAATGCAAAATTTGAATTTGTGCAGTAAATTATTGGCAGCCCAGTAAAAACAGTTTGACAGCTTAGAGATTAGAGTTAGTAAAAATGCAACGTTACACGATACAACACCGTCTTTTTGTTATTGAATAATATCTGAAAAATAATACAAGTATAGCCGCCACAGCTCGTAAATTGCAAACAGTATATGAGGAGAAATTAATTGAAGAGAATAATTACAAAATTCTGGGAGTCAGGATCAGCTGGAGACCACAACACACTAGTTGTCGAAAAACAAACCGTTTAAATGTCAATATCGAAGCAGATTATGAGAATGTTGGTAAAAATGCAGAAACATCAATTCGTCGTAGACGCTGTTTTTACGAGTATAATCATCTTAAGCGATGAAGCATTTTTTCACCTTGGTGGGCTTGTAAATCGCCAAAATTGCCAAAATAAATTCATCCACAGCGTGTTATTGTATGCAAATTTTGGACTGGAGTCTTAACGGGTCTTATGATAAAATTGTTCCGATTGCTGTTCCACTAGCGTCACAGGTTATTGTGAATGTTTTTGAAAAGTCAGGGTTTTGCTGGTTTAATAAAAATTTTCTTCAAATATTCGTCACAGAATTCATTCTACTGAAGCTTGGTATGCTAAAAAAGTTTCGAATGAACGGCGATAACTTCAAGCTAAACTTAGAAAATATTTTATTTCTTAATTTATTATAGCTCTTATTTTCCGTTGGTCTAGCATTATACCATGAGATGTTTTGACATGTCCGAGATAATTAATTTCTTTAATTGACATTATAATGGATTTATTTTTAAGTTTTGCGACCGAAGACATTCAAATACCTCTTGTAATTTGTTATTTTGATACTGGAAATAGTGCATTTGTTTGTTTTGCAAACAACAGTACATTATGGTGCAAGGACGTAAAGCAAAAGATTTTGGACGTATGTGGAGTTTAACACATTAAGTCCATTGAGTCCAAAATAGACATTAAGTACAAAATAGCTTATGTCCGTGCATCATATACAATTTTTTATTGGCCGCTAGCAAAATATTTTAAAAAAATTGTTTATTCTAAAACAAAGTTATAATTTTGCATAAATTTTGAAATGAAAATTAGTGAACAAGTAACCTTTGACAAAATATTTGTTATTTTTTTCTAAATAATTGTGTAACTATGACCACAAATAACAACAATAATTTTAATTGGATTAAGAAATTTTGAATATAAAGGCTGCTTTGATAAAAATTTCTATTTATTATAGAATTTAGACAAATACAACTGTTTTTTTTTGGACGTAACTATGGCAACAAAATATATGGTTAAAAAGTGACACTTTAAAGCCGCAAATCACAGTAATAAAGTACCACTTTAATATGTAGGCGAATAAAAACATAATTTTTATTCGCCTATATATTAAAGTGTTACTTTATTACTGTGATTTGCGACCTTAAAGTGTCACTTTTTAACCATATATTTTGTTGTCATAGCTACATCCGAAAAAGCAAAAAACATTTGTATTTGTTTAAATTCTATAAAAAAAGACATTTTTTATCAAAGCAACCCTTAAATTCAAAATTTTATAATCCAATTAAAATAGTTGTTATCATTTGTTGTCATAGTTATACAATAATTTGGAAAAAATAACAAATATTTTGTCAAAGATAAATTGTTCCACATGTTTTTATTTCAAAATTTATCCAAATTTATAATTTTAATTTGGAATAAAGTTTTCTTTTTAAATATTTTGCTTGCGGCGAATAAAAAATAGTATATGATGCACGGACGTAAGCTATTTTGGACTTAATGTGGCAAACTCCACATACGTCTAAAATCTTTAGCTTTACGCCCTAGCATCATAATGTACTATTGTTATCGAGTTCATTCAATAACTGAATTTTGGTCGTGAAAACTTGAATAACTGAGAACAGTGACACTAGAATAAGCACTACTCGTTAGTTAATCAAGAAGACCGAATTTGCAAATAAAAAAAGAAACAATTAAATTTACTGGATTAAGTGCCCACATTGATGTAACCAAACAGGGAGCATTTTGCATTATATAAGGAAATGTAATGTTGAAATAAAGTTTTAATATTTTTATCGGTTGTCGCTTGTATCAATATCAATGACATTATGATATTAGAAGCGCAGGGTTTGTTGAACATCAGTATTTGAGGAATTCTCCTGTTGAGGCGCCCTAGGTCCCAACACGACAACATCACCCAAAGACGCATTTCAAAGTACGTGTGTAAAAATAATATATTTGATAGGAATAAATGGAGAATGAAAAATAAATAACATCTGTTGTAAGGAGAAAAAAAATATTAACTTCCATGACCATGACACGAAGTTCCTAGCTTAGGAGTGCTGGCCAGCGATTGTGTGTGGGACTAATGGCAGATTTTCCTCAAAAATAGAAAGAACAACCTAGCACTCTTACTTGAAAGTGCCTGTATGTACCAGAATTCAATTTCAGGTTCTAGAAAGTTAACATTTGGTATTGGTGATGATGAAGACAATTAAAAAAATAGCAAAAATTTGTTAGGAAAATCGGTAAGGCATCTCATACCAAATGGGTTGGAAGAGAAAAATGAAAAAAAATTAGTGGAGGAATAAACTAAAAAAACTGCAGTCAGAAAACCGCAGACCGAAGAAATCAGTCTAAAGCGGCCCAAAACTAATTGGTAAACGTTAATATAGCAAACGTATTTGGATTTCAAGAAATTAAAAAATTAAAAATAACGCAATAAAAAAATGCAAAAGGTAATTTAAAGACAAGAAAATATAAAAATGAAATGTGAATTTAAATGATTTAACAGGGACCTAAAGAGAAGACTATCATAATTTTATGTCTTTAGCATGGTAAGTCCCCATGGCTTTACCATCTAAATTCGTACATTTGAACGGGAGCTTACCAATCTTGCATTCTATTATGACTTGTAAAAAATTTGGAGCCAGTTTGGCCGAAAATCTATTCACAGCACCACTCAAGCGATGTTGTCATACCAAGAGTCGCTGTTGTGGTTGAAAAGTCCGTGGTTGCGTACCTAGAATATAATGCTGTTGGAACTTCTTCTTGAATGCAGTTAACATATGTTGTTATATGCTGGATATGATAAAACTCTAAGTCAATTTGGCCACCGAAACTATAAAGGGCTTGAACTCTGATTCAAACACACGAAATCAGTTCATCTACAAATGAAGGAGTGACACCAAAATCCCCCCAGAAATGGATGTGCAGGAACACCTTCTCATACAGACTTGGGAAAACATAGAAAGAAAAGATTTTGTGAACGCATTAAAAAAAATAGAGACGTCGACATATTCCAAATTTTGGTTTCGTGTACCATCCGCTGTGCGGATGGTAGATAAAAAACTACGATATGAAACGCCAGCGTCATTTAACAATTCCAAGGAATTTTTTTCTATAATGCTGATTGCTGCTCCACTATATGGAAGTCCATATATACATGTTTCCAAAAAATGTTGATGTAAATATGCATGTAACATTTAGTACATGCATATTTACACAAGCATGAAATCATTTAATACAGAAATAATTGAAGAAACACATGCCTTGTTGAGAATTTTTGCTACCTCAGATAACGGCAAAATCATACGAGGCGATGAACGATCTTGTGGGCATCAGGTGATGAACCATCCTCAGAAAATATTGATAGCATATTTGAGTAAAATTGACTCAAGTTCCAATAATGTTGGTACCCTACATTATGTACTACGGGAGCAGGCACTGTCTGTACCCTAGCCACTTGTTGATAAGGAGGTGGTTCTTACGTTGGATTATTAAACACATTATTGACTCGTAATTCTGGGCCCAGCTGTGCGAAATCAGTAACAATTGGATCATGACGAAGTTGGTTCCTGCTAAATAGTTGGTGCTCGTTCATGTCATGAATTGAATCTACTGTTGTCCCACGTTCAACAGGAGTGGATTTTCTCATTGGTTCCAAATAAGATTCAATCTTCCTTAAAATCTGGTTCAACCCTTCTCTTGACACCTCCTGCAGTCCGAAGAGGCAAAGAGTTTATCCAATCATACGCTTTGGTAAAATGAAAATAGAGGTGATATTATGTTTATGTACAGCTTCTTTCCCGTCTCCCAATCGCTCAGTTCAGTACACGCTTGATACTATTTTTCAGGCCCCGCTCAACATGTTGTTGAATACGGTGTACAAGTGATACAATCCCCTCTTTTCGCGAGACAAGAATATACAAAAAGCCGCTACGATCACTTTACTGTCGTCGATAAGATCAAATGCACGTGATTGTGTTATTGGAAAGCTGAGCTATAGGTAGGCTATAGCTCCCTAGCTACCGCTGTCAATTTAGATACCTCGCAGCAAGCATTCAACAGTCAATTTGCTATCTTTAAACCCAAAGAAGGAGTAATAATGGGAAGCATTGAAATTTTGTTAGGTGCTACAGTGATTTGAAGATTTAAAGAAAACACAGAAGAATTTTTTTATGTGATAAAAAACCCAACTTCTTGATTAATAAACCACCACTTCAATGTGAACGCGAAATTTTTATAAAAAATTCAACCAGCCAAAGTCACGACTAAATAAACAGAAATTCCTGTAAATTTAAATCATATATGTTTTTATATTCGAATGAAGAAAATTCCACCGCTGTCACCAAATCAATGTTATGACTGCCAATTATTCTAAAATTTAAAACTACATTGAAATAACACAGAACACAATTGATGGTTTTAATAAATTAAATATTTCACAATTAAGTTTTGCGAAAAGCTTTGTTGTGAAGATAACCAATTTTAATCAAGACCAGTTGACCAATCTTGACCAGTTTTAATCAAGAAAATGTCACAAGTTTTCCGAGTTTTCTTTGTAAAGGTATTAGCCTCGATTAATCAAGATATTAAGAAAACTTTGACTTTTGCAGAGCAAAATTTATTGTAGCATAAGTAGGTCTGCGATTATGGAAAGTAATGTGTGTAAATAAAAGTAACGTGAATTTAAATTGTTCTCCTGTTGTTGTTATACAGCAAATGTGTTTAAAAATAATGAAACCAGTTGTTTTGATTACAAATTATTTCCATTAAATTGAGAGTCAGGGCAATTCGAGAAAGTTAGAAAAACGTGACCTTTAGTCAGTTTGTTTTTGGAAAAAATATCGTCAAATAATTGCAAAATAGGCAAGGGGTTAACCTAAACTTTTAAAAATTCAACAAAATTGATTGTCACCGATCTTGGCAAATGACATACTAATTGAAAAGGAAATCAAAACAGTTTGACGAAAAATAGGTATAACTTTTTTGTAGCGTTTTATTCACACCTCTTACTCTGCCACTCAATCAATCAAAACATTCGCACCAATATGTAATTAATTTTATGTTTGTCGTTAAGTGTACAACTTATAAAATTTTAAAAACAACAACCATTTGAGTACAAAAAAAACTCTCATTGTTTGTTTTTTCTGTTGTTGTTTTGTTGATGCCAAATAAAAAAAAAGCTTTTCTCAAATGAAAACGTAAACAAATAGAAAACTTTTTTGCTTGTAAGTTTTGATTAAAAAAATTTTCAAAACAATTTACGAGCTTATACTTCTGAAGCGTTTTGTTTTCTTATTTAATTTTTTTTTTTGGAAAACTTTCTTCTTTATTTTGGTGTTAAAGATGATTTTAATTAAAATTTTAATATTAAAGTCTTCTGCAAAATTAAAGGTTAAGGATTTCATACCAACACAACATAAAAAAAAAAGAATTTAATTTATAATGTAAGAGAAGAGTTTGTGGGAAAAATGTAAACAATTCGGTTGAATTTGGTTGGAATGTTTTGTAAATGATTCTTTTATATAGATTTCATTAACTACTGTGGATGATTTTTAGCGAGCATGAGTCTAACTTAGTTTAAGAAAATTATGATTTTTTAAATTCAACAAACAAGTTGTTTTTTTACCACTTACTAATCACTAATACTTCCGCTCGCCATTTCTAATATCGTTTTTAGTGTTGAAACATTAAGTGGTGAAAATCTCGTCTACGTAGGCTAAAACCTCTTGCTCAAAATGCTACGATAAAAAACTAAATTTGAATTTCAGTAAACCGACATGAAACAGGGTAAACAAAAAAAATTGAAATTATTTAATAATTATTATTAATCGCTAAATTTATTATTTAAAGTACTAGTTTGTTTTTTGTGTTTGTTTTCAGTATTTTCACAAAATTTTTTTTTGCACATAATTTTAAATTAAAATATGGAGCGGCTGAAATCTCACATCTCTGAGATATCACCACTTCGGTCTGGGTTAAGGATTTTGATATAGTTTTCGGCAAAAAGCTTTTATGAGGACATGGTTTTTAGTTTTGGGCAGCGATGTATTTCAAACATAACTCTTTGTTAAGTACAAGTATTTTTTATCTCTGTTTAAAAATTTATTACAGAACTAACACGAAACATCAATACGATGCCAGAAAATTAAAACAGATCATAAATTAACATAATTTAGTGAAACGATGATACAATCAGCAAAATACTCAAAAACCTCGCCATTTAGCGTTTCGAGAAAATATTACAAAACCACAAATTCACATTTCTTTCAAAATTCCATAAATATTGTAAAAATTAAATAAAATCAAACTTTTTCAAAATTCTAAAAATATTAAAAAATCAATGATTAAAATTTTTTTCAAAAATTCTAATAACATTACAAAAATTATAATAAAATCAAAAATTGAAACTTTTTCAAAATTCCAAAAATCATTACAAAATCAAACATTTAAACTTTTTCTAAATTCCAATAATATTCCAAAAATTCAAACTTTTTTCCAAAATTCTAAAAATATTGCAAAAATTATTACAAAATTAAAAATTGAAACTTTTTTCAAAATTCCAAAAATTATAATAAAATCAATATTTAAATTTTTTAAAAATTCTAAAAATATTCCAAAAATTCTTACAAAATTAAAAAATTAAACTTTTTCAAAATTCTAAAAATATATATAAAATTCGAAAATTTTATTTTTTTCAATATTCTAGAAATATTTCAAAAATTATAACAAAATCAAAAATTCTTAAGAATTCAAACTTCTACAAATATTATTTTAATAAAATTATTATAACAAAATCAATTATATAAAATTTTTCAAAAATCTTAAAAATATTCCAAAAATTCTTACAAAATCAAATATTGAAACTTTTTTCAAACTTCTAAAAAGTATATAAAATTCAAAAATTCCATTTTTTTTGAAAATTTCTTAAATGTTTCAAAAATTATACCAAAATCAAAAATTAAAACTTTTTCCAATATTCTAAAAATATTGCTAAAATTATTACAAAATCAAATATACAAACTTTTTTCAAAATTCCAAAAATATTTCAAAAACTATAACAAATTCAAAAATTTCCATGTCCAATTTTAAATTTCCATGTTCAATTACATTTACGACATAAAAACAACTAAATTATCCAAAAAATTGGGTAAAAAAATAAAAGAAATCATTTTTTGACACACTTGACGTTATTTTTTGACAAAATTATAATGCTTTAATTCTTTATAATAATAATACAATTTCATGTCATACAAATAATTTATTTTATTTTTTTCCAAAAAATGGGTAAAACGATAAATAAAAATCTTTCTTTTGACACACTTGACAACAATTTTTTGACAAACTTATAATGCAATCATCTAGCTTTTGTTCTGACATACCAATCCCTACCATCAAGATTTCTCGAAATTCAATGTTCCTACTCGTAATCACTTAAAATGAACGTTTTTTAAGCCCACAATATGAAAGTTTGTTATTTTTGACGCATTAAATGATTTTTTTGACACACTTCCGGTACAGTTATCGAACACAGCGTCCTTTTGAACTTGTGTATACCTATTTTCAGAAAAAAAATTTTGAAATCAGTCCAGCGGTTTTCTAGATTTCGTGGGTAATGACTGCCGGACAGTCTGCCGGACGGCAGAGATATACTATTATTTTTGCTTTTCTAGAATCAGTAGGTCCTAAAACGTCGGGAAATGCCAAAAAAACTGGGGGTATTAAAAACAAAATTCATCAATTTAATATAGAGGAAGCATCTTTCATTCTTTATTCTTTTATTAATTATAAATATTATTAAGTAGATTTCATTTCGCTTCGTTTTTCTATTGTTCTTGAAACATGCGGCTAACAGGTGTGTGCATATATAAGTAAAGACGTTTTACGACATGTGCACTGAAGGTGGCACATCACATGGGTGACATATTTTATGTACGGGGATTTTATAACGTTCACTGTTAATGCACATTTCATTCACTTTTACTTCGGTCTGAAAGACCTAAGTATTAAATTCATGAGCCAAAAGTGAAATTCGTACCCCTACTTTTTTTGTCATTTCTCAACGTTCTAGGAATTTAAAAGAGCAAAAAAAAATGTTTGTCAGTATGCCGGCCGGCCGTCCGTCCGTCATTACCTACGCTGCAGGAAAAACCGCTAGAAAGATTTCAAAGTTTTTTCTAGAAATAGGTAAGCTCAAGGGACAGGTCCAAAAGGACCGGAAGTGTGTCAAAAACAGCAAATTTTCATATTTTTGGCTTAAAAAACGTTAATTTTAAGTGATTACGAGTAGGAACATTGAATTTGGAGAAATCTTGATGGTAGGGATTGGTATGTGAGATCAAAAACTAGATTATTTCATTATAAGTTTGTCAAAAAAATGTTGTCAAGTGTGTCAAAAGAATGATTTTTATTAATTTTTTACCCAATATTCTGGAAGAAAATAAAATTGATTATTTGTTTGAAATGAAATTTTATTATTATTATTGAGAATTATGGTATTATAGGTTTGTCAAACAAATGTTGTCAAGTGTGTCAAAAGAAAGATTTTTATTTATTTTCTACCCCAATTTTTTGTAAAAAAATAAAATTAATTATTTGTTTGAAAAGAAATTTTGTTATTATTATTGAGAATTATGGCATTATAAGTTTGTCAAAAAAAATAAAGTCAAGTGTGTCAAAAAATGATTTCATTGATTTTTTAGCCAATTTTTTGGGGAAAAAAAATGTAGCTGTTTTTATGACGTAAATGTAATTGAAAATGAAATTGGACATGGACATTTTTGAATTTGTTATAGTTTTTGAAATATTTTTGGAATTTTGAAAAAAGTTTGTATTTTTGATTTTGTAATAATTTTTGCAATTTTTTTAGAATATAATGGAAAAAGTTTTAATTTTTGATTTTGTAAGAATTTTTGGAATATTTTTAGAATTTTGAAAAATTTTTAATTTTTGATGTTACTATAATTTTTGGAATTATGAAAAAAGTTTCAATTTTCGATTTTGTAATGATTTTTGCAGTATTTTTAAAATGTTGGAATAGTTTGAATTTTTAAGAATTTTTGGAATATTATTGGAATTTAAAAAAAGTTTACATATTTGACTTTATTCTAATTTTTGAAATATTTTTGGCATTATGAAAAAAGTTTGATTTTATTTAATTTTTACATTATTTTTGGAAGAAATATGAATTTTTGATTTTGTAATATTTTCTCAGACGCTAAATGGAGAGGTTTTTGAGTAGTTTGCTGATTGTATAATCTTTTCACTAAATTATGTTAATTCATGATCTGTTATAATTTTCCAACAACGTATTGATGTTTCCTGTTAGTTTTGTAATACATATCTAAACAGAGATAAAATATACATGTTCTTTAACCAAAAGTTATGTTTGATATACATCGCTGCCCAAAACTAAAAACCATGTTCTCATAAAAGTTTTTTGCCGAAAACTATATCAAAATCCTTAACCCAGACCGAAGTCTTGATATCTCAGAGCTGTGAGATTTCAGCCCCTTCATATTTTTCAAATTCAGTTTTTGCAAATAACAAAAAAATTGATTTGTTTGTTTGATTATGAAACTTAAAAAGTTATCACAGGCACCTACCCTCATATTTTGGTGAAACTGTTTTTTCCTGACACTTTTAAATTAAATGTATTATTGATTTTTCTTCATTTTTTGGTCTTCTTTAACAATTGCTATAGAAAAAAATGTTATATGCCACACGATGATAAAATTTCATTATCTTCTCGATGCTAATTAGCTCTCGAAGATAACGTGCAATTTTATCAGCTTGTACAATAAATAACCATTATTGCAAAGTTTTGCACAAAACTGCGAAAAAAAGTCTAAAAAACAATATTTTACAATTGAATTTAGATATTTGCAAATATTTTTTTATAATATAATTGTTCCCTCTATCTTGTAGCTGAAACCTCAACAAAAAATACAAGCTTTGGAACGTTTCATTCGGCTTAATAATTTTTGCACAATTCCATTTTGCAGTTAATGTCTGAAAAAAAAGTTGTTAGTTTTGATCGCAATCTGCTTGACGGCAGTCAAAAGGGTAAAATGTCAGCTTTAATTAACAATTATGTTGCCTATACCCATATTCAATATTAACAACAATAACAGCTGTTCAAAAAACGGCGAAAATTCCTTACCCATATTCAATATTAACAACAATAACAGCTGTTCAAAAAACGGCGAAAATTCCTTAGTTGCAATATTAAATGTCTCAACGAACTTTCAATTTAACGAGATGCGGTTTCAAAATTTGTAAAGTGGTTAGAAAACCAAAAATTTAAAAAAAAAATACCTCTCTAACATGAATTGGGACCGAGATATGACCCATTTTGTTTTTAAAACCCCGATTGTGACCTTGATTTTGTATGAATATATTGACAGGAACCGGGCCTAACCCTCCAAAATGATGCTTTTGTGCTGACAAGATGCTGGGTCTGTACCTACCGAGCACGCGATTGGCTTCTCTGACTTCTGCTATTCACATACTCTATGAAAAAAGGAAACGTACTATAGTATACAACAGACGCACGAAGTAGTACACGTAGCGACGCGATGTATAATTGAACATTATTGGAATAAATTTAATGGAAAAGTAACGAGCTACTTATGTATAATGCTCTGTAAAGTATAATTAATTACTTATTAAAATGTTATAGTAATTAATGTATTAAATAACTTATTGATTAAAAATTAATTGATTAATATTTTATTTTAAAACAATATAGTACACAACAATTTTCATAATACATGCGTTCCTTTGGAACGAAATAGCTGCTCAAAGCAGCTTTTGAGTAGATCACCAATGGAACGCCGAAAATTGGAAAAATTTTCAAATATAGCCACACAATTTTATTATTCTCAAAAATTTTTATTTTGGTTTAATGTTTAGGTCTGACTGGTCCATTTTATTGTTAAAAATACCAAAACAAATTTATAAACGATCTAAATAAAATCGAAAAATAAACTGTTCAACTACTCAACTTGTTCGAGGTAGAGTAGATCAAAGTAATTTTGAGTAAGTTTGATTTTCAATGGAACGCGCCTAATGTAAAAAATAAAAACAGAATGTACTGTTTACAGGGACCCGAAAGAGAAAAATTTTTTTTTTCTTTGTTTTAATTGTAAAAAATCATGATTTATGCAATACATGTTAATTTAACAACAAAATAATAATAAACTTTTTGTTTAAATATATTATTAAGTTATTAAAAAAAATAGGCCATAACTTGATCCCAGATCATGTTAGAAGGGTCTATTTTTTGAATTCTTCGGTTTTCTAAGCACTTTGCAAATTTTAAAACCGAATCTCGTTAAGTTGTAAATTGGTTGAGAAATTTAATTTTGCAACTAAGGAATTTTCGCTGTTTTTTGAATAGCTGTAATTGTTGTTAATAAGCATTATATTTTCTAATTAAAGATGACATTTTACCCTTTCGACTGCCGTCAAGCAGATTGCGATCAGATAAAAACTCAGACCTTGCGGCCTACCCAAAGTTAACAACTTCTTTTCAGACATTAAGTGCAAAATGGAATTGTGCAAAAACTATTAAACCGAATGAAACGTTCCAAAGCTTATTTTTTTTGTTGAAATTTCAGCTAAAAGATAGAGATGTCAATTATATTATAAACAATTATTTGCAAATATCTAAATTCAATTGAAAACTATCGTTTTTAGACATTTTTTCGCAATTTTTTGCAAAAAGTTTCAACAAAAACGTTTTATTTTTTTTTTTACTTTAACTATAACTTTAACTAAAACATTTAAGGAACAAGAACGTTCCATGACATCAGTCTCCTAAAGTGCTCCATTTACAAGTTATATCGCTTACAAGGAAGCAAAAATAAATTTCCTGCCGAATTTGTTGAATAACACCAGTCTCCAGATTCCGGGCGAGTGGACTCGGTAGGTCCATTATGTGAGTACCCTCCCCAAGAAAATAAAAAAATTCCGACCTGCAACCGACAACAACCCGTACAATCCGTAATTCTATGGGCCTATTTGGGTTTGAAATTATAAAGCAAGTCAAACAAACATTGCAAATTATTCTTCATAATCCTACAAAATCTCAATTTTTTATAAATTTCCTAATCTTGGTTTAAAAACAAATAAAAATGAAAATAGAAAATAAAATTTGACTAACATAGAGTTTGAACAATACAAAAGTCACCTCTAATCTAACACAAGCTATTATATACATTTCAAATAAAAATCAAATATTAAAGTGAGTTTATCATCACCATTAACCTCTTTCAATCCTTTACCCATTCAACAATATTTAAATCGAAAGAAACAAACAATAAAAATTATTTGTGGAAAACCCTCCAAAAAAAAATAAAATTTAAAATTAAACAGGAAGAGAAATCGTTAAGTATCATATCGTACATACAAAATTACTCCTTCAAGAATTAAGATTTTCTTCTTTTTTTTTTTTGCAGAACGAAAATTGAGAACACAAAATAATCTTTTAAGATGATACTTTTAACATGGTAATTTGCATTTTTTAGTTAAAAATATAAGTCTATATGTAGATCACAAATAAACATAGAAAAAGCGAAAACGATGATGTTGAATTTTTATTATACTTTTTCTTCCTTTTGGTTCGGTAATTCTCTAAACAGGAAAAAAAATACAAATTTTTTATTAGGTTCTTGTCGTTGGTTATTACAGGTGATATAAAATTAGTTTTTTTTTTAGATTTTGATTGAAGAGATAAGCAAAGGTAAGTGAAATTTGTTAGAAAGTTTACAATCAATATTGTTCATTGAATCAAAACAATTAAGGCTTTAACACTTAAATAATTCCATTGATGGTAACCTATAGGATGAAAATTCATATATAAAGAATGGACAACTATGGTTATTGGTACACAAAGCATTAACTATTCACTATTGTGCCAGCTTCACAGGTCAAAAGTAAATTCCTATTTGAGCAACGAAAACAAAAGTGGTTATACTGTGAAAATCCCTTTTTAGTAGATGCCTTAATTTTAACCCAACATGTCTTTCCTTTTTATTTTAGTCAAAAATTAAATGTTCAAGGGAAAAATTTCAACCATAATACTTGTAGACCAAAGTTACATAAGTTACCCAAATAAAATGTTGTTGGGAAAGATCAAATGCCAATCCAACACGAGTGTCTATTTGCATGAAATGTGTAGTTTGAAATTAGTGTCTGTCTTGGATCAAGCAAGTTGTTATATAAATGCATAAATGGAAATTTAGAAAAATAAATATATGATATCGCAAATATTCCAATTTCAGTGTCGTAGATAGCAGATTTGTCTCGTAGTATATGCAGTAACTATATATCGATTTAACAGACTTTGGTCTAAGGTGAAAAATATTTTTCTCACAGAGGCTTAAGCACAGCTCACAGCTAATATAACTTTATCATGATTCAAATATGAAAAACTTTCAAATCAGCTACCTGTATATTATTAACATTGCTGACACTTATTTCTAATGATAAAATTTGTGTTCTGCAGCCAAATTCTGTAACTGTGAAGCGGTGAAGTGTTAAAAATTTCTTCGTTTCTTTTCATTAAAAAACTTATCACTTCACCGCTTCACAATTACAGAATTTGGCTGCTGAACGACCAAAAAAGTTAAAATTTGTTCGGTATTAATACTTGGAATAAAAGTACTATGTACTAAAATAAGGCAAAATAAATAATAGCTGTCTTTTATAAAAAATTTTAAAGTATTAAGTTGGAGAACTGGGTGGTTCAAATTATTTCTAGAAATTTAAATTCGTATAAACGTTAAAATCAAATTGCAAGAGAACAGATCACTCAATATATTATGAGCGTTATAGAAAGGTAAAAGTCGGACAAGCGAATAAAATAAGCCAAGGATTCCGTGCATGTAAAGGAACACTATAACAAAAATAATTGACATAAATTTGGGTTGTAAAATCCTTATATTGCCAGATCATACACGCATAAAAAAATAAATGTATAATCATAAATGTCATGTCAATCACTCTACAATCAATGCTCTACATTGAAATGACACCAAAAACGTGGCTTGAGTCGTGCGCCTTATGACCGTTAGACCGTTCATTTTATAAATTGTTGCTTTTTTCTTTCGATGTTTGTTGTAATTTCGTTTATTCTCTTCTTGAACTTTTAATATTTGTGTCTTGCTACTTGACGTATGACATTTTGCTCCCCATCAAAACAGTTTAAAAGTTCTCCTGCTATTATTTCTTCCATATTCGCGTTTTCATGGTTTTTTATTTCAACCTAAAACAGAACTTCAAACGGAGGTCAATTTATACTTCTATGAATTTTCGGATCGATTTCGGATTAATTGTGTAGACCTTTTCTATTTGACCAATACCTCGCGATGCTCAAGTTGTTGCCAATGTGTGTTGGATCATCTACTTCTTGCAATATTCTTCTTAAGTTGAGAATCTAAACGCTTTTGTCTATCTGAGATAATTTGGTTTGGATTGCCAAATCGTTGATCATTGATGTTCAAACTTTTGTAAAACTTCAGTTTTGGTTGTTGTCTTCACTGGATACAGCCACGTAAATTTTGTTAATGAATCTATAATGGAAAGGAAATATTTGTATTTTTCACAGTACTAGATAAATGATCTAAATGATCTATGTAATAAATGGAGAGAGAATACTCCGATATTGTTAAGACATTTAGAAACCCTTCTTGTTCTCAAGTTGCGATCAGCTTGTATTTAATAAATGCAAATTTGACTATGGGAGGTCATCCTATTCTTATGTATTCTTATTGATAAAACTTAAATTACCCCACTGAATTTATTTGGCACTTTGACGCGGCTCAGTAGACTCAGTGATCTTAGGAACTACGACCGCGGTAGGCTCACCCATGCCGTTAGATCCTCGGTGAAAATCGAAGCCAAGATCAAGTCCAAAACTCAAAGCTAAGGTAGACACGTGTGCTTAATTACTTGTACGAAACTCTGGAAACTGGGCATCCTTCAGTTTCAACATAGTCTTACCACAGCAAAGGGCTCTGTTGTGGTGTACCTATTTACTCCCTAATTTTTATCCAACCACTCTATGGATAATTTTTTACTTAAAAATAAAAACGAGAGCAATGCTTTTCAAACACATCACCTAACCCATTAAAAGCAAACTCGTGCTCGCCGGACTCAAAGATCGTGCCTGATTTATCAGCGTGAGTTAATCACAAAAGAGTGCTCTGACACGTCTCACTGGTCGGGAGTAGAAGATCATCAGTTCGCAAACAACTCTGATTCCGCTCAAAAATCGGTAATTGGGACCGCATGTGAGTCAGAAACCGACAGTGACTCTGACATGTCAGCAGTAACCATCACGTCGGATATACATCGAAAGAAAGCCCATATCCACGTGTCCAATACAGTCGAATTAAGTGACCCGAAACCGGATGTCCCCCGATCCGACAATCAGTCCCAATACCTGCTTGCCACAAACCGAAAGCGGAAGAGGGAACTAATAAAGAAAGGAGAGGAAGCCATACAAGTCTGTGCCCTTTCCAAATCCTTTGACCTGGCAAACTTGGTTAAAGGTGGGATACCTAAAGAGCTAGCTCTGAAGGTAGTAGAAAGAAGGAAGGAAACAGATACCAAGAGGAACAAGAGTTCTTGCGTGTTATCGCAAGACTCTCCACAGTCAGCTACATCTGGTGTTTACGGCTCAAATCATCTGCCAGCGACCGACCACAACATGGGCTAGGGACACTAAAGGCAATGTTGCGAGCACAATTGTACCTCCAACATTCAGCGATATCGCCAAGTGCATCAAAGTCTACATCGCTGCTGAACACTATCTAAACACCCTTTTGAGTTCAGAGCAGCTCGGTGAACTAAAAATACAACTCATGGATTTGGTGGTAGAGTAAGAATTTGAGGTTATTAAACCTCACTTGGAAGGCTGCTACCAAAAAAATGGTTGGTTACATCGATAATACATTGGAGCAGTGGGTTGCAAACGCCGAGATCGGTTTGGCCGAGATCATGGACCATCATGAAGCACACAATTGAGAAGGATCTCGCGATGTTGGTAATCATTCCTGAACCAGCATCCGAGAAACATCTTAAAATGTGAATATTCAGGTTAAACGGGATTTTCGGTGCAATTCATGCAAGAACCACAAAGTTCAGAAACCCAAACCAACCAGACACCGCGAAACCGAAAGAAGTAGTACCCAGTTTTACCAAAAATGCCTTAGCAGCTGGAGGCACTACTTCGCCACTTCAGGGTTTTCAGTTAACAAGGGGAAGACCACCCATACCTGACTCTGTAATGAGCGTTTCTCGACAACCAAATCCTTCCTCAATCAGAGTAAAACAATCACGTGCCAAAATCACCAACCTAAACCCGAGCGAACTATTGCGTCCAAATTAACTAAAGAAGCGCCACGCAAAAAGCATGACCTACCGAAGGCCCCAGCTGGACCACCATAGCATTCTGGAGAAGAAAAAAAAAGGCTAAAGTAAGTTGCGTTCAAATTAGCCTGGACCACTCAGCAATGACCAAAGCTAATTTGAAACGGTTTATCCAACAGGATTCTCACGATATTGTGTTCATCCAGGAACCATAAGATAGACAGTGAAAAAATAAAAGGTCTATCGACCAACAAAACATACAACTGATATACTTCTCAGGCTAGGAGAGACCCAGAATTGCTCTTCAACAAACGCTTGAAAGTATTTCCCTTGACAGATTTAATTTGCAAAGATCTAACAGCTGTGCAGATTGTAATCCCTCTTCCCCACAGTGGATTTCGCCGGTTCATCTTAGCATCTGCGTAATTTCCAGGAGATAAGGAGCTAATACTTCCTGATAAGGTAAACAAGCTAATTCAGCATTGCAAGGACGAACACTGCATCCTAATAATTGCGTGCGATGCCAATTTTCATCACACCGTGTGGGGTAGTAGTAACATCAATACAAAAGGTGAGTCTCTGCTTCAATACTATATATACAAATAACATGTTTATTGCTAACAGAGGCAAACCACACTTAGTAACGCAATCAGAAACAAGGTCCTGGACCTTACTTGAGCAACAACATTACCGATAATTTTATTAGTAACTGATTGTTAATTTTTTATTTATTTAGAGCACTAGATATCATTAACTGATTGTCTTGGATTTAGCTTTTAAGTCGAACCACGCATACATATGTATTAACATAGAACACCAACTGGAGAGTTTTAGGAACCCCAGGAAGACCGACTCGGATCTCTTTAAAGTACATCTTCGGGATAATGTGGGTGATTGTGGTAGGATAAACTCCGCAATGGAGCTCAAATATGAAGCAAACCACCTGCTGGATGTTATCATCGAAGCTTACCACTGCAACTGCAATTCTCCAATTTCCAAGTCTAAAAGGACCAGAGATGTGCCTTGGTGGAATAACAATTTAGAATGGATGAAGAATAAAGTTGGGAGCCTCTTCATCAGCGCATAGAACATATATCTGGACGGAGTACCAATTGGTTCTTACCAACTACAACAAGGAACTCAGACGATCAGAAAGCGGAATTATTGACAGTCTAGCGGCTGCAGCTCTACTACACAAATTGCTTGTGTCTGATCAACCAAACCTTCTGAGTTCAATCTGCAGGCTAGATGGTACCTACACTACCAGCTGCAACGAGACTCTAGAAATATTATTACAAACCCACCTCCAGAGTTCTACATGCGGGAGCTCAAAAGAGGAAAATAAAACAAACTATGGTTTGTTGGATCATGAAACTAGGAAGGTTTCAAACCAAATAGCTAACAGAATTTTCTCCCCCAATAGAACGATTTGGGTAATCAAATAAATTGAACTGCAAATCTGCAGGCTAGATGGCACCTACACTACCAGCTGCAACGAGACTCTAGAAATATTATTACAAACCCACCTCATGGGTTCTACATGCAGGAGCTCGAAAGAGGAAAATAAAACAAACTATGGTTTGTTGGATCCTGAAACTAGGAAGGTTTCAAACCAAACAGCTAACAGAATTTTCTCCCCAACAGAACGATTTGGGCAATCAAATAAATTGGACCGTTCATATACCCAGGAGGCGACTGCATAATCCCGATCTTCCTGCAAAGTGGTTAAACCACCATTCTTCCATACCTCGAGCGTTTTTTAAACTATATTTTATTCTCGCGTACATTCCTCAGATATGGAGAGAAACTATTGCTTAAACGGCCACTTAGAAAACTCACACCAATATTTTGGGATCATCAACATGCTACCGAGTCGGAAAATTACAGCTTCACTAGGAAATACATCGCTTATTGCCAGGGCTTCTAGAGTATGTCCCCAGAGTGAGGTACTCTCTCCGTTGCTGTGGCTGATAGTCGCTGATGATCTTCTAAATAGGCTGAAAAGTTCTGGCTTCACCACTATAGGCTACGCCGACGAAATATTAATCATGTTAAGAGGTAAATATGACTATACTGTCGGTGAACGAATACAAGCAGCCCAGGACCTTGTGATGAATTGGTGCAATGAAATAGGGCTGGCTGTAAATACATAAAAAACTAGTAGCGTAGTCTTTGCTAACAGAAGAAGTTTTAATTTCAATCCTCCTAAGTTTAACGGCGAACGGATACAAGTAGTCAAAGAGATTAAGTATCGGGCATGATCCTTGATAGCAAGCTCACTTGGAACTCACACCTAAAACTTATCCGCATCAGCACTTCAAGCCAAAATCTTTGTCATCAACTACCGTGCAATGCTGTCTGCCAAAAGAAAATACAGCAAAACATATACATTGTTTCTGAGAGTCGAGCGAAACTATTGGCTCTGAAGTCGACGCGCTTCAATTTAAAGCTAGTTTGGGAATGGGCATTATAACAATAACAGGGTTACAATATATCTTTAGGTCGCAGTGCTACTCGAACTAGCTAATTAAATAGTACAGCTTCGGGACCGTCCAAGAAAAAATACTAAATTACAGCCTGTTTCTATCAGAGTTTCCACCATGTGCTTATCGATCTTAACAATTTTATGGTTGTATCGAATACTATTTTATCCCAGCTAGCTATTTTTGATTCACTTTGTACTGGTTTGGACGCAGGAGAATTTTTTATCGGACAATTTGGAGCTATTTGTCGATGTTCAAAGTATTTATTACATTTAGATTGATGGCCATTTGGTCCACAATTAAAGCAAGAACCACCATACCGTTTGTTTGCGCCAACAATTTGCGCTCCCAAAATTTTTTGAAGTGAAAACTTCTTTAGGCGCACCACACACAGATTTCTCGTAGGTGGTAAGTTAGGCTGATCCGTGACGCTCTGAGGTGAAAGACTAAAAATAATAATAAAAAGACAGAGTGTGTTTAAGACCGCACGGCAGAAGTGAAAACTTCATTGGCAATCGCAATCAATTGATATCGTATTCGGATCGTATTAGTAGAATAAATAAAAAACAAGTCAGAACGATAAACCGCTAGCTACACACACACCAACCTCACAATGTAAACCAAATATTTGTCAAAATAGCACAAATAGCAGGGACTAAAGTACGCGTGGTTGTCACACCCATAGACCAACAAGTTTAATATTTTAAAAATTTTTCTGCGGAAACCTAAGCAAATTCATTGGTATTAATGCGCATTGTTGCCGTTTGCAAATCACTATCGGCTAAGTGCCACCATTTTAAATCATACATAAGCTATGCTTCTTTGTATAGAATTTATGCGATTTCCGTCTCGTAACTGTGAGCTTTAAATCGATATAATCGATTTTATCAAGTATCAAGTTACAAGTATGAAGTCTTCACTTAATTTTAAAAACATGTATTACATACATACGCATGGAGGGATCAGTTTTTATTAATTTGTTAATTTTTTTCTATTTTTTGATCCACAGGTGTGACAACCCCGCGCACTCCAGTCCCTGTTATTGGCACATTAGTTAACGTGAGATATCACATACCACTGGCAATAGCAGTGAGATATCACTAGCCAAGGTGATATCTTAGGGGTGCTGGCGGATGAACTGTATTCAGTCAACGGTAGCACTCTCAATCTTAGCTAATGAATATTCCTTGATGCTGGAACGCTGTAGCTTGCTCGAAGAAACGAGCTTTCATATAACTATATATCTGAGCTTTAATCATTGAAAAATATACTGCGTCCCATAATCAAGAATTATGCCATTAGCTGGACTATTGGCAAACCAATTTTAGTTTTGTTCCTGCAAATTTTTAAAACAAATTTGCTTTCTATGTCTTATTTTATTTTTATTTTCCCTATCCTATCACGAAATATTGGCCTATGTCATATTTTATATGTGATAGGATTTATAGTTTAGTTGTCCATTATTTAACAAAAAATATTTAAAAAAACAAAAAAAAACAGATTGGCGTCCATTAACATCCTTAGAACGCATGTTGTTGTGGGACCTTGGTCTTAAAAGGTTTTTATGTGTTGTTGTGACACATATTGTAATGCCTACTACACATCACATTTTATTAAAAAAAAAAAAAAAAAATACAATTCCAAACCAACAACATATTTAGTGAAGATGATAAAATTCCAATACATATAATTTTGATATAAAAATGTAATTGTTTCAGGTTATACTATCTGTCTTACGTTATTTCTAATTTCATAAAAATTATGTTCAATAAAAAAAACTTTGATCAAAGCAAACTACCGTTTAAAACGATAGTTAAATAAAAATCAAATTAAGTGTACACAACAACTTCCCAAATTTTCATGATGATTAATGTATTAATGCATAAAGGACAAACAGACATACTTTCAATTTTATATAAATGCAATACTTATTTAGCATGATGACTCGAATGCAAATTGCAAAAGACAGTAGCAATATAACTTTAAAAACTGCGTTATAGATCAATTTTTTAAAATTCGTATAACGAAATTTTAATTATTTTATGAATTCATAAATAAAAAAAAAATAATTTTAATGGTATTTAATAAAAATTAAAAAAAACAATAAAAAAATATGAACCACACCAGGGATTGAACCCACTACCTACAGCACATCGGTTGAGCACGATATCCGCAACGCAATTTGAAACATTAAGAAATAATCAATAGATTATTATTTATTATTATTTTTAGTCTTTCACCTCAGAGCGTCACGGATCAGCCTTACTTACTACCTCCGGAAAAATCTGTTTGTGGTGCGCCTAAAGAAGTTTTCACTTCAATAATCTATCTATCATTTCTTAACGTTTTAAATTGCGTTGTGGATATCGTGCTCGACTGATGTGCTATAGGTAGTGAGTTCAATTCCTGGTGTGGTACATATTTTTTATTGTTTTTTTTTTGTTAAATACCATTAAAATTATTTTTTTTTTATTTCTGAATTCATAAAAATAATTAAAATTTTGCTACACGAATTTTAAAATATTGATCTATAACGCAGTATTTTAAAGTTATATTGCTACTGTCTTTTGCAATTTCAATTCGAGTCATCCTGCTAAATAAATATTACATATATATAAAATTGAAAGTATGTCTCATTGTCCTTTATGCATCAATACATTAATCATCATGAAAATTTGGGAAGTTGTTGTGCACACTTAATTTGCTTTTTATTTAACTATCGTTTTAAACGGTAGTTTGTTTTGATCAATGTTTTTTGTTGAACATAATTTTTATGAAATTAAAAATAACGTAAGACAGATAGTATAACCTGAAGGCTGAACCAATTACATTTGTATACCAAAATTATATGTATTGGAATTTTATCATCTAAATATGTTGTCGGTTTGGAATTGTATGTAATACATGTTTTTAAAATTAAGTGAAGACTTAATACTTGTAACTTGATAGTTGATAAAATCGATTATATCGATTTAAAGCTCACAGTTACGAGACGGAAATCGCATAAATTCTATGCAAAGAAGCATAGCTTATGTATGATTAAACATGGATGGCAATCATGATAAATAAAATAACTAAAAATGGTGGCACTTAGCCGATAGTGATTTGCAAACGGCAACAATGCGCATTTATACCAATGAATTTGCTTAGCTTTCTGCAGGAAGATTTGTAAAATTTAAACTTGTTGATCTATGGGTGTGACAACCACGCATACTTTGGTCCCTGCTATTGGCATATGAGTGCTATTTTGAATTTTATTTGGTTTACATTGTGAGGTTAATGTGTGTAGCTAGTGGTTTATCGTTCTGACTTGTTTTTTATTTATTCTACTAATACGATCCAAATACTACTAAAACGATATCAATTGATTGCGATTGCCAATGAAGTTTTCACTTCTGCCGTGCGGTCTTAAGCACACTCTCTGTTTTTTTTACTATCCTGTTTCTGATTGGATTTAAATTATTCATATAGTTCCAATTACTTTATTCTCAAAGATCTAAGTATTACAATCTTATACCAAAAGTGAAAATCCTATTCACACTTTTTTGGCATTTCTTGACGATTTCGGTCGTTATGCTTCTAAAAAACATCAAGAAATGCCAAAAAAGTGAGAATAATGGTTGTGATGGCAGATGCCGGCCGTCACAACTAACGAAAACAAGAAAACTACTGGAGCGATTTCAAATTTTTTTTCAAAAAATAGGTTATGTTAATGGTCAATTTTCTTATTTTCGGCTTAAAAAACGCTTGATAATTAATGATAACTTTGAATCTGGAGATATATTGATGATCGGCATCTGTATGTGAAAGCAGTACCTTGATTTTGTGTTAAAACTTTTTCCAAAAAATTTGTCAAGTGTGGAAAGAATGATTTTCCTACATTTTGTTACCCAATTTTTTTAAGAAACATAAAATGGGAAAGATTTTCGATTAGAAACATTTGACAAATAAAATTTATTATTTGTATGGAATAAAAGTGTAATTGAACATGAAATTGGATATGAAATATTGTTCTATCCAGCTACTTCCAACTAATGGGAACAGTTGGAAAATATTATGTTATTGCAAATTAAATATCTGTTATTTTACCAAAGTTGTTATTATTAGAAAGATGTTTCTTGAGAAATTTTTTGTGTTAATCAGGGTTTTACTACTGTTAAATTTGTAACAGAAACAGTTGGAAAACATCTGGTTGTTACAGATTAAATGTTGTATTTTTGTATTAATGAACAGAAGTATTGTGAGCAGTTTTTTGAATGATTCCACTCCTTCGGCCACTTATGACTAATGTACACTTGGAAAATGTTAGTTTGTTGCAGACTAAATGTCGTTATTTCCAAAAAAATAAATAACTATTAAAAAGAAGTATTTTTTCACAAAATTCGTAAATATTGAAAGACAACATTTTCACTAAATAAAAAGGTTTTCTTCTAAGTTTGGTTTGAAGTTGGGTTGTAAAGCATCAGATCGTGCCAGAATCAATGGTGTTTTACACAAAAGTTGTTATTATTGAAAAGAAGCATTTAAACTTTAAACCTTTTCTAAGACGATTTTTAGACTAAAAGGAACAGTTGGGTTAGAGAATATCAGGTAATGTCATATGAAATGTCGTATTTTACAAAAGTTGTTATTATCGAAGAAAAACATTTATTCTTACAAAAACGGTTTTCTGGACTAATAGGAACAGTTCTTTTGAAAATATCAGCTTGTGTCAGTTGTAATTATTGAAAAGAAGAATTTACCTAAACGAACATGTTTTCTAAGAAGTTTTCTAGGAAGTTCACTCTGTACTAAAAGAAAATGTTGTTTTTTTGAAAAGATTAAATTGCTATACGTTTATAAGTAGTTTGCTTGTATTGTATTATCTTTACACTAAATTTTTTTTGATCTATTGTTACTTTCTGGGAAAGTTTTGATTTTTTGTGTTAATTTTGTAATAAACTTCTAAACAGAAACAAAGTCCTCATAAAGCCTTCGCCCCAAAAATCATTAACACAGACCGAAGTCTTGATATTCTAAAGCATTGAGATTTCAGCCCCATCATATTTTCATCTATACAATATTTCAAATCTAAAATCATGGACACAAGAAAATAATAAATAATAAAATAATAAAAACAAAAACAACATGAAGTGAATTTCATTAGATTTTCTGGAGCTTTCTTTGTAAAGGATAGCCTTACCTGGAATATTTGAGAAATTTAGAAAAATTGTATATAAGGAATTCCGCTTGCAAAATTTGAGTGTATATTAGAAAACGATGATGTAAAGTTAAATTAAATAAGACTGCGAAAGTGTTAATATTTTTAGTTTAATGTGATTATGTTAAATAAAATTTAATTGTAAATAAAGTTTGAAGTATTATTTTTTATTTTAATAAAAAGTGTTGACCATTTAAGACCTAGGTCCCACAGCAACATGTGTCTTGAGGTGTTGGTGTACGCTTTTTTTTAAATGTTTGTGGATTGAAGGCACTCGATGTACGCACAATGCCCTTTGCATTCACTCACTATGACAGTGAGTCAGAAAATTAAAAATTTGTTTGAGTATTGTTTGGACGATGTGGATTGAAAACTTGTTACATCAACCGTTGGAGTTTCTGAAGCTATTAAAATAATATTCTAGATAAGAATATTGTTTGCAGAGTTATTTTCCTGTTGTTGTAAAACAATTGCGGTGTAGTAACTTAATAAAACCTAGTGTTTTGGTTCCTAATCAGTGATCTAATACAGAAGGAGATTAGAAATCATGTTTTTTGAATTATTAGTTAGGCCAATTCGAAGTAAGGCTGGAAAAGCGTGATGATATTGATGAATTCAAAATTTCAATTTACGTTGATTTTTGTGTTTTTGTGTTGATACGATGCACTTCTTGTTAGTTTATATTCAAAAATTTTAATTTCGGTGCAGGTTTATTTTGATTTGTATATAGTTGCTGATAAATGGCAGCTGATAAAAATATTTTTATGGTGAAAAGGGAGTTGGATGTCATTGTTCTATGGGAGTGAGCTAGGAAGAATTTTATGACTGAAAGCTATTTATAGTTGAGGTATGTGAATACGGCCATTAATTTTTTTTTGCTTCATTTATATATTTATAAAAACAAAAAATTGCATAATTAAGGATTATAAATTTATTAGTAACTCAAACCCATAAAAAAATTGATGCATTGGGGTGGGTCTATGACTTTGGAGAATATAAGTGAATTTCGGGAAGTGGTGTAGGAGGAGGCTAGGCGGACTTTAGGAAAGTAATTTTTTTTTCTGCGTGTGTGGTAATCTAGATATTAATCTCTGATTCCTTACGTTCTATTACAAGTTTTCCATTTCTTACATAAAAGAATACCAGCAAACTCAGTACGACCTCGTACCTAACACGGTTACACCTATTTTAGATTCAGAGATTATTTAATTGGAACTTAACCCAGATAATCCGTGTGAAAGGATCAAGGAAGCCTTTTTAATCCATATATCAAGCAGCTCTTTAGACTGTGTACCCAACATACTACGCAGTATGGACTTTTGAGAAAAGCCATTACAACTACTAAGGGGCATGTTGACTACTAAGGGACCTAAGACCCAAGGCAGGACACTTTAAACAAATTCTTTGAGACAGAAAGTTTCAACGGCTGAGTGTTTTTAAACAAATGTATTCAAGCCCGGCATGAACCCAGACACTCTGGTTCTAGGACGACATCAAATTTTGTGAACATTTTCGTTTTATGTGTAATTCGCAATTTCCAAGATTTGTCGACTTATTACAGCCTTAGTGTAGTAATCGAATTATTTTGATTCACATTAATTACATGAATATACGAAAGAGTAATTAAAAAAGATGTAAGTTGGCCCCCAAATTACAAAGCACAAGCACCCACCAATTCAACCAGCTGCGCCAAAATAATATAAAGGATCATCACATGTGACGGCGTTTGATGTTGCCAATCCAAACAAAAAATCAGACAAATCAGCTTTTACAACTATAACCATATATGCTAACACTTATGATACACAGACTTTACTTCTGAAAATTAACCTTAGACCAGCCTTCTGTGTTATGAAGTGTGATTCAGACTTCGTGATTGAGATTCGAACCGCTTTCTTACATGCATTGAATTTGAATTGACGGAAGTTTTCATGGTTGTTTTCGTTTTCCCTTTAAACGTCGTTTCTTGTACTCAATCCATGATCATCATCTCAATGGTTTCCGTTTGAAAATTGTCATGAAACAGTTGTGTGCTATTTCACAATGTAATTTCTTGTATTCAATTTGTAATCGTTAATCGCTATCAAATTATCATAAAACAGTTGTACATTATCATTAATACATAGTCGTGCTATTTTCATGCATAATTCTTACATTCGTTTCGTAATCGATATTTTTTGTAATTCTTTACCAATTTTTTTAATGCAAATTAGTGATACAAATTTCGTAGTGGGTTTTCAGTCATTAAAATTTGCTACCAGTTAATGCTACCATGTTTTATACTATAAATAGAAAGCGATAGATAGCTTCTGTCTCTTATTTGTTCAGTCTTGTGTAGTTTACTCTCTCGTTATTATCAAAATTTGTGCTATTTATTTTGAATTCACGTATTTTCTCTTAAATTTAAGTAAATAAATTTTTAATTAGATTCAATTGCATTAGTTTAATTAGTATAATTTTTTTTATTAGATCAAATTTTAGAGCAATTTAGAAAAATAACTTATATGTTTGTACTGTTAAAAACAGAAAAAAATTTCTTATTCTATCATTCGCGAAAAAGTGATCACATGTTATCTGACAGTTCGGGGAAAAAATGTCAAAAAAAGTCACAAACTTATTTGTTGAGTGTAATTTTTTCTGTGATTAATGTTAATTTATTTTGTGATAGCAAGCCAGAGTTATATAAATCAATTTTTTTTTTTATTACAATAAGTCTTCCATAACGCAATTATGTTTGTTGAGTAAATTGATAAAGAATTTTTAATTAGAATCCACCGAAGAACTTTTCTCGGCCTATATTGCGTGATAATTAGTCAAATTTGCATGCTTAAAATAGAATCTACTAGCAATCTCTGATCATAAATTTAATGCTAACGTTGATTACGGAAAACGCCTTGGTGAAATTTGGTCAAGGTTATTTAGCTCCATTTATAAACAAGGAGGCAAATTTAATTGGTAGGAAAATTAAAGTAAACTGCTTTGTTTTGTAACTCAATTGGATATTGGCTTGAGTTTTTTTAAGTTACCTGTTTAGCGTTAATTATTAATAAATGCTAATATAAGTAAATTCACTACTGTAAACTATCTGCTAAACTAGTTGAACCTTTATAATCGCTAACGAATTAGTTAAACACAATTGTTATATCTAATAATTTTATAATTTATTTACAACCAAAAACTTTACTTTAATTTATATATTGCTTGTACGACTGCTCAGTTATATCTGCTTGATTCTTCTTATTTTATTATGATGCAATTGGAAATCGATATGTTAATAAATTAGTACATTTTCTATTAATTAACTTATACAATACAAACATTAAATAAATAATAAATTAGGACATTTTAATACATAACATTTTCCTCGTTTTTAAATTAGACAATAATTCTATACAACTACTAATATACATGATTTAAATTGCATTTTAAATTAGACAATAATTTTTTTTTTTTTTTTTTTTAAATTAGACAATGAGTTTATATAACTAATAACAACAATTTAGACAATGAGTTTATATAACTAATAACATGCATGACTTTAATTAAGACTTACAACTAACATTATTTATTTACATTTAATTAGCTAATAATCTGGACAGTTAAATGACGCATACCGAAATCGAGTAACAGGCGTTTTCATTCTAAGAGATTTTCTTTGACTGTCGTCTTCTTCCATTTCAGACGTCGAACGCCGACGTTTTCTACAACTTGTTGTTGGTTTAATTTCTCTCGGCAATATTTCCATTGGTGGATGAAATTCATCACTAAGCATTGATTTCCTAATTTGATTCACATGCACATGCCGGACATTATTTGATACGTTAATAAGATAAATATATGAGCTTATTTGTTTTAAGACTCTGCCTGGTATCCACTTCAGATAATCTCGAAAATGATTTCGGTACATTACTTTTTCCCCAATTTTGTATGAAATGTTATGCTCTTTAGTATAATCTGTATTCTTTTTATGTTGTGAGAGATTCTTTGCTGGTACACTTAGTTTATTTCTTCCCTTATTATTTAATGATCTTTCATAATTTTCTTCTGCGGTTTTCGGGGTAATAGAATTTATCACAGTTTTAGGCTTAAAATTGAATAATAATTCAGAAGGAGATTTTAAAGTAACTGTTGATGGAGTGTTGTTGTATGCGGAGATGACCTTGTTTAGTTTCATTATTGTTGACAGTTTTTGTGTTTTGACATCCAGTAAATATTTTTTGAGATACATCTTAATGGTCTGTACGCCTCGTTCCGCCAACCCATTGGATTGTGGGTGGTACGGAGGTGACTTCAACAACGTGATTTGGTTTTCTGTACCGAATTCTGAAAAGCTACATGAACTAAAAGGAGGACCGTTATCTGTGCAAAGTTTATCTGGAAGACCGAAGTAAACAAAAATTGATAATAACTCTTTTATTACTGCCGTTGCATCTGACTTCCTCAATAGCTTGACATCAATAAATTTGCTATATGCGTCAACTAAAATCAAAAAGGTTTCACCTTCAAAATAGAAAAGATCTATGTGAACTCTATCAAATGGAAACCTAGCCGAAGCCCATGAAGATGTAACAGTTTCTTTTTTCACATTTTGAGTGGATGAGCAAATTTGACATGTTTTCACCTTCTTTTCAATATCTTTATCCATCAATTTCCACCAAAAAAGACTGCGTCCCAAAATTTTCATTCGAACAATCCCTTCGTGATTGTTATGGAGCAATTCTAAGACTTGACTTATACGTTCACTGGGAATGACTAATTTTTTAAAATAAAAAAGACAATTATCCTGGGTGCTAAAGTTATTTCGAATTTGTGAATATGTTTTAAGATGCTCGGGGATAGTATTTGGCCATCCATACATTACGTATTCGTACAAAACAGACAGTATTTTATCATTGGATGTACTCTTTGCAATTTCTTCCAAACTGATAGATGTGTTTGGAATTTGATTTACCGTTTGAATGGCTTCTGTGTCAACTTCTTCATTTTCAGCTAGTGGTAGTCGTGAGAGTGCATCAACGTTAGCCATTTGCTTCCCAGGGCGATGCTGAAAATCATACTCGTACATACTTAATATTACCGCCCAACGTTGTAACCGGGAATTTGCTACCTTTGTAGTTCCTTTAAAAGGATGAAATATTTCACGTAACGCTTGAGAGTCAGAACATAATAAGAATTTATGCCCATACAGATACTTATGAAATTTTTTGACTGCAAATATGACTGCAAGTGCTTCCCTATGAATCTGGGAATAATGTTTTTCTGCCGGTGAAAGTGTGCTGGATGCAAAGAGAACAGGTTTTTCTACTCCATCTACAACATGCGAAAGACATGCTCCAACACCATAGGGGCTTGCGTCCGCCGCTACTACCATTGGCTTTGTTGGATCGTAAAGCTCTAGTATGTTATGTTTTAAAATTAATTCTTTGCTATGTTTAAAAGATATATCGTGTTTGTTAGACCATTCAAATTTGGTATCTTTACCTAAAAGTTGGTAAAAGTCCTTTAGTTCCGTGGATAAATGTGGTATAAACTTACCATAGTAGTTTACCAATCCTAAAAAAGATTGCAACTCTACAAGATTTTTTGGTGCAGGGGCATTAACAATTGCCTTTACCTTATCTTGATTAGGTTTAATGCCTGCAGCGGAAATAATGTGACCCAAAAAGTCGACGGATTTTACGAAAAACTTACACTTGACCATATTTATTTTGACATTGTATGAGTTTAACCGACTTAAAACATCTGAAACAATCTCCTTACATTCCCTTAAATCTTTGGCACCAATCATGATATCGTCCAAATAACAAACTGTTTTTTTTATACCTAACAAAATCTGATCCATTATAGATTGGAAAATTGAAGGGGCACTTTTGACACCAAACGGCAATCGAGTGAATTGAAATAGTCCTTTTTGAGTATTTATTGTTAAATACTCTCTAGAATTTACAGAAACTTCTAATTGCTGGTAGGCACCAGACAAATCCAAAACACAAAATATTTCCGATGAGGCTAAATTTGCGAAAATGTCATCAATTCTGGGTAGAGGGTAATGTTCAGTTCGAATAAATGGATTTAATGTTACCTTACAATCTATGCATAGTCTTATATTTCCAGATGGTTTAATAACCGAAACTACTGGGGATGCCCATTTACTAAACTTTGTAGGTACTAGAATACCCTCCTGACATAAACGGTCAATTTCCTCGTTAACTTTTTCACGAAGATGATAGGCTACCTCATACGCTTTATGAAAAACTGGTTTGGCCTCAGTGTTTAATATTATTTGAGCTGAAAAATTTTTTATCGTACCTGGTGAATTTGGTAGAACACATGGATAATTTGCTTTGATCCATTTAGAAACATTTTCGAAGTCAGTTAAAAACTGTTGAGAAACATTGTTTAACGCCAGATTTCTCCATTCGGGAAATAATTTATCTAACCAAGGACGTCCCAGCAAAGGCCTTAACGGTTTATTACTGTTAATCACAATCAATTCCATCAAAAGTTTCTTAGTGTCCGCTCCAATGTGGACATTAACTAAAAGTTTGCCAACTGTGTGAATTCTATCCCCTGAAACAGAAGAAAAATTTGAGTTTGTGGATTCTAATTTAATATTATGAAATTCTTGGTGATACTTATCGAGACTGATTATTGATCGGCATGCTCCTGAATCGACCTCAAACATAATTGGAATGTCTTCAACATAAACTTCAACTAAAAGTGGTTCATCATGTGTAGCTAAGATGTTAACTGAATCGCTATAATCTTCATCAATATTATGCAGATCTAGATGGTGTAAATCTTCCGAAATTCCTTTGACTGTTTGATGCTTTTCTTTGGAAAATGATCGCTGATCTTGATTATGATAATAAGGTGATCTTCTATGTTGATGATGTTGATGTTGTATTTTGTTGCTTCTGCACATGACAGACGTATGTCCAAATCTGCGACAATTAAAACATTCCCATTCTACGGCTGGACACGTTCTCGAATTATGAAAACGTCCACAACGATGACATTGATCATAATTATAAAGACTTCTATCCCATTTAATTGAACTTGGACCGCGACTTCTGCTACGACCTTCCCTTTTACTAGAATTTTGACCACGGCTTCTGCTCCGACTAAGACTAGTATCTCGATATCCACGATATGTTTTGCTCTGCGCTCGACTATTTCTATACCTGCTTTGAGTTTGGTAATCATCATTCTCCTTCACCGCAAAGACTTCTGTGGGTTTTTCTTTTTCAGCCATTTCCCAAGACACAGCTATTTCAATTGCGGTTGTAAACGTTAACTCCTTTTGTTTTAACAAATGCGATCGTAACTCCACTTCTCTCAATCCAAAAACAAATCTATCACGCAACGCTTCATTTAAAAATGATTTAAAATTACAAGTTTGAGCTAACGCTTTCAGTTGTACCGTATAATCAGAAATTGATTGGCCTTGGCGTTGATCTTCTTTATGAAATCTAAATCGTTCCGGTATTTCATTTAACTGTGGTGAAAAATGTGTTTGTAATATTTTCACTAATTCGTCATATGATTTTTTTGCAGGTGTTTCTGGTATGACAAGTTTTTTTAATATTGAATAAGTATCCGATCCTAAATTAGTAATTAAATACGACTTTTTTTTATCTAATTTTACATCGTTTAATTCAAAATATTGTTCAATTCTTTCTATATATTCCGGAAAATTATCGCCTAATACGTAATGTTCAATTTGTCCAAGCATTGTATAAACTTTAATTTATTTAATTAAACTGTTTTATTTTGAACGGAACTTTTTTTATTGTTTTTACATACACTACAGTTAAAACGGTTTCAATGTTCACTTTCAATAATCACTATAAAATAGTTGTTTTTATACCTTTTAATCTTCGTCGCCAATGTAAACTATCTGCTAAACTAGTTGAACCTTTATAATCGCTAACGAATTAGTTAAACACAATTGTTATATCTAATAATTTTATAATTTATTTACAACCAAAAACTTTACTTTAATTTATATATTGCTTGTACGACTGCTCAGTTATATCTGCTTGATTCTTCTTATTTTATTATGATGCAATTGGAAATCGATATGTTAATAAATTAGTACATTTTCTATTAATTAACTTATACAATACAAACATTAAATAAATAATAAATTAGGACATTTTAATACATAACAACTACCTTCAAAATTGTGGGTAATTAAATAAAACAATTATAATTAGCAAAATATAACCCTTGTGAAAGTTGGACAATGGTGATTAGCCCCATTAATAAACATGGAAGCAAATTTAATTGATAGTAGAATTATTATAAACTGATAGTGTAATTCAAAGGGATATTTGCTTGAATTTTTATTTTTAAATAAGTTACCTGTTATGTGTTAAGTTTCAATAAATTCGTCAATAAAATTCAATGAATTCAAATTTGTGTGCAATTACTTACAACATAGCAAAACAAAAGTAGCGACAAATTTGGAAAACGTACGAGAAAAGGGGAAAGACAAACTAATCATACACAACCTCCTGTACTGGTGTTATATGAGAACTGAAGTGGAATCAGTGCCCTCTATTATGCAGGACTGAGATATGAGGCTGGAAGAGGGGGACCGGTTACCAAACATGGGATGAGTCATTTTTCAGTATTTTTTTTATTTAAATATATTAACTATACCTGAGTATGGATGTGTATGCGGGGGTATAAGTGCGAGTGTGTTTATGCGTGGATGGGGAGATGCATGTGTGAGAACATGTGGTGCATGCGCGTATGAGTCAGAGGAGAAGGTGCTAGATTAAATAAGTTTCTTTCCACACAACAATGATGTTTACGGTTATCATAGGTAGCAAGGACTACCTCCTTTTTTATTTTATTTTAGAACTCAAACCTGTTTTAATCCGATTATTTCCATGACACCAAACCAAGATCTACCGTTATTTGTGGATTTTGGTATTATAATTTGATTTAATGTAAAAAGTGGTTAATAATAATTGATGTTGGGATTGTTGACTTTGCGCAGATAATGGTTAATAAATTTACCTTATTATTGATTGATTGTAATATTATTTGATAATGATGATGTAGGTGTTGGTTTGGACAGGCTAATCATTTAAGTGTGGAAGCGTCTATATCTCGTGTGGGATATCCTACCGTGACCGGATGTTACACCACACCGACTGGAACTTGTGTTATGGGATGGACGTTATCACCATGCACATTGGGAATGCCTGGAATTGGGTTACCGTTTGATATTTCTGATGGAAGTCTGCCAGATAAGAAATCACTATCAGTGCCAGTCATCCCCAATTTATTGGTGATTCACGCAATAACATCAAACCGATACATGACATAAACATACTTTAATTTGTAACATATCGCGGGTGTGGTGTTATAAAAAAATACATGGGAATTCTGTATTATTGCTCTTTTACAGATCAGCAAATGGACCTAATATAAAAGTATATTACTTTATAAACTAATAATCGGTAAAGCGATAAGTGATAACAATTTGCAGTAAAGCAAACAACCGATATTTTTATTAGTTCTGTTTGTGCATTCCAAATTGTAACCGCGCGGGATATTTACTTTTAGAAAACTTACAAGAAGTGTTACCACTTTTCCATGAAATTATATATAAATTTAACCTATTAAAACAATAATCGAATAAATAATTCAATCACTAACGGGAACTTTCCACCTTAATTAAAAATCAATTTAAAACTATTTTACAGTTATGTTTGGTTAAAATTTTACCCTCAAATACCGCCATTGTTTTAAAAAACATAGAATGTATATCAATGAAATCTCTATGTGGTTGGATGTTGAAGTGGAAGTGAAGGATGAACATTTTGGAAGGTCAAACTTATGGGCATGGATGTAGGTATGGGTGATTGTAGGCATGTGTGTGGGAGTATGTGCGTGTGTGTATGTGGGTGAGGGTGCGCGAGTGTATGCGGGGTGAGAGTGTAGGAATATGTGAGTAATTGGGGTGTTGGACGGGGTGATCGCGGTTCTTTTCACGTAAGGGGGTCGCCAGAGTCTACGCTGTTCACTTGTTTTTTTTACATCTGCTGTTATCATGTGTCATGCGTACATTACAGTATTTGTGCTGGAGCAGCAGGATTTCTTTCTCGATCCCATAGGTTGCAGCTATGTTTGGGGCTATTAATACAACCTCGCTAGGTACGCGACCTGCTATACCACTTCGTTGTTATTCAACGAAGCAGCGCTTAATTACATCTGTTAGACCTTTATTATAGCCGTAAGAGATTTGCTGATCCTATAACAGTATTTGCTACTCTCTTCTGCATCTGCTTTAAAATAAAGATGGAGAGTGATGTCCTTTTGGTCACTTCTGCTCTATCTTTAACGTCGCTCAACCAGACAAATCTACATGGATGCAAAGAATTTTAACAATTGAACTTATTTGTGCATATCGTCAAATTCATGCAAATCATCAAAGTACGGCATTGCATAAACTCCAATTTCTGCTCCGTTGGGACTTTTATAGTTCATTCGAATGACTTTCAGGTTCGAACACAATAATTCAAAGTTCCAATGATTCCACTATTCACTATTTAGAGACCTACTCCACTATTTAATCGTTTGCTACTATTTAATCTGTGTGAATGACCTTCTGATTGCTTCTAAAACGTTTGAAGACCGCACTTTAATAATTTAAGCAGTTTTTGGTCGTTTTTCAATGTTGATAAATGCAATTTTGCCGTTGCCTAGGTATGGTAAATTTCTATCGTAAAACTACACCTTACTCTTTTTTCTACCAAGCCATATCTTACGATTTTTAAAGAGGTTAAGTTAATTTAAATTTTTAGGTTAACTTTGTACTTCTTAGTTGGAAAATATTTACTATGTATTCAGAATTCATTAGAAAAATTTTTTTGTGATCCGGAACTCTCTAATTAAGATTGAGGTAAAATATTACACAAAATAAACAACCGTAATGGCTCTAGAAACAAATTTGTTACACTAAATCCAAAAACAAAATATTTAACAAGAATCACAAAAAATGGCAGAAATCTAGCAAAACGATGATGTTTTCTGTAGTGAGATTTATGTGGTTTGGTTTTATGCACAATAACCATATGAACTAGATGTTGTAGATGCATATTTAAAACTATTCATGTTATTTTGCGTTTTTATCCTTGTTGTTTTTGTTATTTTCTGTTTCTATATAATAACATGAAGATTATATTTGAATATCGTTCATAGGACGATATGTTATCGTTCTTTGTTTAAAATAGCCAAAGAAAAACATATCGTGAATTACATTCCACAAAAATTTTAAATTTGAAATTCTTGTTTTAAGGATAAGATTTATTTTGGAATTGAAATGTTGTTGGTTTAGGTTTATTGTTTTAATGGGAATTGTTGACATTATAATCGAACAATATCTGGAAAGAGTTGGATACTAAATATTTCTGGACCACGTTTATTGTTTTGATCAGTTTTTCATCTATTTCATTTTCATCATTTGATACGTGCTTATCCCTCTATTCCGTCCATGGTTGTTGACTTATATAGCTAGAAATACTTTCGCAAAAACATTTAACAGGCTGGTTGCCTCAGGTGTCTTGTAGTGTTTCTGATTTTTTTTTCGAATTGTTAAGATATCTTGAAGAGTCTTGAAGAAACTGTTAAGATGTTGTCGAAGAAATGGGTACGGGCATCGATGTTTAGGAATACAAAAAGTCTTAAATGATCCCAGGAAAGTATCGATAACATTTTTTTGCCACCAGGTTATTGAGCATCTTTTTATCGATTAAATATTCTTAGAGCTACTGCCCATTTTTGGCCCACGAATAACCTGACTTGGAAAAAGCAGCCATCGATACAGAAAAAACGGTATATGTTATAATGAATAAAGACTTAATAGAATAAAAATAAAAATACGAGTCCACAAATCTCACATGCTAAACTATAAATACATAAACCCGTTTTATCTTGTAAATACTAACTACCCCACAACCCTTATCATAAAATTGTTTTTATGTTTGTTTGAGTTATTTGTCTTTAGTATTCAAGTCGTTAATGTAGTGTCAAAAAAAAAATTTTTAATCTGAATGAACAAGATTTAGTTTAACCTTTTTTTTACTTCTATGATTTTTTATTTGTCTTAACTTATAAAAACCTTTACCAAAGATTTCCCAATGGAGACAACAATAAGTGTCAGAAATTCATTTTTTCACCACAATATATTTGTTCTTTATTTCACTATACATTTTTCATTTACTTCATATGTCAATATCAATCGTGACTCAAATGTTGATAATATAAATTTTCATGATGAGATTATTAAAATGGAACAAGGAAAAAAAAAGTTCGGAAATATTGTTGAATGATTTTGATAAAGGTGTCGAGGTGTGTCAAAGTATTTTGGTTGAGTTACTGTGGAATGGCCGTAAAATAGATTTCGAAAAACGGTGGAAAATGGGCCACAAGGTGATGAAGAAAATTAAATGAATTATAAATCACACAGTATTAGGACATTCAACAAAAATTGTGTAAACCTTTGATATATGATCTAATAGCTGATACTATTGATTTGTTCACCCATTCCAATGCATTGCTTCCTGGACTGTAGACTCCAGTCTCTATATGTTAGATATTAAATTTCGATAATAGATGTTGAAAAACTTTCTAAGGAATTTTTTTACACTGTCACTATGAAGACACTGTGGAACACCATACGTTAGTAGACCGCCATTCCTCAAGAATGTATTTACTGAAGGTGAACTTGCATTTCTACGGGCTTGATTAATAAAAATTTAGACAGATGATCAAGGACAATACCCAAATTTAGATCTGGGATACAGACCTAAAAAATCAATGTCTAGTTTGTTGCCTTTGGTTGTTGGCAGAAATCACAAGACACGACAAAGTCATGTCATTGTGACGCTATTCCAGGCCAGTAGAGGAGGTGACAAATACCCGCCAAAGACTTCTTCACCCCATCATGACAAGCTTTCCTTGATCAATTCTGACGTTAATGGTTTTGGTAGCTTCCACAATGACAAATCATTAGGCACTGCATTAATTTTAGGTTTTGTTCGCATGTATAGCTTCCTGTCTAACTGTTTCACCCATGGAAAATCTTGGCAAGACTGTTGATTAGGGTAGTCGAGCTTTGTCATCAAGATGAGCGAGTGCTTCGGCAAATTTTTCAGTCGTGTCATCATACAGACGAGTTAGGTCATCAAGTACTACGTTATGTATCTCTTTCCTATGAATTATAGAAAATTTCTTATGTTGGAGTATTAAACTCAATCTAACTAACCGGCCACTAAAGTCTTTCTGTGATATAAGCCACTTCACACTTGAATGATCGGTCGCAATAGTAAATTTGTGAACCTTCACGTAGGCCCGTAGGCCGTAGGCCACTTTCTGAGGCTTGCCAAAAGACACTCCAGCTCAGATACTGAATGGCTCCGTTTTGCTTTATTCCATTTCATCGACATGAAAGCTATCGGAAAATCATGACCCTCATTATCTAGCTGATACAGCACGCTTCCTACTTTTGTTATACTTGCGTTGCATCTAATGAATTGATTAACACTGGAGCTACAGTCAAAATATGTTTTAGTGTATCATAAGCGGCTTGAGCTACATAAGCCCAAACCAGCCTTTTAGAACCTTTCTTCAACAAATCGGTAATGGGTGAAACAACGCTTGCATAATTTGGTTTAAAACGCTGATACTACCCCGCCATACCTAGTAGTCAGCAAACTTGCTTAACCATAGATGAAGCTGGGTATTCCTCAATAGCTCGTAATTTGTCCGGAACCGTTCTCAACCCACCTTCACTAGCCAGAAAGACCAAGTATTTCACCTCTCTCAGTACAAACTTGCTTTTTTGCAGGTTAATATTCAATTCTGCTATACTTAAAAGTTCAGACAGCTTAGATAGAAATTCCATGTGTTCCTCGAATGTTGAGGATACCACCAGTAGATCGTCTAAATAGCTGAAGACACTTGCATGATACTGATGTGGTAACATTTTATGCATCAGCCAACACATTGTCTAAGGAGCATTGCACAGGCCAAAAGGCATAACCTTATACTGTTACAATGGTCGACCAGGCACTGTGAAAGCTGTTTTGTTTTGAGATGCTTCTGACAAGGGAATTTGCCAGAACTCATCTTTGAGATCCATGCTTTTTATGTATCTCGTACTTTTTAGATAACCCAACAAGCCATCGATTAAAGGAAGTGGGTATGCATTGTTCATGCTCAATGAATTGACGCGCTGGAAGTCTAAACACAAAAGATTCTTCCCAGAAGATTTCTGAATCAGAACCAGGAACTATAACTCTCTTTGCTGACCCTCAATTGTAGCATTTGGTTAAGTTCGGCATAGATCTTTTGTTAACTTGCCGGCAACGTGGGGTAATGTCTTTGTTCGATGGTATGTCCAACCAAAAACGTCTTACTAAGACCCAATTATTCAAAGGAAGGAAAATAATCCTTGACGTTTATTAGTTCCTGTGATACCAAATTCCTCCCAAAAAATTGATGCCCAGATAAAACTCCATATGTAGATTTGGTACAACAGGGAAACTAAAAGATTTTGTTAAACCGTTAAAAGAAATAGGAATATTGACATATCTTAAAATATGAGTACGGGTACCATCTGTTGTGCGAGTGGTAGAAGACAGTCTATGGTAGAAAACTCTGGCGTAACAAGAAAACCAACCACAAAAAAATAATAGTTTCTCCCTCCCAGTGACTGTATAAAAAAAAATGAACAAAGATTGACGGTTAGGATACGTTTTGAATTTTATTATAACCAACCAAACATATAATTTTTCGCTATTTTATGAATGAAAAATTATAGTCTATATAGCGAAATGAATTTGCTAGCAAGTTTTCATAACATACTTTGAAAATATTTACATAACTTAAATATTTGTTCGTGTCGTTAGAAAATATTGCTTGTCTATTATAAAACATTCACTATTATAAAATCACTGGAAATTACACAAAAAATTTAAATTACTCCCGTAATTATTTTCATTCATTTAAAAAAAATTAGCACAACTATCAAGAAAACTTTTGATATGTTATAGGATTTTACATTTAGAATTGTTTTTAATTTATTGTTTTTAAAAAAGTCTTGTAAAGTTTGTACAATATGATATAGATAAAAAACAGGGCCACACAGTCAAGGTTCTCCAAATAAGTGGGGCATAATTCGGTTGTGTTCTCCTGCATGTACTTACTTTTAAGTTTATATAAATTACCAATGGCCAATAACAATTGAAATTTGAATGTTAAATACTTCACTATGAACTCTCGAGGAACCCTATACTAATGAAATATTTTGTTTCCTCTGGCTCAGACACGAATATCTTATAAACAAAACATAATCGTTCTTCTAAAAGCGGTGATACCGCGCACCTAGTAGTACGATAGAATTTTGTCAAAATACGCACCCACGGCGTTTTTGGAAGAATGGTCGTGGTTTGTTTATAAAACTGATTTCATCAAAAGATTAGAAGCAATACGAACGCCTTTCGCTCAAAGATGCTGGTTTAAGCGCTGCTGGGGGAAAACTTGGACGACCAGAAAGCCAGAAGCCATGGATGGATCAAGCATGCCGTGACGCTATCCAATATAAAAGAGATTGCTATTTGAAATGTCTACAAATACGCAACACCAGGTCCACGAAGGAGAACTATAAACTGGTAAGACAAGCCGTTACAAAACTATGTAAACGAACAAAGAGAGAATATTGAAAGAGACAGTGTGAGGAAACTGAAAGCTTAAATAAGGAACATCAATCGCGTAGCTTCGTTCAACAGGTTAAAACCTTAATCAAGGGCCCTTAAACTAGATCGACTGCTATTCAAAACGACGATGGGGAGCTACAAGTAGACCTTAAAAATATTTTAGATACTTGGGCCGCTTACTTTGAGAATCTTCTCAACTTAAGTGACCAGCAACATGTCGAGCGACGAGCAAAGCTTATTTGTGCGTCAAAGGTACATGTAGACGAACCAACCAAAGAGTAATTCGCAATAAAACACCTGGTATCGACGATATAACATCCGAAATGATTGTACTTGGTGGTGAAACTCTATCCTTAAGATTGTTTGAACTTGTTCAAATGATCTGGAGGACTGCAGTCATGCCACAGGACTGGAACACAGCTTTGTTGATACCAATTCATAAAAAAGGTAATCGCCTACAATGTGCAAACTACAGAGGAATCGCACTCCTTTGCACAGCATATAAGATCTTTTCCTACATTTTGCTATTTAAAATCAATCCTTTTGCTGAACAACGGTTTGGAGATATCATTTGGATATCAGGGTGTTTTCCGGCGGGGCCTAAGTACTACCGATGCACTTTTCTCAATAAGGATGATTTTGGAAAAGTGCCGAGAGTTCAACATACCTGTGCACCAACTCTTCATTGATTTCAGGCAGGCCTATGGCTCTCTCGAACAAGAGACTCTATGGTCTGCTCTGGTGTCAATGGAAATTCCTGGTAAACTGGTTTAACTATGCAAAATGACAGTACAGAACTTTCAATGCTGTGTACGAGTAGAGAACAAAATATCAAAGTTTTTTAAAGTCAACTCCGGTATAAGACAAGGTGATGCTTTCTGTCCTATACTTTTTAATTTAGCCTTGGAATATGTGTGCCGTCAAAAGAAACTACCGATGACAATGTCAATAAACTCAGCACAGATGATTGCTTACGCTGATGATGTTGTCATCCTAGGCCGAAGTGAAGCTGTTATGAGTGAGACTTTCAAGTCGCTTGAGAGTGGTGCCAGAAAAATTGGTCTGCAAATTAACTACAATAAAACCAAACATATGAATGTTTCAAAAAAGGCTGAGAAGAAAGATTTGATGTGCGGCGATGAACGAATTGGGGGAATTGAATCAATGCTTGACTCAAACAACAGCATACTTACAGATATAAAAGTTCAAGTCGCTGCAGGGAATCGAACTTTCTACTCGATTAAACCTCTCCTTGTATCACCGTATATATCAACTAACATCAAACTCATGTTATACTAGACATTTATTAGACCGGTTGTGATATATAGGTCACAAACGTGTACCTTTACACAAAATGACGAATCGCATTTATCTGTATTTGAGCGTAAGATCCTACGCTACATTTTTGGTCCACTTAAGACAGACGATGGAAAGTATAAAACCCGGTATAACTTTGAGATCAGAGACCTTCTTGGGGGTCCTGATATAATAGGTTGTATCCGTTCCATGATTGGGATTGCTTGGTTTAGGCATGTTCTACGAGCTGATTCACAGTCTTGAATGATTAGAAAAATGTACGTTAGTACCCCAGGGAGTAGGCGACCGCGAGGTAGACCACGACTACAATGGGAAACAGACGTAATAAACGACCTTAAAAAATTCGGGTGCCATGGTAATTATGTCGCTGTTGCAAATGACCGTGGTGAATATTCAAAGCTGATTAGCCTGGCAACGGTCCTACATGGAGCATGAACGCTTAAAAAAAAAAAATTGTTCACGAGACGCGCTAGCGTCGAGTGAGACATGCTTACGAACGAAAATCGTTTTTATCTCGCGTAGGAAATGCAATTTTTTCTATGATAGTATATATATAATCGAAATTAAATATAATTTATATAATTAGAAATCGACAGCATAACATTCAAAATTCATATTCCATTTTTTTATGATTGCATTGTTTAAAAAATTTTGTAAAATTATATAAAAAACCATGGCAACTACAATTTGTTATTCTTTTTACACTAGTGGAAAAGAACCGATTTTCACAGGCCATTAAGCCTGATGAAAATAGACTTTACGTATGTTATCAAAAAAAAAACGTTATATCGATCATTCAAAAGTAAATAGAAGATAAACCAATTCAAAAAATTGTGCGTGGAGTCCCTCAGCGCAGAAGAAGTGAAACTTCGTAATGTGGAAATAAAAACATATTACATTCTCTTAAAAGTCGTTAATTAAAATTATTTAAAAATTCAATTTATATCATAAATCACTTGCATCTGACATTTTCAACTAAAAATTTTTCCATTGTCTCTAATTTGATATTTTGTTAACATTGTCAGAAACGATGCCATTTTAATGTCATGTCAGATGTCAGGTTATTGTTTAAATATCATAAAGTTTTATGAAAAAAAAGCGTTAAACGTTTTTAACGCAACATTTTAACGCAACATTGTTGGAAGTCGCATTAGAAATTTCACTACAAAAATTTAGAAAAGCGCTGGGCAAACCAAAGTATAATAACAATAAATAACCTCTACTCCTTTTGCACAAATACAAGCACTAAAAAAACATAGCAGATGACAACCGAGCACCGTGTCCTTACTTCCTAATCCTATATATGCAACATTAAACAAAACACATGAAATAAAATTAAACTATTCCTATTTGTTAAAATAACTTTTAATTTCCTTCCATTACTTTTTTTTAAATAAAAACAAACAAAAAATTCAACAAAATTTTAAGCTTAATTCGAATCACGTTTTTCGCGTTATTTAATTTTTTCTTTTCTTTGTATTTTCTTTTAGTATTCATTGTATTTAGTTGTTGTTCTTCATGGTAAAAAGTGTGAGCAGAAAAAGAAAATTGGAAGAAAAAAAAAAAGTTTAAAATTAAGCTTTTTTTTGTGTTTTGTTAAATTTATTTAATGTGTTTTGTTGTGATAAAAGAAAATATAACCTTAAATGGAAAAATTATTTTAAATTGTTTTTATTTTTCTTCAAGTTTTGGTGATAATAATTTTTTGTTTTTTATCAATTTTTTTTTTATTATAATTTTGTTTATGGAATAATACTTCTGCGATTACTGATTGAATTGTTTTCACAAAAGTAATTTTGTATTATCTGTTTATCTCTTTATCGTTGATTTTGTTACAAGGATTGATATTGGTAAATATAGCATGCCGATGATAAAATTGAACAGACTTCTTATGATGATTTTACAACAACCGATAACCATTTAACTTCACCTGTGAATTAAAGAGGGCGGTATTACAAAAATATCAAAAATATCGAAATATAGGTAAAATCGAAATCGATTTTATCGATATGTCGATATTTTATCATCCCGATTTTGTTATTCGATATATCGATAAATTTCGATATATTGATATTTGTTTTCGGCGCTAGTAATGAATCCTCGCAAGTCGTTTTCTCATACATTATAAAAAAACAAAGCCAGTCTTGAGGAGTGCCGACAGAAGTGAAAACAAAAAACTGTGTTTTCATCGTCTCAGCACAACAATCTGCACTTACTTTACCACACTTACACACTGTTATTGACTGAGAAATACCACACTTACAGACGCTATAAACTGAAAAATAAATCAAATTCATTGAAAAAGAAAAAAAAACAAAACATAAATCAATAAAATGAGAATAAGAAATAAGACAATAACAAATTATTACAATTTATCTCACTCACTTTTAATATTTATTTTATTTTAATACTTATTTAACGTGACGATGACTCGAATATATAAATTTTTTTCATACAAAATCGCACAACGCGCTTAAAGAAGTTTTCGCTTAAAAAAATTACGTTATTGTACTGTACATGCAAATGCAAACCGACCTATCCATTGGTGGTGATTTGAAGGTTAACTTGTTTATAACACTAAATTACCACATTAAACTAGTTGAAGGTGTTGCCCTAAAGCGTAAATATTTTAAACCCCTAAATTAATCTATGTCGCAATATTTGTTATATTAATTCCAAAAAATCTCTATGAAAAAAAGATTTTTATCTCTACATGATCGCACTGTTGCTGGTCTCGTTGTTTTTATAAATATCATCACAAGAAGTGCTCGGATGAAATTGGATTTATCATGCCTCAACTATATTATTTTCCCCGTCTTACACGTTAATCGGTCTGGGCAAACACTCAAACTGTTGAGATCACTCACTGTCATAGTGATAGAATGCAAAGAGATTTCTTTGTCCGTACATCGTAAAAATGGAATGTTCTGCCCGAATCAATAGCCTCGGGGGTGTTCAAACTACAAAAGTTTGAAAAAAACGTTCATCAACACCTCAGAGATCAAGATATAGATATACATATAACATCGATATATTGGTATTTTATCATTTTGATATCGTTATTCGATATATATATATATATATATATATATATATATATATATATATATATATATATATATATATATATATATATATATATATATATATATATATATATATATATATATATATATATATATATATATATATATATATATATATCGATATGTCGATATTTTTTCCCGGCACTACTAAAGATGCCAAAGCATGGTATAAAAACTTTTAAAAAATTTTACGCTTGCTTTCTTGCAAGTTGCAAAGCTCCCTTTTTCGATTTTATTCCTTTGAAACAATTTTGTCCCTTCCCCAAACACGAAGAATTGTTATTTTTGGACTTCAACGTTTAAGCCAATTCTAATAAACCCTATCTTTATTTGTCGCTGAAACATGGCATGTTGATAATGAATATCACAAAAAATATTGACAAGTTCACAAATCCTAAATTTTTTAAATAAAAGAGAACTTCAGATTAAACTTCATTTAATACATTACACTGTGCGACAGCCAAAATCCGCTGGGGTTCTGACTACCGGGAAAAATTATATCGGTAAAAAAAAGTTATACATGTACCGGCGTTTCGCGTGACCTAGGAATCGAGATATATCGATTTGAAGTTAGTAAGTATCATATAGGAGAAATTGTCACGTTTGGGGTTCTTTTTTTGGCATAACTCGAGAACGACTAGTCGGATTTCGCTGAATCAAATTTAGAAATTAAGAATTACAATTCCTTTAATCTACTGATATACTATACTGAAAAAGTAACGAAAAAATAAAAAAATTAGAATTAAATAAATAAGAAATACAAAAAAAAATAAAATCAATAAATAAATGAAATAAAAATAATAAAGTAAAATAAAAAAATAATAAAAATAATAAAATAAAAATATAATAAAATATAAAACATAAAATAAAAAAAAAATTTAATAAATAAATAAAATAAATAATAAATAAATAATGTATAAATAATAAAAAAATAATAAATAAACAATAAATAAATAATAAATAATAAATAAACAATAAAAAATAATAATAAATAATAATAACAGATAATGAATAATAAATAATAATAATAGTAATAAATAATAATAAATAATAATAATAAATAATAATAATAATAAATAATAATAATAATAAACAATAATAATAATAATAATAAATAATAATAATTTAATAAAATATAATGAAATATAATAAAAATATAAAATAAAATTATACTAAAAATAATAAAATAAAATATTAAATAAAATAAAACATAAAAAAATAAAAAATAGAAAATAATAAATAAAAAAGTAAAAAAAAATAAAATTATTACACAAAGACGCATAGACACATGTCCAAATACATTTAAACAATAAATTTTGGAGTTCATTCCAGTAAAAATATTAAAAAAAAAATTCTATGATAATCAATATTCTTGTCGATAATCATCTTTATGATAATCAATAAAAGCGAAATGCGTTCATCGATTTTCATGATCTATGTCTCGTTTTGTGCACAGATTATGTGACTTTACGTCAAAGTAATAAGACTTGACACTTTTTCCCGTTTTGAATTTTTCATGATTTTTTAAAATTCATTTTTTTTTAGTTTTAGGCAAAAAATTATTTATTTTCTTCATAAATTTATTAATAACTGCGAAACTGTTGATTGTGTAAAGAAATAGTGTATTAGCAGATTAAAGGAATTGTAATTCTTAATTTTTCTAAATTTGTTTCAGTAAAATCTCGATTCCTAGACGTGACCCAGCAAAACGCCGGGACACGTATAACTTTTTTTTTTACCGATATAACTTTTCCGGTAGTCAGAACCCCAGCGGATCACTGACCCCTACCATTTGTCGCACAGTGTTATTAATACAAAATTTGATAGTGGACTGTATTGACGATTTAAAAATGGCATCATGTTGAAGCCTGAAGATCATCTTATTATTATAGTTGAAGACTGGATTTAGTTGCTATTAATTTTGAAGACTAGATGCAACATAATTCAATTTGAAGACTAACGTATATTATGTTCAACATCATATTGAAGACTGGATGTAACATAATTCGTTTTGAAGACTGGACTTAATAATTCAGCTGATAAGTGACGACAGATGTTTTAACTAATATCACATATGAAGACTGGATGTAACAATCGATTTTGTAAATAACGGCGGATGATTTAATTTGTTAGCTATCACTTAATTATATAAAAAACATCTTACCGTTGTTGTTCGGCAACAAGTCCTTGATTATCCGCTAATTTTAGACGACAAGATAACAAGGCGATGAAAAGACAAACATCAATGTGTCACTTCACAAATTTGAATGATTAAAAGAGGGAAGCTTCAGATCCATCTGGTTAAATTGAATATTAACTTCCATAGTTGCCGCTTGTACACAATATTCAATTTGGCGTGAGATATAAAAAACTGCTTTATCTTATAAAATTTGTAATAATTTTACTAATAGAAGGATTATGGAGGTCAACAACTTTACGACCCGAATGTTTTTCAGTTGCAGTTTTAAAGTTGGATTTGTTGATGTACTTATATGTTTAGATTTTGCAAAAATGAAATGTTGGCAGTGGCGTCATTTCACCAAAATCTTAGGGGGTAGGGGGCGAGAATTTATATGACATAATAAGATTTTTTTCGTAAAACATAACATACACATTTTTATACACACATATATTTAAAAGCATTTAAATGCATGAACTTAGAAACAAAAATAAAATGCTTTTGAGCTACCTTGGTTACTCTGCTAGATCTTTGTCTTCTGGTGTTGTTTCATCGAAGCAAATGCCGCAAAGTTCTGCAAAATCCCTTCATTTGTTAAAAATAATTTTAAATTTAGTATCATCTCTGCATTTTCTAAGCATCAAGAAAGTAGTTTTAATGGGCTCTGACTATTTAGTATTTACACAATGATCGAAAATCGAAACAAAACGCCCATAAAATAAGAAATTTGAGCCCCACCTTTTCCGATTTGTTTGAATCAACTTCGGTAATCTATAGAATAACAAATATGTGTTTTTTTCACTAGTTTTGATACAGGGTGGCTCGAAATTTCTGAAGAAATTTTGTGACATTTAAAGATTAAAGTTAGATTGTGCTCGAACCCATAACCCATCGAGTAACCCGTTCGAGCACAATTTAACTTTAATCTTTAATTATCACTAAATTTCTTAAGAAATTTCGAGCCACCCTGTGTCAAAAGTAGTGAAAAAACAAAAAATATGTATAAATTTTTTTGTTATTCTAAAGATTACCGAAGTTTCAAACAAATCGGAGAAGGTCGGGTTCACACCATTGGCGTCTTGATTTGATTTTCCATTCTATATATTTTTGGGGTTGCTGAGTCTGTAGACCAACAATGTAACAATAAGCATTAAGACAACTGACTCATTGCAGTAGTATCTTCATCTTTCAAACAGTTTCTGCCCTTGTATCAACACTGGGCAGTCTTGCAAAAATCACTTACGCTGCTAAGACCACCATAGGCAATTTTGACGTTAGGGACTAAACGCTTTACGGTAGTTGGGCTGAAGAATAAACAAGGAATTTTTGACTCTAAAAGCTGGAGCGAGCTCAAAACCATTATGGCTATAACGAATCAATTGCAGATGATACGCCAAGCATGGACGGTTACAGTTCAGACTTTCAATATCTGATTTTTATTTTAAACTTTTGAGAAGCCGTAGGTAGTCTGTGCGTGGTCTAAATGGATTCTGACTACCAGTTTTACTATATCATAGTTGATGGCTGAAACGTTCACAAATAAGAATCTGAGAACACAGATCAATAAACTATGGGCTTACGGACACAGACCCGACAAATGCCAACTAATTTAAAGCTAATAGTATGCTTTGGAACAACTTTAATTATTTTTTCGTTGGTACCGGTTGCCGCTCAAGTAATTTCTTACAACTGCGATTGAATGTTGGTGTTACCGATCAGAACCTATGGATGTAATCACCAGTTTTTTTTGTTAATTTTTTTTTACTTCTGTTAACTTTTTCGATATGGATACTTGTGGCGACTGTCGGTATATTAATTTGGTTAGTTGGTTTGTAAAATTTTTTAAATATAAAATATGGTCAATGAGTTCAAAAGAGTGAAACAGAGATAATAGTTGCCTGTAGCTTTGGCGCAACAATTTTTAATGTATTATTGCAATATTGTAATTATATGACAATCATCTGTGGCTTTGGCGTAATAACTTTTTTATGGGCATTATTGTTCTTGTTCAATATTCACTGGTACCACTAGCGCAACGTATGGTTCTTTAATTGAATTAATTTATATTTTATTTTCTGTGATTGGCTAGTAAAGAGGACACATGGAGGTATGGATCAACTGCAATTGATGGGGTGAGCAAATGAAAGTGATCGTCTTGGATTCTTCAATTTTTCGAGACATTGGAGTCACTATTTTTGACTTATTTAAAACTGTATTCTTCTGAATTTTTCGCGTGCAATTCAGCATTTGTGATATGCTGAGGGGAGTCATAATAAAACTTACAGACTGCAGGTAGTCGGAAATTTAATATCAAGGCGCACACAACTTCTCTAATGTTCATAATTGTGAGTCCATTACCAAGAATGCACAGTCCTCTGTTTATATGCTTTAAACAGCATATAAACAGAGGACGGATCTTATTTTGGACATGAACTAACTGGTTGGATCTGATCTGTTCCATATATATATATATATATATATATATATATATATATATATATATATATATATATATATATATATATATATATATATATATATATATATATATATATATATATATATATATATATATATATATATATATATATATATATATATATATATATATATATATATATATATATATATATATATATATATATATATATATATATATATATATATATATATATATATATATATATATATATATATATATATATATATATATATATGAGCAATTTCACGCAAGTTCAGCAAATTTTTGGGAAATTTTGACTTGACCCCTTTTAATTTTGGTTATTTTTTGTTTATAGATAGTCTTTGATAAATAAAAAATACAAGTTCTCTTAGAATTTTTTTTTTTCGACCAGGAGTCTTCACAGGGTGCCCCTCAATTTTTTGTTATTTTGTGATGTGAGTGCATTTTGACGAGCGATTGTAGAAAAACTACTCAATCGATTTTCATAAATGATATGTCGTTGAATAGGTATTAGAACAAAGTTTTTAAAAATGTACACTGTTAATTTTTTGAAAAAATTTTTAACGGTGTAACATAAGAAAAAAACGGTGTAATTGAAAAAAAGATGGCATAGCCTCTTTTTTTTTTTTTTTTTTTAAACTAAATTGAAGCTTATTTTATATCTAACCACTTGTGAAAGTTGAGGACATGCGTTATTTTTTGTTTTAAAGATAAAATTCGTTGTGCATATGACTGTCGGGAATCAGTTTTTTTTGTTCTGAAGGAAAATTATAAAAATGGCGTTATAAACTAAGAGATATTTTTTTTATGTTAAATATCAAATATTTTATTATTAGATGAACTTTTTAAAATATTATAAAAATTATATATGTAGTACAATAAATAAAATAAATACAATTGTTAAAAATGATTTACTTATTTTACAAACAGAAGTTTCTTTTGAATAGGAAAGCACTTCTGCAATTATTTTCTTTGTATTAGATGGCATAAAAAATGAAATGTTTATTTATCACTTTTAGTAATCACTTGTCACTCTTATAAAAAATAATTTGACAGTCTTGACTGCAGGGTCATTCCATTGAAAATGCCATTCAGCGTCAACCTTAAAGTCTTCTTTATGGTGGCATAAGTTAATTAGTTAATTTAAGGTTGACGCTGAATGGCATTTTCATGCTACCAGCCATGGAAAGGGACCTTGTGATGGAATTGGTGGTACACTGAAGCGTGCTGCATACCGTTATAGTATGGCGAGCGAAGATAATATTATTGATACACCAAAAAAACTTTTCGAATGGGCTTTAAAATGGGAATCTACCATGAACTTTGGATACGCCGATAAAAATGAATATCAATTAACAAAAGAAAAATAACAAAATCGATATAAAAATGCGATTACTATAAGTGGAACTCAAAAATTTCATTCTTTTGTACCAGTAGATACTAAGGCTGTTTTCTAAACCAAAACTTATTTGAAACTTATTTGTGGAGACTTACTTATTTGAATAAGTAACCTAAATAGGTGACTTATTTGAAATTTTTTTTTCATAGAAAAATCTAATTCGATTTGACAGTGTCAAATATTTTTATGTTTGTTTACAAAATGGTTTTAAGCAATAAAATTTCTTTTTCGATCCCTAATAAAATAATGTAGTAATTTAAAATGAAAAAAAGAAGTTTTGTAAACTCTTTAATTGATCAAATTAAATAAATCGTTCTAATTAAATTTTTTTCGAATTTGCTTTTTGTTGCTGTCAAAATAAGAAAGCTAAATCATTTAGAATAGCTTTTAAATACTTATTTAAAATGGCGGTAAATAAGTAAGTCTACATAAATAAGTTTCAAATAAGTCGTCGTTTAGAAAACAGCCTAAGACAATAAATGCAAAAATGTTTTCCAACTCAAAAGAAACTTTTGAATGTAAAATAAGTAAATAATTTTTAATAACTATATTTATTTTCTTTAACCTACATATATAATTTGTATGATATTTTAAAAAGTTTATTCAATAATAAAATATTTGTAATTTAATGTTGAAAAACAATCTTTTACTTTATGATTCCATAATAACATAATACGAACATAATACTTCTTCAGTCAAAAGTTCCTAAATAGATTTAGTTGTTTATACGGCTTTTTTGTTTGCAGTCAAGACTGTCAAATTATTTTTTATAAGAGTGACAAGTGATTACTAAAAGTGATAAATAAACATTTCATTTTTTATGCCATCTAATACAAAGAAAATAATTGCAGAAGTGCTTTCCTATTCAAAAGAAACTTCTGTTTGTAAAATAAGTAAATCATTTTTAACAATTTTTTTTTTTTTTTTTTTTAATAAAATGTGTTGTGTAATAGGGTTTAGAATATGTGTCACAACAACACATAAATACCTTTTAAGACCTAGGTCTAGACCTGGGTCCCACAACAACTGGCGTTCTGAGGTGTAGATTAACGCTTTTTTTAAACATCTGTGGGTTGAAGCCACCTGAGACTAAGTGTTCCGGCAAACTATTCCATTTGTACGCAGTTCGGACAAAGAAGTCTCTCTGCGATCTGCCAGTATGACAGCGCGGGATCTTTACCGTTTCACTGGTTGCGGCAGCCGATTGCCGAGTGGAACGGGGGTAAGAATAAGTTTGAGGCATGATGCCGCTGATTTCATCTGAGCACTGCTGATGACGATATTTGTAAAAAACAACGAGGTCAGCAACAGTGCGACGATGTTGTAGGGAATCAAGTTGTGATGTCAAAGTTCGATCACCTACAATTCGTATAGCTCGCTTTTGAACAGAGTCCAAGAGGGCCAAGATGGAAACAGAGGCAGCACCCCAAACTTGACAGCAGTACTCCATACAGGGACGAATATAGGACTTATAAACATGGAGCAATTGGTATGGAGTGAAAAATTTTTTGCATCTATTTAGGAGGCCGAGTTTTTTAGACGCGCTTTTTGCCATCGCCATTACATGATCGTTCCAGAGTAGGTCATTTGAAACTGTGACACCCAATAAACGAATGTTTTTACATTCACCTATTGGTTCATCACACATACTAAATAAAATATCTTTGGGGAACTCGGTCTTTAATCTGGAAACAATCAACAGCTGTGTTTTGGTGGAGTTGAAATTGACAAGGTTTTGGTCACCCCAGTCGGCGACTTTATTCAGGTCTTTGTTCACGTTTATGGCAGCGTCTCTCCGGGCAGGATTAATTCGTTCGTGCATTTTACCTTTTGAAGGAAGGGGCTCGAACGACTTGTGCAGAGTACTATCATCTGCAAAACTATTTATTGGGTTGCTGGTGATTTTCAACAATTCGTTGATATAAATCAAAAATAGGGTTGGGGACAATACTGAGCCTTGGGGTACACCAGCGTTAATTAGTTTAGACTCAGAAGAATATCCGTCTAAGGTTACCGAAATGTATCGGCCGGATAGAAAATTTTGAATCAGCTTCACAACATTGGGATGAAAACCGTACGCAACGAGCTTGTTGATTAAGTTGGCATGCCAGACTCGATCGAATGCCTTGGAGATGTCTAAAGCGATAACGTATGTTTCACCACCTTTATCAAGTATGCTGTTCCAACAATGCGCTACATAGTTTAATAGATCGGTAGTTGATCTTTTGTTTCGAAAACCGTATTGGCTGTCGGATATTAAATGATTTTCTTCCAGAAATTTTGAAATATGTGTATTAATATAATGCTCATAGACTTTGGATAGGACCGATAGTAAAGCTATTGGCCTATAATTTGAGATATCGGATTTTGGTCCCTTTTTGGGGACGGGCTGGACATTTGCCAACTTCCAGCACGAGGGAAATATACCAGATTTGTAGGATTGGTAGAATATTTTAGTTAAAGTTGGTGCAAGTTCTTTGGAAAAGGTTTTTAAAATAATGGGTGGAATATTGTCCATTCCTGATGCTTTGTTGATGTTTAACCCCTTTAAAAGTTTAGCGACTATTTTGGGTTTGAAGTGAAGTTCATTCATATTAACTCCTGAAGACTGGATTTGGGGTATTTCTTTAGGAGTTTCCAAAACAGTGGAGTTCAGAGCAAAGCGTTCAGCGAACAAGTTAGCTTTTCTTGCGGGATCATTGACGATTAAATCACCATCAATAATAGGGGGAATAGAAAATTTTGTACCAGAATTTAAAGAATTAATGGCACTGTAGAAACTCTTGTCAGAAACAGACATAGACGTAAGTTTTGAGGCTTTCGCTCTGTCAATTTCGGACTTTTCGTTTGAGATAATCTGATTAGATATTTTGTTGGCCTTTAGATATTGGGATCGATTAGTGGGAGTTTTGTTATGAATCCAAATATTAAATGATCTACGTTTGTTTCTAAGTGCCGTTTTGGCAGCTTTCGAATACAAGTATTTTTGTTTGGGTTTTACTATGGAGAAAGGGACAAATTTATTTATAGCAAATTGGATGGTTTCTGTAAAGTTTTGAGCAGAAACATTTACATTGTCAGTGTAAAAACAATGACGGTCGAAAGGGAAACCATGGAAAAAATTTTGAAGACCACTCTTATCCATTTTTGAGTAGTGAAATATTTTACGGGGTTTGGGAGCTGTAGTTTTAAGTAAATCAGTTTTGATAACTGATGAGATTAAATAATGATCAGAATTTCCAATACTACCTTTCGCAACATCGACACTCGTAATATCTGGCATTGTGGTAAGATAGAGATCTAGTAGAAAACTATTATCACCGCCATTACGGGGAGTGAAAGTCGGGCTTTTTACAATTTGGAATAGGCCCTGAGACGCGGCAAAAATTTCTGCCAGTTTTCCACTATTGTCAACATCGTCGGTCGATTTGGAGAATTCCAACCATGATTTGTTGTGGACGTTGAAGTCACCGGTAACGATAACTTCACAATTAGGGGACTTTGCTCTAATCTCGTCCATAATTTTTGTCAGTATATTAAAAAAGTTTGGGTTACGTTTGTTGGGGGACCGGTATAAAGCTATTGTAAAAAAAGTCATTTCTGGAAGACAAATCTTTAAAACCATTGTATTGAAGCCGTCACCGTGTAGTTCAAAATTTGGAAAGCGCGTGTACGCAACACTCTCATGAATGAATGCGCATACGCCCTGATGGAGTTTGAAAGCTGATTCGAGCCTATATTTGGAATTAAGCGATTCTATAAAGAGAAAATTTTCAGAAACTTGTGTTTCTGTAAGGAATAGAATGTTCGGTTTGTCGTGCTCAAGATGATGTTGCACGTGGTCATGGTTAGCGTTCAATCCGCAGATGTTTTGAACATGGATTTTAAAATTTTTTATTGATTCATATATGTTTTGTCCCTGCAAATTCCGTGGACATGCCGCTTTATGGGCGGGTGGATTGCGCAAATTTGCTTTACCACTTGCAGACTTATTTTTTTTCGGTTGTACTGCCATATATATATCAAAATGTTTATTTTATTTTTTTGTGTTTTATTTTAAAATGCATAACTAAGTAAAAAATCCTATCATACTACAAAATATGACATATGCCAATATTTCATGATAAGATGAAGAAATAATAACAAAATAATAAGTGAAAAACAAATTGTGAGAAATTTGCAGAAAACAAAACAAAACTAAATGCCAATAATCCAGCTGATGCAGCGCACCCCAGACGCACCGCCCACCACTTCAATCGAGGCACAAAGCCCACACATAACTACGTGTTGGTTCGATTCCTCGGAAGAGCTAATGAGCGGTACCGCTACGGAACGCTGCCCAGCTAAGACTGGAAGTGCTGCCGTTGACTAATTAAAGTTCGTCCGCCAGCACCCTAAGATATCATCTTGGCTAATGACATCTCCTGCCATTGCCAGTGGTATGTGATATCTCACGCTAACTCATATGTCAATGGCAGGGACTGGAGTACGCAGGGTAGTCAGACCCGTAGATCAACATTGATCATAATCGATCAAAATCGATCCCTCCTGCGGGAGGTATTGTAATTGTATTTATTTTATTTATTGTACTACATATATAATTTTTATAATATTTTAAAAAGTTCATCTAATAATAAAATATTTGATATTTAACATAAAAAAAATATCTCTTAGTTTATAACGCCATTTTTATAATTTTCCTTCAGAACAAAAAAAACTGATTCCCGACAGTCATATGCACAACGAATTTTATCTTTAAAACAAAAAATAACGCGTGTCCTCAACTTTCACAAGTGGTTAGATATAAAATAAGCTTCAATTTAGTTTAAAAAAAAAAAAAAAAAAGAGGCTATGCCATCTTTTTTTCAATTACACCGTTTTTTTCTTATGTTACACCGTTAAAAATTTTTTCAAAAAATTAACAGTGTACATTTTTAAAAACTTTGTTCTAATACCTATTCAACGACATATCATTTATGAAAATCGATTCAGTAGTTTTTCTACAATCGCTCGTCAAAATGCAGTCACATCACAAAATAACAAAAAATTGAGGGGCACCCTGTGAAGACCCCTGGTCGAAAAAAAAAATTCTAAGAGAACTTGTATTTTTTATTTATCAAAGACTATCTATAAACAAAAAATAATCAAAATTAAAAGGGGTCAATTCAAAACGTTGTTGAATCTTCGTGAAATTGCTCATATATATATATATATATATATATATATATATACAGGGTGAGTTTTTTAAAAAATGCCAGTCTTTTATCTCGAGAACCATGCTAGATGGGACAAAATAACCCAAGATGATATTTGTTAAGCGTCGAGGGGGACGTCCAATGGTAATATTGAATGACCTTGAAACTCATAAGTATTGGAGATATATGCCAAAATAGGTTTTTTTTAAATTAGAACCTATACATTTAATATTTTTTTTTAATTAAGTAAATCAAACTACACACTTTTTGCATACAAAATTTTTTTGTAAAGTGTACGATTTTGTAGATATGATGAAAATTGATTTGCACTAAAGCAAACGTGTCTTCGCTAAGTTCTTCAGAAACAAAAAAAAAATTTCAATAAATCAAAAAAAACAACGAAAATCAATTTCACGCAGTAGACCACGATGCAATAATATTTAAATTAATGAATGGTTTTCTTTATTTTTTTTTAATTTATCGAAATTTTATTTTTTTTCTGAAGAACTTAGCGAAGACACGTTTGCTTTAGTGCAAATCAATTTTCATCATATCTACAAAATCGTACACTTTACAAAAAAATTTTGTATGCAAAAAGTGTGTAGTTTGATTTACTTAATTAAAAAAAAATGTTAAATGTATAGGTTCTAATTTAAAAAAAACCTATTTTGGCATATATCTCCAATACTTATGAGTTTCAAGGTCATTCAATATTACCATTGGACGTCCCCCTCGACGCTTAATAAATATTATCTTGGGTTATTTTGTCCCATCTAGCATGGTTCTCGAGATAAAAGCCTGGCATTTTTTAAAAAACTCACCCTGTATATATATATATATATATATATATATATATATATATATATATATATATATATATATATATATATATATATATATATATATATATATATATATATATATATATATATATATATATATATATATATTAAGCTTGCCAGATTTTTTTTGGAGGCATTCCGGGCCGGAAAATCCGGGCGGTTTTTTTATAAATCCGGGCAAAATCCGGGCGACAAGTGTCAAAATTTCCATTTGAAAATCCGGGCGAAATCCGGGCGAAATACAAAATTTTTAAAAATCGCACAGAAAAGAAGAAAACAAAAAGACTATGTTTTTTCATAAATAACCTTTGAAAACTCTTTATTGCTTTGAAATGTTGAAATATATTTTGTTAACAATATTTTTAATTCTGTTTATTACAGAAAGAGTTCTATGCTTAAATTGTCAACATTGTATTCAATCAATCTCCATCAAGGTCGACGACTGTCCTCTCTCTTGAGTACCAAACAAACTATCAGCTCTCATTTTGTATTTTTCACTTCCAGCAACTTTTTGGAGAAAACCAGCATCTTCTTTTATTTTTGTATAAAACTCTGGACATGTCTCCTTCCAGTTGAATTTTATCATCAATTGTGCCCGAACGTTTTCCAGTGTCAATTTGCCTTTTTCTTTTGTCCAAATGTCATTGATGTGAGAAAATACGCGCTCAGTTGTCGTATTGGCCGCCGCTGGGATAACTAAACCAAACTCTACGATTTGCAGCAAACGATTGAACGAACGAGAGCACAATATATAAATTATAAAACGTTGAAATGATGTCAATTGTTTATATATTTTCATATGAAACATTGAAAATAACACGATTTAACATGTGAAACATATTTGAATAAGAAAGATACAGATTATTGAAATTTTGACTATAAAACGAATTAATATTATATATATATTTTTTTTTTCAATGAACAAATGTTGGAAAAATCCGGGCGATTTCCGGATTTTGTTTAGAAATCCGGGCGTCCGAACCGGGCGATTTTTCAGCCAAGTTTTACCAAAAAAAGCCGGGCGAGTCCGGCTTTAGCCGGGCGATCTGGCAAGCTTAATATATATATATATATATATATATATATATATATATATATATATATATATATACGCAGAAGGTAAGGTTTATAATTATAACTGCATTAATTTTAACAGTTAGAAATCCACTCACTTTCCCGACATTTCACGAGTTTTCAAACAACTTACAATGAACTGACGGAACGGTTTATACAACAAAAAAATTTGATGACTGAACAGAAAAATAAATATGTGAAATGTTGGAAGAAAGATTACCGGAAACCGTTGTCAAAATAGTAAAATTGTCTAAGCACTACAAGAATATCACTACAAAGTAAGGTTTTATTACCCCTCATGTATTACCCCTCTGACAACAAAATTGGTTTTATTTAATATATAAGTGTCAAATAAGTTGAATGATAATAATAAGCTTTTCAATGAAATAAAATAAATGTGGCTCTATATCATGAATTTTCCTCAACTACACCACTCTGTATTTGTACAGCTGTTGAATCAATTTTGGAGTTTGATTTTCCACATCCGACCTCGCGATGAGGTTGAGACTATGATATTAGAATTAGAACGTATTTTAGAACGCGATTAGAAATATAACGTTTTTTTAGTGTACGAATTATTCTAGATAGCAAGATACCACACGAAGAATGTTTTTTATGAACTCGAAGGGGCGATTTTGGTAATCGTTCAACTCTGAAAAAATGATTTAATGTGAGAGAGCGAAAGTTTAGAAGGTACCCTATCCAACTGCGTCAATGTAGCTCCAGGTTGAACTGATTCTCCTTCATTTACAGGTTAAGATCATATCTTGGAAAGCTATCGTTTATTTAAGTATTGGCGACATGAGTAATTGAAAGATCATCGAGTCTAACTAAACATTAAATGAATATTTCTTCAAATATGCTTTCAAAATAGAATAGATATATGTTGAGTTGAATGGAAGCAACTGTATATAAATCCACTGTATATTTGATAAATGTTAATATTTTTATGATATGACCGAATTAAGCCCATCAATTCAAATTATATTAAAATTATCCTTTTAACCCTGGCACGCAAAAGGGTGCGCCAATTTGTAAAATTATTCAGTACAACTCGTTCAGTTATAATTTTGCAGATAATAAACATAAAAACGGTCAATTGCTTTAATGTTAGCATAATTGTTATAGCTTTACTGACTAGACTGACAACATATTAATAACAAGATATTCAAGAGAACAATAAAAAAGATAATGATGGTATAACTTCGGTTATATATGTTCCATAAACAAAATGTCTTATGTTATTAGTAACTCCAAATTCAAATTTTTTTCTGGTTGTTTTTGCATGAGGAAAAGACATAAAATAAATATTTATACATTGTTGGATTATAATAAAACTACATCCAGTGGTAGAATAAAAAGTTTTTAATTTGGAAAGTTTATAAAAAAGCTTCATTTGTATAAAACAAATTGTATCGAAAAGTTCCGATGTTGGAAAACTGAGATGGAACCAATTAAACCACTTTGCCAATTTTTCTTGACTTAATTATTTCCTTTGGCAATGAATTTAAGCTGGAACTTGTTTGGGGTTTTTCATAAAAGGATCTGTTGTACTTTGATATTTTTTTCCAGAAAATGTTTTTCATACAGTAAAACTTTTATTACTGACTTATTGCTTAGTTTTCCAATAATCAAAATCTATATTTATATTAAATTTTATTTATGATATTGTTTTCAAACATCAGTTTTTAACATTTCAACAATAAACTTTTAACCCATCCCTTGAACATTGGATTACATTAGAGAATGAGGTAAAGTATTTCATTTTATGATCAAAACTTCACATAAACTTTATATGAGGATTTGAGATCTAACATAAATTGAGCATTTTTTTTATTATCTTGTGCGGTTTATTTCTTTGTAATTTTGGTGACTTATATATAATGTTTACATATTATGTACTATAAAAAAATAATCTACAACAGAAATGAGTTCTTAAAATATTAATATTAAAATTTACTACGATTAATTATTATTAATAGTTGAGTTTGAATTTCGAAATTCAAAACAGTTTGCTTGTAGTTAGATATTTAAGTATGTTGTGCATTAAAGCTTATACGATTCCACGAGTATGAAAGTTTAAGACCCGATTATTAGTTTTCAGTGAAAGCTGAACTGAATGTTGGTACGACTTAATCAGAAAGACAAAATAAAAATATCAATTATAAATTTTCTAAAGTTTTGAAACGCTTGCTTTTGAAAAATTATAAAAATGTGTTTAAAATTTTTCACCAGATTCCCAGATACAACATGCCAAAAGCAAGAAACTAAAAAACAGATATCAGATACCCGTCAACACATACCAAATCTAGTATGTGTACCGGATACCAGATGCCAGATACCAGATATCAGATACCAGCTACCAGATACCAGTTACCATATACCAGACACCAGATACCAGATACCATTATACCAGATACCAGATACTAGATACCAGATACCAGATACCAGATACCAGATACCAGATACCAGATACCAGATACCAGATACCAGATACCAGATACCAGATACCAGATACCAGATACCAGAAAACCAGATACCTGAAACCAGATACCAAATAGCAGATACCAGATACCAGATACCAGATACCAGATACCAGATACAAGATACTAGATTCCAGAAACCAGATACTAGATACCAGATACCAGATACCAGATACCAGATACCAGATACCAGATACCAGATACCAGAAACCAGATACCAAATAGTAGATACCAGATACCAGATACCAGATACCAGAAACCAGATACTAGATTCCAAAAACCAGATACCAGATACCAGATACCAGATACCAGATACCAGATACCAAATACCAGATACCAGATACCAAATAGCAGATACCAGATACCAGATACCAGATACCAGATACTAGATTCCAGAAACCAGATACCAGATACCAGATACCAGATACCAGATACCAGATACCAGATACCAGATACCAGATACCAGATACCAGATACCAGATACCAGAAACCAGATACCAAAAGCAGATATCAGATATCAGATACCAGATACCAGATACCAGATACCAGATACTAGATTCCAGAAACCAGATACCAGATACCAGATACCAGATACCAGATACCATTATACCAGATACCAGATACCAGATACCAATATACCAGATACCAGATACCTGATACCAGATACCAGATACCAGATACCAGATACCAGATACCAGATACCAGATACCAGATACCAGATACCAGATACCAGATACCAGATACCAGATACCAGATACCAGATACCAGATACCAGATACCAAATACCAGATATCATTATACCAGATAACAGATACCAGGTACCAGATACCTGATACCAATTACCAGATACCAGATACCAGATACCAGATACCAGATACCAGATACCAGATACCAGATACCAGATACCAGAAACCAGATACCAGATACCAGATACCAGAAACCAGATACCATCATTATCAACAACTTTACTACTTTCGAAACACTTTTCACACAATTCTTCTTCTGAAGATTAACTTATTTGGTTGTTCTCCTCACTGTACAGCTTCCACTTTCCATAATCTTTTTAAAAGGTTTTCTAAGTCATTCGACGCATCGTCAATAAAAATTGCTCTAGGTTGTTGTGACCGCTCTTTATTGATGTTTCTAGTTGCAACCCATCCAAATATGTGTTTTGCAGAATCAATTTAATTTGGGTAGCTATATATTGCCATCCAACAGTATATCAAAAGAATATATCTGCTCCTATTATAATATCTATGTCTGCTTCTTCGTGAAAGTGGGGGCTAGCTAATGCATATTGTTTCAAGTTGAAGTCCTTTATTTCTTCCCACAATTTTCAGTAATAATAGAGCCTTGTAATCCAGAATCTAATAATATGCGACACAATTGGTATTGGTTATTAGCATCCCACATATTGACAAGTGTGGTGCGTTTTTTTTTTTTTATAGTTCGAGTTAATCACTTAGGTTATAAGCCTCTAATGCTTTATGCACGTGTTAACGATAGGAAAGGAAAGTTGAAGGTTGGTAATTAAGGGCTGGAGCGATAGTGTTGGTGAATTGAGGATTTAAAAGCTTGGGGATTGTATGTATCGGGGAAAACAGTTTTTGGTAATCGATTCCACCAGAAAACGGAACGAGAAAGAAAGGAGTTATTATAGCTGGACGTTCACACATATGAGACCTCCAAGGTAAGTTTATGGGAAAATGATGATTGTCTTGTAGCTCGTGAAGATCTACGCAATGGTGGTATTAAATCATTAACTTCTTTAGAGCATTTACTGTAGTAGTATCTGTAGAATAATGTAAGAGCTCCAACCACTCTTCTATGATACAGAGAATCCATACCCGATGTTATCATTGGATCATCAATCAGTTTCAAAGCACGTCTGTGAACTCTGTCAACAAAATTTAATGAGGTATCTGGTGCTTCAAGGATCGGTCGTATATATGCCTTATAGATTGTAGCAATTTCAGATGGAGAGAAAAAGCTTTTACAGCGACGTAGGTAGTAATGAAAATCCTGTATTACCGGTTGCGGTGGTACAAATACTTGTTGCGTTGGTATGATAACTAGAACGTAATGGTTTATCTGTCATTTCGTGCTACAGAGCGTGATGTTATCTATAATACTGTCTGCATCGAGATTTTAATTTACAAAGATAGATGCTGTGGTTGACGTTTGAACAATTAAACGTCTCGATTAAATTAAAATTTCCTTTCTTTGGTTTACTGACATTTCTTTAAATTTAGTACATTCGAACAGTCTGTACATGCCAGTTTTATGCTTGCTGCAATATTATCTCATTAAACATTTGGACGATTTTAAGAACATGATGTAAACAGTCGTCTTTGGGGAATTTTCATGGGTTCCAGTGCATCTATTCGAATAATCAAAATATTTGCTTGGTTGACTAATGAAGTTTCTGATAAAAGTTTGATTGTATTCATAGATAATTAAAAAAAAACAGAGAGTGTGCTTAAGATCACACGGCAGAAACGAAAACTTCATTGGCAATCCAATCAATTGATATCGTATTAGTAGTATTAGTAGTATTAGTAGAATAAATGAGAAACAAGTCAGAACGATAAACCGCTAACTACACACACTAACCTCACAATGTAAACCAAATAATTGTCAAAATAGTACTCATATGCCAATAGCAGGGACTAAAGTACGCGTGGTTGTCATACCCTTAGATCAACAAGTTTAAATTTTACAAATATTTTTGCGAAAAGCTAGGCAAATTCATTGGTATTAATGCGCATTGTTGCCGTTTGCAAATCACTATCGGCTAAGCGCCACCATTTTTAAATATTTTATTTATCATGATTGCCATCCATGTTTAATCATACATAAGCTATGATTCTTTGTATAGAATTTATGCGATTTCCGTCTCGTAATTTGGTGAGCTTTAAATCGATATAATCGATTTTATCAAGTATCAAGTTACAAGTATTAAGTCTTCACTTAATTTTAGAAACATGTATTACATACAATTCTAAACCGACAACATATGTAGTGAAGGTGTTAAAATTCCAATACATATAATTTTGAGATACAAATGTAATTGTTTCAGCCTTCAGGTTATACTATCTTTCATACGTTATTTTTAATTTCTAAACCTTATGTTCAACAAAAAACATTGATCAAAGCAAACTATCGTTTAAAACGATAGTTAAATAAAAAGCAAAAATTAAGCGTACACAACCACTTCCCAAATTTTCATGATGATTAATGTATTAATGCATAAAGGATAAACAGCCATACATACTTTCAATTTTATATGTATTCAATATTTATTTAGCATGACGACTCAAATGCAAATTGTTGAAGACAGTAGCAGTATAACTTTAAAAAACTGCGTTATAGATCAATTTTTTAAAATTCGTATAAATAAATTTTTATTATTTTTATGAACTCATAAATAAAAAAAATAATTTTAATGGCATTTAATAAAAATTAAAAAAAAACAAAAAGAAAATATGTAACATACCCGGCGTTGAACTCACAACCTACAGCACATCAGTCGAGCACGATATCCACAACGCAATTTGAAACGTAAAGAAAATATAGATTGATAAATTGATAAATGATAGAAATGCTGACGAATCAGTTTAATTTATTACCTACGAAAAATCTGTATGTGGTGCGCCTAAAGAAGTTTTTCACTTCAAAAAATATTCCCTTAAAATGGAGTTTAATGACAGCGTAAAAATTCAACTTAAGTAAAATAAATAAAGAATGAAAAATTTTCATCTTCGAAATTGTCATCGCTTCAACGGTGTAAACGATAGCTTGTCTGCCTAAAGATTCGAACAAAACACTGATGAGGAAGGTTCGAATTCATGAGTGTGAGTTCAACAATGAGAAGTGAAGTTTTTTTCTGAGAAATTTCCAACCATACTCATGAATTGAAAAAAATTGTGATTACTTCTTTACTTATTTGAAATTAATTGATATCAAAAATCTCCTATATATATTGTATAGTTTCATCTGTCATACCGTTCCCTGATTTTTTAATGTGTTATGCTCACAATTTAGTACGGCTCAACGTATATCGTTTGGAAAATCCAATTCAGAGCAATTTGGGTCTGTATAAGGTGTGTTAACTGGAATTTAGGGCTTGACAGTTCAAACAACCAAAAAAGTTGCACTAACAGCAAAGACTAGCTTCCCGTTAACACACTTTCTATGTTCCATCCTTGAGGTAACAAACTACATGTTTTGCATTAATTTTACATTTAACAGATCACCATACAAAGATTTGGGATCCCGGGAATCCCTAATTGCTATGTATTCATCATTAATACCTAGATAATATTATTGTTTTTCTTTGTTTTAATATATAAAACAAAAACAAAAGAAATGTGAATATGAAAATTGAAAACTCTGCATATCAACATTTCTATTAATAATGATCGGCACACCTGACTTTTTTGTAACATCAAGGTTATAATAGTTTTTGATTATTACTGATTAACTTTGTTTATTTTACTTGTTTGTATAAAAACGAAACAGAAGAATTGCTATCGTTTAAATATCTATCTCTGTAGTATAATAAAACAAAGAAGGTAATGAATTGTTGCAATACATGAACATCTCCAGTTCTTTTTGCTTGTATTCTTCAATGAAGAACAGGGCGTTCATAAATTCTGTGCGCGTTTTACATGTTAAGAAAACCAACAAGAAGATGTTTGTATGATGAATGGAGTAACCTGTGGATTCGTATTATAAATGTATTGTTTATATGTATTGTGTATACAAATGAAAGAAATGTATTGCAATCAACCTCTTCTCTTACGTTTAATTTTAGGAAAAAATACTATTTATGGTTACATTTTTCAGAAATAAAATTAGTCCGTGCTTGATTTTAAAAGAAAAATTAAATGGCGTCCGCGTTCGATATTTAAAATAGTGATTTGATAATAAAATCGAGATTGCTGACCCTTCCTTCGGTCGAGTTGTAATTTTCTGTTACACATTAATAGTAAATGATATTCTGATGTAAATTTTTTGTAATACGTTATAAAACAAATTTATAAATCGTGATCGAAACAAAAGAAAAATTTAATAGAGGTTATTAGTTATAATTTTGGTGAATGTGTACAGTGAACAAAGAAATTATATTTCAAAAAATAAAAAAACAAATATTTTCCTATATGTATAAACGATTAATTAAGCACAAGATTACATTAACAAATAAAAATGATATATGTATAAAACATTTTTAGAGATCAGAATACAAATTGAAATACCTTTGGAAATTGTGAATTTTTTGTTAAGTTCTGCGTTGGATCCGGAATATGTGTTTCTCTTGAAAAGCTCTTTATCAAATTTCTCCTTTCTTGAAGTTCTTGGTTTAAAAGAAAAGGGAGAATGGAAAGATATTTACGTTAAATTGGGAATTGGCTGTTAAGGGAAAAATTGTTTATTCATACGCACACACGGCAGAGTTTTTGTACAAAAGTGAAGAGTAGAGTCAATTAAATAAAATAGCGGTGTGCGGGAAAATACATTCAGCTACTATTCTTGCTTGTATGAAACCCTAGTAGGTTAAACTTGGGGCTGGTTTAGCTGATTTGCAACGTGAGAAATTTAACGTTTGGTCGGCTGATTTACTATTGATCGGATATTACGTACTTGTATCCTGATTTACCTACCAAAAGGATTCAGAATACCGATGCAACTGGACAACATTCAACGTTAAGATAAGTCTTTTTTTTATAAATTTTTGTAAATTTTTTTTCGTCGCGCTGTGTTACACACAGCTTTCATTATTTGATATGTTTATGAATTTCTATTTCTGATGGATTAGATAAGTTGTATTTAGAAATTTTCCCGAGCACGGCCCATATTGGGGTCCATTAGGATCTTTGTTTTTATTTTTGGAATTATTAAATAATAAAGAGAACATCCTGGCATAATGGCAAACGCCGTTATAAATGTTTTGATATAACTCGCATCGGTAATATTGAAGAAGATAATCCTGCTGCTTCAATTTAACTGAACCTTTAATATTGCAATTTTTGTGATGCAGATAGTTTAGGATTATCATGGATGGTTGAGCAAAACAAATCGTTAAACGATTTTAATTCAGTATAGTTACCGCTAAATATTGGTATGGCAATTTTTGGCAGCTTAACCACAGTATGGTTGCCACCAATGCTAGTATTGATAATGCTCCCATTAGTGATAACATTTGGTTTGGCCTTCAATCTAAGAGATTGACTAAGACCTGTCACAACAACATAATATCTTTTCATAGTCTAAATTGCATTTTTCCTTAGAATGCAGCTCTATTGAACACATATCGGAGTTTATCAATATGAGATAACTGAATCTTCATTGCATCTATCACTGTTCTTTCATTTAAAGTTTAAGTGTAGTTCAGCAATTTGCTCACTTTGCCTTTTATGGTAGCGTTTCTTTTCTTTAATGCTGCAACTCGCAGCATTCTAATTATTTGTACTTAATCCATAGCACTTTATAATCACTTAATTATCACTTGTTATTAATAGTTTAATATATAAAAATAAATAACACGATAAATATTTTCTCCAAATTTAAATGTAACTTTTATTATTAAAATTAGTTAGGTATACTGCTTTTGATACTTAAGATTTTTTTTATGATAAAATTCAGGCTGATAGGTGGTTAAGTTGAACTAAATCCTACGCGGTTTTCAGACGAAATTTGTTAAATTTAAGTACATAATTGATAGATGACGGCTCTTGTAAATCCGGCTCGAAGGAGTTTATAATTGTATCAAATAGGTACAATAAAAGGATAATACAAATATAATTGAAATAAAAAGACTGATGATCACTTTTTCTACAAATGCAATAAAATATTTTTTTTAAATGTGGCACTGCTGATCAAAAAAAAAGATTATTGCAGTTTGTTTCCTGCAATACAATTTAATTAGTAAAATTCGAAATGATTTTTCCGTTTGTAGATTGACAAAAAATTTATTTCATGTGGAGTAGAGAAATTTAAGACTAAAATTTTGAGTTTGATATATTCAACAGATTTATTTGGTTGCCACAACTAATATATTATGTTTTGGGTGACTGTCTGTTAGTTTTAAAGTTTTCTTTTTACACACACTAGCTCTTCCATGAGACTGTTGAACGAATAACCAAAGAGTTCACGCTTTTGCCAACATTTCCCATTTCTCCTAGTACAATTTATTCCTCCCCCTTAGTACAATTTATTCCTCCGCCAAACATATTGGCTTGAATTTTTCAAGATCACATTACAAATATATTCATTTACGAATAAAAAATCTTTTAAATATTTTCAAGTCAAACATTGATTTCATAAATTTACAGCGAATTGTGTATACATATTTAATTCCTTAAATTGCTACTTACTGTGAGAACACAGTCATATTGTAAAAAAAATACAAACTTCACGGATTTTTTTTTTTCAAAATATTTTATTTCAAATGCTTTTACTGTTTCTTATATAAAAATTACGTGGGAGTGAAAATTTGCAATCATCTCGTATTTTCTTTTTATTTTAGAATAAAAAATATTTTTTTATTGAGATTGTTTATATATAATGATAAAAATTATTTCGATCTATTTTTCATTGAAATAGAAATAAATGTATATTATTATTGAGAAATAAATATTTATGAAGATACAGTAATTTTTTTTATTTTTTGCCAAAAGATGAAAGTGAAGCAATGACTGAAGAACAAATGGAATATTATTAGTTTGATGTACTTATAAGATTGAAAATAGCAAATATCATCTTTTCAGATATTTATTGAATCTGATAAAATGGTTAAGGAGCCTGTAAACGAGCAACTATTGCCGGGCAATATTGCTGAAAATATTGCCCGGCAATATTTTCGGCAATGTGTTGCCGAAAATATTGCCGGGCAATATTTTCAGCAATATTGCCCGGCAATGTTTTAACAAAACTCTTGTAAAATAGCATGTAAACGAGCAACTTTTTACGGCAATGTGTGGCTGGCAATCATTGCCGGGCAATATTGCCCAAATTCAAAAACATTCTCGGCAATATTTTCGTATTGCCCGGCAATATATCTGTATATTTCGGCAATATGGCCAGTATTGCAACTAATGGCTGGCATGTTGCTGTTGATATCGCTCATCGAGCGAAAATATTAAACATTGCCCGGCAACTATTTCGATTTTTGTTGATGTTTTTATTGAAATTGAGAATGTAGTTTGTTTTGAAGATTTGTTAATGTGAAAACAAAATTATTTCATATAAAAATTTGTTTGAATTAAATTAAATGGTTGGTAAAAAAGGGATACTGAATTCGGAAATTGTTTTGGTTGTTGTAAAATAAGAAAAAAGGTAATTTCTTTCTATTCAGATGTTATGGTTAATTAATGATTGATGAAAGGTGGGTTAATAATATTTTTTGTTGTTTTTAATGATTGTGATTCTGTTTTGAGAATGAGTGCACTTATTTTTGTTTATAAATCGTTTAGTATTTTGAATGGAGAATAAATATGATGGTTTTTTAGTAAAAATTTGTAAGACTACTGCAATGAAAAGCATTTCGGCTTGATGAATTTTATTAAAGTAATTAAATTATTATTCTTTTAATGTATAAAACACCCAAGGTTTTATAAATATTTTTTGAAGTAAAACTTCTTTAGTGTTTTAAGAATTGTGCAACGGAAGTATAAAAAACGAATATAATATTCGGCAAATATACGATACAATTCGATTATGACACACATATTTTAAATATTCACTGGTTTTTGGTGCATTATAGAAATAGTTTATTGTATTTTTCGATGCTTAAAAATTTAACAGAAATTCAATTCAAAAAACATAATTTTGAATTAAATTTAATGATTTTCAATCCGAATTTTTGGAGTATTTTCATTTAATTTAATATCAGTTTTCAAAATATTATATGTCTGTTCCAGTTTTGTTTACAATGGATGCTTAGACTCGTAAATTAATAAAAATGGCAGCATATTTGGCTTTTTTAAAGGCAGAAAAATAAGTTGTCGCAAATCTTGGTAAATAGCAGGCATATATAATGAAATATAAGATGACAAAAAGCTCCGTTTTGAAATTTGAGCAAAATCGAATAACTGGTTGGAGCATGTTTGGTGGATCTTTTTGGTTTGTATGGTAAAGTTATTCATTTGTTCATTTGTTATTATATTTTTTATTCACTTATGCAGTCTTGTCCTAAATGTTATATGAGTTGGATGTGTCGATTGTAGATGGTGGTCATGGTGGTCATGGTGGTCATGGTAGTCATTGTGGTAATTGTGGTCATGGTGGTCATGGTGGTCATAGTGGTAATGGTGATCACGGTGTTCACGGTGGTCATGGTAGTTATGGTGGTCACGGTGGTCACGGTGATCGTAGTGGTCATGGTGTTCATTGTGGTCATGGTGGTCATAGTAGTCATGGTGGTCATAGTGGTCATGGTGGTCATAGTGGTGATGATGGTTATGGTGGTCATGGTGGTCACGGTGGTCATGGTGTTCACGGTGGTCATGATGGTCATGGTGGTCAAGGTGGTCATAGTGGTTATGGTGGTCATGGTGGTAATGGTGGTCATGATGGTCATGGTGTTCACGGTGGTCATGGTGGTCAGGGTGGTCATGGTGGTTAGGTGGTCATGGTGGTCATGGTGGTCATGGGGGTCATCGTGGTCGTGGTGGCCATGGTGGTCATGGTAGTCATAGTGGTAATGGTGGTTATGGTGGTCACGGTGGTCATGGTGTTCACGGGATTCATGATGGTCATAGTGTTCACGGTGGTCATGATGGTCATGTTGGTCATGGCGGTCATAGCGGTCATGGTGATCAAAGTGGTCATGGTAGTCATGGTGGTAATGATGGTCACGGTGGTCATGGTGGTCATGATGTTCACCGTGGTCATGATGGTCATGGTGGTGTCACGGGGATCATGGTGTTGAGAGTTTGCATCCAGGGCTTTCTCGTGTGGGAAAAAATATTTGTGTTGATTAAATTTGTTTTGTTAAATAGAAAATGAGTGCGTGTAATCTTTGCACGCGGTTGAAATAAATTTCTTTGGCTACTGTGGCAGGTATTAATAAAAAGATGAAATATAAAATAAATATGTCATATTGCAATTTAGAGTTGCATTTCTTGATAATATAATTTACTGTGTAATAAAATGTAACATTTACATAATGTATTACAAAGTCAATTCAATTTATTAGCATAATTGAAATATGAAATTAGAGGTTTATGACAAATTTGCTAAATTTATTGAAAAATGCATCAATTGTTGTACCAATTGTTAAATTAAGTGGACATGTATTCATCGTGAAATTTAATTTGTAATACGTTGTAAGACTTTATAAAACATGTAAATATGGCTTTTATTACACATTGTTATAAACTATATTATCATATATAATATCACGAGTCGTCAAATAATAGTCGATTATTTTTCATAATCATTATTACGAATGTCATTTGAGGTCCCGAGTGCGCGTAGCGCACGAGGAAAATATTTAACCTCAAATGGCATGAGTGGTAATGTTGAAAAATAATCGACTAATAATTTGGTGACGAGTTGTATTTAGCAGACAGTTTAACGAACAGAAATAGTAACATTATTTCATACACCATAATCATACATAGTAAAATATTATTTCATCTTAGTAGGCGCATAAATGTTATAAATTTGTAATTTATTTTTGACAAATAAACATAAACATGCAATCATTTATGAATGAAAACGGACATTTTTACTATTTGCAAATTGCATTTTCACATAATTTTGTATGTGAATTTTTGTTTTAAATTAATATATTAAGTAGGCGGAAAATATTCGAAAATATTCGCTGTTCCTTCCTACCAGAAAAAAATAATCGAAACAAATCGTTTTGATTTGCTAAAAAATAGTAAATGAAGCGTTTTTATTGGACCTTATTGAAACTTTATTTAGTGAGTTGAGTTGTCAAGAAAATTACAAAAGAAACTCTAAATTTCAATATAAGATATCTATTTTATTTTATATTTAATATTTTTAGTAATACCTGCTGCAGTTGCCAAAGAAGTTTTACTTCAACAGCGTGTAAAGATTACGCACTTCATTTTTAGGTAGATTTCATATAAAAATCTACCTATTGGTATGTGCTTCATCTCGGAATTTCGGAAAAATTTTGGTGCCAATATATGATATGCGGAGAGGGAAAATCAAAATGAAAAAAAAATTTATATATATATATATATATATATATATATATATATATATATATATATATATATATATATATATATATATATATATATATATATATATATATATATATATATATATATATATATATATATATATATATATATATATATATATATATATATATATATATATATATATATAACGATATGAGATATAACGGAATTTGGCGGCACTCTCACGGTCGTATTTTTCGACCTACACCAAAATAATTTTTGTGTGTGTTCCGGCAAATAATGTCTTGGACAAGCTCGTGAACTGGCCATATCCGGGTACCAGTTAAGCGGCTAGAGCCTAAAATGTCGAATAATCTAGGGCGCTATAACTTCCGTTTGAATCATAATATTTTAATAAAATTTATAAATATTGAATATTTGAACATATTTCTATCATTTTTATCCAAATGACAACTTTGACGTTCCAGGTTCCTGCAAAATCAGCTGTTTTAAAAATTTGCCAATCTTTTTTGTCCTTGATCTAGCTGAAATGGCCAAGCTCACACTTTTTTATTTAACTAAACTTTAAAAATATTGTTTTGTATTTTATATTTATTTAAAAATAAAATTAATTTTTTCTTACTTTAAAATCACAAACAATTTATAAATTTGCGTAGTCTAAAAGAGATTCACACAAAAAAATACTCAATATTCACAAAAACAACATTTAAATTTTTATTCAATGACACCCGATGACTAATTAAATTGAAACAGTAATAACGATCAACCATAACTGACCGAATAATGTGTTTTTAAAAAGGTCCCAGCTAAAATCTTTTTCTTCATATGTATCTTCGATTTTCTTACTACATACATGTATTTATTATATTACTATTGTTTTTATTTTTTTATAAAGGATGCAAAAACTAGAAAAAAATTAAAAGAGGATTAACCGAATAAAAAATATTTTTAGCAAAATAATAATTTTGGCGCCTAAATTAAATCCTTTTACATTTTTATTGTTTCAAAGTGTTACTATTGATAATTGCTATTCTTTTTAGGTAGATTTTATATAAAGATCTACCTATTTTATTATCTGTTGTTTCTATTTAAAAAGATGTTTGGAAAAATGGTCAGTAACCTTCATTGGGTATTGTATTGTATTTGAGCTAGATTTCAAAATTTACTATTTGTAATTAACATGCGTCATCACGGGAATTCCCAAAAATTTTCTTGTCAGCTTATGAGCTACTATCTTTTTATGATAAACGATGACGAAAAATCAAATCAAACATATTATATATGTACGTATATTATTATATAGTGTGTATATTATTTTAGATTGTTGATTGGATTTTATAATTTAATTTAAAAATAAAATGTTACTTGGAGATTGTCAATTTATTGTTTGATTAAATAAACAAAATTGTTTCAATATCCGTATCAGCTGGATTAAGTAGTGGAATGTGAATCAACAAATATTTTTATTTGATTCAATATATTAAGGTTTATAAACGTTGCTTAAATAAAATTCAATAATCTCGTAATATAATTTGAAAATAATTTAATAATAATATGCACAAATTGATTGATGATTATCGCTCGAGAGCTTATATTATAGAAAACGATATTTTGCAAAATGATGTATTTTTGTCGGTAAGAATTGAACGTAATTGAATTAACTTTATTATTTCAATTGATTTGTACAAACAGTCAAACTGTTGAGATCACTCACCGTCATAGTAAAAACATGCAAAGGGACCTCTTTGTTCGTACATCGTACAATGGAATGCTTTGCTCGAATCAATAGTTTCGGGGGCGTTCAATCCACACAAAAATAAAATTGCGTCCACTAAATCTTCAGAACGCATGTTGTTGTGGGACCTAGGTCTTAAAAGGTATCTATGTATGTGTTATTCTGACACACATTGTTATTCCTATAACAAAACACTTTATATAAAAAACAAAATCGAATAGTTCATAGAGTCCCTGTAGTTTTAGTCGGTAAGAAGGATGAAATTATTAATTTCTGCATTGATTACAGAAAACTGAATGCAGTAATAAAAAATAGCTACCCATTACCTCAAACTGATGATACCCTGGATAAATTTGCAGGTGCCAAATTGTTCTCAACAATAGATCTGCAAAGTGCTTCATGGCACGTAGAAATCCAGGAAGAGGACCGATAATTGACAGCGTTTAGTATGGGTAGTGGGTTGTGTAATAGGAATGTGTGAGGGGAGGGCTGCGTAATTTCCCAGGGTTGTGTAATGCCTCAGCAGCATTTGAAAGTTTAATGGAACGTGTCTTGCGTTATTGAACGATATTATTGCAACGGTCATAGACTTGAAAGATCATTTGAAAAAAAAAATAGAGAAACCTTCGAAAGAATTCAAGCAGCAGGACTCGTAATAAGTCCAAAGAAATATACACTGTTTAGAGAGAAAGTACAATACTTGGGGCGCAAAGTGACAACAAATGGTGAACACCCAAATGCCCACCCAGAGCTTTGTAGTTGTCTAGGATTTTGCACTTACTACCAATGTTTTGTACCAACATTAGTTAACAGGAATAAAAAGGCTCTACGTAAGCTAACAAGGACGGATAAAGCATTTAAATGAACAAAAAAGCAAGAAGATGCGTTAGTGGAAATTTAAAAAAGATTGTGCTCTGCACCAGATCTGGCTTACCAGATTTTAAATTAATATTTGAAACTAAAGCTAGCACTGATGTTACAGGAGGAGTGTTATTTCAAGAAATGGATGGGGAAAAGAGTAATGGCCCATATTAATAGAAGAAACTGTCCAAGTCAGAAAGGAATTATTGTTTAACCTGTAAAAAATTGTTGGCTATAATGGAATGTGTGAAACATATTTCCACAAATACTTGTACAGTTAAAAATTTCCATTTGAGAACTGATCATGGAGCATTAAGGTGATTGGTACGATGGATTAAACGCTTGCAGGCTTATGATTTTGAAGTGCTCATGGAAACGTTGACGCATAGTCGAAACTTCGATGGCAGGTAAAATACAAGCACTGTAACCGAACCGGAAGTAAGGAAAACATTATTGATGCCAGGCTTCCTCTAGCGGGAAGGGTCGATTTGGATCGATTATGATCAATGTTGATCTACTGGTCTGACTACCCCGCGTACTTCTGTCCCTGCCATTGACATTTGAGTTAGCGTGAGATATCACATACCACTGGCAATGGCAGGAGATATCATTAGCCAAGATGATATCTTACGGTACTGGCGGACGAACTTTAATTAGTCAACGGCACCACTCCCAGTCTTAGCTAGGCAGCGTTCCGTAGTAGTATGGCTCATTAGCTCTTCCGAGGAATCAGACCAAAATAAAGTTATGTGGGCTTTGTGCCTCGATTGGGGTGGTGAAAGGTGCATCTGGGGTGCGCTGTATCAGCTGGATTATTGGCAATTAGTTTCGTTATTTTTTCTGCAAATTTCTAACAATTTGCTTTTCACTTATAGTTTTGTTATTATTTCTTCATCTTATCATGAAATATTGGCATATGTCGTATTTTATTGCATGATAAGGTTTTTTGCTTAGTTATCCATTCTTTAATAAAACATAAAAAAATAAACCTTTTGATACAACAGAAACGATATACGTCTGCAAGTAGTAAAGTAAATATGCGCAATCCACCCGCCCATAAAGCGGCATGTCCACGGTATTTGCAGGGACAACACATATATGAATGAAAAAAAAATTTAGAATACATGTTCAAAACATCTGCGGATTAAACGCTAACCATGACCACGTGCAACATCATTATGAGCACGACATACTGAACTTTCTTTTCCTTACAGAAACACAAGTTTCTGTAAACTTTGAAAACGAGATTAGAGCAAAGTCCTCTAATTGTGAGGTTATCATTACCGTGACTTCAACTTTCACAACAAATCATGGTTCAAATCATGGAATTCTTCAAATCGACCGACGATATTGACAATAGTGGAAAACAGGCAAACATTTTGCTGCGTCTATCCCAAATTGTTAAAAACCCAAATTTCACTCCCCGTAATGGCGGTGATAATAGTTTTCTTTTAGATCTCTATCTTACCACAATGCAAGATATTACGAGTGTCAATGTCGCGAAAGGTAGCATTGGAAATTCTGATCATTATTTAATGTCATCAGTTATCAAAACTGATTTACCCCTTTTTCCATAGTAAAACCCAAACAAAAATACATACTTGCATTCAAAAGCTGCCAAAACGGCACTTAGAAACAAACGTAGATCATTTAATATTTGGATTTATAACAAAACTCCCACTAATCGATCCCATTATCTAAAGGCCAACAAAATATCTAACCAGATAATCTCAAACGAAAAGTCTGAAATTGACAGAGCGAAAGCTTCAAAACTTCCGTCTATGTCTATTTCTGACAATAGTTTCTACAGTGCCATTAATTCCTTAGATTTTGGTACAAAATCTTCCTATTATTGATGGTGATTCAATCGTCAATGATCCCGCAAAAAAATTTAACTTGTTCGTTGAACGCTTTGCTCTGAACTCCACTGTTTTGGAAACTTCTAAAGAAATACTCCAAATACAGTCTTCAGGAGTTAATATGAACGAACTCCACTTCAAACCCAAAATAGTCGCTAAACTTCTAAGGGGGTTAAACACCAACAAAGCCTTAGGAATGGTAAAACATTCCACGCATTATTTTAAAAACCTTTTCTAAAGACCTTGCACCAACTTTGACGAAAATATTCTACCAATCCTACAAATCTGGTATATTTCCCTCGTGCTGAAAGTTGGCAAATGTCCAGCCCGTCCCCAAAAAGGGACCAAAATCCGATATCTCAAATTATAGGCCTATAGCATTTCAAAATTTTTGGAAGTAAATCATTTAATAGCCGACAGCCAATACGGTTTTCGAAACAAAAGATCAACTACCGATCTGTTATGATAAAGGCTTGATAAAGGTTGTGAAACATACGTTATCGCTTTAGAAATCTCCAAGGCATTCGATCGAGTCTGGCATGCCAACTTAATCAACAAAAGCTCGTTGCGTATGGGTTTCTTCCCACTTTTGTGAAGCTGATTCAAAATTTTCCAACCGATACAATTCAGTCTCCTTAGACGGCTTATCATCTGAGTCTAAACTAATTAAGGCTGGTTAATGAGCCTCAAGGCTCAGTATCGTCCCCAACACTATTTTTGATTTATATCAACGAATTGTTGAAAATCACCAGCAACCCAATAAATAGTTTTGCAAATGATAGTACTCTGCACAACTCATTCGAGTCCTTCCCTTAAAAATTAAAATGCACGAACGAATTAATCCCGCCCGGAGAGACGCTGCCATAAACGTCAATAACGACCTAAAAAAGTCGCCGATCGGGGTGATCAAAACCTGATCAATTTCAACTCTGCCAAAACACAGCTATTGATTATTTCCAGATCAAAGACCGAGTTCCCCAAAGATATTTTATTCAGCATGTGTGATGAACCTATAGGTGAATGTAAAAACATTGGGTGTCACAGTTTCAAATGACTTACTCTGGAACGATCATGTAATGGCAATGGCAAAAATCGCGTAAGAAAACTTGGCCTCCTAAATAGATGCAAAAAAATTTTCACTCCATACCAATTGCTCCATGTTTATCCTACAAGCCAATTTAAAAAAAAAACTTCTTGTCTTTCCACTTATATAGAAACTTTCAGCATGCTCGTTTATCAACTCATTATCCCTCAAACGAAATTATTTATAAAAAAATATTTATAAAACCTTGGGTGTTTTAAACATTAAAAGAATAATAATTTAATTACTTTAATAATTAATTCATCAAGCCGAAATGCTTTCCATTGCAGTAGTCTTACAAATTTTTACTAAAAAACCATCATATTTATTCTCCATTCAAAATACTAAACGATTTATAAACAAAAATAAGTGCACTCATTCTCAAAACAGAATCACAATCATTATAAAAACAACAAAAAATATTATTAACCCACCTTTCATCAATCATTAATTAACCATAACATCTGAATAGAAAGATATTACCTTTTTTCTTATTTTACAACAACCAAAACAATTTCCGAATTCAGTATCCCTTTTTTTACCAACCATTTAATTTAATTCAAACAAATTTTTATATGAAATAATTTTGTTTTCACATTAACAAACCTTCAAAACGTACTACATTCTCAAATTCAATAAAAAAAACAACAACAAAAATCGAAATAGTTGCCGGGCAATGTTTAATATTTTCGATCGATGAAAAAAATCAACAGCCATTAGTTGCAATACCGGCAATATTGCCGAGCTATACAAATATATTGCCGGGCAATACGAAAAAATTGCCGGGAATGTTTTTGAATTTGGGCAATATTGCCCGGCAATATTGCCCGGCCACACATTGCCGTAAAAAGTTGCTCGTTTACAGGCTCCTTTAAACTTGGATATTGACTTTCTATCGTTTTTGATTTATTTGGTGTAATTTATTATATTCTTCGTTTGTGATACAAAAATCTTTGAAATAGCGATGTGAACTTTCTTAGTTAAAGATTATTTTGTAAATTTGTACAATTTCCATAATATGGACAAAACTCGACACGATTTTATTTGGAATGATGATGTTAGTCTCTTACTATCCTGGATTATTCATTTAATATTCAATATTAAATAAATTTTACTTAGTCTGGGTCACCAATACCAAGTCGGGAGACAAACAAAGCATATTTGTGCGTCAAAGGTACATGTAGACGAACCCAACAAAAAAGAAATGCGAAATGGTTCAAATGGTTAAAAAAAATTGCACTTTGGCCAAAGTTATTTTATTTTTATCCAACTTGAATTTTTTCGTTACAACAAAACAAAAATTGAATTTATACTGTTCAATGTGGAAAATTTGTTTCTATATTAATTAATTAATTTTTTTTTAATCTTTTCAATGGTCATTCATCTAATGAAACAAATTTTCCCTATATATTAAAAATTAAAAGCAAACAATTACTTCTAAAAATAACCACAAATCATCGTCAATAAAATGTGTTTCAATCCAGATATTGTAATAATTAGAGGAGGAAAATGTATAGGATTAAGTTTCAATATTAAAAAAATCAACGAAGAAGTATCAATCTTGGAGCTACTACTATTAATATAATTAATTGGGGTAGAGAAAAAAATATTTTCCGACTTTTTTCTTTAAAAAAAGGTTAACCTGAAGAATAAACTCCACAAAGAACTTCTTTCAGTTTACTTTAAAAAAAAATTCTAACCTTCAGAGTTTCTATTTAAGAAAATAAAGACAGACAAGAATTACCAACAAACAAAAGATATAGCTTCTTAATGATGTTTTTATTTTACCCCAGAGATACTAAACCAAAAACAAAATAAATAGTTGAACAAAAACTGAATCCATACAAACAAAATGGCCACAGGGCTAAAAAATCTAAAACAATATAGAAAAAGTTTTTTCTCGAATTATTGTTTAAGCTGTTGCGGAGATAATCAACAACTAATTTGTTATTTTCTTTCAAAAGAAAAATGTTTGAAAAATTATTTATTAAAAATTTTCTAGATTCACAAAAAGAATAGAACGAATAGCTTGTGGCTGTTGTTTAATTGAAATTATATTTAATTAATAAGCAATATTTTATGTTTCAGATTCTCAATTAAATTAATTTAATAAATAATTTTAAAATAATTGTTCTTAGATCTTAACAAAATCAACTTTGATGCAAAAAATCGATCAACAAGTGTGTGTATGACATATAAAATGTTTTCCAGCTTTCTTCTCTGTTTTTTCAGAGTCAAAAGAAAAATTGTCGGTGAAGCAGGAATTCAATTCGTAAATAGAGTAAAACAATTCGGTTAAAGTTTTTGTATTTTTCTTAAAGAGTCTATTCTGAAAAGATTCTCATCCGGAAATAAATAGTCCCGGATTTCCAGTAATCGAAGTTATTTAAAAAAAAACAAAATATTTTTAGTCAAACTGATGAAAATATTGACAAAAAAATTATAGGCCTTGAGAAAATTTTATTCCTTGGATCTCCGATCGTCAATAGTAATTTTTAATTTTTCCTTATCGTTTAAGATTCCGAAACCAAAGAAAAAATGGTAGGCTAAAAACTCAAAGAAAAATTGGGTCTAACACCAGAATACACGCATTAAAACTGCTTATATTAGCCTTGGAACTTGGACGAAATTTTATTCATGCATTTATAATTACAAAAGTTAACCATCCTATAGTTGGAGACAATTTTTCGTCTTAATCAAATATATAAGTTGATATTAAATGGCAAAATATTTTTTTTTGGTGAGGCACCATGTTGTTGTAGGCTGACATGTTGACTGCTAAGTCCTTTTTGCTATCCTCATAGTCAAGAATAGAATACTTTTTTGAAAAAGGCAATAGACTTGAATTTTCTGCTTTGCAAAAATTCTTCTATCCTTAGACACTTTGATCTTAACATGCCGCTTCCGGCTTCGATGTGCTGATAAAGGCAAACATTCTCCAACAATGTGAGGGATTGTTTCATTTTGTTCAAGACAAAAATGGCATATTGGATAATATTTTGCTCAAACCCTTGCCATAATGTTTATTCACATGATGATGACCTGTTAGCAGTCCCATCATTAGCCTGCAGTCGGACCAGGTCAGATTTATTAGACCATCGGTTGTTTGGCGGCTCAACTCTGGAGTAGATGTTTTGGAAACCTTGCAGCGTTGATTGTCTCTAAATTGGGATTCATTGGATCAAAAGAGAACCTGTTAGACTAGCGATGTTTGTATAGTTACAGCTGCACTTGATAGTTGAAATTTGAATGGCCGTGGCTAGTCCAGTTGCACTATTTTGTAATAAAATAATTATGCCGCTTTGTTTTGTAAATTAAACTTTTTTCTAAAATTTTGATGCGTTTCCTAGCCCAAAGCAAATGTCGTTGATAGTATTTGTGGGATTAATAGAAGTCGGGTTAAATTTCCAAAGTCATTAATTAAAAAAATAACAATAAAATTTCACCGTGTATTGTTTATTTTTTATTATTCTATGTCTCCAATTTTAAAATTGCCTTGTACTTCACGCCATTTGTTTCGTTGTTGTATATTGTGAAAATATTTTATATTGAATTTTTTCCAGAAGGTTTGAACTCGTTGCTGTATAAACTGCCATCTAGAAAGCCTGACAGCAGGTATGTTTTCGCTAATTTATTCTTCGAGTGTATAAAAATTAGCTGAACCAATCAGAAAACGTGCAGGCGTTATGACGTCAACATTCGGATCATCATCTGCCCCCGCGCAAAGAGGTCTTGAATTCAGGATCGCTTCGATTTGTGTTAATAACATTGCCATTTCTTCGCCCGTTAGGTGAGTATGCAAGGAGCATTTAAGCAAGTGAGACTTCATTGACTGGACAGTCGATTTCTACAAGCCACCAAAATGTGGTGCTACAGGTCGGATAAAGTGCAAGTGTATTTCACCCTGTGCTAAAAACTCTACAATGATAGAATTGTGATTAGTATTGCTTACAATTTTCTACACATCATTTAATTTTCGGCGAGCTCCAATAAATTTTGATCCGTTGTCACTGTATATGTGGGCTAGTGCACCGCGTCTTGAAGCAAATGGCTTTAATGCTCTTTGAATACTTCTGTGGATAAATCAATTACTGCTTCAATGTGCACAGTTTTAGTCACCATGCAAACAAATAGCGCAATATATCCTTTTAAAAACCTGCCACCTCTTTCCTTTTTAGATGCGATTTGAATAAGACCAGCATAATCAACACCACAAGATAAAAATGGTCTACCAGTTTTCAACCTTGCTGATGGCAGATCTCCCATCAGCTGCTTGGATGTTTTGCCGTTGTTTTTAAAACAAACTACCCATTTGTTTACGATATTTCAAATACTGATTCCACCTCCTATAACTATCCAGAACTGCTGTCTCGTCAAATGAAATGTGAGGGTCAAACCAGGATGAAAATTCTGCTTGTGGGTATGCAAAATGACTAAATGATTTAACTTGTGACCCTTTGGTAAATTGATTTGATGCTTGTAGTCATATTGGCAATCCTAATGTTTTAATCTGCCACCGACCCGTAAAACCCTATCTGAATCGATGGATGGAGTCACGATATAAGGCTACTGCTCTTCTGGATATTCACATCTCTCTGCAGACAATCAATCTCATCAACAAATGCTTCTCGCTGTCCATGCTTGATGATTATCAAGTTGGCCTTTTGAAGATCTTTCACGTGAGAAACCTGAGCTTCTTTCAATTTTGTTTGCTCTCGGGTTATTCAAAAATCTTAAGACGTGCACCACTGTTCTTTTTAATTTAGTGTAGGAGGAGATTTTCTGAAGTAAGCCACTAATAACGCTTTCGTAACATTCATTACTACTGCAAACCAAAAGCTTCATCACTTTTCGTTCTTCTCTTAGGTATGCCGAATTTATTGTGTAGTTATCCTTTGTCTGGCAGACAAAGTCGACGTTTTTTAGCCATTCTGGCCCATGTCACCACTGTTTTAATTTTATTAATTGCGATGGCAGAATCCAGATCGCCCATGATTCCAAAACATTTTTGGTATATGCTTAGGAATATCAGCAGTACGGGTCGCAATGAATGCTTTTCACCTCACTGGATGACTCGACAGCCAGATAACACAATTGTAGAATCTGTCCAGGCAAAACATTACACCGGGGCTTTACAGTTTTTTTTACAAGCAGATGCATCTTTGAGAGATCACAGACTTACATTGCTGAAAGTTTTGACCCGTCCATTTCTATGAAATTCAATCTGAAAGAGGTTCAATGAGAAATTGCTTAAACATCAGAAATAAATTTAATTCTTTCATCAAGACCCCTTCTATCGTTGGCAGAATTCCTTTTTGTTTTAGCATATCTTCCAACGTTGCTAGATCAAATTGCTTTGTTACTTGCTGATAATTTCTTTGTTTGATTCAGTAATTCCAACTAGCTCACTTTTGGCTGCACTAGCATAGCTTGATGCAACCTTGTATAGGCCCGCCGTTGTCGTCGATAGAATCTTTGAGACATTATCACTGGCAGTCTTTCCGTTTTTGTGCTCCAAGACATCTAAATGTATTGGGTCGTCATCCGTTCGTTATATGATTTGAACTGCCTTCATAGGTAGCACTATTGCGACCCTCGCCTTGTGACAGGGGTAGATCGGTAGACGAATTTTTTTGAGCCCTTAAGATGTAATGGAGAACTGGTTACATTGGAACGACCAATATAACATTTGAGTAGGCCGCGCACCTAGTGAGATTTTATACTCGTACTTAGCTTCAGATTGTACCATTGAACAAAGTGCGCATGTCAAGCGACAATACCGGATTAGAAGAAAAATTAAAACGGGAGAAAAGAGACTCCGGCGACCCCATCGCTGCAGGAGCCGCGACCGTCACGAGCTCCCCATTATTAAATGGTATTTTTGTAAGAAATTAGGTAAGATTAAAGGCCAAACAGATACCAGAACATATATGTAATAATTTAATATATGAATGTGACTCACCCCATGATGTTAGCAGATCCATCCTCAGAGCTATAACTACACCTTATGAAATATTTAAGTTTAAACGAATACTTTTTAGTTTACGTAATGCTGTGCAAACATTCCAAAGATTTATGGATTGCATTTTTCTTTAACATTTTGCCTACTAAATTTTTAACCCTTATGCACTCATTTAATATTAAAATAAAATTTTAATTTATCATTTGATTAAGTACAAACAAGATCAATTCATAAATGTATAAAAACTAGCATAAAGTAGGTGAAAGTCTACTAAAAAACCTCTGAGAAAAACCCAACCTCATTATTATCCAGTTGAACGAGGCTTTAAACGAAAACTTCAAATTCTATAAGATTTTCTATGTAGAAGAATCCCGACTAGCATTATGTAAGGGCTCAAATCTGGATGCTTTTCCTACCGCTGATAGGGACCAGATGAGGCACAATGAACAGGCCATGATCAGTAATTTCACGCGTCAAACTATTCAAATCGGATTAAACATGCCTCCTAAGACCGGACCTAGACTGGATGAGTTCAAAATTCAAATAGTAGACTACACTACTTCATTTTCGTACAATTTTTGTGAACACATCATTTTCCAAATAATATTCTATGTTTATACTTAGCTATATGGATTTATATCGCAAAAAATTGATAACTAAAGTATATGCTAAATTTCACAACCTATGTATATCTTAAATGGATAATTCTCTAATCCTCTAATTTTAACCAAATGAAATTTATTCAAATAAAATAGGGCTCAGATCAGAACAAATAGGGCATACCGTGACTGGAAATCATATATGATTTGGGCTTTCACTATTAGGGATGAGATAGGTTTTCGTAGTCTGGGCCAGATCAGGACTAATAGGGTTGTGCCCTTTTATTGAAATCAGGTACAATCTCTGATAGGGGTCGGATGTAAATTACCTATTAGGATAAACCTTATTACACCCTGATCCTGACTACATATAAATCAATTTTAATTACCCAAAACTATCCAGATAAAGAGGAAATATATTATTGAACTTGTTTATCAATATTTTTGTAAAGATTTATCTAACTGGGTGGAATCCATTAACAACCCATTAATTTTTCCAAAACCAATACTGTACCAGTTTTTCAATTTTTTGTTAGAATATTTAAAAAACAAAACTCCTCAAAAACCATATTCAATTAATTACAAGCCGACCACCTAATTGTTAAACAATTTAAAACCAAACAAAAAAGCTATAAACAAAAACCTAAAAAGCATCCAAACACTTAGAAGACCAAAAATCACAATAAATAATCGTTTCCAAACAAATTTGTTATATTTCTGAAACTTGAGGTTTTTTGTCAATAATTATTGGCTGACATCCAAACTAAATATAATTTCATTTTAGTGTTATACCCACAGATTATCATAAAACACTATACAGAAACTAAAGCAGATTGTTTTTAAGTTACTGTTGTTTGTTACTTTTGTCTAATGCTTAGTGTAAATAAAGCTTATTAGTTTAATGTCTGGAAATATTATTAATGGATTTAAAGAAATTTTGTAGATATTGTGAAGAAAGTGTATGAATTTAAAATTTTTTGTTTGAAATGTTTTAGTTTGGGATTTTTTTATATAAATTTTGAAGTCACAAAATACTAGGACAACTAAACCAACTCTCATCAGCAATAAGCTCTAACAAATTGGCATTTTATGCTTTGTTTCACATGAAGATAATATTTGTTATTGTTTTTTAAACCTTCAAACCTTTGAAAAAAATATCCAACCTAGAACCTCAAATCTCTATCTTTTTACCTCCAACATCAACCTCTCAGTTTAGAACCTCTAAGCTTCAACCTCTATCCTAAAACCTTCAAGCTCCAACCTTCAACCTATAACCTCTAATCTTCTAATTTTTACCACAAAGATCAACCATTCAGCTTAACACCTCAACACTCCACCCTCTATCCATCAACCTTCAATCTCAAACCTCCAAACTCTAACCTCCAACCTCTCACCTCCAACCTCTAACCTCCAACCTCCAACCTCCAACCTCCAATCTCCAACCTCCAACCTCCAACCTCCAACCTGCAACCTCCAACCTCCAACCTCCAACCTCCAACCTCCAACCTCCAACCTCCAACCTCCAACCTCCAACCTCCAACCTCCAACCTCCAACCTCCAACCTCCAACCTCCAACCTCCAACCTCCAACCTCCAACCTCCAACCTCCAACCTCCAACCTCCAATCTCCAACCTCCAACCTCCAACCTCCAACCTCCAACCTCCAACCTCCAACCTCCAACCTCCAACCTCCAACCTCCAACCTCCAACCTCCAACCTCCAACCTCCAACCTCCAACCTCCAACCTCCAACCTCCAACCTCCAACCTCCAACCTCCAACCTCCAACCTCCAACCTCCAACCTCCAACCTCCAACCTCCAACCTCCAACCTCCAACCTCCAACCTCCAACCTACAACCTCCAACCTCCAACCTCCAACGTCCAACGTCCAACGTCCAACGTCCAACGTCCAACGTCCAACGTCCAACGTCCAACGTCCAACGTCCAACGTCCAACGTCCAACGTCCAACGTCCAACGCCCATCTTCCAACGTCCAACGTCCTACGTCCAACGCAAAAACTTCGAACGTCCAACGTTCACCGTCCGATGTCCAACGTCCAACATCCAACGTCTAACGTTTAACGTCTATCGTCCAACGACCAATGTCCAAAAATAAACCTTCAATCTCCAGCCTCCAACCTTCAACCTTCAGCCTCGAACCTCCAACCTCGAACGTCCAACTAAAATTCAGTTTAAAAATCTTAAAATCACAAATCGTCCTCAAAATATTTTCACTCTATCAATTAATTAATTAAAGTCTAATAAATTTTAATTTAAGAAAAACTGATAAATAATCTGTACGATGTAAAAAGGTTTCGGTTATATATTTTACGATTTTATTCGTTTAACTTTAATTACCATTTCTTGCCACTCTCGTTATGGAATAAAAATATTTAACGGAAAAAAGTTTAAAACCAAAATTGAAGTAAATTTCACGTAAGTAATTTGTAATTTGTAAACCTAAAGTAATTAATGTTCGGATTTTTGTGGAATACTAAATGAGCTTCGGTTAGAAGCGTTTAATTGGTTATTTATTTTTAAGAAATATGAATACATTTTTTTTGCTGGGTTAGTTAATTATGATATATTTGAAGAATGTTAATGGTCGGAGATGGTGAGGTTTTAGTTGAAATTAGGGATTATTTGGGAACAGTCGAAAATTTAAATGGACAGAATACAACAGTAAACTAAACTTGAAAATAAATGAATAAATAATTAATATTTCGTCATAAAATGATTCAAAAACCGCAAGAAGTTCATAATTTTATCAACAAAATCGACAAATATTTCTAATTACTGCCCATTTATCCTAATTCGTGTAAATATTACTTTTCGTAGTTTTTCGACGATATAATTTCATTTTATATAAACACACATTGGTCTAGACTCAGTATAGAAATAAATGACGCTTTGTTGTCTATTTGGTATGTATGTTTGACTATAACGACATAAGAACTGATATTTTGTTGTAGATTGTTGTAAAAACTCTCAACTGTTATATTTTTATTTCACTTTTTGTAATAATTTTTTTTTGCGTTTTATAGATCTATTTACCCCAAAACAGACACAACCATAATAGGAGTATAAAAGAATATTATATTGTATTTTTTCTGAAATTCTGCCACGGCGCCGTATTGTCGCCACAAAGATTTTGTTAGCACTTGTTTGTCTATTTGAATGTATTTCGCCAAGTTTTCTCGTGGATTACAATAATAAAATGCTTTTCATTTTCAACCGAATAGATGAGAAACTGTGTAAACATTTTTTTAACCGAAATAGGAGCTTTTCGAAATGTGATGGAAAGGGTAATAAGCTTAGCGGTGCTTTTTTGAAATATTACAATACTGTATTCTACGTCAATTTTCTTGTTTTACAACTGTTCTGATAATTGGTATTTGTTTATTAAAATGTTTAATCCTCGACTATATACAAAAAACGGTGAAACACTATAGCTTTGGTTTTAAAATATTATTTTGAGATTATGCAAAGATTTCGAAATTGAATGGTCACTATATTTCGGTCATTATTCTCACAGGAACACTTTATCTGAAAAGGGTGTCGAGAAACAAGTACATGTATAGCATTCGTTAAATGACTTGAAATCCATCTTTTGGCTAAACCATCCTCATATTTCTTATCTGATCGTTGAGATTATGATTACCGTTTACAACGATAAAATTTGAGCACTGGGTCGGCTATACCCAACATAAAATGCATTTAAAATACTTTGAATGAAATTAAGACAAACGGGTTGTCACATATCTTGTCGAATGAAATATAGTCTTAAATTTGAGGAATGAATTTTAAGCTAAATCGAATAACGGGTCTAGAATGTCAGTTTGTTTAGTGGATACAATTGTATGAAAAATAGGGAACACTAAAACTTTGTCGCTTTATGGGCAGTGATGTGTAGTAGCTATTAATCATCTTATTTCGACATGATGGGATCAATTTTTGTTGATTTTTAATTTTTCAATTTTGATCTACGGATATAACCACCTTGCATACTCTAATCCCTGCTATTGACATATGAGTTAACGTGAGATATCATATACCTCTTAAACGGGTAGAGGCTATTGCGTTATGTCATAAAAAAGGATCGAACTTTAGCCACCTTCAATTGCTTTAAAAGAATTACTACAACTAGATACGGAGACTCTATTGGAATCTCTGTTTCCAAAATGCAGTGATAATAAAAAGAATTCCAAAAGGCTCCTAAATTACATTAGTTTTCTTAGCTAGAAGAAAATTGTAACAAAGCTATCCGCCAAATTTCTGAGAGTTATCAGTTTAAATCACAGATCAATTCCGGCCAACAGAGACGATTGTAGGCATTGTTGTCATGTTAAATTGATAACAAGTTACGATTTTCAATTATTAACGCTGTAGAAAAGGTGATCAGTCAACTCCGAGGAGTTTGGACAGATGCCAAGCTAGCATGGGTTAATGTAGAGGACAAACAAAGTGTACCGAGAATTCCACTCAATACCTGGAGACCCAGAAAATGTATCTGAAATATATAAATACAGCAATCCAGAGCTTCCTCCTCACAAGTAGATTTTAGTTAATTTTAAGTCTACTAAAATTAATTGTAGGTCAACTATCACAATCATTAACAAGGAATCCTTGGCTAAGATAGCTGAAAGTCTGGCAGAACGTTTACAAGAAAGATGAAGTGAGGTTAGGGTGCCTGAATCGTTCGGGCATAATTTCATCCAGCATAGAACCTCGACTGAAGAAGGACCTACGACTCATATCTTTCAGCTTCAAACAACTATGACCGAGAGATGCTTGCTCCACGGCTACGGAGATATCTTTATTGATAAAGGTTTGTAGACTCCATAATTATTCTGACTCAAAAGATGAGACCGATTGTACGGTTGTGAAGGTGGAGTATACAGAAAATGCAAGTTTCTATAAACCAGCGACTGCTTCCCTTCTTCACAAATAGGCAAACAATGGAGTAGATGTTATCTTAATTAAAAAAAACATTGGTGTTTTATGACCGGGTTATTGAACTCAAATCTATAAATTGTTATTAGTACAAAACCTAGGTAAATTTTATTGTTGCATATGGTACTTCCAATCTGATTCGCAAATCGTGACTTCCATAAACCCTAGCTATAAAAGACAGAAAAGGACAAACCTTTGTTCCGAACATTTCCAAATTGACGCGCAATTTGGAAAAATTGTTAAACACGTTTGTGGATTCTTTTAGTGAAATCCCTTTTGGGTTATGTGCTCTCAGCAAACCTTGGAATTGTAGTTTACTTAACATTAGTGCAAAAACAACTTAAAGAATGATAAAATTTTAAGGTTGTGTCGGATTGGCTATCCTATAGGGCAGGATTCCTGAAGCGTATAAATATGACAAAGTTATCTTTTTCAATGTTTATACATTTTATTTTTATGCTGATCCACTCGATAAAATCGTCATTACCATTTTTTGATTCTAATGGAACTCTGCAATAAATAAAACACCAATCTTTAAACCACACAGATGCAATCCTCCAATAGATCACAAATTTCCAATAAAACCAAAAACGGTAACGATAGTTATAAATTTTAGTTGAGAAATGCGAAAATTAAAAACCTAAAACCGCTACTGTAATGAAATACAGGCCCCTGTCTAAGGTATGAAACTTTGACTTTATGGATTGTTCTGACACAGCGGGGGCAATGACGCGAGCCAGTCAGAACTTTGCCGATCAAATTAGTAGTATAGATACAAATTTTCGGCCTGTTAAAACATGCAGTTTTTCAATGTTATCATCTTTTTGGTCATTAAAGAAACCATTGATCTTGGACTGATTACAAGTTTTCAAGAGCAGCCTTCTACTATATTATACACCTATAAAGTGGACCAAATCAGATGTAATACTTATACTTAAGACAAGCTAGCGATCTCATTACAATCCTAAAGATCTCAAGCTTATTATTTAAACTTCTTGTCTCTTGGATACACTTGAAAATTGACAAAAAATTACAAAAACGCATGAGATCTTGATCTGAATTTATTTCAATGGGACTTGAGTCGCAAGTTTTTAACAAGATATGCAACTCGTTTGTTTGACCAATCTTTGTTGTATAAAGTCGCAGTTTGGTGGCCGGCACTTAACAGAATAAGTCAGAAGCTCTTTATGAAAGTTTAGCAATCCACATCATTGTGCATTGACGGAGTTGTAAGGATCAAACCTATCATATAGCACTAGGAATTCTCTTTCATCTTACTTTTATTGACATGTTAGTTAAACAGATTGTCATCAGCACGTCGTTAGACTGAAGTGTGGGAGTAAACTAAGTTGCACCAATAAAAATCACTTTTCAGTTCAAGTTACCAGGAGGATTTCTTCGGGCACAGGCTTCATGTTGATAGACGAAAATTTTCTTGTTTTTTTAGAGTGGATAACAAAACCGCAAATCTATTATTAATCCATAATAAAATAGGCCGATAAAAATCCAATTTGTTTTCAACAATTTGAAGGAATAAAACAAAAAAGTAGTGGTCAATATTCCAGCTATTGATCATGGATATTATAACGCACTGTATTTTACAATGGCTAAAACCCAGATATAGAGTTATGGGCTGAATAAAGTTCATTAACGAGAACAATTAAGATATCGCATTGGCCAGTGATATCTCACTGCTATTTCCAGGGATATGTGATATCTCAAGTTAACTCAAATGTCAATACCAGGAAGTGGAGTGCTAGGGGATGTCACACTCGTATATAAAGAACTTAAAAAATTTACAATTCAACAAAAACTGATGTCTCCATGTATCATTAAATTAAATAAATCATAAAACATGATAGTTAAATAAAAATCGATACATAAGAAAAGATACTAAAAATCAAAAACAAAAAGATCCAATTTTTTTTATTCATTTCAACTAAACGATTAAAGTATTAGGATTTTATGTGCTACATCTTTCTTAAACCGAGTTGAATAGAACAGTACAAGAAAATCGTATACGAACCAGTATTTATATTTAAATAGAAACTGCATTAAATTCCAAATCCGTCTCTGAAACGAACAAAGAAATCACATCAAATCAGCTATGTTATTCAGTTTTATGTGATGACTGATGTAGTAACGAGCACCATAAAAACAGTTTTATTGGTTATTAGTTTTTTGATGTCTCTAAATTGATATGAACTTATCGTTGTTTGTATTTGTTTTGTTTTTGGAATTTTTTATCTTTTGCTTCATTTATTATGAATAGAGATTCCAATGTTTGGAATTAAATCAATTATTTGTCTTATCAATTATATCAAATCAACAAAGTAATTAAGCGAAATAAATCAACATTTATGTATTCCTTCAGGAAAATAAAAATTGGAACCTCGATTATGATTCCTTGGCCTTTGAAGCTTCTTGTTATATATTAGATCACTTTTGAATACTAATTTTCTGAATAAAAGATGCTGTAAAAGAAAGAAATATCTATAGAAGTACTGTACAGAAACTAAGTAGCAAAGATGCTAAATATTTACTTTTAGTAAGTGCACATTTTACTGTTCATAAGACCATAGCTTCTGTTTCGAGCGAGAACATTATAAAAAAATTCCAAGCGGCACGTATATCACACAGTTTTGTGTGCCAGTAGAATCTGACGTATCAGATTAGTTTAAACAAAACAAACTGATTAAAAACAGATATCAAACAAATTTAAAAAAAATTAGCTACCTACAAGCAAAATTATATCTATCCAATTTTGCAACAAACAAATATCAAATCTACCACAGAACATGTGTGTGACAATTTATGACACAAACCTATTCTATATCATATGTCGTGCAATTACTGCAAAATATCAAAATAGTTTATTTCTAAGAAAAAAAAATTTTTTTTCTGTGACGGGAAAAATGTTTAACATTTTACTTCTGCTGACAGGTGCAAAAATGCTACTTTTCATAAAATACTTTTTTCCCCGGGAAAAAAGTATGTACTTTTTTCCCGGATAGATAAAAATATATATATATAAATACATATATACACATAAATGATGAATATTATGAATATTTATGAACATTTATGACTATTTTAATGTTAATGAAAAGTTATACCGTTTTCTTCTTGATGTTAATAACTGGTTTTGACAAATAAAAATGAAATTTATTTTTAAGTTTTTATTCAAGAAAAATTCGTATGGTGTGGTGAATATACATATTGTAATATTTGTTTAATATTATTTTTTCAATAATTATATTAATATTTATCCAGTCACAGAAAAAAATAGTGTATTATACACGGGAAAAATTGTAGATTTTAGCTCTCGGTTTTTTGTCTCCCTCCGCTTCGCGTCGGGAGACAACACAACCTCGAGCTAAAATCTACTACTTTTTTCCCTTGTATAATAAATAACTAATTTCTTCTATTCAAATCTTTTTATTTTTTTTTTCATTGACTGTTATAAGGTTTTTGAAAATTGTAGTTGCGGATTCTCGCAAACTTTTTTGTTGAAGCCAACAAGTAAAAAACCTCTAACTGCAGAGGTTTATATTTATAAGAAACGGATTAAAATGTTACCACAGGTTATAAATTTATGAAGTTTTTAAAAATATTGGTACCCAAACGCCCGTTATAAAGAATTTAAGAAACCAATTTTTTTCTAGTGTAAAGCCTCTAGTTCCTTAACTATGTGTTGGATTTTTTTGATTTACAATCTTGTCCAACATATTAATAAAACACACATTTTTAAGAAAGGCTTTTTGATCTGGCTCCGCAAACGCGACCGTGAGAGTGCCGGTTGATCCAAACGCCTTTTATGTTTTACAAGCTTTTTGTTGGAGCCGCTCACTCAGAATCCTCCAACTGCAAAGGTCCATTTTTTGAAAGAAATTGACTAAAAAAGTTTCAAAGATTCTAAATTTATGAAGTTTTTAAAAATATTAATATTCTAACGGCCGTTATAACGGATCTAAAAAACAGACGTTTTTTCTAGTATAAACCATTCCTCTTTTTTTAACCATGTGTCGGATTTGGCTGATTTACGAACTCCTCCAAGATATGAATAAAACGCACATTTTTAGAAAAGGTTTTTTGATCTGACTTTACAAATGCGACGGTGAGAGTGCCGATTGATTCAAAAAATATTTTTTTATGCAAACTTTTTTGTTGGAGCCGCTCACTCAGGAACCTCTGACTGCAGAGGACTATTTCTAAAAAACAAATTGATAAAAAAGATTCCGAAAATTCTAAATTTGTTAATTTTTTCAAAATATTAGTATCCAAACAGCCGTTATAACGGTTTTAAAAAATCAATTTTTTTTAGAACAAAGCCTCTAGTTTCTTAACCACGTGTTGGATTTTGCTGATTCATGAACTTGTCCAAGATGTTAATAGAACACACATGGGGGTAATTCTTTTATAAACCGAACAGATTTGGACAAAATCTGACCGACCCATTTTTGATTTGACTGAAATTTTTTAGGGTTTATTTATCGAAAAAAAAGACATACGGGTTCGAGGATTTTTTTTTTTGGAAAATAGAGCTGTTCTAAATTTTAAGAATTTCATGGATTTTAGCTTGTAGACTTATTTTCAAAAATTCATAACTTCGGTTTTATAGAAGATAGAAGCTTTTTCTTTTCTTTATTTGAAAGTTAAAAGATGAAGTTTTTTAAAAATAAATATTTTTAACTAACGTTGTTAACAAACTCCTATTGTTATAAACAAATAAAATGTTAAAATTAAATAACGCATGAAATTAATTTTTAATATAATCATCGTATTCAACGTTCCATTTCCTATAAAAAGTATGTTTTTTAATGGAGAAATGATATTACTGTTAGAAATAAATTAATTTATCGAGCGCGGGACGACCAAAAAATCTATATATATGGGTCATTCTTTTACATACCGAACAGACTAGAACAAAATGTGACAAAGACATTTTTGAATCAGCTGAAAATTTTTTTACTGGTTCGATATAAACATAACAATATACGTGTTTGAGGATTGTTTCTTTTTTTTGGGGGGGGGGGGGGGTGGGGTGGAGGCTTGGGGGAAGGAGCGGTTCTTAATTTCGAGAATTTTGGGATTTTTGGCTTGAAGACTTGTTTTCAAATATTCATAACTTTGGTTCTGGTAGAGATAGACACTTTTTGTCTGCTTTTTTTTAAAGAATAGAGATGCAATTGAAAAAAATTTGTTATTTATAAAAATTATTAACAAATTTAAATTGTTATAAACAAATAAAATTATAAAATCCATTTTTAGTCATTATCTAACAAAAATAAAGAGTGTTTAGTATGATCATCGTATTCTACGTTCAATTTCTAATAAGAAACGTATATTTAATTAATGGAGAAATGAGTTTTACTGTTAGAAATAATAGTTATTTAAGTATAAAGGGCAGTAAGAGTGTTTTACCGTCTGAGGATATATGTTTTGAAATCGAGACGAAGTCGAGATCTCCAATATATCCAACATCGGTAAAAGTCTTAATGCCCAAAATGCTTATTATATTTTTTGCACGATCAATAAAAATTCAATTAAAATTATTAAAATAATAAAACTCATTTCTAAGTTTTAACTAATTTATCGGGCGCGAGAGAAGAAAAAATTTTATAAATTTTTGTCGTCCGGCGCTGGAAAAATTAACGTGTTTGTTAAGGTGAAACTCATTTATCCATTAATTAAATATACGTTTCTTATTAGAAATTGAACGTAGAATACGATGATTATACTAAACACTATTTATTGATTTTAGATAATGGCTAAAAATTGATTTTAAAATTTTATTTGTTTATAACAATAGGAATTTGTTAATAATTTTTATAAATAACAAATTTTTTTTCAATTGCATCTCTATTCATTAAAATAAAACAGACAAAAAGTGTCTATCTCTACCAGAACCAAAGTTATGAATATTTGAAAATAAGTCTTCAAGCCAAAAATCACAAAATTCTCGATATTTAGAACCCCTCTATTTCACCCCCTCCCCTCCCCCACTTTACTGATAAAAAAAAATTATATTTTATATTAGTTTTAATTTTTCCAAGCCTTGCGATTTAAAAAAAAATCTTAATTTTTAGTTTTATTTTTTTATGTTTTAAAAATTTATTTTACTGTATATTTAGATTTACTAAAAACTAGTGCACGGATTTTATTGAACCTTTTTTGTTTTAAAGGTTGTAAATTTTAAAACATAAAACATATAGTTTTATGTGTTAAAATAAATTATGTGTTTGAAATGATTACTTATTTATTTGAATTAAGTACTAACTATATATATGGGGCATTCTTTGCAACTCGACCCCCCGCTCTTCAGAATAAGTTTAGGTTTTTGAAAAGGTTTATGGGCAAAAATTGTAGCTTATTGTCTCTTGTTTCCAATGTCGTGTGCCGCTTTTCAGAATTCAAAATGGCGGAGTAAATATGGCAGATATAGGCTTACTCTGAAAGTATAGCAATTAAGCTGAAGTCACAAAATTAAAATACCAACATGTGCGTTCTTGGACGAAGAATGTTGGTAATTTATTTATTTTTATTTATTTATTTATTTATTTATTTATTTATTTATTTATTTATTTATTTATTTATTTATTTATTTATTTATTTATTTATTTATTTATTTATTTATTTATTTATTTATTTATTTATTTATTTATTTATTCATTTATTTATTTATTTATTAATTAATTAATTAATTAATTTATTTATTAATTTATTAATTTATTAATTTATTAATTTATTAATTTATTTATTTATTTATTTATTTATTTATTTATTTATTTATTTATTTATTTATTTATTTATTTATTTATTTATTTATTTATTTATTTATTTATTTATTTATTTATTTATTTATTTATTTATTTATTTATTTATTTATTTATTTATTTATTTATTTATTTATTTATTTATTTATTTATTTATTTATTTATTTATTTATTTATTTATTTATTTATTTATTTATTTATTTATTTATTTATTTATTTATTTATTTATTTATTTATTTATTTATTTATTTATTTATTTATTTATTTATTTATTTATTTATTTATTTATTTATTTATTTATTTATTTATTTATTTATTTATTTATTTATTTATTTATTTATTTATATTAATTTTTATTTATGTTATTTATTTTTATTTATTTTTATTCATTTATTTTTATTTATTTTTATTTATTTATTTATTTATTTATTTGTGTTGGTTAGTTTGTATTGGTAACGAAATTTCTATACTACCAGAGTGAGGCCGTAAGCCTGTAGCTGCTATATTGAATCCGCCATTTTAAATATATTTTTATGAAAGAGAAGAAAACGGTACTTTTGGAAATTACCATGTTTGAAGAATTAAAATTTTAAAAAATCATCTAAAAGTATGAATATTTTTTGTTAAAGTAATATTTTTATAAGGCGTGTACCTTATAAACAAAAAAAATGCATTAAAATCGGTTCACCCGTTCGATCACAATTTTGAAATGAAGTCAAGTGATTCCATGAATTTAATTTATATTGTTATCACGAGTCTAACTCGCGATTGTCTCACAAAGTAAAATAAATTTGTACGAGTCAGACTCATGATTGTTTCACAAAGCAGAAATAAATTTCCACGAGTCAGACTCGTGATTGATGCACAAGGGGTTAAAAAAGTTAAATAAAAAAGACAATTCAACTCATAAAATAAAGTTTCAATAAGGTCCAATCAAAACGCTTCATTTACTATTTTTTAGCAAATCAAAACGATTTGTTTCGATTATTTTTTCCTGTTAGGAAGGAACAGCGAATATTTTCGAATATTTTACGCCTACTTAATATATTAATTTAAAACAAAAATGCACATACAAAAATATGTGAAAATGCAATTTGCAAATAGTAAAAATGTCCGTTTTCATTCATAAATGATTGCATGTTTATGTTTATTTATCAAAAATAAATTACAAATTTATACCATTTATGCGCCTACTAAGAAGAAATAATATTTAATTTTGTTTGACAACAAAGGATTATGTTGTATGAAATAATGTAACTATTTCTGTTCGTTAAATTGTCTGCTAAATACAACTCGTCATCAAATTATTAGTCGATTATTTTTCAACATTACCACTCATGCTATTTGAGGTCAAAAATTTCCCTCGTGCGCTACGCGCACTCGGGACCTCAAATGACATTCGTAATAATGATTATGAAAAATAATCGACTATTATTTGACGACTCGTGATATTATATATGAAAATTCTACAAGTTTGTTTTGTCAGTCGATTATTCAATTAAGGAAAAGAAGCCTGACTTGATTCGTCTGTAATTACTAATTGGCAACTACAACTGTTTAATCAGAGAATTGAATTCTCTAAAATAGTTTTTCAAAATGATAAGTTATTTAACTAATTAATTTATTGATTTGTATATCTATGAACATGGAAATTGAATTTTTACATATATTTGTTGAATTAATAAATAAATTTGAAGATAATTTGGACAAAGAAATGGACGGATAATGGACAAAGAAAAATTAAATAAACGAAGAAAATTGTTGCTTGTTATAAAAATCGAATTATTTATATTTTATTTAACTATTGTTGTGGCGAGCGTCTGTGCTACTATATGTCGATTAGGGGATTAATAGGTGTTGTCAGATGAACTGGGTTTGAGTTTCCAGTTGGAAACAAAATGCAACTGGAATATTTATGTCCTTACCATTCACAAGGTGGTTCTAAAGCTACCATGTATATTATGTGTTGAAATGAAATATGAAATTTGACAAATAAAAGGAAAATATGGGAATAGTAAGAAAGTAGAACTTAAATTGGATAACTATGTGCTACTATCGCCCTGATCACAAACGTGACATTAGAATTAATGACCTTTATTACTACAAGTATTATTCCTATGCAACAATCGTCCGGCTCGGAGGAGATTGGTATTGTGCTACTTTGATGTATGCTGTAGTAAGTATGATAGGCTGAGTTGACATGAAAGCTAGGACCCTGGAAAATCATGGGGTGAGTGGAACATTTATAATATTTGTTAAATGTAATAACTGTAGTTATATTGTTGTGTGTGTGATGATCTCGGTTTCTTCGGACGTTGGGGCCATCAGAGTCTCTTATCTTTGTCTTTGCTTATATTATTTCGTTTACAAACTTTTTTTGCGTCCATTTTTGATTATTTGTATTGAAATAGCGAAAATTATTTCTCCGACACACATGGCTGAAGCTCGCACACAATCAGCGCCCGTTCAAAATCCACAAACGGACGCTAAACCAAAAACTCTCCCACCTTCTCAGCCAACTCGATACAACTTGTAGAAGCACGAACTCTAAGAGTATGCCCAATAGTACCACTTGACCACCAAAAACATTTACTCAGATCGGATCTACCAATTTCGGATTTGCCCGCTCTTCTTCCTGAAATATAAATACCGCTTCTTCCGACACCATTCACAAGGGAAGCGATGTACACTCAGTACACTTTCGTGAAGTACATCAGTCTTTGATCTAACAGAACACATTTTTATGGTTTAAGGGGTTTGGAAATGCAGCTCAATGCATACCGCATGCGTAGCAAATAGACCAAATACATGAACGCCTTTAGTGCTACGACCCTCACTTGAATAATCCGCTAATGCCAGTACTTTCCAAAACCTACACTACTGAGCCTTATACGCAGTTCAATACGGATATTATCAAAGCGTTAAGTGATAGCGACAAGCGCAAATTACAAAATCTCCTTCACAGGCTCACTCTCGGTAATAAAGACCATATCAACTCTTTAATGAATTCGTCATAAATGGTGAAGGTACTGCTGGTAATATAACAAAACAGTTGTGTTTGGCTCGATTACCCTAAAACATTCACCTGGTGCTCGCTGTCTTTCAGAATGATCTACCGCTAGATCTGCTGACAGAACGAGCAGCTGATTTAGCAGATTACCATTCTCTTTCAACATCCACAGCTGTTCCCAATCACTCCCTTCAAGTGAGATGTAAAATTAATGTAGATTTATTGATACTAGGCAACCCAGTAGACAACCTGGTTTAATCTCTCAGCAAATTAACCTTTGTTTTCTCCTTATCAACTTATCATGAGTATATGAATATGTGTAGCTGTGTAATTTTGATTGTATCTAAAAGTTTACTCGTTAACTTTTACAGACACAACAAATTTATTCCACCTCATACTTGTAAAACACAAAAAACCACATAATCATTAACAAATTATATAATATTTCTAGAATGCAAATAAAATTCCAAAGTTTATTATTCACTATTTTTAGACACTTTTTACAGTAGCAACACAAAACATAAACTTCGTTTTTGCTCCTTATTTATCCCTTTATGTTATGATATTATCTTAATCGCATCAAGACATATTGTTTTATATGTTTTCTTGTAGTATGGTGATATACTCGTACGTATAAGAATTCAAAGAGCAAAGGATAAAAAACGAAACAGATCTGAGAATCATGTTGATCTCATGCATAAAATTCAGAGATTTAAATAAAAATTTATTGCATATTATTTGGTATTATTACTGTTAACTTTACATACTTTGTTGTCGTTTTGGATTTTATTAGCTTACATTTGTAAAATTTTAAGAAAATCGCAGAGAAATTATTTCAATAAAAAAAATTGTAGAACAATCACAATGGAAAATTGTGAACAGGAAATATGGTAAACGTGATTCGATATACAAGAGAGAAGAAATCTGGTTATGATAATGTTAAGATAAGAAATAATAAAGAAATTTTGTACTTCGATTAGTAAAATCATTAAAATTGAATTGTTGAATACAACATTAACCAGGTGGTAAAATTGAACATACCAAACAAGGTTGAAAGTCACACGCGTAGATTGTTTTTTTAAAATACAATTTGTGTATGTTATGCTATGTTATGTTATGTTATGTTATGTTATGTTATGTTATGTTATGTTATGTTATGTTATGTTATGTTATGTTATGTTATGTTATGTTATGTTATGTTATGTTATGTTATGTTATGTTATGTTATGTTATGTTATGTTATGTTATGTTATGTTATGTTATGTTATGTTATGTTATGTTATGTTATGTTATGTTATGTTATGTTATGTTATGTTATGTTATGTTATGTTATGTCATGTTATGTTATGTTATGTTATGTTATGTTATGTTATGTTATGTTGTGTTATGTTATGTTATGTTATGTTATGTTATGTTATGTTATGTTATGTTATGTTATGTTATGTTATGTTATGTTATGTTATGTTATGTTATGTTATGTTATGTTATGTTATGTTATGTTATGTTATGTTATGTTATGTTATGTTATGTTATGTTATGTTATGTTATGTTATGTTATGTTATGTTATGTTATGTTATGTTATGTTATGTTATGTTATGTTATGTTATGTTATGTTATGTTATGTTATGTTATGTTATGTTATGTTATGTTATGTTATGTTATGTTATGTTATGTTATGTTATGTTATGTTATGTTATGTTATGTTATGTTATGTTATGTTATGTTATGTTATGTTATGTTATGTTATGTTATGTTATGTTATGTTATGTTATGTTATGTTATGTTATGTTATGTTATGTTATGTTATGTTATGTTATGTTATGTTATGTTATGTTATGTTATGTTATGTTATGTTATGTTATGTTATGTTATGTTATGTTATGTTATGTTATGTTATGTTATGTTATGTTATGTTATGTTATGTTATGTTATGTTATGTTATGTTATGTTATGTTATGTTATGTTATGTTATGTTATGTTATGTTATGTTATGTTATGTTATGTTATGTTATGTTATGTTATGTTATGTTATGTTATGTTATGTTATGTTATGTTATGTTATGTTATGTTATGTTATGTTATGTTATGTTATGTTATGTTATGTTATGTTATGTTATGTTATGTTATGTTATGTTATGTTATGTTATGTTATGTTATGTTATGTTATGTTATGTTATGTTATGTTATGTTATGTTATGTTATGTTATGTTATGTTATGTTATGTTATGTTATGTTATGTTATGTTATGTTATGTTATGTTATGTTATGTTATGTTATGTTATGTTATGTTATGTTATGTTATGTTATGTTATTGTTATGTTATGTTATGTTATGTTATGTTATGTTATGTTATGTTATGTTATGTTATGTTATGTTATGTTATGTTATGTTATGTTATGTTATGTTATGTTATGTTATGTTATGTTATGTTATGTTATGTTATGTTATGTTATGTTATGTTATGTTATGTTATGTTATGTTATGTTATGTTATGTTATGTTATGTTATGTTATGTTATGTTATGTTATGTTATGTTATGTTATGTTATGTTATGTTATGTTATGTTATGTTATGTTATGTTATGTTATGTTATGTTATGTTATGTTATGTTATGTTATGTTATGTTATGTTATGTTATGTTATGTTATGTTATGTTATGTTATGTTATGTTATGTTATGTTATGTTATGTTATGTTATGTTATGTTATGTTATGTTATGTTATGTTATGTTATGTTATGTTATGTTATGTTATGTTATGTTATGTTATGTTATGTTATGTTATGTTATGTTATGTTATGTTATGTTATGTTATGTTATGTTATGTTATGTTATGTTATGTTATGTTATGTTATGTTATGTTATGTTATGTTATGTTATGTTATGTTATGTTATGTTATGTTATGTTATGTTATGTTATGTTATGTTATGTTATGTTATGTTATGTTATGTTATGTTATGTTATGTTATGTTATGTTATGTTATGTTATGTTATGTTATGTTATGTTATGTTATGTTATGTTATGTTATGTTATGTTATGTTATGTTATGTTATGTTATGTTATGTTATGTTATGTTATGTTATGTTATGCTATACTATGTTATGCTTTGTTATGTTATTTTTAAATTAATCTAACTTAAAAGTTTAGAATTGAATTTCACTACCTAACTCAATACATTTAAATGGCTATTGAATGAAAATTATTAATCATGAAAACGAAAAAGGGCTGCCGTCGACCGCTAGAACTGTGTCAATTTAATTTTCTATGTAGTTTAATTATATCAATAAACACCATTTTATGAAATCAAAAAGACTTTTTTGTTTGATAAATAAAACCGCTTCAAATACTTTACTGTGTTTGGGACCGAAATTCTTTTAACGGATGTTTGACACATAGTTGTAAGTAGATACCAAAAAACCAACAAAGTTGAATATATATAAGTTCTGTCATATTTTGTTTTTATTTATTTATTTGTTTTTTTTTCTTAACATTCTTCTTTTTATTTTCTTATCACATTATGCAAAATTATAATGCAAAAATATAATAAATATAACACATAACGGTATGAATAAAATTCAAGCGGAAATGTATGGAAATGAAACAGAAAATCTTACTTGAATCATCAAGAAAAAATGGCATACAGTTTGTTATTATTTTGGGTTGAATTTTCAGAGACAAGGGTGAAATATGAAGGGTGGAAAACTAAATGATTATGAGTTTTTTGTTTGTTGTTATTTCATCGTACTCATACTAAAAGCATCGAATTGTGAGAATCTTTAAATGTGATGACCATTAAGTCTGGGATGTAGATTACAAATGATAAATGATGTGATCAATTGATTGGAAAACCAAATTTTAAGTTTGGAAACCCATGCAAAATACATAAACTTGAAATTACTTGCTGAAAGATGAAATTTAGTAGATCGATGCATTTAGTTTGAAGATATTTGTTTTTTAAGATAAAAAACAAATAAAACGTTGCAAACGAGAGTTAAGTAACCCTTAATGTGGGCATTCAAATTTCTTTTATTATTCCAACTACATCCAATTATCCATTGATAAATTGTATCCATTCAAAAAATAATGCTAACAAAGATTGAAAATTTTGGAAAAGACAATTAAATTTCAATGCAGATACTGTGTTGTAAAAATTTAATTTGTTGTAAAAACACAACTGTGTTGTAAAAATTTCTAATAAAAGCAGTGGTTCAATATTTGAATTAAAATTAATTTGCTATTACGAACTTAAAATTTAGAATAAAGAATTTAGAATTTAGAATCTAGAATTCAGAATTTAGAATTTAGAATTTAGAATTTAGAATTTATAATTTAAAATTTAGAATTTAGAATTTAGAATTTAGAATTTAGAATTTAGAATTTAGAATTTAGAATTTAGAATTTAGAATTTAGAATTTAGAATTTAGAATTTAGAATTTAGAATTTAGAATTTAGAATTTAGAATTTAGAATTTAGAATTTAGAATTTAGAATTTAGAATTTAGAATTTAGAATTTAGAATTTAGAATTTAGAATTTAGAATTTAGAATTTAGAATTTAGAATTTAGAATTTAGAATTTAGAATTTAGAATTTAGAATTTAGAATTTAGAATTTAGAATTTAGAATTTAGAATTTAGAATTTAGAATTTAGAATTTAGAATTTAGAATTTAGAATTTAGAATTTAGAATTTAGAATTTAGAATTTAGAATTTAGAATTTAGAATTTAGAATTTAGAATTTAGAATTTAGAATTTAGAATTTAGAATTTAGAATTTAGAATTTAGAATTTAGAATTTAGAATTTAGAATTTAGAATTTAGAATTTAGAATTTAGAATTTAGAATTTAGAATTTAGAATTTAGAATTTAGAATTTAGAATTTAGAATTTAGAATTTAGAATTTAGAATTTAGAATTTAGAATTTAGAATTTAGAATTTAGAATTTAGAATTTAGAATTTAGAATTTAGAATTTAGAATTTAGAATTTAGAATTTAGAATTTAGAATTTAGAATTTAGAATTTAGAATTTAGAATTTAGAATTTAGAATTTAGAATTTAGAATTTAGAACTTAGAATTTAGAATTCAGAATTTAGAATTTAGAATTTAGAATTTAGCATTTAGAATTTAGAATTTAGAATTTAGAATTTAGAATTTAGAATTTAGAATTTAGAATTTAGAATTTAGAATTTAGAATTTAGAATTTAGAATTTAGAATTTAGAATTTAGAATTTAGAATTTAGAATTTAGAATTTAGAATTTAGAATTTAGAATTTAGAATTTAGAATTTAGAATTTAGAATTTAGAATTTAGAATTTAGAATTTAGAATTTAGAATTTAGAATTTAGAATTTAGAATTTAGAATTTAGCATTTAGAATTTAGAATTTAAAATTTAGAATTTAGAATTTAGAATTTAGAATTTAGAATTTAGAATTTAGAATTTAGCATTTAGAATTTAGAATTTAGAATTTAGAATTTAGAATTTAGAATTTAGAATTTAGAATTTAGAATTTAGAATTTAGAATTTAGAATTTAGAATTTAGAATTTAGAATTTAGAATTTAGAATTTAGATTTTAGAATATAGAATTTAGAATTTAGAATTTAGAATTTAGAATTTAGAATTTAGAATTTAGAATTTAGAATTTAGAATTTAGAATTTAGAATTTAGAATTTAGAATTTAGAATTTAGAATTTAGAATTTAGAATTTAGAATTTAGAATTTAGAATTTAGAATTTAGAATTTAGAATTTAGAATTTAGAATTTAGAATTAAGAATTTAGAATTTAGAATTTAGAATTTAGAATTTAGAATTTAGAATATAGAATTTAGAATTTAGAATTGAGAATTTAGAATTTAGAATTTAGAATTTAGAATTTAGTAAGGAATTTAGAGTTTTGTAAATGGCCATATTCGTGTTGAAGTGCACCTAGTCATGCATATTTACAGAATGCATATTTTTTTACTAAACTTACTAAAAACCAAATAATGTTTGTCAGATGATTCTCAATATAAATTCAACTAAAAACTTTAGGTTTTAAATTTAAGACAACCGTTTATTGCACACTTTCTGGACACATTGCGAATTTAAACCAGCTCAAAAAATATATTTATGCCAGCATTGTTATTTTGCAGAGCACCTACTACTTCGGATAGAATTGCAACTTCACAAGTAACAAATTTCTCCACTATACTGGTAGACAAACCGTTTTATACATCGACTCAAAGAACGGTAGAATCTTTAAGGTTATGATATATGGTACATTCTGACTCACTTAAAACTTAATGTTACTAATTATATATAACAAACTTTTAAACATTAAATTAAAAAAGTTTAATTTTGTTAAGTTGATTTGTACATCACAGCACAGTGTTTTCTTTTCACTTTCAGTTTTTATTGCAAAGTTTTTTCCCTGCTTCTACTTATATCATAAAAAGTAAAAACAAAATTTCTGAAAAATAATTTTCTATGTTCCTGTTTTATTATGTTCTATAAACTAAGCAAAAAATATAATCATAATAATCTGTTGAACTTAAATTATAAGATGATGTAATCCCATAGATGAAATTAATCTTTTTGTATATTAATATTATTAATACTTGGCTTCCGACACTAATTTTATGATATAAAACGATGGTAGAAAAAGAACCTGTCTTCCAACGATAGTATATGATTTTTGTTTGTTGTCTCAAAACTATCAACTGCTTGGAAAGTTTTAAGCTATTTAACTTATTCATTCCCTTGGTTATCAAATGTTTTTCTATACTAAAAATTATTTCCTTTTCCATATGGTGGCACATTGTTTGTTTCTAAATAGTAAATCCCTTGTGATCTAAAATTAAAAGTTCAACTTTAATAATTTATTTGTATAATGAGTAATCTTATCTTCATTCATACCTTGGATCTGTATTTTCACCCATAAACACTGTTGCTACTTTACCTTTTGCTTTTTCCAAGCAATCGTTTTCAGCTTCAATATTCGAAAAGTTACATGGAACGGCAGCAAAATTCCATGGAAGCAATACTGATTCAGCAAAAAATGTTGGAGCACGATAATGACTGCATTGCACTGAAATTATATATTTTATACAGAAAAGTATTGAAATTAATTTAAGATGCTATCTTTAGTTTTGTTACGTCCAGTTAAAGCATCAAGAACTATGCATCCTGGCTGTGGTGCTATTCCTCCGTTCACATAAAAGTCAATATCGCCAGCTGGATAAAATATTCCAAGGGTCCTTCCACCAGTATGAATTATGTCTACAAATTTAGCATCGTTTTTTTTCAACGAGTCTGGACTTTGTTTTGGAAAAAACGGAAATGCTGCATCCAATCCTGTTATTCGATCAAGAGCACCATTGAAATATTTTCCCACATGTCCGGCAATATGAGCTCCTAGACTATGTCCCAAAACATGAATATGTGGTTGTCCGTGTTTGTTTTTACTAAGAAGTTTGTCTCTCATATTTAGCCTAAATTTTTTTTTTACTATCCGTGCTATTTCCACCCCAACTTTTTTAACAGCTTTTGTGGCAATAGAGTAATCAAGTGCGGCAATTTCACGGTAGTCAACGGTTAATAACGTTATATTTGGTGTTAATTTGTATGCTGAAGATGCAAATTATTATTTGAAGAAAGATATGTGAAAGAAATATTTTTTACCATTTTTTAATGGTTGAATAGAAAGATGATTATAGTTCGCCATCCATCCATGAATTATTAGTTTGATGGGATTTTTAAAATTAATATTATTATCTTGCAGTTCTAAAATATTTGATTCCGTTTCCCTGAAAAATCAACAAGTTTAGATAAATATAAAAAGATTTTGTTTGAAATTAATTTAATAAGCGTCAATAGGTTTAACATTTATGTTATTAAGCAGCAGAGGAACTAAACATTGGCAACTTAACAAACAAAACTATGTCAGAAAAACCTTATTGACTACATAAAAACAGGTTTATTTACTATCCATATCTGAGATAAAGGCAACAACGGAACGTCACTACTAATTGAAATTCGGTTTGTGGTGGTTTGGAACTTTTACTTGTCAATCCAATTTTTTAATTAGGCTGTTAGTTAAAATTTCAATAATGACGTTCCGCTTTGATTACATTTTTTGATTTGACATTGCCAAGGAAGCAACATCTAAAAATAAAAGCAAACTTCTTGGTTTGAATATATTGCATGGTTTATCCAAGTAAATCAAAATTGAAAATGAGACCTTAGGTAAGTTTATTCAAATGTTATAAATGATTATGAATTTTAATAGATTGCGTGCGTGTGAAGCGCAACAAAAATGAATTATTGTTATTATTTTATCTTTATAAATATTTTCTTGAATTATTTAAAATGATCTTGTGCTTACTTTTTATTTAAATTTCAAGAAAAATTAACAAGGTGAATGAAGAGTTATTGATAGACAACGTTGCATTGGAATGTTTTTGGATGATTTTAATTGACTGGATCTTGATCTATAATTGAGCTTTCTTAATAGTATTTTTTACAAAGAACACGATTTAAAGCTAGGAATGTTGAACAAAAGCTTTCAAACAATGTTAAATCATACCAAACACAATCTAGAACAGCACGACCCCTACAAGAAGTGTATGCGCTTAACAATAAATAATTGTTGAAATATACGGTTTGATTCATTTCTAATTCTACAATTACTACGTTTTCATGCAGATCGAAAAAGAATTGAATCCTTATCCCGTATTCAAACTGTAAAGTGTTTTCATGAGAGGATTGAAAACGAGTTGAAAACATTTTTAAAACTGCGTTGAAAAACTGTCAAAATGTCAAAAAGCGTTAATTGTGTTTCATTAATTGTGTTCAATATTTTATTTTTTATGCTTGATATTGTATTTTTCTTTTCAATAAAGTTAATCAAATAAACATTTTATAAATCAATGTGAAATTAGTTGTTTTGTAATTAAAAACAAACATAAACATTTTGCTGCGCATGACACGATCCAGTTTTCCGTTTTCATGTATTTCCGAATATTTGGATACCGATACGATCCCAAAAAAATCGAGATCGTATTTAAAAATAAATAGTATTCAAAACTGTAATTTTTGATGTTTTCATGGTGAATTCAATTCGAATTTGGTTTTCAAATCGTTTTGAACTAATCATGAAAACGTAGTAAATGATTTATATCCTGCTAATATAGTTTCAAATTTTAGTTCCATTTTCCAGGCAAAAGCGATCATTGAACTATTTTGGAATTTGTAGATACAGAATAAAAATGAAAAGAAGGAAAAAACGATAAATTTTATTGTGGAGTTTTAAGATAAATTAAACTCAAGTAAGTAAAGAAGTAATTGGAATTTTTTCAATTCAAAAGTATGGTTGGAATAAATTTTAATCTTATTTTACCATGCACTACTAATTCCATATAGTTAAATAAATTTATACAATTTCAATGCCAAGTTCATTATTTGGTATTTTGGCTATAACGCAAGACATCAAACTTTTGTATTAATGAGAAACTCAAAACAATCAAATAAAAAAAATAGTTTTTCAAAATGGAAGTTAAATTCAAATAAAACCTACGTATACTGTTGGCTATTTATTACTCAAGAGAAGAATAGACGCATTAGTTTGAATATTTTGTTTTTATTTAATTTTAAATGAAGAAGGTAATTTTTGTCAATTTTTTTATATAACACAACCAAAGAAATTATTGCAGAGTTTAATACAACACACAAAAGTTATTAATTTCACAGTTAAATTTATTCGTTTTTACGCTAGGTATTGTATTTTTAATAATTAAAACTTTTACTTATTATGACAAGCTGGTTTATTTGTCAGGAGGAAATTTAGAATGACAATTCATTAGAGAAAATTTTGAATAGATTTTTGGAATTAAATAATTTAAATTTTTTTTAGCAATTAAACTCAGGTCACAGAAAAGTGGTAATCAGACCCAAAGAATAAAATATAATTTTATAGACGTGAAAACGGACCAGACTCAAGATTCTACGAATAAAGGCTGAGCGATATAGAATAAATATCATTTCTCTGCAAGAAATCATATAGCCAATAATCCGAAACTTAATCTTCAAAGTCACTCTCTATACAGTTGTGGTAATCCTGCTCGAAGAAAATTTGGTACTGGTTTCATGTAGGTGCACACAAACAAGAATCCATGATGAAATTCACAACAATGCAAACTTGGGTGTCACCGAATGGAAACATTTCAAATTGATCACATGCAAGGGACCACTTCCTTGTTTGTGCTAAAATAGGTTTCTAGATCCAGAAATTTAAAAATTTAACCAACAGAAATGTGTCCACATCTCGTCGGTAAAGAATGTTGAAAGTGTAGACAGTTATTAACCCTATATTAGCAAACAATTGAAGATACCAACAAAAATTATAGGAGACACTGTAGCTGAGAGAATCTGAACCACCAGAAAACCATTTCAAAAAACTATAACTAGATCAAGCCTGTCGTGATGCGATTCAGGACAAAAGAGAGATATCTCAATATTTAAAAGAACGGATCACTAGATGGATAGATACAGGAATAGTCACAAAATGACAAATCGGAAAATTGTCTTTTGTTCTTTTCGTTTATTTTCGTTTCATGTTTGTTTGCAATAAGCATGTGTATATGTAAATTCAAAAACAATTTAAATATTATTAATACATATAACTCTGTCAGAATAAAATGGGTTCATGTTTCATTAATTTTATTCTTTCATCAATAATACTTGATGGTAATACTTACTCTTGCGTGACTCGCATTGTTATCTTTTGCTCAGCAATAAAATATATCACTAAGCACTTATACAATAAACTACTATCATACATTAAATATTGTTGATGAATTATGTATTCAGTAGCGGAAATACATATAAGAATAGATTTTTCTTGTTTATTTTATCTCTATAAATATTTCCGTTAAGTATATAAAAATCATCTATCTTCTATTAATTTCTTATGAGTAAATTAATTGTAATAATATTCTCAGATAAAACATAGAATACTTGAATGAAAGGTGAAAATGTCACAGTTTTAGAATTTGAACGTTAAAGAAACAAAACAAAAGATTGAAATGATAAATCAAAAGATAGATCCAAATGCCTTCAAAAAACTTATGAAAAGTTTTGTAAGTTAATGAATTTTTGATATTAACATTTAATACCGAAAGCTTATGAAAAGCTATAGAAATAATTTATGCGATAGCAATCATGTCCGACCACTATCTCAGAAACCACTTGACCTTCATGACTAAAACCGTCTTCCTTTACACCGTCATTTTCTGTTTCTATGGCACCACATATCAGGGGATTTCTTCACATGGCAGGCTTGAGTGACTACCTAGCTCACTCTTTATTATTTAGTTATTTTTAATAAGACAAGCTGGTCACATTAAGTTTTTTTGTGTCACGTTCTACTAGACAAAGCTGCGTCCATAATGCCTGACCTACTGCATAACGCTGATAATAATCACGTTTGCATTATCCCTATTATTTTGATAGCACAGCATATAGTGCACACTGCCATTCGGTGTTGTTGGCTCTCGTGCGAGGTTTTCAATCAGGTTACGTGCTTTTTCAAATCGTAAGCATTCTATTTACTCATATTCTGTGTATATCGTTCTACTCTCGGAATAAATACAGGGTTGCCTATATGTTGTACTTAACCATGTACTCCCTGAAACAACCATGTCCTAAAAACAACTAAATGAGCTGATGATTCACATCTCTAAGCTTTCTTGTCATCCAAGGATCATCGCAGGATTCCATTGTCATTTTTGGAAGTAACCTATCCCTCTTGCCATTCTCTTGTTTTGATATGTTCACTCGTGTGGTCATTTTTCTCCAAGTCTGATCGCTAGGACTTAATGAACTTCTCTTGTCTTTATGTCGATTGGCATCCTGCTCACTGTTAAACAATCAGCTTTATCAGAAACCGTACGCAATGAAGAGATTATTCATAATGACGTCTATCTGAAAACTTATGTTATTCTTAAAACATAAGAGGACGTTCGGACGCTACAGCAGATGCCCAGGTCAGCTCAGCGTGCATCGGTATGCAAAAGTTTACAGTTATCATTAGATTCCTAATCGGTTATTTAGGTTCATCAATGTTTGGCATCAGCCTTGCAAGAACTGAGTCTCTTCGTTTTATCGCTAGTGTCAGCCATTACATAACTCTAGAGATTGCCTGGCTACAAATATAGACAACCTATGGCTTATTTTCAGCCACAAAAATTATGGTAATATCTTCTGCATCTCATATTTTTATATTTTTATTTGGGGATTGAACCCTGAGGAAACCGTTATGCGTGAGGTTTGAGCAGGGTCTCCATAACAGAACTGCAAGGTTCACCTCCTGTGATAATGCACGTCTTCGGCCCACTTCAGTGTCATATAACATGGTCCTTCCTCCGAAGTAGCTGACTATTTTAAAGATCAAATAGTCAGGAGCATGCATATCGCCCAAGGTGCTCATACTTCCGATTCAGTTGGCTGAGCAAAAGCAATTTTAGACACTAAAAGTGATGGCCGCACAATCCTCTAACACTCTAACCATATTTCACCCGTCAACGTTTTCTGCGTTAACACAGACGGTGTAATTTGCATCGATAGTAGAACGTTGTTTTGTAAAACCAAACTGCTGTTCTGAGAGGCCAACTTCGACTTCCGAAAACTTATGAAGCTAGTTACAAATTATCATTCCGGTTTCTTTCAGCACTAATTACCTTTTGGAATTAATACCAGTCAGTACTGCAAACCGTTTTTTTTAAACCAAAACCAGAAAAGCTGTAACGTCCGCTATATTCGCCTAAACAACAATAAAACCAATTCATCTCCTTTTTCTAATAAAATTTATTTCATTAGTTTCAGTTCACTTTTACATTAATAATAATTTTAAAATTTTCTAATACTTAGTTAAATTTCGAATATACTATAAAAAACAAACGAACGTACTCAATTTTATTTCCAATTCTAACAAACAGATGTCGTTGCTAATTTTTGTTGAATCTTTGGATTTACACGATTTGATTTTATTGATTGAAAGATGAAAATCATAAGATCACTCTTCTCATGGATGTCAAAATTAAAGGTTGAAAATTTTGCATTCATGCTTTTTTTCATCTAGTATCTAAGTTAAATATAAGTAGAAAAATTTTTAATTAAATTAAATTTTTATAAATAGTTTCAATTAGTGCAATTTGGTTTTAAATGTTATGTCCCAATAGTTAAATTTAGAAGAAGTTTATTTGTGTGTGCAAAATATCAATTAAAAGAAAAAAATATATATATGTTTGTGTCGTAAAAAATCAAAAGAAATACAAAAAAATCATTAAAAGCACATTGTTCGATTTTTCCAACATTTTTTGAGGGTCATTCTTTTTCGGTCTGTCGATGTTTATATTTGAAAAACAAAAAAAATTAAATTTTCTATTAACCGATTAACATATTGTTCGCAATTTTTATTGTAAAGTTTTATTATTTGTTCAAAAGGATAAACAAAAGAATTAAATGTTTTATTTATTGAGATAAATAAATTTAAATTAATTGGACAAAGTATGTTCTAATTGAGTAAGATATGGTTTTTTTTTTATAAATTCACAATGGAGTCAAATTCTGATATGTGTATACTAAATGTACAAAACGTTTTCATACGATAACATTTTCATACGATTTTCATACAATATCCTACGAAAATAAATTTGGTGATCATTGGACCGATAATATTCAATCGAGTGGATAGCGCTAATATAATATATAAAGCAAAAAGGAAGAAATGGAAATTGGATGGCTAAATGAATAGGGGATATAATCGTTCGAATGTGTCATCACGAGTGCTGTTTGTTTCTCGAAGGGGATTTCAACAAGGGAAATTTAAATTGATGCTTGATTTGGGATATAGCAACTATGGGAATCTGGAAATGCAGTTTGGATGATGCTAATGAACTCAAATGAACAATCAGGTTTTCTTTTTTTTATTATCTATACATAAATTATTATAATTGTTTTTGGTTAATTTCATAAATATACATCATTTTTATAATCTTTTCGTATATGAATATATAATACATTTTGTTTTGGAAATGAAATTTTAGGCTGTTAGATTCAAAGTAAGAAATTCCCAATCTCAGGGGTCGTCTAGGGTATCAATAGTTATCCGGTGTGTTTCTTTGTGTTATTAATTTATTGAAATTTTGTGTATGAAAAGTCCAAGCCACCTACAGTGGTAGCTAACAATAAGTGGCTCCGTAACAGGGCCAACAGAACAAAGCAATAAAACCAAAACCACTAAAACCAAAAATGTATATTAAGAAAATTTAAACCATTAAAACAAAATGATGGTTTAGTAGTCCTTGTACCAGTGATCGACGTTTCAATTGTTTGTGGAATATTCCTAGTTATAAGAATGCCATGTTAATTATGTTACGGAACATTTTTTGGATTTTTACCGTTTATCGATTTACCGTTTTTATAACGATGTTTGTGAGACCAAGCGACCTGTTTGCAGTTATTCTCGCTGTCACTTGGCAAACCTCGTTTGAGGTGAGAGTAAAAAAATGTTTTTCGTCTAGCTGCGCATCATTTGGTAACTGAAATTAAAAGAATACTTGATACCAAAGAGTTAGATTAGAGCGTTTTTTAGATAAAGAGTGCGCTTCTGATAATGGCCCTTCGAATCAAACGAAACTGCGGCAACGTTTCATGGAATTAGTAGCACAATCTCAAATTGGATTTTGTCTAAGCAGAGTTGCCACATTGTTTTTGTTGTAATGAGCAATACAGCTGTTTCAGTTTCTGTCAAAAGAGGACCTTTACTGTAGACATTGGTAATTAATAGTCTTCTTAAAAGACTGCATCAATCTGGACTCTATTTTAAAGGTTACAGTAATGATATTGCTATTATTTGGTTATTGGAAAAGACTGCCAATCTCTAGTGGATCTGATGCAAAATTCACTGAAGATAGTTAAAGAGTGGTGTTGGAAACAAAGTTTAGCAGGCCATCCATCCAAAAGAGTGCATGCAACACCAAATCTGTATATTATGAGTATGCTAAGTTATTCAGTTAAGTTATTCAGATGAGGTTAAGTATTTAGGTATTATTCTCGACAAAAGGTTAGATTGAAAAGAAAATTTAACTAAATAAAAACTAAAAAAGCTGTCTTCTCTTTTTGACCATGCCGTTGACCCTTTGGATGTTGTTGGGGTGTTAGTACTAAAATTATCCTATGGATCAACTCAGCAATCGTCAGACCAACACTTGTTTGTGAATGTATTGTTTGCTGGTCAAATACTGAGGAACAACGCATGAGTGCTAAACAAAATAAAATACAAAGAATAACATGTGTAGGTATTAGTGACTCAATGCGTACTATACTAAAACTGTTTTTCTGTGCCATGTTTGATCTGGTTACTTTACGTTTACATGTCAAAATGGCTATCTACACGTATTCCACGTGTGGTCGAAACATGGCTAAACAGAGAGAAAACATGCGGTCATGGTAAAATGATTGACAGGTTACTAAAGAATATCATGAGTCATGATCAAAGAATATACTTTTAAGAAGTGTGCTGAACTGATCAGCTCTTCTAGAGAAGCAAATGAGAGATCTTGATCTGACTGGTCCTCTAGCGAGATCTCAATTTCATGCATGTGATAAATCACTTGAACTTGCAGGGGAGAAAATCTTCATCTGGCCGGATAGCATAACAGCTTTTAAGGCACTGGTAAGCTTCTTTCAAATTCTTCAATAAAGATAGTGGAACTCACCCGTTGCAGTGGGTTCTAGATCACAAAAGTATTTTGGGCAACGTCAAAGTGAATGAACTTGCAAGGATTGCAAAATGTTTGCCTTGTCATAATTAAAAGATGACAAGGACCTCAATATGAAGGCCTATTGGAATTCGTCATCAACAGGTAGGCCAAGTGAGATGTTTATCAGCGTTTCAAAAAAAAATTACTGCGCTGATGCATAGGCTGACTTCACCACAGCTCTGGAAACATAGTGTTCTGGATATATAATGAGTATTCATCCATAATGAATATCCATCAAATACTTTAATTAAAAGCTAACCAATGTTGTACATTTTGCGTAGTTCTAATTATAAAAATATTAGGGAAAGCAGTAGTATCCCAACAAACATAAATTCTGTTTTACCAGAAAATGTAAAAAAAATTTTTACCGGAAAAGACAAACTTGAAGTTGGGATCCAGAGCTGTTGTAAACCGTACTAAATGCTTATGTACCAAGATACAGATGTTATTGAGCTTCCAAAAAAACAGGATCTCGGCGGACCTTAACACTTTGCTCACTATCGCTAAAAGAGTAATCAGTTCCTTGTCATACATATTTGCAACTTTTAAAGGTTTCATCAAAATTCATTCATGAACGAATGTTGCATGCTCCCAACAAACATTGCAGCAATAAACAGGTGTTCGGGAGGCCATCCACCACTTATCCCAATATTGTCCAAAAACTAATTGGTTCTTTGTAATTTAAGTCTCCATATTTTTTCAAAGTGTCATTAAATTTGATTAATGAATGAAGTCTGTATGCTGAAAAACAAACTTTAAAAACAAAGTGTGAAAAGTCAGTAGTTGTATGGTAGATCCACCGCCACTTTCATCAATGTGTTTCAAAAGATGAGAATTATTTTCTCACACTAATTGAAACCTTTTCCATAGGTTTCATCATAATCACTTCTTTATTGTCGGCTGTAGTGTGCATAAAGACACTGAAAAAACTTAAAAAAAGTACGAAAAAAATGTTTTTACCGGAAGTGAAAAACCAAAAAATTGGGATGCAGAACTGTTGTGAACCGTACTAAATGCTTATGTACCAAGTTGCGTCCAATTCAATTATCAGGTACAAATGCTATTGAGCTTTCAAAAAAACAGGTGCTCATGGGACCCCCACCACTTTGTTTGCTATTGCTCAAAAATCAATCAGTTGCTTGTGTAGTGCAAAATTTCTTCACGTACACTACTATGTTAAAGTGTAGTGCAAATTTTGTATAACACTACTATATAATATTAACAACGCTACGCGATTGTGGTGAAGATGTTGTTTTAAATAATGGATTCACAACACTACTTTAATTAAACTGTTTGAATTTATTTAATTTTTACATAAATGTACAATTATTTGGTATGTTATAGTCACTTACAATATGATTTATTTGTTACTACAAACTCAATTATGGTTATAGTCTAGTACTTATTAATAATTGCCTCTTATTGGGTGGAAAAGACAGTAATTATTGCCTTTTTTCACTTAATCTTAACAAATTGTAATTAATTTCTTTTCAGTTGACTGATATTTTAAACAATTTTACTTAAGGGTGTATTGTGGATTGACCGCCCAAAACCCTTTTGTTAACTCACTTGTTTTTAATAATAACTAAAATAATAATTGATTAATTGGTTTTTTCACGACTAAATTAATTAATTTCTGTAAAACGACTGAATTGATTTTTTGAATTTTTTAGAACGACCATGTTAATAATTTGTGTAAAGAAAACTCCGGTAATTGTCTGAACACTGACTGCCTTGATTATTGATTAAAATATTATTTTTATAATTAAAAAATGATTACGCGCTGGGAATTTATTATTGTTGGTTAATTGATATTAAAACAATTGACACATTGACTTTGTTTTTAATTGAATTTTATTTAATGCCAATGTCGCGAATTGGTTTTATTTAAATTAAAAGATATTAACAAAATATTTGGAAATAACCCAGTTAAGGAAATTTATGAAATATTTGTTTTTAATTTTAATAGAGTTTTGGGTCAATTGTTTTTATATTTATTGATAGGAATTTGGAAGATATTGCGAATATAGTTTGGGGAATTGTTGTAGTAAAACTATGTAATTGGTTTTACTACATTCCTCCCCCACGGAACAAAAAATTTTGTTTTCATCGTTAGTTAGTTAACGATGAACACAAAATTTTACCAAATTATGTATGTTTTTGAAAAGTAAAAAAATTTTTGTGAGTAACGTTATCTTAGTCTTATCTTATAAATATTTAATAAATTATGTGTTTATCGTCGTAATAAAATTAAAGGGGTCCTTATAATTTGTATTAGAATAATTTGTATTTATATTAATTTAATTTTGTTTAATCCATGCTAATGTACTATAACTATTTAATAAATTTAAATGTTTTACAATTGTTTTGGGCCGTCAAGTTAAATAACTTGTTTCTGTATAATTATGTTAAGAATGAACGACGATATATGGTAAATTATTTGTTTCCATTAAAATTTTCGTTACGTTTTGATTGCTTAAAATAATTGTTTTAATTTAATATGTATACACTTATGCTAGTGATTGCTTATGACCAATTTTGGTAAACTAATTATTTTTATTGATTGTATCGATAGTTGAATCGTATTGGTAGTTGATTGATTGTATTAATAGTATATTATGAATTATGAATAGTTAGTTATGGTAAAATAAAAATTGTAGTAAATTATTTGTTTTTGTTTCTGTTAAAAATTACATAGTTTTACTACAACAATTCCCCAAACTATATTCGCAATATCTTCCAAATTCCTATCAATAAATATAAAAACAATTGACCCAAAACTCTATTAAAATTAAAAACAAATATTTCATAAATTTCCTTAACTGGGTTATTTCCAAATATTTTATTAATATCTTTTAATTTAAATAAAACCAATTCGCGACATTGGCATTAAATAAAATTCAATTAAAAACAAAGTCAGTACACAATACACCCTTAAGTAAAATTGTTTAAAATATCAGTCAACTGAAAAGAAATTAATTACAATTTGTTAAGATTAAGTGAAAAAAGGCAATAATTACTGTCTTTTCCACCCAATAAGAGGCAATTATTAATAAGTACTAGACTATAACCATAATTGAGTTTGTAGTAACAAATAAATCATATTGTAAGTGACTATAACATACCAAATAATTGTACATTTATGTAAAAATTAAATAAATTCAAACAGTTTAATTAAAGTAGTGTTGTGAATCCATTATTTAAAACCAGGCAATTATTAATAAGTACTAGACTATAACCATAATTGAGTTTGTAGTAACAAATAAATCATATTATAAATGACTATAACATACCAAATAATTGTACATTTATGTAAAAATTAAATAAATACAAACAGTTTAATTAAAGTAGTGTTGTGAATCCATTATTTAAAACAACATCTTCACCACAATCGCGTAGCGTTGTTAATATTATATAGTAGTGTTATACAAAATTTGCACTACACTTTAACATAGTAGTGTACGTGAAGAAATTTTGCACTACATTTGGCGCAGCCGGTTATCCTTACCGACAAAAGGAAGTAAGGAATTTAAAGGAGTGAAGAATAAATGAGCCAGCCCCCTGCAGCTGAAAGGTATAAAGGATCAAGAACAATCATTTGTACACCAACATCAACATCCACAACATCAATTACCAGATCATCAGGATCAACGTTCACCACACCATATAAGAGTAAGCTTAAGTTTTTACAATAGATTTAGATTAAAACAGAACCTTAGTAGTAAGTGAGTTCAGACATTATACGTTGTATTAAGTTGTATCAAGATAAAATAGAACAGTAATTTTTTTTTATTTAAATTCGATTTAATTCTTAATTTACACCAAAACTCGAAATTTGGTCATCATCTTTTTGTATTCAATCCGTATTTCCCTGTAGTCAACCCGATAATTATTTTTCCTGTATTCAATCCTATAACCCTGTCCACATAATAATAAATACTTTTCTCTCAAAATGCTAGATTCTATGGTAGTCTATATCGACCACCTATTCGGTATTGTTAACAAATTTGACATTAACAATATCGAAAAAATAGACACTTTTGTTATGCAAGCCAAAAATGTCATATGTCTATTAAACAACCTAGAACAGGAAATGTTTGCCAAAATTCTATACTCACGTATAACAGCCATGTTAAATAAACTATTCGAACCATTCCCAGACATAGAGTCAACTTTACGTTTATATTTTATATTATCCTTCAGAGAAGCTAGTTTTCAACTTGACACAACTCAACATAACACAAACTCTCCTCAATTTCACTACACATCTTCAAATACAACATACATTCCTTCACAAAATATAACAAACACTTCTAAATCTCCTCCACTGACATTACCAAACAGTATGATCCCACAACACCAAAACGAAAATCGAATTACTCCACGGCCCCCATCATCCGATATATCATCTTTACCATCGTTTTCTGCTGTTCAGGCCACATCAAATATTCCTAAACCTTGTAACCAATCACAAAACAATACAAACAATACAAATTTTCAAACAGAACGACCTAATTTAAATACAAATATTATATCAAAATCAGACTCCAATATAAACTCCGAAGGCCCGATAGCACCATCAAACTTTTTAAAAAATACAAAACTAAATTTATCGGATAATTCCGACGTAGAGCCTCCTGCATCAGTGACCGCACAAAAAAGGGCTGCATCTACTTTACATTTTAACCCGTCTAGTACTTCCTTGTCAAATAATTTCCCTGTTACCGATACGTATACAGACATTCCGTTTATTAATATTAACACAGACGACCTAAATTACTTAAATCCAGAAAATATTGAAACAAGTCTATCCCCAACTTTTCCACATGGTTATGCTGATAATGCTTCACGTTCACAGAATTCTGAATCGACTGTTTCTGCAAGATCACATCAGTCTGATGTGAGATCAGATGCGATGTCATAAAGTCTAAATTCAAGCCCATCTTTTATGGCATCACAATCTACCATACAATCTCATGATATTAGTCATTCAATGGCACCTCAACCCATATCATCGAAGAGAACCAAGGATATCTCACTCGAGTACTCAGGAACGGAAAATACAAAACTTTCACCCACTAAAGAAATTAAAACAAACGGAAATATACTTAGTGATGAAACTAAATGCAATATCATACCAGCCGGACCAAAGAAAATAAAACAGGTAGACGACTCGAACGTCCCGAATGAAGCGACAATTACCATGGCTAAAGAAGTAAGTCCTGGCGTGTTGATAGCAAATACACTATCCATATCAGTCAACCAAAGTATCCAGAAAACTCCAACTGACTCAACTCAAATTACAGAGCCCGATCCAACCCTTTTCGTAAACAATCTTACAGAAAACGTTCAAATTTTAAAGCCCAATTCAATATCCCTTGTAAACACTATTACAGAAAATGCTTTGTTATCTTTATCAGATACACATAGTAGCCAAAAAATTCCGACTAACAAAACTAGATCAAATACGCCCGACAATAACTCAGACAAATCACAAATTAAATCAAAAATTATTTCAACGCCAATTCTGTATTCCGAAGTTCTAAAACAAAACATGTCCCGAAACTTAATGCATATTCCTATAAAAATTTCGAACACAACGCAAATTTCATCAATACCAACCAAATTAAAAAATACTAAAAATTATACACACCATAAACTACAAGCTCCCACTTTGAAATGCCAAACTAATTCTAATCGTAACGAAAGTAGACTCCAGAAACAGAAACCAACAATCAGCTCTAACAAAAATCAATATTTGTCTTCAACGACCACATCGAAATTCCATAATAATTCTATTTGTCACAAAAACAAAGTCCAGGAACCAGCAAACCCAATCAGTGCTAAGAAAATTCAATATTTGCCCTCAACTATGGTAGTGGAAAAGCAATCGTCAAACAAAAAACCAAATATCAAATTACACAGCCGCCGAAGTATATCTAAAACGATTATCACAAATATGAAATTTCGAAAAAACAAAACCGATCAACATACGATTAAGCTCCAACCAAGCAGTCCCTATCACTCTGACCCCAAAAATATTAAAACGACGAACCAATCTGTTATGACAAACGACAATAACCCTACTAACAAAATAACTGTAAACAACCGTGACCATAAAATTTATCAAAACCAGAAATGTTTTCGTACCACTCCATCCAGACCTATTGAAAATCGGATACACTGTTCATTACAACTTTTCAACCTGAAATCAATTCTACTATATCTTAGCCTTTCGTGTATTCATGTCAAGAAAACTACTGCCTTACAACTTACACTTTCGATTATAACCAATATAATACAATTTCATTCGTCTTCGTATAATTCAGTTAATTGGCTTGAAAGTCTGTTCCAGAAATTTCGTGTCTGTTTTTACAATAATTTACTACCAGCATCTCGTAAAATCATATTCGACAAAGGAGAAGTTTTCAACTTCATTGCAAAAATTTATATAACCGTTGTTCAGGACAATACATATTTATTAATCAAACACATAAATAAAATTGTAAATAACTTTCCTTCAAAATTACTTTCTAACGATAAAATTTCCACATTTTTAAAAACAACAGCTTTCTAAAAAAATATCAAATTCCGTTTAAACCAACCTAAAACATAGGTAAACCAAATCATCTTATCCTAAACATAATACTAATCTAAACCACAAGTAAATCAAACCTACCTATTCTAAACCTAATACTAACCTAAACCATAAGCCAACCAAACAAACCTATCCTAAATACAATACTAATATACACCACAAGTAAACCAAACCAACTTATCCTAAACCTAATACTAGCCTTAACCATAAGTCAAATCTAAACAATTTATACAATATACAAGAAACATAATAATCGAAAAACAATAATCTTATTACCAATACTGATTCCGATCAATAATCAATACAATCAATAAAAATAATAATTTTAAAATCATTAAGCATAAATACATATTATATTACGACAATAATTTTAAGATACGCAAGCTAATCAAACATAACATAATTTTTAACGGAAACAAAAACAAATACTTTACTACTATTTTTATTTACTATTACTAAGTCTTCATATTTCATGTAATGGCGATGGCAAAAAGCGCGTCTAAAAAACTCGGCCTCCTAAATAGATGCAAAAAATTTTTCACTCCATACCAATTGCTCCATGTTTATAAGTCCTATATTCGTCCCTGTATGGAGTACTGCTGTCAAGTTTGGGGTGCTGCCTCTCTTTCCATCTTGGCCCTCTTGGACTCTGTTCAAAAACGAGCTATACGAATTGTAGGTGATCGAACTTTGACATCAAAACTTGATTCCCTACAACATCGTCGCACTGTTGCTGACCTCGTTGTTTTTTACAAATATCGTCATCAGCAGTGCTCAGATGAAATCAGCGGCATCATGCCTCAAACTTATTCTTACCCCCGTTCTACTCGGCAATCGGCTGCCGCAACCAGTGAAACGGTAAAGATCCCGCGCTGTCATACTGGCAGATCGCAGAGAGACTTCTTTGTCCGAACTGCGTACAAATGGAATAGTTTGCCGGAACACTTAGTCTCAGGTGACTTCAACCCACAGATGTTTAAAAAAAGCGTTAATCTACACCTCAGAACGCCAGTTGTTGTGGGACCCAGGTCTAGACCTAGGTCTTAAAAGGTATTTATGTGTTGTTGTGACACATATTCTAAACCCTATTACACAACACATTTTATTTAAAAAAAAAAAAAAAAAATATGTAATCAAATTTAATTAGCAAAATTCATTTCAAATAAACAAAATTGTTGAACTCATTTTATTCTTATAATAAAACAAGAATAGCTGAATTTATTATTCAGAAATACATATTGCGAAAAGAAAACAATTTCTTTAAAAACTTTTTTTACAAATTTCTGTCATTGAAAATAGTTTTACAATAATAATAAACAAATAATCCTAATATCAAAACAAAAAGAATTTGACCCACATCAAAACATAGGAAACAAAAACAAAATGCATTTAATCTAAATAAAAAGAAAATAAAAAAAAACATTTTTAAAATACATAAAAACAATTAACATATTTGCAATTCACATTCTTAAGTTCATCAAATTTTATCATTCATAATATAAATATGGTATCTCCAATTAATAAAGGTCGTTTAAAAAATCTCCAATTTCATTTTTAAAATTTATATAATTATACAGTAATAAGTCGGAAATCATTTTTTTTCCCAATAAAAACAGTATGCAATTTTTTATAAAAGATTTTGAATTTTACTAAATTTTTTTTTCTTCTTTACTCTAATGATCATTTAAACAAACAAAAGAAAAACCAATAAGATAAGAATCAATGGCCACATGCTCATATTATTAGACTTAGAGAATACAATACAAAAAACATCGTATTTTTTTTTTATTCAAACAAAAACAAATAATTTACTACAAATTTTATTTACTACAACTAAGTACATAATCATATTTCATTTCTTGTCTTTCCTTTATTTTCTTTTTCAAGTTCAATTTTATTTTAGCAATTCATCAAATTGGCAAAACTTATTTCAAATGAAACACTGACCTACATCAATATTCCTACACAATGTTTTTATTTACTAAATACTAACGTTTCATATTAAACATTTCTTTTTCAAGTTCATAAAATTTTATCATACATAATAAATATGGCATCTCCAATTTATTAAGGTCGTTTTAAAAAAAAAAAACAAATCTCTAATTTCATTTTTAAAATTTATATAACTATACAATAATAAGTCGGTAATCGTTTTTTTTTTCCAATAAACACAGTATATAATTTTTTATAAAAGATTTTGAATTTTACAAAATTTTATTTTGTCTTTACTTTAATGATCATTTAAACAATACAAAAATATAAATTAGTAAAACAAGATGATAAACTAGAATTTAAGAACGGGAAATACATAATTAATTTAAGTTTCATATACCTAAGATTCCAAACTAATTTAAGTCAAACGATCTACTAATAATAAACTAAGCTATGGCAAAAAGAAAACAATTTCTTTGATAACGTTTTTACCGAATTTCTGTGATTATAAATAGTTTCATAATAATAAACAAATAATCATAATATCAAAACAATAAGAATTACTGACCTACATAAATATTCTTACATAATTTTTTTTATTTACTAAATACTAACGTTTCATATTAAACATTTCATTTTCAAGTTCAACCTTATTTTTTATGAAAATTAAAATTTTATCATAATCATCATTTTATTTTTTATTACAGTAAGCATACAGAAATCATTTTAAATAACGTAGACTGAACAGAAAATCTTTTTAGATTTTGGATTTAAACATTTTTTTTTCTGATTTTGAAACTAAATAGAATCAATAATATCTCGATAAGCTTAATTGTACCTTTAAATCTGGTTTAAAGACTATAATTATAATTTTGAAAATTAGCAAATTAAAAATAAATTTAGATATGTACTCGTATTGACAGTAATTTTTCTTGCTAAAAACGAAGTAAAAAAAAAAAAAAAAAATGAAAACAAAAAGAAAGTAATTCGAACTATTATAATAATTATACATATATATTGCACTGTTCAATTCATTATAATACATGGTCATTTTAAATTTTTGATTAATAAACTTAAGATTCACATATTAAAGAGTTCGTTATAATTTAAGTACAAAAAGAAATGAACCCATTTCTCTAATAGCCATTGTTACTGCATTTCTGTATCATAAAAACAAAACCCAAGATAACGTAGCTCAATTTTTTACAAAGAATACATAATTTGGTAAAATTTTGTTTTTATCGTTAACTATTCTACCTAACTTTCCTTCTAATTCCTTTAACGATAAACACAAAATTTTTTCCGTGGGAGGGAGGAATGTAGTATCCCCAAATTAACATCCAAATAAACATTACCAAATAATATTATAACCAATTATTACCAATGTAAATTCAATAAATATTATTTGTGCAAAATCAACAATCTTAAAATTAATTATTGCGAAACACTTTTTTAAATTAAATTAAATTAAAATACAAAATTGACAAATTAGGATTAAGTAATACGCGACATACATCAACAAATAATAATATTTTATAAAATTTAAATTGGTAATCAATTTTTAGTTTTTATCAAAAATGGGTCGATTAAGAAAAGTTTTTTGAATTAATAACTAGTCTAACGGTAACCACAGAACTACACAGTCGTTCGGAAAACAAAAAACAAACCGGTTCAGTCAATTTTAAATCAGCGAGTCAATTCTGACAAAAATCAATCAGTCAGTCGTGAAATTATATTCTAAGCTAAGTTATATCCTAAAGTAAAATAAAGTTTAAGTTCATTAAAATAAGTTGAGTTCATTTGAAATAAGTTAAGTCAATTTTTATCGAATCGAGCAAATAACGAGAAATCGATCAATACGGTGTGAAAACCGAGTTAAAAAAAACAGTTACTAAAGCCAATATTTATATACAATTTTTGTAAACATTTAACGGAAAAGTTGTACTATTAAAAAGTTATACGAACTATTGTTAAATAAAAACACAAAGTGAGAAATATATACGTTTTATTATTCCATCTGTGAAGTAGTGTTACACACCACCATCATTAATAGTGGTGCATCCTAAATAAATATTAGTGCATCCACCAGTTTCACTACCTTTTCATAAACAGTAGTGACAAATTGTTTGTAGTGACAAATTGCTACTCAATTAGTGTGTGAAACAACCATAATCGCACTAAGGCTAACATTATCACCACATTTTAATATAGTAGTGCACATATAAATAATTGCACTACAATTCAATTACATAGTATAGTGCCATATCAAAAATTGCACTACATATTATTATACAGTAGTGTTGTTATCACCTTTGGCACTACACTTGCCATATATATTTGCATCTTTTTTCAAAGTATCATCAAAATGCATTCACGAACGAATGTTGTATGCTCCCAACAAAGTTAAAAAACATAGCCGAAAAAATCACTTGTTGTATGGTGAACCCCCCAACCCTCTAACCAATGTACTCCAAAGGCTGATAAAATCTTTCTCATATTACTTGAATGCTTTTACCAACGTTTCATGAAAATCGATCGGTAATTGTAGGCTACAGTAGGGATAAACCCCTGAAAAAAAAGCTTTTTAACCGGAAATGTCGAACCGGAAGTTGCGAAAATATTGGAAACAGTACTTAAATCTTATATACCAAGATTCCATAAGATCATAAGCTTCAATTAGAAGTTATTTAAGATTTTCCTTCTAATCTAATCTAATCCCTACTATTGAATTTTTAAATTTAGAGGTGTATGGGAGACCCCCCGCCATTTTTCTAAATTTAAAATAAATCCAAAACTTGCATTTTCAAGTAAACTTGGATCATTTGCCAAAGTTTCATCGAGATCCTATGCAGGAAGGTACGAAGGTACGAAAACAATTTGATAAGCATGTGTTATAATGAAATAACAATTGTAACGACCGGCCCGATTACAAATTATAAATTCCATCAAAGGGCTCATTGGACTAAAAATTTGCCACTTTGATGTTTTATTCCTTTTCATAAAGGTTTCATACAGGGTTGATTATTTTTTTATTCATAATCAACGTGAACATCCAACTCTAATAAGAATTTAAAACTATGATAGAACATTTTGAGTGAAACAATTCGTACAAAATGAGAGTCGATTAATCTGTTGGCTTACACAAGCTGCAACATATATTTTGAATTTGATACAATCGTATGATTTGTCATTCCATCTAATATTGTATTTGTTTTTTTATTTCAATGATGTAAAAAACGTTTGTCCGAAAATTGATTAATTGAGGGGGGTCGTCTTTGACTTACGCGTTGGTATGTATGTTGAGGGAAATGTTATATGTAAAACCATGTTTTACTAATTTCTTATTGTTTAACTTAACCTTTTTATTGTGATATGATGTAGGAAAATATAATTGATAGATGTTGGTTTTGATGAGACAGAGATAGATATACAACCTTCGCTATGTGTTTTGGAACACGTTTAAAAACGATAGAGATTAAATAATTATAATTTTGGATACTCAAAGATATAGTGCAGGTTGAAAGAGGTTGATATTGAACGAAGGAATTCCGTATTATGGGATTATAACTAAAAACTGGTCCAGCGAATATTTATTTAGTGTATTGGTGTGTCACTATCCGTGATACCGCTTATGGCAATAATTTTAAAATTCTAAAATTTTAAAGTTATATTCGTTATTTAATTCATTAATTAATCAGATGGCTATGAATTTTTTTTGGAATGTGTCTAATTTGGAATACAATTCAGGCTTACCTGCAGTCAACGTACTTGCCCGGGATTAGGATACTTCTTAGTGAGCCTTTATTATGTTTCATTTCATACTGTGTTTTGATTATCATGCGTTTAAGCTTAATTTTTATTTTTTTATTTATTTAAATTTACTCTCGCAGAATTTTCATTTTTTAGGTAGATTTCATAGAGAAAACCAACTTATTGCAATGTGCGACATCTCGGAATTTCGGAAAATTGTTGATGCCAAACGACTAGTTATGATAAGCGGAGACAATATATATTTTATAAATATTATCAAAAATAAATTTAAATGTCACGAAAGCGAATGAAAAATGAAAAACAAAAAATATTAAATAAAAATAATAATTTTTTTGAATCTCTAAAATTAATTATTCAAAGTGGCGTTTGTTTTTTGTGTTTTTATTACCTTCACAAACAAAATTTCGTCCGTATATAATTTTAGACGAAAATAAGATAACATAATATCATTAAATTATTTTACAATTTACTATTACGAAAAACATATTATCTTATAAAAAATTAAATGAAAGCAGTCGTATTAGAAAATGTTAAACTCTTTTTCACTCTCCATTTTTTCCTTTTCTGTTTATTATTTTTATGATTACATGGATTTCTTTTCGCTTCGTTTTTTATTGTTCGTGAAATATTTGAGTGCATATATGTGCAAAGACGTCTTACGACATATGCACGGTATGCTGCACATCATGTCCACGACATGTATTATGTACAATTTTGTGCACGGGGATTTCGTAACATGCACATATCACGGACTTTTATCAAAATTTTGTAGTGTTTGGGCGAGATTCTCTTCCTTTTATGAGAATTAAGGCTTACGAGATGCACTCTAAGCACCATTAGCATCTAAAATATTAGGACACTCATTAGCATCTAAAATATTAGGTGTTGATAAAACCATGTTTATAATAGGAATATACAAATCCCCGAACTCCCCTTTAAATTGTTCCTATTTCGATAAGTTATCATCCAATCTTGATAAATTATAATAAACTACCCTAAAGCAAGACTGGTTATTCTAGGTGATTTCAATATCATAAAGAGTGGTTGAAAAACTTATCCCACACCGATAACATAGGAAGACAAGCTGGACCTTGTTGGACTTGTTTTTGACAAACGGGCCAGATACAAAACAGAAAAAAGTTGATCAACCCCTCGGATCATCAAACCATCCGTTAATTTCAGCAACAGTAAAACTTAAATCACATAATCCAACTAAAGCCCACCCTGGTCACGTATGGGGTTATAAACAACGCTGATTGGGAGGGAATAAGAAAATATTATAAAGAAATACCATGAAACATGTTTGTTGTGTTGAGCAGTATCCTACCACATCAGAACAAAGATTCACCGAATTCATAAAACCTAGAATGCGATGGTTTATTCCAAATCGTTTAATTACTTTCAAAACTGAGCCTTGGTTCATGTTGGATATTGATAATGGTGTGGAATCTATATTGTATTTACTATTTGTTTATATTGATTGCTGATTATTCCAAATCAAAATTCATTCAATAATTTTTTGAAGGTATTATTTGTATGCAATCCAAAAATCACCAGAGATGCTCTTCCTTCAGGAGTCCAAAAATTGAAGAGTTGTTTCTCGTTCAGCAGATCAAAATGTTATCGATGTTTCTTGTTCAGCAGATAAAAAAGTAAGAGACTCATGCACAAAACTCAACTTGTTATATAGTAAAATATGTTGGTCATATTTCTCCAATTCGTTCAGTTTTTTTTGTTTTGACAGTCAAAGCTGCCATTTTCTTAAGCGCCTCAATTTTTTTCATATTTTGAAATTGCATAAACAATGCAATGGATTAAACACTGCAAATTGCATATACAATACAATGCACTGTAGACCATGTAAAACATCAATAAAATTACTTTTATTTAGTTGCATAAACATTTCTGACTATTCAAATTTTTCTCTATTCTACTTGTTCTATAAATCTTCTCTACTACGGACAATTTATTACTTTACTGTATCATCTAGTATTTTTAATCGACATTTGATTCGTATTGGTTTTGATTTTGATTTGTATTACATAATTACATACAATTCTTATCATCTAATATAACATTCAAAAATCGAACATTCTTGGGACATAGTGTAATGATTTTCTTTATATAATAAAACATAAAATTATGGTTTATTTTTTTTTTTGCTTCAACAATTACAGGTTATTAATTTAATTCGAATTGAAATTGAAATTGAATTTTATTTTTATTTAAATTTACTGATTGATACTAAAAGAAAATATTTAACAAATTTATCGAACAAAATTAGAAGACAAGTACATTTAAGGCCAAAAATCGAATTGAGTTTACTGATAATTATCATTTGAAATCATCGATCTCTAAAAATTCGATCTCGTTTAGCAGCTACCAACAATAGAGAATTGTTAGCTAAATCTATCAACGAAGACCTATACAGTGGATAATTTAGAGGGGTGGAACCAGTTTCTAAAGTGTAACCCAGTCAAAACCAAATTATGTCGCCTTTTACGGATGGAGAATGACATAAAGACTTTCCTATTTAGGGATTTAGATGAGGTTCAATCGATTAAACTTCTCAGAGTTGTCATTTCACATGAAATGGAGCGAGCATGTGTTTAGTCTAGCAAAAACTTCAATGCAAAAACTAGGATTCTTGAGCCGATGTAAAAAGTTTTTTAATTCTTGAACAACTTTTGTTAATTTAGAAGTCATTTATTCGCCCCTGTGCAGAGAAAAACAATACGATTGGTTGTTAATCATGCATTTATTGATCAACTTAGTTCACGCCAACAACGAAGAAAAAATTTTTACCGAAGAAGAAATTTTCACCGACAGCTCACAAAACACTGACATAATCCAATAATTAATTATTTCCGTGTGATAGATTCAGTACAGAAAATTAAATCAAAATGTTTCCTATATTTGCTATCTGTTTGGTAAACAGAATTTAAATTTTAATGCACATATATGCTGTAGTGTAACGCTTTCTTTATCACACAATTTGTTTTGATTTTAAACTCATACTAAAACAAATCATTTTGTCAGAAAAATTTACTAAAATTTTTGATTGTATTATTCTTACATCAACAAACAATATTGGAATAGTAGATGAGATCCAAAAATTTGGAGTTATAAAATATTAGAGAGAGCTTTTTAATTTATTATTTAAATGTCATAAAGTTTTGAATTTATGCTAAAGTTATTTTAAGCTTTATGTTCAAACAGTGTATTTTTTAAAGTATAATTTTGGAAAGTGAAAATTAAGTTTTTAAAGTAAACAGTAACAAAAAAATAAATAACAAAACATACTTAATTTTTAACGCAATAAAAATAAAAGGTAAATTGAGCCTTTTTCTATAATTTAGAATTAAAATTAGTTCAAAACCGTTAAAAATTTAATTAGATAAATTTTAATTTTTAAAAGTGAAAAATGTGTGCGAAAAATTCCTGGAAGTTGTGGAACTTAATTCAAAAAACTGAACCCCTTATAAAATGTGTTGTGTAGTAGGAATTACAATATTTGTCACAACACATAAAAACCTTTTAAGACCAAAATTCCACAACAACTTGTGTTCTACAAAAAGTAGATGGACAATTCTAATTTTTTTTTTGTTTTTTTAATTATTTTAAATATTATAGGGATAACTAAACATTAAAATAAAGCAAACAATAACGTGCATGCATCAGTGAATACTTCAAACCTAAGATTGGCCCATCCGCCAGCACCCCAAAGATATTATCATAGCTAGTGATATCTCACTATGTATGTGATATCTTACGTTAAGTCGAACGCCAATAGCAGGGACTGGCATACGCGAGATTGTCAAACCCGTAGATCAAAATTTAAAAAAAAAATTACAAATAAACAAAAACTAATCCATTGAATATTGATATTTATAAACCTAAATAGATATGAAACAGAAATAAAAAAATTAAATCATTTAAAGTGACAAAAGACAATTAGATTGAATGCTATCTTAAGGTCATTTAATAGAGATATATCAGAAATCATTACCATAAAAATAGACCCAAAATAAATTAACCAATTATTATGCTTTTGATTAAATAATTCAAACTTTTGACTTAAAATGCAAAAATAAAAAGTAAAAGTGCTACTTCGGCTAAGTTTTTGTAACATATGCATATATTTTTTACGGAAGTTGAATTCGTCGTTTTTTTGTCGTTAAGACGATTCTTGTTTGTTTTGTTTTGTATATATCTACACATATTTATAGTGATATAAAAAATTAAATAATTGACAAGGAAAAACCCAGTTGTAATCATCAAAAACAGCAAAAAAACGAGTAATCTAACATTAGCAACTATGATGATAAAAAAACTTGGGCTAAGCGGCACGTTTACTGACACTTACTGATGGTATTGGAAAGGGTCTAAATGACTCTGCTAATTTTGCTGTTTTTTCATCAATCCAATGTACCTCTTTTATGAATTTAGTACCACAGCTATGAAATTTCTATTCTTATATTTGACTGAATAAAGGTTTAAAGCTCGGAATACCTCAAGGTTGAATTTTTGAACCATTGATATTTTTGTTTTTTATAAATGATCCAACATTATTTATTAGTTCTCTAACTAATGTAGCTGCTATATGTTGATGAGAGCCAAGTCTATGTATGCATTAAATTTTAGAGACACGCGTTGTATTTGCTGTAATTACTGTGTTGATAAAATATTAAATTTAAATTTTAACTATAAGCGAAAACTATATGTTGTATTCAACACGTGTATGAGATACATGTATTCTCTGAAAAAATTTGATAATGTCTCGGAATATTTTAAGTTGATTCTTGAATGGAATTTAAATCAATATTTTTATGCGATATTCAATGTTAGAGTAATACAATTGAAAAGACCTAGTTACTTGCTGGAAAATAGAATTTTTTTCAATCTCATCGAGTCCGGGATCTTCTCGTTCCCTGCAAATTATTGAAAGCAACATAATGAATAGTTTTTAGGGTTCCGTTTTTTATAACGAGCCCTATTGGTGGGAAACCCTAAACCATAAATCCTTTGGACCTCAAATTGGAAATGCATATATAACTAACTAAGCTGTCGGGCAAAAATAATTAAAGTAGTTTTTGATTGTTTTATAGGATAACGATGTAAAGCCTTTGAGAAAATTAATTTTTTAACGAGTAAAGTAGGGTATCATATTACAGAACCCCACTTCAGTATTTGTAAAAAATATATTTTGTATAATTTTGGATAATGGTGTTTTCTTTATGTTTTCTCGATTAGCGCCGAACCTAAATGATCGAAAATCTTAAAAAAATATTGAAATGATAGTAAAATTAGTAAGTTTTTAATGAAAAATACATAAAAGTGTCACATACTCATAGTTATTTTTACATTTATTAAGTGGGTTGAAATGAGAAGTGGCAAAAACACCATTTAAAACCCTGTCAAGTGGGGTGTCATTAGGAAGAGAACTTGATCTAAGAAACATTATAACTTTTTTTTGGAATTTTGGGTACACAATTTATAAGTTATTAGCAAAAAATTTAAATTTTCAGACCGTCCCTACGTTTCGACGCTAATTGATAGATAAATTTGAAAAAATTCACACAGATAGAAAGTTAGAATTCTGAAAGAACTATATATCTGTGTTTTTAGGTGATAGGAGTGACAAATGACACTAAATTTGAAGCAAAAGTTGTGATGTTAAGTTGATTGTCCAAAAACAAAGTTTATCTCGTCGCTGGTCGAGGGTGCTAAACGGTTAATTATAGACTCTGATCAGAAAGATACCAGTTCGGATTTCTGGAATTGAGATAAGACTTTGCTACGGATATTTCTTTTTCAAAGCTGTTTTTCATTCAATTCAATTGAATACATTTAGTTCTAGTAACTCAGAGAGTTTAATTTATCCCCTTCTATACTTGTCCTAAAGTTTTGTGTAGTCCTTACTTTATCAAACTTATGATAATTTATTCTTTTGTCAATATAACATATTCATTAAAAAATGTATCATTTCGAATAGATGTCGTAAAGTTAATTAAACATTTTAATAGTTCGAATAATATTTCCAAATCTGTGTTTTTATTTTTTGAAGCTCTTTCCTTGTTCACTTGTGCTATTAAACGTTCCAAATCGAATTCCAAAACAGTTATAAAAAATTTTTCAATTTGTTAATGGTTTTTATATAAACTGTCACAAATTTCATGCCGAACAGACTATTGAATACCATCTGATCTTTGACATCTTATTTACCGAACACTAATGGCTGGTTTTAAAACTGTCCCATCCTTTATTAATGTATAGAGAAACAGAATAAGGATGTTGAATAGTGTTAAAATAATCACGAAACGTGGCATATCATCGAAAAATCAAACTTTTTTTTTTAAATAAAATGTGTTGTGTAGTAGGATTACAATATGTGTCACAATAACACATAAAACCTTTTAAGACCACGGTCCCATAACAACATACGTCCAAAGATGTTGATGGACGTAAATCTTTCTTTTTTTGTTTTTTTATATTTTTAGTTAAAGAATGGATAACTAAACAAAAAATCCTATCACTGACAAAATATGACATAGGCCAAAACTTTATGATAGAATAGAGCAAATAAAAGTATATTAAAAAGTAAATAGCAAATTTTTACAAAAATTTGCTATAACAAAACAAAACTGTAGTTGCTATTAATTCACAGCTAAGATTGAGGGTGCTACCATTGACTGATAAAGTTCATCCGCCACCACCCCTAAGATTTCACCTTGGCTAGTGATATCTCACTGCTATTGCCAGTGGTATGTGATATCTCACGTTAACTCGTATGTCAATAGCAGGGACTGGAGTACGCGGGGTTGTCACACCCGTAGATCAAACATAAAAAACTCTTCAAAACAATAAAAACTGATCCCTCCATGCGGGAAGAACTGTCGAAATCGCTTCATCAAAAAATAATAAATCATTCTATCGAATAAGCAAAGAATCAAAAATCACAACAAGTTCACACTGTCGAAAAGTCATTGCAGCGATTGTTTTTTCTTCGATATGCTGCAAATATCATATCATCGAAACATCATATGTTCAAAGTTCGTAAAATAGAATAAAAATCACATTATAGAAATATCATAACAACGAAAATATTAGATATAACGAAAAGATAAATACATCGAAAAATATGTATATACTCTCATCAGTTCTAGGAATATTGTAAATTTAAATACCAGACAGCACCATTATATATAAGGACTTCCCTGAGTCTTTATCATAACATCAAATCGAGCTATGGAAGCGAAAACAAGTAAACCGAAAGATTAAACCACCGAATTTCATACCATCGAAAAATCACTATATCGAGAGTGAATAAATTAGTACATCGAAGAGAATAAATTAGTACATCAAAGAATCATTAAGACGAAAAATTGGATATGCTCTCTTCGCAGCTGGGAATATTAAATATATAAATGGCAGATAACCGACATTACATCTTAGCTATTATATTGATTATATTATTATATTATATTATATTTCTTCTTCGTTGCTAGTGTGGGTTAGAGAGTTTTGGCGTAGATGGGAAGTGTGGATTGGAGGTTCCATATATTAGGCATATAATTTGGTTCGCATAACAACTCGTTTTTATTTTATAACTCGACAAAACCTTTTCGGTTATCATATACATATAGAAGTGTTCCTTAGTATATAGTTTGGATATTGTTTTATAAAAATCAATTTATCAACCATTAATAGCAATAAAATTTATTTACGTTTACGTTAGTGCTAGATAGTTTTAGATAGTTGTTCGGTAGTCTTATTGTTAGATAGTTTTTTGTATACCTCTTGCATCTAGTGTAGCACATAAATTATATCAATTACTTGAATCTTTTTACAATCAGAAAAGATCATATTGTAACTGTACTGGAGTACAGTTAAACCAGGATGTAACAATAAAAAAAGACTAACAAAATGTCGATATTATGGCCTTTGCCAAGAACTATCTCTAATTATCAATAGATTTTAATATGTTTATTAAAATTTTTTTGTCCCTCTTTTTTTCAGTAACGACTTTTTTGTTCATAAGGACGAGTTTATTACAACAATGCACTTTTTTATCACAAATGACTTGTAAACTGTTTTAAAAGATGCAATTAAACTCAGCGAAATTATTATAATTTGTACATTTATTTATTATTTATGCATATAATTATTATTTAAGTAATTAAATATAGTTTATAAGTTTTGGTTGTATTTATGTTAGCATACTTTAAAATAACTCGATAATAGTTCAGTTATCGATATCTCAGATTAAATCAAGATCTGTCTGTCATAAATTAATCAAAAACATTTTTCTTTATGTAAACCACCATTACAACTCACGAAAAAAAAGTTTAATAATTTTATTTTTAATTAAATATTAATCGCGATTAGACTTCTCGTTAAATATATAAAATCGCGTCACAAAAGTCGATATTTCTTAAAATACATTAATCCGACCTGAACAAAGAACATCACTTCCTTTCAAATTAAAAAAGTCACGATTCTAGAAAATGTTTGTTCTATTTTCAATTTAATTTTTTTTGTTCACAAAACCAGGAAAAGTTCTAATTTAACTCTATTAGTATCTCACGAGAACTGAACTTTTTTTTAAGTATTTCGATTTTTTTTCGGAAAAAATTAATCACGAACTGACAATTTTTATTTTAATATCCAGCGCGGACTAATATTATTTATGTAAAATGCAACTATAAATAGCATTTTTCCTAAAATTAAACGAAAGAGAAGATGTTGACTGCAATTCCTTTATTTCATTTGCCATACTCAATACATATATATTTCGAATCCACAGGTTAATCCATCTACCATACAATCATCTTCTTGTTGGTTTTTTAAACATGCAAAATGCGTACCGAATGTATGAACACCCTTTTGATTATATAAGCATACCAGCAAAAAGAACTGGATATGTACTGTATTGAAATATTTCATTTGTATATATAATATCTCGTTTCATTTTATTAAAAATGAAAGAAGAGAAATTTAAACGTAGCAATGCTTTTGTTTCATTTTTGTTCTTATTCGAACATTGCAATTTGAGTGCAAGTATATTTATCAAAAATCATTATAACCTTGATGTTACAAAAAAAGTCAGGTGTGCCGATGATTACTGTTGATATTTAGAGTTTTCAATTTTCATATTCGCATTTCTTTTTTTGGTTTTATATATTAAAACAAGGGAAAACAATAATATTATCTAGGTATGGATGATGAATACATAACAATAATGAATTCAGAAAATCATAAGTTTGAAGGGGCGATCATTAGGTTCTATGTATGGCGAGCTGTTAAATGTAAAACTACGACAATGCAAAATGCATATTTGGGCAGGTCAGGGATGGGAATTATAGGATGAATTAACGATAAGTCAGTCTTTGCTGTTAAAACAGAACTTATTTTTTGGTCAATTAGCAAAAAATCTGAAATTTATTGAAATATAATATGAATAATAACTGACCTCAGGCCACTGGTCTTATTAGACCACTTAGTCTTATTAGACGCATCGGCGCCGAAATGGCGGCGGCGATTGGCAATGCCGGCGCGCATATGATCGCGCATTACGGCGGCGATCGCGCCGGTGTCGAAGCGGCGACTTCGGCACTGCCGAAGGACAAGGTCAAGGCGATCAGCGCCGATCTCAAGGACAAGAACGCGGTCGATCGGCTCTGGGCCGAGAGCCTCGCCTGGCGCGGCCGCGTCGATGTCGTGATCAACAACGCGGCGGTGATGCGGATCGGCGGCGGCATCGAGGATGACGCGGATGCCTGGGACGAAGTCTGGGACGAAAAAGCAGGGTATTTCGGTACGTTCGCGCCGTGAGCGGGGCCGGGTTCGTGGGGCGGCTGTCGGGCGCTGACTAGGCGCGGATCGACGCGACCGGGCGCGAGCGGACGTTCGACGCCGGTGATGTCGTCATGGCGTGGGACTTGGCAAACCCGAGGTACCTGAGCCATAGTGAGATCTAGCCTGCTATTAGAAACCGTAAACCTGTTGCCTTGTCTAGCGCGAACGGAGACCTTGGCTTAGCCACCCGGGTCACGGGAGCGTGCTCCCTTATTAGCACCCTCTGGTGGGTACACACTAGAGAGGACTCAGGTAGGGTCAAACCATAAAAAGGACCAAACCTCTGGGCACCTGTCGCCCTTAGTTGTATATAAACTTCTAACAGGTATAGACGAAGGCCTGTTGGTGACCTTTATTGCATCTTAACTCGTGGATCAATATGGATAAATATTTTATTAACCTTTCAAATTTTCTAAAAATTTTGTTTTCACCTGTTTATTATATCTAACATCCTATCATGAAATATTGGCTTATGTTATATTTTATTATATGATAGGATTTATTGTTTAGTTACCCATTTTAACACAAATTTTATTTTGATCAAATGACTATTACATTTGATAAAAACTTAAAAATACACATTCAAAATATTTGTGGATTGAATGCCAACCGTGACGTCATGCAACATCATCTCAAGCAGGACAAACCGCTTATTATTTTTCTTACAGAAACACAAGTTTCTAAAAACTATTCCTATGACGTAACACAAAATCCCAAATATAGACCTGAATCAGCTTTTAAACTTCATAAAGGTGTATGTGCATACATTCATGAGAGTGTTGCATATAAACGCTTTCCAAATTATGAACTACTGTGTTGTAGCCATCACCATGGCTACAACACAGTAGTATTAAAGATTTGAATACCTGAAATTTCTTATATAACAATAGCTCTATACTGGTCCCCAAACAAATATTATCCTAATTTTTTTAATCTCTTGACTAATGTTGTAGGCAAAATTAGAGCACAATTTCAAAATTGTGAGGTTATCGTTACCGATAACTTCAACCTTCGCAATAAATCGTGGCTAGAATTTTCCAAAACGAGAGACGACGCAGGTTGAAAAAAAGCCCAACTTTCACTCCTCTTAATGGCGGTAATAAAAGTTTTCTCCTAGACCTCTATCTCACATCTTTGCCAGATATTACGACTGTTGATGTCGATAGGGGTAGTATTAGAAATTCCGACCATTATCTAATCACATCAGCTATCAAAACTAATTTACTACAAACTAGAGTTCCCGAACCCCGTAAAATTTTTCACTTTTCAAAAATAGACACGATTGGTCTCCGAAGTTTTTTAAAGCTTTCTCTTTTGATCGTCATTGTTTTTATACTCACGATGAAAATGTTTCTGCTCAAAACTTTACTGAAACTATTAAATTAGGTGTTAATACATAATTAGTTCCTTTTTCAATAATGAAGCCTCAACAAAAATATTTGTTTTCGAATTGGCTCTTAGAAACAAATGTGGATTATTTAGTATTTTGATTCATAAAAAGAACTCTGTTTATCGATCCCAATATATAAAGGCCAATAAAATATCAAACCAGATAATTTAAAACAAAAAAAAAGAGATTGACAGAGCGAAAGCGGCAAAACTTTCGAGTATGTCATTTTCTGACAAAAGTTTTTGCAGTGCCATTATTTCTTTAAATTTTGGTACTAAATCTTCTATCCCCCCTATCATTGATGGTGACGCAATCGTTACTGACAAAGCAAAGAAAACTGCATTCTTCGCGGAACGCTTTTCTTCAAATTCGACAGTTTTAGAAACCCCAAATCCACTCTTCAAGAGTTAATATGAAACAATTACATTTCAAACATTATAAATCCTATAATTCTGGTATTTTTCCATTCTGCTGGAAGTTGGCCAATGTCCAGCCTGTCCCAAAAAAAAGAATGAATGAAGACCTTATAGACCTATAGCCTTCCTCCCAGACCTATCTAAAATATACGAGCTCTATATTAATTCACACATATTCAAATTTTTGGAAGACAACCATTTGATATCTGGCAGCCAATACGGTTTTAGAAACAAAAGATCAACAACCGATCTATTGAACTATGAGGCACATCTTTGGAATAGCATACTTGATAGAGGTGGTGAAACGTACGTGATCGCATTAGAGATCTCAAAGCATTTGATTGAATTTGGCATGCCAACTTGATCAACAAGACCGTTGTGTACGGTTTTCATCCCGCTGTCGTGATGTTGATTCAAAATTTTTTGTCTAACCGATACATCTCGGTATTTATAGATGGCGTTTCTTCTGAGCCTAAATTAATACCCGCTGGTGTATGCCAAGGCTCAGTTTTATCGAACTATTGCAAAACACCAGTAACCCAATAAATAGTTTTTCAGATGATAGTTCACTGCTCAAGTCATTCGTTTCCCTATCTTTAAAGCGTAAAATGCATGAACGAATAAATCCCGCCCGGAGAGATGTTGCCATAAATGTAAACGAATACTTAAAAAAATTGGGGTGTAAAATTTGGTCAATTTTAATTCCACCAAAGCACAGCTATTGATTGTTTCCAGATCAAAGACCGAGTTTCTCAACGATATTTCAATTAATATGTGTGACGACCAAATAGACGAATGTGAAAGCATTCGTTTATTGGGAGTCACAATTTCCAATGACTTACTCTGGAAACGTCATATAATGGCCATGGCAAAGAGTGCGTCAAGAAAACTCGGCCTCCTCAATAGATGTAAAAAATGCTAAAAAATAAAAGGTGCTACATCTGTTACCATCCTAGCTCTTTTGGACTCTGTTCAAAAGCATGCTATATGAACTGTTGGTGATCGAAACTTAACATTAAATCTTGATTCCCTACGTTTTTCCCCGTTTAACTCGTCAATCGGTTTGTGAAAACAGTCATACTGTCGAGATTACTCACTGTCATAGTAACAAATTGCAAAGGGATTTTATTGTGCCAACATCTTACAAATAAAATGCTTTGCCTGAATCAATAGTCTAGTTAAATGTATTTTGCAATATTGCTCCGTTTAATATACAAAGAAATAAGTCCTTTTTCACTCCAATTAAAAAATGTAAATTTAATCAAAATTCCCTTTTATATGTGGAGGTCCACACCAAAACGCTACATTTCCATTTTCTTTAAAAAATAAATTGTGTACTTAGGTCGGCTCCAATTTCTGAATTCGATCGAAAACTCAAAAATTTATCTATGCTTAAATTAGAACTGTTTTCCCCTTTGTAGAATAGAGCTTGCTTTAGACATAATGTAATCAGTGTAATGACAATCAAATTTTCTTGAACTGCGTTGGAAAAATGTGATAATGGAAATGTAGCGGTTTGGTGTGGACCTCCTCATATGATGAAATACAAGTTTTACCTCATAAAATACTATTATCGCGAAAACCATCTTGACTCTTACTTACTTGAAAAAGGAAATTATGATTTATATGTAGAGTGGTCAATGGAATCATGCTAAGGTTCTGAACTATAAACTAGTTAAGGATGTAACTGTTAAATGTTCTGGCTTTGACTTTAAAAGAAAAGATTATGGTTACGTTTAAACCGTTTTTATTGTGGTTTCGGAAGATGTAAATATTTATTTATAAATTATTCTTAAATTCCAAAGAGGTTTAACTGGCTTACATGAAATTAAAATAGGTGCCTTACAATGGATTCAAAACTTAAATGTTGAAGTTTAATGTACATTTAATTATTATTAAATTTTCTTCAAATTCATACGATAATATAATAATATACCCTTTTTCGAAGTAACGATTTATTAGTTATATCGAATATTTTCGATGTTATGATCTTTCGATAATGTAAATCTTTTATTCTATTTTACGAACCTAGATCATATGATGTTTCAATGGTATGGTATTTGCAGTATGTCGAAAAAAATTCGATGATGTAAATCATATAAAGAAAAAATATAAAAAAAAATGTAATATTGCACAATGTTTCTTGGACAGAACACTGATGTTTGTGAACAAAACCAAGAATTTATTATTGCCGACTGACATATGCGGTAAAGCCAACAAAATGAATATTTCTTATATATGCTACCTGATTGGAAATTAGAATTTATATTGAGTTTATATCAGTATCAAATAGATACAAACATATTATATTTATTAGGTAGACTATGGTCGATGTAAACAGTTATCAAAAAAAATACGTAGCAAATATTTGATCAAATAATTTACTACATATTAAATTAGATACGATGCAAATATGTATTATTTTTATGGTATAAACGGAGTTTATCTTTTCCATCGGCGTATCAAATTGAAAAAGTATGATGGTGCAAACGGCTAGCAGTTCACGATTTTTTCTGTGCTAAAAAACAAGCGTGCCTACAATATCGGTTGTTTTGCTCATACTAAATATATCTTTATGTTAAAAAAATTTACTAAAATTGTTGACTGTGTTTCTTTTACATCAACAAACAATATTGGATTAGTAGATGAGATCCGAAAATTTGGAGTAATAAAATATTAGAGAGAGCTTTTTCATTTATTATATAAAAGACATAAATTTTTGATTTTATTCAAAAGTTATTTCAAGTTTTATGTGCAAACAGTTTATTTTTTTAGTATAATTTTGGAAAGCAAGACAAGATCCAAGATTAAGTTTTTAAAGTAGAGCGGGTATAATTAACAAAAAAAAACTTAATTTTTAACGCAATAAAATTAAAAGGTAAATCGAACAATTTTCTAAAACTAGTTCAAAACTGTTAAAAATTTGATTAGATAAATTTTAATTTTGAAAAGTGAAAAATGTGTGCGAAAAACTACTGGACGTTCTGGAACTTGATCAAAAAACTCAAACGTTTATAAATGTAAATTTACGTCAGTCAGAAATAAAAAAAATAAATCGTTTAAAGTGAGGTAATAAAACTAAAAAAATGCAATCTTAAGGTCACTTAATAGAGATTCAACAGAGATTATTGGCTCAAACATAGGACCTAAACATTATTTATGTTTTGTATTTTATTACAATGTTCTTGATTAAATAATTCCAACTATTGACATAAATGGGTACATAATTCTTTTACAAACCGAACAGATTTAGACAAAATCTGACCGACACATTTTTGATTTTTTTCAAATTTTTTTACAGGTTTTAAATCGAAAAAATAAGATATACGTGTTCGAGGATTTTTTTTGTTTGAAAATATAACGGTTCTAAATTTCGAGAATTTCGTGATTTTTCAGCTTTGGTTCTATTAAAGATAGAAACTTCTAGTTTGTTTTATTTTCAAGTTGCTAGTTGACAAAAAAAATTAAAATTAATAAAAGTTATTAACAAATTCCTATTGCTATAAAGAAATAAAATGTTCAAATCGATCTTTAGTCATTGCCTTACCCACAAAATGAGATTTTAGTATTAACCATCGTTTTTTACGTTTAATTTCCTATAAAAAACGTATTTTTAATTAATAGAGAAATGAGTTTTACTGTTAGAAATAAATTAATTTATCGAGCGCGGGACGACAAAAATACCATAATTGGGTCATTCTTTAACATACGGAACAGATTAGGACAAAATGTTACCAAGACATTTTTGATTTGACTGAAAATTTTTTACGGGTTCTACATAAACAAAAAGATATACATGTTCGAGGATTTTTTATTATTTTTTGGGGGAAATAGAGCGGATCTAAGTTTCGAGAATTTCGTGATTTTTGGCTTGAAGACCTATTTTCAAAGATTCATAACGGTTCTATTTCCCCAAAAAGAATAATAAAATGTCCTCGAACATGTTTATCTTATTGTTTATTTAGAACCGGTAAAAAAAAATTTCAGTCAAATCAAAAATGTCTTGGTAACATTTTGTCCTAATCTGTTCCGTATGTTAAAGAATGACCCATGCATGGAATTTTTTGTCGTCCCGCGCTGAATAAATTAATTTATTTCTAATAGTAAAACTCATTTCTCCATTAATTAAAAATAGGTATTTTATAGAAAATTAAATGTAAAAATATGGAGGGGCTGAAATCTCACAGCTCTGAGATATCAAGATTTCGGTCTGGGTTAAGGATTTTGATATAGTTTTCGACAAAAAACTTTTATGAGGACTTTTTTTTTAGTTTTGGGCAGCGATGTATATCAAACATATCTCTTTGTTAAAGTACAAGTATTTTTTATCTCTGTTTACAAATTTATTACAAAACTAACTCGAAACATCAATACGATACCGGAAAATTATTACAGATCATAAATTAACATAATTTGGTGAAAAGAAGATACAATCAGCAAACTACTCAAAAACCTCTCCATTTAGCGTTTCGAGAAAATATTACGAAATCACAAATTCATAATTCTTTCAAAATTCCAAAAATGTTGTAACAATTAAATAAAATCAAACGTTTTTCAAAATTCCAAAAATTATAATAAAATCAAAAATTTAAAATTTTTCAAAATTCTAAAAAATTCCAAAAATTATTGCAAAATCAAAAATTAAAACTATTTCCAAAATTCTAAAAATATTGTAAATATTATTACAAAATCAAAAATACAAACATTTTCCAAAATTCCAAAAATATTTCAAAAACTATAACAAACTCAAAAATTTCCATGTCCAATTTCATTTTCAATTACATTTACGTCATAAAAACAGCTACATTTTTTTTCCCAAAAAATTGGCTAAAAAAATAAATGGAATCATTTTTTGACACACTTGACATAATTTTTTTGACAAACTTATAATGCCATAATTCTCTATAATAATAAAAAAATTTCATGTCATACAAATTATTAATTTTATTTTTTCCAAAAAATTGGGTAAAAAAGTAAATGAAAATATTATTTTTGACACACTTGACAACATTTTTTCGACAAACTTATAATGCCGTAATTCTCAATAATAATAATAAAATTTCATTTCAAACAATTAATTAATTTTACTTTTTTCAAAAAAATTGGGTAAAAAGTAAATAAAAATCTTTCTTCTGACACACTTGACAACATTTTTTTAGGAAACTTCTAATACAATAATCTAGATTTTGGTCTCACATACTAATCCCGACCATCAAGATTTCTCCAAATTCAATGTTCCTACTCGTAATCACTTAAAATGAACGTTTTTTAAGCAAAAATTATGAAAAGTTCTTTGTTTTGACCCACTTGACGATTTTTTTGACACACTTCCGGTACAATTATCGAACACATCGTCCTTTCGGCTCTTTTCATTGAGTAAACCTATTCTAGAAAAGAAAATTTTGAAATCCGTTAAGCGGTTTTCTAGATTTCGTAGGTTGTGACGGCCGGACGGCAGACAGACAGACATACATTTTTTTTTGCTTTTTCAGAATCAGTAGGTCCTAAAACGTCGAGAAATGACAACAAAAGTGGGGGTAAGAATTTCTTTCAGACCGAAGTAATACGATGATTATACTAAAAGCTCATTTCGTGGGTGGGGCAATGACTAAAGATCGATTTGAACAGTTTATTTGTTTATAATAATAAGAGTTTGATTATAATTTTTATTGATTTTATTTTTTTTTTAAACTTTAAAATAAAACATACTAGAAGTTTCTTTAACAGAACCGAAGTTATGAAAATGTATTTGAAAATTACTCGTCAAGTCAAAAATCACGAAATTCTCCAAATTTAGAACCGCTAAACTGTCCAAAAAAAATCCTCGAACACGTATATCTTTTGTTTCGATATAAAACCTGTAAAAAAAAATCTGAGCCAAATCAAAAATGTGTCGGTCAGAAATGTGTTCGGTTTGTAAAAGAATTACTCAAATGCAATAATAAAAGTTCTACTTCGGCTAAGTAGCAAATTCATATTTTTGGGTTGCTAAAGTTGAATTACTTGTTTTGTCGTTGTTATTGTTACTATCGGTTGTTTTTTGTTTATATTCACATATAAACAAAATAATCACATAATAGGAAAAACCCAGCTATAATCGTCGAAAACAACAACAAAACGAGTAATCTAACGTAAGCAACAACAAATATCAAGATAAAAACATAGCCGAACTTATTGATGGTATTGAAAACGGACTAAATGACAATGCTAATGTTGTTGTTATTTAATCAAATTCAATTTATCTATTTTAAGGATTTAGTACCTCAAATGCTATTGTTATATATGACTAAAGGTTAAAAAATTTGTCAGCTTCAATGGGAAAAATTCTAGGACACTTCGTTTGGGTTGAATTTTTGACCCTTAATACATTCGTTTTTTTTAAACGATCCACGACTATAGTTATTAGTTTTTTAACTAATGTAACTGCTTCATAATGATGATTCCCAGCCAAGTCTATAAATGTGGTAAGTTGTTAGAAACACACTAGATATTTAGAATGATTAACAAAGGTTTAGGTTATTTATATCAATGGTCCAATACTTAATCCTGATAAGACTCTAGATATTTATTTACTGTGATGTAAGACAGCGTTTCTTAAACTCGGGGTCGCGACCCCAACTGGGGTCGTAAGATTTTTTCATGGGGTCGCGAGAAATTCCCAATTTAAAAAAATATTTAAAATATAAATATTAAAAAAATAAATTTTCCCTATATATGTCTTAAATTAGCAAACTTTGCAAGGTTTTTGAATTAATTTTTCAAGGTTTTAGAATTGGATGACTTTTTAAATTTTGTAATGTTTTAACTTATCTTTTGGTGACATTCCACAATCCACAATACAATTTTGTAGTCGGATCGTTCAATAATTCAATATTCATAATTCAATAATTGAATATTTCACAACACCGTTGAATAATTCAGCCTTTTAACATAAAACTTAAAGATATACAACATATGGACATAAAAGCTCAAGAAGAATTTGCTGAACTATCCTGCCATAGTACTTTGAAAGCACTATTTAAGAATCAAATACCAGGAATTTTTTTTGGTTGTCAATTAAAAGGGAGAAACAGCTCAAATTATTTTGATATTTTCCACCACATATTTGTGCGAAAATGCATTTTCATCCTTATTGTATATATATTAAATCAAAATATCGCTCTCAATTACGCAATATTAAAAATGTATTGAGACCAGCGCTTTCGGAAATCGAGCCACAATTAACGTTACTTTGCTGTAAAAAGCAAGCACACCCATCACATTAATAGTACATTATTTAATTAGGAGCTAAAGTGATACTTTTTGTGTTGAGTCTATAGTTTGACGGCCGACCGCAGCGAGGCCGACAATTATAGACGAAACACAAAAAGTCACTTTAGCTCCGAATTAAATACACTATTTTTTCGGCAAACGTTTAAATTTATTATAAATATGAAATTAATACATCAAACATTTTATAAATACGAATTTGTATCGTCATAATTACTTCCAAAAAAGAGAAAAAAACATTTAAATTTGTATGAATAAAATTTTTTTATCAAAGCAGCCTTTTCAAAATTTCATAATATGAGAATCAACTTATTTTTTGTTGTCATGGTTATACAATATGTTTGAAAAAATAACAAACTAACAAATAACAAATGCTACTTTACAGCCTCCGTAATATAAAATAAAAATGGCGTTACTTTTGCTGTCGCTAGACGTTACTTTTGCTGTCAGGCTAAAAAGTAAGACTTTAGCTAACTCCCTAGCGGCAGTAAAGTTAAACTTTACAGAGGTTTGCCCGAAAAAAATATTTTAATGTTTTATTTATTTTAATACTTAATAATATAACGAGAAAAGGTTATTAATTTTTATTTTTTATTAATTTTCATATTAAAACATATACAAACATTAACATTAACATTAAAACATATACAAACATATTAAAACATTAACTAGAAAAATATGGAGGCAGCTCTGAGATATCAAGACTTCGGTCTCGGTTAAGGATTTTGATATATTTTTCGGCAAAAAACTTTTATGAGGACATGGTTTTTAGTTTTGTTCAGCGATGTATATCAAACATAACTCTTTGTTAAAGTACAAGTATTTTTTATCTCTGTTTAGAAATTTATTACAAAACTAACACGAAACATCAATACGTTGCCGGAAAATTATAAGAGATCATAAATTAACATAATTTAGTGAAAAAATGATACACTCAGCAAACTACTCAAAAACCTCTCCATTTAGCGTTTCAAAAAAATATTACAAAATCACAAATTCATATTTCTTTCAAAATTCCCAAAATATTGTAAAAATTAAATGAAATCAAACTTTTTTCAAAATTCCAAATATATTCTAAAAATTAGAATAAAATTAAAGATTTAAACTTTTTCCAAATTCCAATAATATTCCAAAAATTCTTAAAAATTCAAACTTTTCCAAAATTCTAAAAATATTGCAAAAATCATTACAAAATCAAAAATTGAAACTTTTTTCAAAACTCCAAAAATTTTAATAAAATCAAAAATTAAAACTTTTTCCAAAATTCTAAAAATTATTACAAAATCAAATATACAAACTTTTTTCAAAATACCAAAAATATTTTAAAAACTATAACAAATTAAAAAGATTGTCCAATTTCATTTTCAATTACATTTACATCATAAAAACAGCTACATTTTTTTTCCAAATAATTGGGTAAAAAAATAAATGAAATCATTTTTTGACACACTTGACATTATTTTTTAACAAACTTATAATGCCATAATTCTCAATAATAATAATAAAATTTCATGTCATACAAATTATTAATTTTATTTTATTCCGAAAAATTGGGAAAAAAAGTCAATAAAAATCTTTCTTTTGACACACTTGACAACATTTTTTTGACAAACTTATAATGCAATAATCTAGTTTTTGAACTCCCATACCAATCCCTACCACCAAAGTTTCTCCAAATTCAATGTTCCTACTCGTAATCACTTAAAATGGACGTTTTTAAGCCAAAAATATGAAAATTTGTTGTTTTTAACACACTTAATGATTTTTTTGACACACTTCCGGTACATTTTTTAAACACAGCGTCCTTTCTGACCTGTCCCTTGAGTATACCTATTTCTAGAAATTTTTGAAATCCCTCCAGCGGTTTTCCCTGCAGCGTAGGTAATGACGGACGGCCGGACGGACGGCCGGCAGACAGACATGCATATTTTTCTTGCTTTTTTAGAATCAGTAGGTTCTAAAACGTCGAGAAATGCCAAAAAAAGTGGGGGTAAGAATTTCACTTTTGGCTCGTGAATGTAATACTTAGGTTAGGTCTTTCAGACCGAAGTAATGTTTTAAATTTTTATTTTTATATTTTTTGAAAAGAAAATAGTTTTTGTTGTTTAATTAAACTTATTTTTTTTTTTTTAATAACGTTTATTTGTCAAAAAAAATATAGGTGGGTCGCCAAAATATGGCATTTAAAATTTGGGGTCGCAATACAAAAAAGTTTAAGAACCGCTGATGTAAGAGTATTTAATCTAGATTCTGACTCGGAAGTGAGTGAAGAGAGGTGGAAAAAAGCTTTTTTGACCCAAAGTGTCGTTTGTAAGAAGCATTGCATTTCTCTATATTTTGCAGCGGTGAACAGTTATTGAGTTATTGTAAAAAAGTGCTTTTTTTTACTATGTTTCCCCTCAAACCCCTTAAATTTTGACGTTTATTGACAGAATTTTTTTCCAATATAAACCATTTGCAAGCTGGTGTAATTGAGTGTTTCTTCAGGTACCATAAATAGCTGTGGATAAGATATACCCTCAAGTAACATTTTTTGTGTCATTTCGATCAACTTGTGTCTATAATCTGTCAATAGAAAATTCACAACACAGGTTTATGTCAAGCATTTTCCATATTATATTTTTATTATTCATTCACGGGACCTTTAATGAGCGTATTGTATTACGGTTTTCAATATTTCTGCTTCCTATTTTCCGGTTTGTCACTTCCGGTAAAAAAATTTTTTGTATTTATTTCTACGGTAGCATACAGTTTTAAATCGATTTTCATGAAACGTTGTTAAAAGGTTTTAATCATTATGAGAAAGAATTCGTTAGTTTTTGAGGTACAGTGTATAAAGGGCTAGCATACATATGGTAGCTTTTTCATTGTTTATTGGGAGCATACAACATATGTTCGTGAATGAATTTTGATGAAACTTTAAAAACAGATGCAAATTTGTGTGGCAAAGATCTGATTAGTTTTTGAGCGATACTTAACAAAATGGGAGTTCTCTGAGCACCTCTTTTTTTAAGCCCAACAAAATCTGTACATTAATTGTAACTGAATTTTTCTTCAACCGGTCTTGTTTGTTAAATTGTTCCATGAGTACTTAATGTTTATAGTGTACATAAGAAAACTTGCTTGCGTGCATGTAAGTTTTAGAAAGGCTCAGCCCTATATGTATATGAATACTTTAGTAAATAAATAAATAAATAAATAAAATTCCGAATTAAGATTATTTTCATGACGATAATTTGGTACTGCAGAAAAGTCCACTACAAAATCTCTAGGGATATATTGGAACAGTAAAGAAGACTGTTTTAATTTTAAAATAAACAGGGTTAACAGCCGATAAACCAACATGACTAAACGACAACTGTTTTCTAAGATAGTTTAGCTATTTGACCCTTTCGGTTCGCTTACCCCGATTATAATTAATTCCAAAATATTGAGACATCCTGATTCGAAAGATAGTGCTGAATGGGGTTCATCCGTACTTCCAGAAAGACTCTGAGAACACCCAAAATAAGTTAATAATTTTCGGAATATTGAAAAATTGAGAATGCCGAGATGCATTCCTTCCCTCGGACCATCAAACTGAAATCCATGGGTTTTGTGATTGCTGTCCCCTATTCAAGGTTCTGGTATATTTTGGGTAAATATAATCATGGCCCAAAACCAAAGTGGCTCCAAAAAAAGTTTAAAAGTTCTCCAAACAATACTCCGACTTGATTTGTAAGGCGCATTCTATTTTAAGTGTGTTTGCACGACTATTCATAGTATGGCTTAGGAGCTGCCCAAATCGATGGAACACCTTTGTCACTAGATTTGTGAGTAGCCCAAACTCTAGAGAACTGTAAAGAGGCTCAATGAAGCCACATATTATCACAAGACAATCCTACTGATATTGCATCTCATGGAATTTCACCATCAGCAATACTTTTTCATGATCAATGGTGGCACGGTCCAACCTGGCTGCAAAATTCCCCTACTATGGCATAATGCCAATCCAATCAACATTCAGGATAAAGATTAAGAATGTAAATCAATTCAATCTTATTCATATCAGATTACCAGTTTTGTTGTGAAAATCTTAACCAATTTCTCTTGGTTGGATCGCGCGTTCCGTGTTTTGTCCTTTTGCAGATGACTTAAACCTAACAAACTTCTGCCAACATGAACACATAATCAAACAAATTGATTGAGTACTATTGAAATTGAAGATACACTCAGGATTAAGGTTCAATCCACAAAAACAATATTGTTTGCTCAAGATTACGTTACTCTAACAAATATGGAACCTCTTTCACGTAAAATTTGTTTACTTAGCTTAAATCCGTTTACGGTTTACGGATAAACACAACGTTATACGTTTAAATGATAGTTTTTTAAATCTACCAGTAAATACTCAATTTTCTTCCTTCAAAATGTAGCTTAACGACACTTATCATCAAATATATGCATCGGCTCACCTTCCATGGAGGTATTTCAATGATGATGACCCCTAAACTAAAAATAGAAATAAAGGCATGGATTGGATGTTTGAAATATTCTTGCAAATCAAAAGGATTACAACCTCGATACAATTCCAAAACATTGGAGTGAACTTTGCTGGTCCACTCACTCTTAAGTTACACAGAGATCGATGTATCGAAACTATAAAGGGATATATCGCTGTTTTTGTATGTTTTTCTAGTTAAGACATTTACTTAGAGGCAGGAGATGTTTCATCGTTTTTTGTGTAAAAATATTTATGCCGATATCAGAACCAAATCGCGATTAATACTGGAACCATTGAAACTGTAAATATTTATGCCTCAAGACAGATAAATTGACATTTTATTCTACCTGGATCACCACATTTTGGTGGAATTTAGGAAGTGGGTGTAAAATCCGTATAAACTCATTTACGAAAAGTGGTACAGAAAACCATCTCAACTTACATAGGGCCACAGTTCTATGCAGAATAGAAGCACGCTTAAATTCTCGCTTATTAAATTCTCACCCATTAAATTCATAGAACTGCATTTTCTGAAAATTTCAGGAAATTCTGAGATGGTATGCTACATTTTCCATTTTTTATGGATGCGTGAGCTTTTCTTAATGGCATAAAGTTTTATAATTTTATTCTAAAGTTATTTTAAGTTTTATGTGCAAACAGATCCAAGATTAAGTTTTAAAAGTGGAGCAGTCATAATTAATTAAGAAAAAAATTAGATTAAATATTATCTTAAGGTCACTTAATAGAGATTTAACAGAAATCATTGGCACAAGCATAGGACCACTGTTTTACACATCAAGTTCGAAAAAAATAGAGGCCCATACATATCCATGAAATAGCAATAGGACCACTCAATTGTTATAATTTAATGTATTTTGATTAAACAATTCAAACTTTTGACTTAAAATGCAATAATAAAAAGTAAAAGTGCTACATTGGCTTAGTTTTTTATTTTCATTTTTTCTTGGTTGCTAAAGTTGAATTACTCGTTTTTTGTTGTTATTGTTATTATCTGTTGTTTTTTGTTTATATTCACATATAGTGAGATAAAGAATTTAAAATATTTTACATGGGAAAACCCAGCTATTATCGCCAAAGCAACAAAAAAACGAGTAATCAAACGTTAGCAACAAAATCTATGATGATAAAAAAAACTTACCATAAGGAAGGAGGAGAGTGGAGTTGAGAGTAGAAAATGACTAGAGTAGAAATTGAAAAAAAAATATTTTCGACCCTGACAATTGTGACATGGTGTTATATGAAAGTTATTTTTTTTTTGTCGTTCAAAACAATTATTTTGTAATTTTCGAGAACACTGTTTTCGACTTATTTTCAAAAATTGAAAATATTTTCCTGTCCTGCTCCCTATTCTCGAACATTACAGAAGCGAATTTTTGAAAAAAATCAAGGTTAAAGGTAGTTAACATTGAACGATAACTATAGCGGTCGGCTCATCATTTCAAATGTTTTTTAGAGTGGGTTGAGAGAAAAAATTTCGAAAAAAAAAATTATTTTTGCTCTTCATAAATAGGAAGACATATGAAAGGAGAATTTTTTCAAGTCCAAAACAATTTTTATTTTGTAATTTTCGTATCGTTTTTGTTTTAACCCTAAAACTGTAGAAGAACTATATTCTTGTAGAATATTATATACATAGAACTCTCGGGATTTTTATATTATAGTATTTCGATTTTCATTTTTAAACTATTACAATTGAAAACACCTAGTTGCTTTTATGAAAAACCGGAATTTGCTCAATCTAACCGAGCTCAGCATCTTTTAATTCCCTGCAATTATTTGAAGGAGTTTAGTGACTCGTTTTTTTACATCTCACAAGTGTAAAACATATTACTTGCGAATAACCACGAACTTGGTACTATGAATAGCTCAAAAAACAAGTGGGTTGGTGAGTCGTTAGATTGTTCGAGGTTTTGTGACAAAAAAACTGAATGAAATTTTGGTATATGATCTGGGTTCACTTGAAAATGGATTTAATTAATTATTAAAATGAACAAAATTGCAAGGGTCTGTTGAACACCTGTTGAGTTGAATCTTAATAACTTTTAATCCTGGTTAACTTCTAAATGAGGTTTAAAAAGTTTAACAACTCAATGACGATATCAGTGTTACTGTATTTTATTTTAGTACAGAAAGTAGCACAGTAGTATATGTTGATAGTGTCGGCTGAGCGGTGCATTTTGCTACTTTTGTGTCACGGGTTCGGAGAAGGTTTACATCATTCAAGCCTTGGTTGTCGTTATTTAAAATTTAGGAGACATCGTTCTTATGTTGTTTTTTTATATAAGGAGATGTTAGTACTCCATCAATAGCTCTAAAGTAAAAGAACCAGTTTCTAACACAGTTTTGAAAGAACTGGATACTATCTTTTCCGTTTTTGCGAATGGAGGATGATTTTGTTTGAATTTGCAAAGGATTGTGACTCCGGGATTCTTAATAGTATTTTTGGCATTTTTCTTGATCTCGGCCTAATTTGTCGGTTCTAGCCACCGGTTGCTTAAACATTTTCTTTGGTGTTTCTTTGGCGCAGCCAGAAAGGTAAGTTATGCGAGTAGGTGGTTCAGATAGCTTTTCTTCTTTAAACTTTATTGTTTTTCTGATCATTACTGATCTTCGGTGCCACGTTGTTTTCCCTGACTATGCTCGCGTGTTATTGCCACAATATAGCAATATCTAACAAGTTTTTTGCTAGCAGTCTTTGAAGTGTGGTTTAATAATCTCGAATTCTTGTTTTGTTTCCAGATGTATTAGTGTGGTTTATACTTTATTGAATTGCTCGAATCTCAGATGCTTGGCAAACCGTTCTAGAGCTACGTATACTTTGATACGCTTTGCCACAGCACTAAAAGCTGGCGGCACTCACAATGTGATGCTTCAAATCGAACTATCTTACACTCGGTGTATGTTTATTTTCTTACGATTTTGACCTTCTCTGAAAGCTAATTTGATATCCCAACATTGACAATTAGTTGCCAAGTAAAAGGATTTTGGAAGGGGATAGACTTTGGTGGCTTTCTTGATTCAATATACATTATGATTCAATATACAACGGTTTTTCTTGATTCAATATACATATATCTCAGAAAGACATAACTTTTCACAGCCGATTGTAAGTCAGATTTAGTTAGAAGGAGCCATCAATTGGTATTTGGAAAATTCAAATCAAATCAGCTGCTGTAAACCATAACAACCAGTTAAACTGTTTGAAATTACATTCCATAGAAACAGCATATCCAAATAATTGTTTCAGTTCCCTCAAATTGGACTACCTACGTATAGCAGACAACCCTTGCTTCTAAATTGGACAACTTCATGTAAATTTTGTTACAAAATGAATAACTTTGTCTTAGATCTGAATAAATGTAGAAGCCTGTATATGTTAGTTTATATTTTTATCTTTTTAATTTTTGATCTACGGCTGTAACAACCCCGTGTACTACAGTCTCTGCTATTTGCATCTGAGCCGACTACTGGCACTGACAGTGAAAAGTCAATAGTCAAGGGTGAACGCTATTGTCAACGGTAGTGTCCTCAATCTTAGTTTTGTCATATTCCTTGATGATGGCATGTTATTGCTTGCTGTTGACAATTCTTTTCAAAAATGTAAGTAGTCCAAGAAATAATTGAATTGGAATTTTTGGCGCTTTGGCCCAAAATTGTGTAGGTTAAAACAATATAACGCAAGGTTATGACGACATTCATAGATTAAACTAGGCCAGGTTTGATATTACGACTCTTATCATCCACTCCTTGAACCATTTTTTGATTTCGTTGAAGCTGAATAGAACATTGAATATAAATTACTCAGAACAGTAAAAACTCTCTGATTATGATGTTGATGGTAAAAAAAATGCAATATTAGCTATATGCTCCACAGCTGTACTGAAAAAATTATTTAATTATTGTATATTTAAGTCTCGCTGTTTCTCCGTTTTAGGTCAATGAGACTCATAGTTTACGAGATAATTAACGGAGAGACAGACAGAATTATAGTCTCAAAAATAAAGTATCGTTTTTTATAAAAACCAAAACTCTATGAAATACAAAACGTGCATTTTTTACTACATACATATAAAAATTTAACAACAAAAAATATAAATTAACTTTCTACTTCTCACCCAAAAAACACATAATGATCTCAAATTGAGTAACATAAAATTAAAAACTTTTCTAAATGACTTTACTGATAGTGTTACTGATTACTCAAACAGAGGCGTAGCTAGGGGGGGGCGGGGGGGGCGGTCCGCCCCGGGTGTCACCCGTTTTGGGGTGACACCCGATTGTAAAAAACATAAACAAACCATCACAATGTTTTCAACGATAAATCACTTCGAAACCGTTTTGGGGTGACACCCGAACGTAAACAACTTAAACAAACCATCACAATGTTTTCAATGATAAATCACTTCAAAACCGTTTTGGGGTGACACCTGAACGTAAAAAACATAAACAAACCATCACAATGTTTTCAACGATAAATCACTTCGAAACCGTTTTGGGGTGACACCCGAACGTAAACAACTTAAACAAACCATCACAATGTTTTCAATGATAAATCACTTCGAAACCGTTTTGGGGTGACACCCGAACGTAAACAACTTAAACAAACCATCACAATGTTTTCAACGATAAATCACTTCGAAACCGTTTTGGGGTGACACCCGAACGTAAACAACTTAAACAAACCATCACAATGTTTTCAATGATAAATCACTTCGAAACCGTTTTGGGGTGACACCCGAACGTAAAAAACTTAAACAAAACATCACAATGTTTTCAACGATAAATCACTTCGAAACCGTTTTGGGGTGACACCCGAACGTAAACAACTTAAACAAACCATCACAATGTTTTCAATGATAAATCACTTCGAAACCGTTTTGGGGTGACACCCGAACGTAAAAAACTTAAACAAACCATCACAATGTTTTCAACGATAAATCACTTCGAAACCGTTTTGGGGTGACACCCGAACGTAAACAACTTAAACAAACCATCACAATGTTTTCAACGATAAATCACTTCGAAACCGTTTTGGGGTGACACCCGAACGTAAAAAACTTAAACAAACCATCACATGTTTTCAACGATAAATCACTTAGAAACCATTTTAACCAGGTTATCCATATAATTTTAATTTATAAATTGTGGTAACTTATAAATGCGTCCTATAAATGTGTTATTGGTTCAAAAAGAATCTATTCTACTTTTTAAAATTTTTGAGTTATTACGTGAAATAAAATTTTAACAATATTAATCGAATCAACATGTTGAGCATTGAATCCCATCACCACAATTACTCAATAGCTTTGAATATTCCTATAGATACCATATTGACCGTTTTTTACGATATATTATTTAGTATGCAAGCATGATTATTTAATGACCAGGTCTGAAAACACATATGCTGAATAATGTATAGGAAAAGTGGTTTACGTCGATAATGTGGCACCCTTTGTCGATAGGGTGGCACCCTTGAGTTACAATGTCTCTATTCCAAAATTATTTCTAAAATATCCGCTTAACCTTACTACCTAATATATGTTTTACATTTCAAACAAATTAATTGCAAACACCTAAGGAAATTAACAGACAATCAAATTACCGTGTTTGTAAATGATCTCAAAATAATTTTTTTTCCTTTATCTTGAAACTCAAAGAATAAATTGAAATAGATCGTTTTTCAATGGACACAAAAATAATTACTGTGTAATAAAATGGCAGTTATGCAATTACTGCAGTTTTGCAAATTTTTGTAGGTTGATACATACTCATACTGTTTGTTTTCAGTTTTATATATTTATATATTTGAATTAAATGAAAGTTTATCATTTAAAATTACATTTTGTTGGGTTTTAAATCCCTTGTAAATTTCAAACTCATCAAGTGATTCTTTTAGAGATCCTTGGCTACATAAATGTAAAGCCTTCAAATTTTTTTTAAAAGTGGTTTAGCTATTGTTATTAACTATGTAAATGGTTTGCAAAAATAGACCTTAAATTTTGTTTATTTTTCTTCTTAGGCAGGTATTCCTTAAATCAGTCTTTAAAACATTTTCCGGTTTTCCCGATGTAAAATTTTTCACAAAAATCACATTCAATTTTGTAAATTATTGAGCATGATTCTAATTGGATATTTAATTTTGGTTTCAATTCTTTATATAAAATATCTTTAAGGATTTCATACTTATATTTTTTTAAATAGTTCCTTATAATATTAGGCTATGATTTGTATATTCCATTTTATCAAATATTATTTAATATAAGTTGTTACAAGGAAATTTAAATAAATTAATTTTCCTGCGGTGTATTTAGTCGTTAACACAGTGTACTTATTATGAACTATGTACCTATTATGTATCCTACAAATATATTTAGAATTAATGCTTTGCTGATACCTATACTATAATTAAAAATATTTTTTTAGATTTCATTTAGCAAATATCCCAAAAAATAAATATGCCACGAGGAGTTCATAATTTTTAAAGAAAAAGTTGGTTCCAGCAGAGAAAGACCAAATCTATAAATATGTTACAAAACCCGATGATATCCAAGGTTCATCAAAAGAAACTGATTATCACGTTGATGCAACGAATGTTTCAGAGAATATTGGCTCATCTTCGGAAAGTAACAGCAACAATACAGAATTAATAATGATAACCTATGATGACGAATTAGAAAGGAATAATGAAAATGACAGTGATAATGCCGCTAATGCTTCTACTATCGAAGACAGTATTTGCATGGGTGAATCACTTCAGGACTTAAGAGATGTATCACATTGGAATATACTCGTCTTTGGTAATGTTCGCATTGAAATCATAAAAAAAGAAAGTGAACATTTTAAAATAGAGAAGGGTCGTTTGTTACTGTATCTAGACACGGGTTAGACATAAAAGGTGATGTTCGTCATCTTTCTAAAGAATGGTTTTATAAAATGATGAATAATGGTGAAAAAATTCTACGGCCATGGATTGTTTATTCTCCTGTAAATAATAACTTGCGTCCTGTATTGCTTCTGTTGTCGTGTATTTGCTGTCACCAATAATAATAATACAAAATCAACATTTACTACTGGATATCAGAAGCGGTGGAAACTAAATCCCAAAGTGGCCGAGCATGAAACTTCAAATGAACATCTGGAGAATTTTGAAAAGTGGAAAACTTTGGAAATGAGGTTAAAAATTCATAAAACGATACGAGACGCAGCCTTGCAATTAATATACAATAAAAAACAGAAGTGGAAACATCTTTTATCAAGATTATTGGATAAAACTTTGTTTTTATCTAAACAAAACCCAGCATTTCATGGACATGATGAAGGACAAAGTTCTTCAAATAAAGGCAATTTCTTAGAACTAACCAAACTATTGTCAAAGTATGATGTAGTGTTAAAAGAACACATTTTGAATTTGGAGCATGGTAAATCACCAAAAGTATCATATTTGTCACCAGATATACAAAATGAGTTCATAAATGTTTTAGCGATCCACGTAAAGTTTAAGCTTGTCAACGAAATTAAATCGGTTAAATATTTTGGAATTATGTTTGATAGCACACCTGACATTTCACATATTGATCAAATGTCAGAAGTGATTCGTAATGTGAAAATTGATGGTAGTAAAGTGGAAATCAAGAAAGTATTCCTTGGATTTTTTTCTTTACGTGGAAAAAAGCCGCTGATTTAAGCGATGAAATTCTTACACTGAAAAAAAAATTGAAGTAATGATAACCTCATCTCGAAGATGGCAGTTTATTATTCATGCAAAGAAAAGATATTTACAAACAATTTCACCGTGATTGGGACAACTATACTCAGTACTCAGTAACATTTTCCTGATAACAGAATGAGGTGTAATTAAAATATAAAGTGCTATCCAATATAACAGTTGTTGAATAAAGTTAATAACTATTTCCATGAAAACATATTTCTTTGGCCTTATATCATGAATTTTTCATTTTAAAATTCAAGTATTTGAGATTAATTGAACTATATTTTATTTCCACATAAATATTTCATCTGATTGTCTCAACTGCATCGGCTTATCATTGTACGGTTGTTAAATCAATCTCGTATTTCGATTCGCCATATCTGCCCGCACGGTGAGGTTGAGACAACTGCATTTCGATTGGAAATAGGACATGTTTTTTTCAGTGTAAAAATCTTGAAAATGATGGTATAGATGTTATGAATTGTCGCTCCCAAAGGTTATGATAATGCAGCTGTTATGAGTAGTATACATGGAGAAGTGCAAGCTATTATTAAAGAAAAAAATAACAAAGCAATTTTTGTGGGCTGCAAAGATCATTCAATTAATTTATACGGCCAACACTCGTCAGTGGAAGCCATTTTTACATGTTTTTCTGCTTCGACTAGCCGCTGGGAAGTACTTGCTAAACACAACAAAGCAACTGTTAAAATACTCTTAACAGCGCATTGGAGTGCTCATTATGCTGCAGTAAAAGTATTGGCCGAAAACTTTGATGGGATTGTGGCTGAAATTGAGAAGTTGAGTGATCAACAAGAAAATGTAGACACTAGAGGCGCTGCACAGAACCTTAACAATGCAGCATGTGATTTTTCGTTTCTTTGCTATCTTTTGTTTTGGAATGATATTCTAAGAGAAATAATATCTGTGCTCAGATTGGATTGCAAAGCACGGGCTTGAATATTGATCTATTAGCTACAAAAATAGAGTCAATTCATAACGAAGTCTCATTGTAGAAGAGACAATAGATCTTGCTGCGAAAAAATCGGAGGACTATGACATTCCAATGGAAAGCCGAATTCGTCATAAAAACGCAAAAAACGAACGGGTGGTGAGTTTGCACCTGATGTTGGACTGACACTGAGAGCTCAACTTAAAAAGGACATGTTGGAATGTCTTGACCGATTCAGTGTTGAGCTCCGAACTAGACTGAAGTCAGTTCAAGATTTAGCTTCATTGTTCGAGGTTGTGCAGACAAACACTTAGCTTTTGGCGAACAGTGAAGAGTTAAAATTATCGGTATCAAAATTTACTGGTTTTTCTGATGCGGTATTGACAGAAACTGAACTCCTCAACAGAACTCCTCATAGAGATACAAAGGGTGAGGAGGGATTTAAAAGCGGCCAATGTTACAGTTTCTAACTGGGTGTACCTAGACTTTTTGAAATTCATCGTAGAATGGGATTTTTTAGAATTTCTTCCGAATCTTACGGTCGCACTAAAGTTATTTATGACTATTTGCGTATTAGTGACTTCGTGTGAGAGGAGTTTCAGCAAATTAAAATTAGTTAAAAATTACTTGCGGGCTTATAATAATAATGCTCATTTGTATTAATTAAAAAAAATTATAGATTACGTTTATCGGCTTTTTATTATTATTGACAGTTTTTATTTTTGGGGTGACACCACAATATCCGCCCCGGGTGCCACCCATGCTAGCTACGCCACTGTACTCAAATAACTAATCACAAACTAAATATGTAAATCTCTACTTAAATTTCTCATTTTTATACAGACCACAAACGTTTTTGTTGAATAAATTAAAAACAAACATACGACCAATTAATTATAAACAAAAATAGTATATTGCATAACGCGAACGGATTAGTATTATTAATCTAAATGAGTTTTTACTATCATTTAATTTTTTATAAATCACTGCCATGTACAGATGTAAATTTACCGGTAAAATAAATTTATGGTAATTTTCCCGTAAAATTACTGGTAAGATTGGAAAAATTGGTAATATTGGTAAAATATAAAATACCTTTTTATTTATTTAATTTTTTACAATAAATAAAAATTTATTTAAACCATGTCTGTTTCAATACATTTAAATATACTAGGAGGGCCCGGTGTGCTTCGCTACGCTCATAAATAAAGTTTTTGCGTAGACATTTTGTTGACGTAGAAGCAATAATTTCAAAAAGTGGTAATGAGAAATGCTAGCATATAATTTTTAACTGTTTGGAGTTATATTTCGCATTGAATTCTCTAATAATGGAATTGGTAATTAGAAAACATTAGGCAAAGTTCGATCCAAATCAAAAGAGTTGATGCAATACCACTGAAGGCAGTTACAATACACGAAAGATTTAATGAATTAAATTTATGAATGATATGAATTGAGCTTCACGCAAAACAATATCAATCACACTACGTTGCTCATTATTTGAATTTTCATACATTCTATCGAAAACTATAGCTTCTTCTTCAATTTTAAAATGACCTACATCGCCAATATGTAAGTTATATTGTGGAATCGGAAGACCAAGATCACCACATGAAGTATTATGTGTAAGAAGAATTTCATTAATTTCAATCAAGGCTCGATTAATTGACACACCTTCATCGTAATTTCGTAAAAAGTCTTCAATCATACTATTTCTAAATTCAATCCATAATGCTAAAGCATTCGGAGGAACATTTAAACCACAGATAAATGCAAATAATCAACGTAACTGTTTTGGTGATTGAATTTCTGAAGCTTCAAGTAAACATTCACGCCATTCATTATCAATTGCTGCAATACCTCGAGCTTCACATGCTGCAACAAAAGTAGGGTACTCAACGCTTTCATACATACCATACGTAGATCAGTAAAAAACTTTAAACCACGAACATGCAACAGAAGTAAACGCATATGAAACAATTCTACATCCTTTGGAGTAACCATATATAATCGAGCAACAACTTTATCAGCCCCACGTTGTCTTCTTTTCCAAGATTTACTTTGGTCATACCAAACATAATGTAATGGCAATTCTGTATACAAAAACTCATTAGCTAAATTATCAATGGAATTCAAATGGAAAAATGCTAACAATTTTGTTCTTGATACATTTGTGACTGCACCAGCCACATTACCATTCCTGATATAAACATTTTGTCTATTAGGCAAATGACAATCAAGTCGAATAATTGTATGAGATTGAAAATGGATTGGAAATTCAAATATGCGCCAAGCAGCTTCAGTCGACCCAACATACTGTCCATTCAAAAATCTTGAATTTCATTTCCCACAATCGCATCATCATTATTCACTGCATTCTCTCCATTCACTCTCAATTCAACATTGGAAGAATCATACTTGTAAACATATTTCACACTTTTAACAGTCGTACATATTTCCTCGTTAATATGACAATTAAATTTTGCAAGAAGATAAGGATTATATGGAACAACATATCTATTATCAAGAGATGCGCCACGTACATAAACAATCATACCATTATCACGTCGACGGTACAAAGGATAACCATTCACAGATTCTTTAGTATTTTCAGAAAAAGGTTTTGGAAAATTTTTACTACATTTACCATCTCTCATACAAACAGAATTGGGATTTAGAGCACCACATGGTCCACGCATCATATGACGTTTCACATATTCATGTAATTTAGGAAAAAGAATGGGATCAGGGATTTCAGTACATACAAATTTATTAATCATTTCATTTCCATCAATTCTATCTTCATCTGACAAATTTAGCAAAATTCATCATTTTTAAGTAAGTAACACTATCAGCCACATCAGTTTGAACAGCATCATTAAAACGACGAATATCACATTCTCTGTTAACTTTTATAACCATTGACACATCAGCAGTAACATTCTCAGGTCTTTCACAAAATTCATGCATTGATTTAAAAGAACGAACAAAAGGATTCACACGATCTAACTCAAAACCTATCTCACGCATAAGAAAAACTTCGAAATGAAATTTATAAAAACACAGAAAAATAATATGTACGTTTATTCACTTCCAAAGAAATAAATAAACTAACTGAGCTGAGAAAAAATAAATATAAAAAAGAAAATTAAGTTTTAAGTTTCGTTTTTGTTGTTCGATAGCGACGAATATATAAAAAAGAAAATATAAAAAAATTAAATAAATTTTTAAGTTTTAAATTTAATTTCGTTTTTGTATGTATGTAAACTTATAATGCATATGTATATAAAAAGTTTTTCGTATACAATAACTTTTTTATTTATGATCCGAAAAATCCCAAAAATCTCTAAAACCTAAGTTACAGTAATATCAGTTAGCACTGAAAATTTGAAATCAATCAAAATTCGAATAAAAAAGCCTTAGGCGCTTCAAAATGTTTCGTTAGCGTATTAATATATAAGATAGTTGCAATTTCATTTAATCCAAAATTGATGACTATCACAATCATTTCTTGTTTATAAAAACATAAAATGCAAATCAAATATATTATTAAATGGAGGGAGTGCAAATATCCTCACTCGCAGAGTATTATAGAGAGAAAGATACATAATATGCAACAATGGAAAATTCTTTTATGCCAAAGCCCATATCCATACATGAACAAGGTTCAGCTGTTGTTCTTTTAGCAGGACATCTATAAAACAGACTGTCCGCTATTTTCACACCAGCAAAAATGCAACAAATCCTGAACACACTGGCTTCAACGATAGCTTCTTTCTTCACAGTTGTGCATGGTGCAAAATTGTGCATTTTTCAAAACACTGCCGTATTCTAAAATGTTTAGGTATTACACATCAAATAGAAGTAATAATGCACTTCAATGGTTCAAATGTAAACAGCAAATTGGCAGATAACCAAGCATTTTCAATTACACTTGATTTATTTAGGCTGTACGCAATGCATCCCAATCAAGCTCCTTTCATCGCATCTGGTTAGAAAATGAACCCGTTTTATATGCGTTATATATGCCACTTTTTGCGTACCGCACTTGCCACGGCCGACACTGGGATAAATGTATTGATTACGCATGCAACACGTCACATCAAAATCTAAGTCATGCATTGTTTCTTTTTCGTTTATGGGAAAAATATGGCTGAAAGCATTTGCCTTCAAAAACGCAAGGAAAATTTAAATATGAACGAGCATTTTGCCACAAAAGTGATAATGGTTCGTTGCGTTGCGGTTTTGTTGCTGCTGCAATAAAATTACCACACGAGTGACGTTTGAGGGTGATTAATGCGGTTAATCAACAAACTGTCAATAACAGTAGGAGAAAACTTCTTCATGGCAGTAACTTGATCCCGAAACGACATCAATTTAGCTTTTGCTTCATCCAAAATAGCTGTGTTATTGCTACCATATGAAAAAACTACGAATTCCAACCCACCGATCGACAACAGTAGACAAAATAAATGTTTGCCTTAAGTACTCTACTTTATAGCAACACGTAAAGACATTAAATTACCTACACATATGGGTGTTCAGCTGCAAATCGATCGATCAGCTGAGACACTCTTACAACAGTGGGCACGCAATTTTCAATTGCAGTACGGGATGTCAACAAAAAAGCAAAAACTTTAATTTTTATTTATGAAGAATATTCAGACTGTGTTGCAATTTTACCAATTTTACCAAGCCTAAGTAATATTACGTAATATTACCAATTTTATCGGTAATTTTACCATGGTTAATATTACTTTTACATCTGTACTGCCGTGGCATTATTTCTAGTTATTATATTTTGTTCTTGGTAATCAGAATAAATAAATACCTATAAAATCGTTTAAAAAAGTTGTGTGCAAATGATGCTTAATATTTTCAATTGAAACCTTTTATTTGTAATATGTACGTTAGTTTCGAGTTTTTCTTTAAATTTGATTAGTTTTTAATGACAATATAAGATTAATTATTTTTTCATTACGCACTGGTGTGAAATAAATGCATTACGATACAAATACGTAAAATATTTATTTAATTGGTAGTGTGTCGTGTGGTTTGGTTAAACATATGTTGTAGTTCTAAATATTTTACTAACAAGCTCTCTTAAATGAAAGTTAGAAATGTATAAGTCGGTGCTTAGACATTGCTATGCTCTTTCTTAATTAGTGTTTTGTTCAATTGATCGATACGGTGCAGTGGCACCGGCCAAATATCTTAAGATTGTGTGAGCCACTTGCAGCCATACTACCTTGGAGCCAAACCTTTACTGTTGTAAAGTTAACGATTTTCATGACGATAATTGGAATTACCGATGGAAATCACATTTTTATCACATTACTTTTGCAAATAAGTGTGTTGCACACAGCTCCAATATCGGAAGCAAAACCTTTTTGATAGGAGTATTTTTGGTTATAAATATCGACAATACTGACATACTGAGCAGTATAAACTAGAATACAATCTCACTTGCATCTGCAAAGCAATAAATCTTAATGTTTTCCTCATGATTAGTATAACGTGAGAATCTTATATCTATAAAATAATTGAATTCTTTTCTTCGAAAGTCTTTTGTACTCCTCAGGTAGTTTATCAATGCAATTATTTTTAAAACTCAAAGCTTTTAAAATAGTAATTCAGCAGTACTATAGAAGGAGCCAGGAAACCTTATTATTCAAACCCCTTTTTAAAAGTACGCGATGCATTGGTTATATGATCCCAGCACTAGTATTGTGGAATTGCTCTAACTACTTAGTTTTGTTTTAATTGGATGTTTATGTCCCTGCTTCAGTATAATATTGACTGTGGTTTATTTTCTAACGTAATGAAACATGGAGCTGCCAGGTCAATTGAATTATACAGCTTGAAGAACGACTCATTGAAAGGCAGTCTTACCATAATTGCTGACCATCAACAATGAATGGACGACATTCTTTATTATTGAAACCCGTTAAATAGAAACAATTAAATTTTTGTGCTAACTTTAAAAATCTTAACATGTTTATTTCAGTTGAAGCCATTTTTTTCCAACGATTTTAAATCAATCAATTTCTTTACAACATCATCACTTATTTATGAAAATAATTTAACAAAAAAAAGGAAAACAATCATAATTTTTTTTTATAACATTATTATTTTTTGCACAAAATTTTTGATTTTTATTTATATTTTATTTTCACCAAACACTAAAACAAACATTTTAATAAATTAGATTTAAACAAAACTTATTCCTAAATTAAATATATTTATAATAACAACAATGTTGTTATTAAATTTCCAAAATTATACTAATCGAATTAATTAGAAAAATTCTCATTTTTATATTATAATTTTACATATGTATAGCTGCATTCTCGCACACAACCAGATTATCCGCTTCTGTTTTCCTTTCCAACAATATCAAAAATTTCTCCAACGTATAAAAAAAACATTAAATCAAACGTATTTATTGTTGAAATTGAGTGACGTAACTAAATCTCAACAGTAGCATACAAAAATGTTGCTACCTTTAAGAAAATTAATGAAATTATAATTGAAAATAAAAACTATCATTTTTACAGCAAAAGAGCCATAGTCCTGCCGTTACAGTAGGATCTTCCTCTTTTCCTCAAAATTACCGAAGAGTTGTATCAATGTCTACGTCCAACTCAATGCTACAAGTCATGTAAGTTGACGTTTCTTTATTTGGCTTTGATCAAGAATAACCAGACACTAACCAACCTTAAAAATTGGTTGAAAAACAATGCAATTAAACTTGTTTTTTGAGAATTGGCTGCGCCAATTAAAATACCAATTGGAGTAGATTTCTATAAATCTGGATTGACCAACTGCATATTTTTATATAAATTCATCGTTCTAGTAACGATATTATATCCTAGTATCCTTAGAGGACTAAATTTATAATTAGAGCATTCATTTTTGTTTGTTTGCTTCAATCAAAATCACGGAACCTGCTGTAATGTCAATTATATTTATGTTAGCTTTACATTCTAATTCAAATCGTTGTTCGATTCGACCAACAGTTGTTGTTCACAAATTACGATTATGATCCTGAATCTTGTAAAGGTTAGCACCGGCATGATGTCCCAATTTGTGTTTGCTCAGCTATTAAATATTATTCCTCTGAAGTTGCTTCTTGACAAGTGACCAAGGTTGGTCTCAGGATGTAGTAGTTGATAATAAACAATTGAAGCAAAGTTTTTTATCAACGGTAAATGGTTCACGTTCAGCATCAGACAATTCAAAACACGATAACCTCTACCCAGGTAATGCTCATCTGCATATGCGGGTATTTATCCCGTTAAATAAATAAAAAGCATGAAAAGTGCATTAATTTTGAATGAAATCACGTGTCCAAAATTGCAATATTTATGTGTGAAGGTAATGAAAACAACCACAAAAAACAAACGGGCATTTTGTATAATTAATTTTAATAATTTGATATATGATAAGTATTTTTTATTTCCCTTGTTTTATGTCAGCTTACAAATAAATAAATTCATTTTTATATACTATTAAGAATATTATGGAAATTTAATATTATATTTTATATGTTAGTCAAATTTGAATTTTTTGATTTCTAATTTTTTTCATTTAAATATTATCATCTAAATCTAGTATATACACTAAAATATTTTAAAAAAAATTAAAAATTAGCACAAACAAGTGTACAAAATGTGCATACATTCGTACACCATGCACATGATGTTTGTCAGGATTTTTCTCGGTTTCCTTAGTTTTTTATTTGTCATTTTGGCTAGCTCAGTAACTAGAGATTAAAATGCCTTATTTCTAGGTTCGAGTTTGATAAAATCAGAATGATTCGTTCGTTCGACCTGTTCTGTAATTGTTTTGATATAGCACGTTGCCTCTCTCATTCAAAAATGTAAATAGTAGAATTAAAGTAAGGAAATCAATCGCCACGGTTTCTCGACTTTATATTTCAGTATTTATCTAAATTTTTTGCTAAAATACACATAAACCACAGATCGCAATTTTTCTCTTGTGCACCAAGCTCCTTTCAGCCCCACATGACTTCGTATGATACATAAGCTATTTACCGACAAATTTTGTTTATTTAGCCTTATATCATTCACAGTAAAAATGTTTTGTTCAATCTGTATTTACAAATCCGGCTTGAAAGACCGTGTTCTGTTGTTGATTTTTGTAATATATTCTTGAAATAAATGATTATAGATATAATTTTGAAACGTCTTAGGAATTAAAAAATAGCTATCCAGGTATAAAATGGCGACGCCAATATGGTATAATCTCACACTAAATATATGATAAATTTATTAATTTTATTTCGCTGACCTTAGATCACAAGTGAAATACAAAAGTACTATACGAAACAAAATGTTCGATTGAAAAAAACATTAAATAATAAACAACGACATCTATCAACGTATAAGAATTACACATATGCTGACATCTATATTTCATTATAGGTTAAACAAAAAATATTATAAAACTGGCAATATTAACTCATTAAATAAATACTCGTTTACTCATTAATATCAAAATATCAAGTCGAACAACAATGCAAATTGTTTATAATTTAAGTATTATTCCAATATTATTGCTTAGATTAAAACATAATATTTTAGGATTAATATCGTAGAAGATATTACTATGACTGAAAAAAGAACAAAAATTAAGTTACTCTTATTGTTGTCGAAAGGATAAATATTTTTATACCTGACTGTACAAAAGTTTACATCGTCTTATTAAATGACATAAATCAATATTTCATATAAATTTATAAATAATTTTTTTTGCAGCAAACAGAAACTTCGTTGCTTCTATTCATCTTGGAACAAAATCTTATTATTTAAGAAAACCAAAACAGAACTAAAATAACAATGATTCTTAAGAAAAATATAGTGATAATCATAATGGCAATAACATTAACATGTAATATAAATGGAAATTTAATGGAAGAATATAGCAAAAAAGAATACTGTGATACACCTTTTAATTGTACTTCTGATTTTGTGAATAAAACAAATGTAAGTAAGTGTCCAGATGCCAATCCGTTAATAGAATTAATTTTCGAGTTACCCCATTTGGTACAAATTCGTTGTTTATCGGCGAATGAAAATGTGTATAACTGTTTGCCCTTAATGAAAATTGGTTCAGTTAGTAGGTTACGTGTATATCAATGTCCCATACTAGAAGATCAATCAATTATTGCTATTTTGAAAAATTTGGAAATTTTAAAAATAGAAAATTTTGAATTCTATGATTCTAATATAGGGAAATCACTTTCTCATCAACATTTATCAGAATTGGATGGATTAATAAACCTAAATTTAAATAATAACAATATAACAAAAATCCCAGATGATTTATTTAAGAACGTTTCAACCATTACAAGCCTTAGTTTAAGTCATAATAAACTACAACTACCACCTAACATATTTAAGAATCTTCCAAACTTATCGAACCTGAATTTAAGTCACAACAATCTTGAAAATCTTGCCGATGGAACTTTTCAAAACCAAAAGGAATTAAATATTTTAGATTTAACCGGAAACACATTAAAAAGTATAAACAAAAATACATTTGAAGGACTAAAATCATTACGGGAATTAAACTTAACAGATAATGATATTGGAGTTTTGCACACGGATGTTTTCCATCATTTAGGAAACTTAACTCATTTGTTTTTAAATGGGAATCTATTAAGAGTACTTCCTGATCATTTATTCATAAAAAATGAACGCTTGGAGAATTTTATGTTAAAAAATAATCGTGTTCGTATGGAAAAATTACCAGATCGATTATTTAATGCAACAAATCAAAAAATTAAAAGAATTGCATTGGAAGCTGGGTTAGAAAATATACCAAGCGAGCTATTTCTTGGTGCTACTAATTTAAGATATTTGTCATTAGCACATAATAAATTAACGAAATTACCCATTGGTGTATTTGTGGACCAAATAAATTTAAATTATCTCGATTTAAGTAATAATCTACTGGTTAAGCTTGATGATGCTTTTAGAAATACAATTAATTTGACTACTTTGATATTATCAGGAAATCAATTGAAAAATATTTCTGGGTAAGTGTTGCAATTTTTATTAGCATTTTATAAATTTTTATGTGTAAATTTCAAGTTTTTAAACATAAACCATGTTTGCTTTTTAATCCAAAAAATAAATTAAAAATACGATTACGATACTACACATGTCCTCTAACTTAAAAAAACGAGAACAAAAAAACAAAGGTTGTGCTGCATAGTACTACAGTTGTGCTGGATGTGCTGCTAAAAAAAATCCACCTTTTTAACAAAAGAAAAAAGTTGGCACGCTATAACCAATTCTCGAGCAGGTGACCAAGTTTCGAGCAAAAAAATGTTAAAAGTTGCTAATAAGAAAAGCTGCCGCCATTTTGAAGTAATTAAAAATAAAAGATTGTGTAGCTTGGCTGATGGTATGAAATTTTTCTCAGCTACTAAGAAATAAATTCTATATCAGCAATGAAAAATCTTTTTACGCTAACATGATAATTTATTGCCGTAATTAATGTAAAAACTAATAACAAAAGTGAAATCTGGTGCCCGATGAGAAGAAAACTTCAACCTTTGCAACTTAAACCTTTCAACCTTACGTCTCAGAATGTTACTGAATTTTTTCTCATCCAAATCTTTGACATAAAATCTGAAAAAAAAAGGATTTGCTGGTAGATAAATTTTAAAAATGATCAGCTAATAAGTTGCTCGTATTGAATTCTATTATGTTGCCTTTAAAAGTTGTTCATATCACCAGCCAGGCTGCACAGCCCTTTTTTCATTTTTTCGCAAATGGCAAGGCTAAATTCTGCTTAAACAAATAATGCTAGCGGTATGAAATAAGTTCATTGCTGATATCAATTTTTATTTCAAAGTAGCACACTCCAATACAACCATGGTTTTTATTTTTTAAAAATGGCAGTACCAACTTTTACTCGAAAAATTGTTTTAACTATATAAAATTCTTTCTGAGTAGCGCAATCAGGACAACGTTCGTTCATATAAACATTTTGCTATTGAGTTGAATTTATAGCAAATGACATACAATAAATCAACGTTCTCAGCTCACGGTGCTTAATTGGCAAACTTAGGGTTGAACCCCAAACAACATATGTTCGTTTTCTGTCAATACATTTCTTCTGCTTGTCCTGTGAAAACTGTACCTTTTCCGATTTCATTGAAAATTCGGTAATCGATGGTACAGAAAGACAATTTTTTTTATTGAAGTAAAACGAAGTTGTATTGAAGTAACCGCAAATTAAAAAACGAATATAATATTCGGCTAATATACGATACAATTCGATTATGACTAAGCATTGCATTTTCGAAATTCGGACTTCGAGAAATCCGAAATTCGTTCTGATAAATATAATTTTGAATACCGAAATATTCATAGCGAATTCCGAATTATTAATTTTTATTTTTTCGTGCTCTTAATGTGTTTTCGTTACTATGTTTACAGTTATTTAACAGTTATACTAATACTATGTAATAAATGTAGCATAAAGTTTAACAAAAGGTCTATTTTACTTTTGGTTTTGTCTATTGATTTGAGATATTGTATTTTGGCTAGAGGCGTTTGAGATTATGTGTTACCAAAATCAACAACCTTCATTCGAAAAATGGTTTCAGCATACGCGCAAAAGATGCGTTCGAAGATGTTGCAGGGCTTTATTATTGCAAAAGAAAATGGAACACTTTTTTGCTTATTTTTAATTGAATGGAAATCATCAAGAAACCGATGCTATTTGAAGGTGAATGTATATTCCAAGGAAAAGTTCTGGAACTTAGGACAAGCTAGCGTTGAAGGACGTTTCCATGCATGTTTGTGCTTACTAATCAGTAATCGAATCCAGGAGCGGATTTGAGAATTGCGTTTATTGAATTGAGAGTAAAAGACCAATTTGAAGGAAGGTTGAATAACGTAAAATTGGTGGCAGCGGTGGGGCTAGTAATCTGTAAATAATGGTTTTCTTAAGTGAATTGAAGGTTGCTAAGTTAACAAAGGAACTAAATAGTACAGCGGTGATGATCAACTAACGGAAATGCTATGACTTTAAGGAACTATGGAAGGCAATGGAAAGGGAGAGGAAAGCTACCACTTCGGAACAGTTTCAACCAGCAGTGATTCAGTAAAAGTTGAGGATGAGAAAAGTTTTGTGGCGGAAACATCAACTTCATTACCATCTGCAAACTGTGATTTTACGTAGTTAATGGCTATAATGAAACAGATGGGTTGAACATCAATCAACAAATGGCTGCTTCTAAAGAAAAATCATCCTCAACATCAATCAGCAAATTACTGCTACTTGGGAAGAAATAACTACAGCATTGGCTGTAAATAAAGATAAAATAAACCCATAAATAAATGAGTTTAACATTGGTCTACATCAACATTTGGATGAGTACAAATGTCAAAGGCATTCGACGGTAAAGTCAAGAAAATTCAAAACGAAATACAAGAGTTTAAACATAAAGTGTTAACGAAAGTTGATGATTTTGAGAAAAAGTTGCAGGATGTTGAAACAGCTCAAGTTACTTCACAGGTGGTATAACAGATAGAAAATATTAAATTAAAACTACCACATTATGACGGTAACACATCTTTCGGCACCTTTAAGTTCCAGTTCGCTTAGTTGCGTTAAAGAGGCGATTCCGGAAAACGAGCATAAAAGTTATGTAGAGGTGATGATTACATTGAAATGTAAATACGGAGGTGAACATAAAAGAAAATTATACAGGATTGAACTAGAAGGTAGCTTAAAACGAAATAGTGAATCTCTTCAGGACTATTCCTCGGCAGAAGAACGGCTTGCACATTTGGCGCACGAAAAAACTCTGTCTTATTTTATGAACAAGATGAAGATCGAGGCCTTCATTGACGGTATCCAGGATCTGGAAACCCGGTTAAAACTAATGGTTATACCTTAGGCAACATTCCATGAAACAGTTGCACACGCAATGCAATATGATATTGTTTAGAAGATCTGTACGCCATATTTTAAATGCAGAAAAAGGAATGTTTATGAAACCATCAGAAAAGAAGTAGTGGCACACAGAGGTAGAAGCTACATCAGGTGATGGGTATGTGACAATGTGAGTTACATAGTCACGAATGCACAAAAAATGGGGAACAGAAAAATCACAGTCTTCTGTGAAGAGTAGATGGAGCCGTAAAAAGAGAGCAAATAGGGTTCAAGAACAACAGAAAGAAACTTCTGTGTTGGATATGTACGAAATCGGGCCATATCTCACAGGATTGCTGGAACATGAAGTGTCTCCTATTCAACTAAAGCTGGTTAAAAGTAAAACTGTAAAGCCAAGAAGTGAAGAGGATGTTGCCGATATTCAAATTTTTGAGAATTGCGGTAAGTGACGAAAGTTTGGGTCATCAAAGGACAAATCGAAGGTAAAGATGCTTCATAACACTGGATACAGGTATTGCTCGAACATTCGTTCGCAACGTTCGTCATTGTGGAAACATCAGATGGATTAAAATTTCAAACAGTTACTGGCAAATGCGCTGTAGTAGCAAGTTAATTATAATCGCTGACATCCTGCAGCCAAATTTTGTAACTGTGAAGTGGGGATGTGATAAGTTTTTTATCACTTCACCGCAAAAAAATCTAAGTGAGTGAAGTTTTAAAACAATAAAGTTAACACTGACGTTTTGTTTGACAATGAAATGAAATCGTTTATTTACATTATGTCAAAAAACAGCAAAACGTCAATGCGATTTGATTTTTAAAAATTGCATTTCTAAATTAAATGCAGATTAATTTTACACATTTTATTTCTAAATTAGTTATATATATCTAAATTTGTAAAAATTTACGTTTAAATTGTGTTGAAACTTAAAATAAACATTTATTTTTATGTATATTTGACGTTTGACAGTGCGCGGCTTGCTATTAGATTTTTTAACACTCTAATCGCACATAGAATCGCAAAAATGGTAAAATGATAAAAAGTTAATGATAAAATCGAAATAAAGAAATTTTTAACACTTCACCACTTCACAGTTACAGAATTTGGCTGCAGATCTCTAAAAAATGGGGCCTAACTGCAATCAAAAATTACTTTCAAAAATCACTTAAGGTTAATAATGTTGCAATGCCACTTCTGTTCAATAAGTCGTAGTCAACAGGTAATGGCAGCAAAGAGAAATTATGCAGTGCAGAGACAAATTCAGAACCATTATCCACATAGTTGAGGGAAAGAGATGTCAACCGACGCAAACGTTTAGGTAAACGCAGAAAATTAAAAAGAAAACAATTTCGGGTACATTACGAAGTGTACCACCTAAATCAAATGGCTCAAAGTCAATCTGAAACGTAAAAATTAGTGAGAATCGAGACTCAAAAAAAGAGCAAATATAGAATATAGTGATGGCCATGGACTTAGAAAGTTGCATATTCCAATTAATTCTAAATAGGATTAGAAATAAGAAAAAGAAAAAAAAATTGGATTCAACAATTGGAGGACAGATTTAAAAATTGTTCGAGACGAACAGGCTTAGGTGGATGGTAATATTACGATTCTACATAAACGCAATGACATACAACAGTTGTAATGAACCTCATTTTTCGATATACAAAATTTAAAAAGTTAAATGAAGGTCACATCGAATATTGTTTGATTTTCTTTAGGTTTCTTAATAATGGTGTCTTAATAATTAAGAAATTATGAAGAATTATATATAAGGAATTCTCTCTTGTAGAATTAGTCCGTTTGATTTTAGATCTGCGATGGTGTAAAGTTATCATTAAAATTGCGATAGTGTAAATGGAATGTGAATTTAATTAACTGTCAACGAAACGTTGAACCGTGCATATAAAATTATGTAAATAGTAGTTAGTTTTAAAATTAATTTTTGTAAATTAAGTTTTAAGTATTAGTTAATAAAAGTATTTTGTGTAGCGTTTTGGACAGTGTGTTCATACTGGAAATTTCTACAATCAACCGTTGTAGTTTCTGAAGCTATTGAAAGAATATTCCAGTAAGGAATATGGCTCTTTGTATTGTTTTCCTATTGTTGTGGAACAATTGAGATGCTCAATACTTAATAAAATCTGGTGTTTGTTCTGGTATTAGTGATCAAATCCAGAAAAGAGACTTGGGAACTGCGTTTATCGAATAGTTGGGTAGCAAAAATCCGAAATTCTACATCTACGTTGTGCTACCTATGTAAGGCCAACAGAATTAGGTTGGTGTAGTTGAGAGGGGCAGAGTAAATACTGCTAATGTTCAATGATTCTCTACCATTGCGAGTCATTGCGCCACAAAACCAAAGCAACTCAAGCGTCTGTTCTCCATGATAGGGGCGGCTTTTAGTGGGCGTCTGTCTTGGATCAAGCGGCTCGCTACATAAACGAGTAAAAAGGTGCTTTTCGGTTATGTTAAGATGCAGAACGAACCTATTCACGAACATTTTGGTTGGGCGAACGTCTAACACCCCATTTCCGTAAAAAATTATTTCTCATCAATTCTATACTAGCTTCGGATTGTCTTGGATTTATTTTAAGAACGAGACATTTAAAGACATTTAAGTAAGGGTTGAAGGCGACTGGTTTAACAGGAAACAGCCTTGAAACTCCTTTACCAGATAGATCATCTTTATAATTAAAACATAACAAACAAGATAAAATAAAAGTAACTGGCGTTTAAATCAATATCACAAACAAAGAAATCAGTAGAGATGGATTTACGTAACCTTATTACAGGAGACGACCAACATCCAACCACAAAATGTCATGATATTCTCCAACTTATAACTTTTAATTAACAAAAACAAACATACCGTTTATCTTGGTTTTCACTATTCAATTTTATTTTATAAAATTTTCACAACAAACCATTTTTTTTCCGCAAACGATATATGCACAAGAATTTTCATTATTCAATAGCTTTTTTTCAAACGAATCACCAACAATCATCTGACTTTAATTAACAACAACAACACAAAAAAAAATAACCACAAAAATAAAGACAAAAAACAAAATACTCGAAATTAAATTTAATAACGGTAGTAAAAATAAAATGCTATGACCAATTGTCACGACCATCATGGTCGATAAATAAAAGCCGAGTCCCGACCAAAACCTATCTTACTCGAGTCAACAACTCGGTGTTATCCGAGCCCTGCTAAAAATGGAATTAGTTGAAAGTTATAATAACGAGAGAAAACTAATTTAATTTCAGAATATAATCAAATTGTGGGAACTTTCCCTTTCCCACAAATAAACGAAAACCTGTTTAATTACAACAAAATACATACAAAATACTTAAGCAGAAAAGAAAGCAAAATGAGAATTAAATAAGGTGAAATTGGTTACAACTTATGTTAATCCAGAATTTTACATTTATTTGTTTCTACAAAAAATAAAACATGTGAAATTTTTTCTCTAATAATTTTTGTTTTTGCATAATGTGCAAAAACGGAACATGGGCAAATTCTGGAGAAATGGGTTTAATGTCATGATGCATCAAAATTATCAAACTAAAAATTATCTGCAATTTATTAGACTGGCGACGAAGGGAAGATAATAAATGTTTGACACGAAAGTAGTATGTCTGAAATTCCCTTCGTCACAAATCGTGGGGACGTCTCACACCCTGAGAACGTCTCAAGCCAGGATTACTACTAAAATAAGGGGACAGAAAGGTTGCACTGACTTTGAACCAGTTGGCATCTATGGAGAGAAAAAATTAATAACATAGTTCAACCAAACAAGGAAGTTGAGTGAGTTGGTGTTTGCTGCGCTGCTGAAAGGAAGAAGGTTCTGGCAGAAAGTTCTTATCGAAAAGGTAGAGTGAAGAGTGACACATTAAATAATGTCTTAACTAGTGGTTATTATTTTGCTACGCAATGCGAGGTTAGATAGTGGTAGCATAATGGTACTGAATATGCATTTTGCGCGCTCGCTGCGTAACTGGCACAAAAAATTGTATAATTATCCGTGAGGTTCAACAACTCAAAAATACCTTTTCAAACCAATGTCAAACAACCACGTGCATTCTAAGGTGTTGATAAACGCAAATCTTTTCTTTTTGTCGTTTATCTTATAAATTTTGTAAAAGAATGGATAACTAAGAATAGTTATGACCTAAAATAGGAATATTTTCCTGATGTCTTTCCGTCCGTTAGAAACTAGCACTAGCCAGCTTATTTATGGTTCTTTAAATTAAAATTGTATGTTTAATTATTCTAAAGGTTGACTTAGTGTGAGCGAACTTTCATTATAAAATAATTTTTAATTTAATTTTCTAGCATTTTATTTTATTCTTAATTTCAGAACATTGTTCCAAAATCTCCGCAAACTCCGCAAACTCTATTTGCAAGACAACAATATTATTTTTATTGATGAAAATGCTTTTACTTCAACAAGATCACTAGAAATAATTGATTTAGAAAACAATTATCTCACAAAATTTATGCCACTAAAAGGATCAATTACTCCGTTACGGATTTTAAACCTAAGAAACAATTCTGTATCAACTTTTTTAAATAGTTTGTATAGTAATAATGCAGTTTTAAAAAAGTTAAATGAGTTAGATTTAAGCTTCAATAACATCACAACATTTTCATTTGAAGAGCTCTCATCCCTGTTCTACATAATCAACATTAATTTAACAAATAATCAAATAACTGAAATTGATTTAAATATAATATATCAGATTTTCAGAAAAAAGACTCAAAAAAACATACGAGTTTATATTGAAAACAATCCAATAGATTGTGATTGTGGTATATCCACTTTAGTGAAATATTTAGATAAATATCCGGACATAAATGAAATACGAATAGAACCGGGCAGATTAAAGTGTGCAAAACCTCAAAATTTTGTCCATCGTGAAGTGAGAGCTTTAACATTAAATGAATTATTATGTCGGTGGCCACTTAGCAGTTCAAACAGTAGCTGTCCAGAACCTTGTAAATGTTATATACATCCAATTGATGACGCTATTGTTCCAATAATTGTTGATTGTTCAAATTTAAATTTAAGAAAGATTCCAGATTTGTCAGTTATTGGGAGTATGAATTCAATTGATCTGTATATATCAAACAATTACATAACAGAACTTCCATTAACTAATACTAAAGGAAATCCTGAGGTTAAAAAAATCTACGCTTCGAATAATTTAATTACCAATATTGGCGTAGAAAATTTACCAAACAACATAGCAATATTAGAAATTGATAATAACAAATTGAGTTATTTAAGTGAAATAACAATTTCAAAATTAAAAAATATAACCTCATTACAAAATCTATCATTGAGCGGGAACAGTTGGAGATGTGATTGTGAATCATTAGAATTCTTATTATTCATACAATCTACAACTGAATTAATTTTAGATTATTATTCAATAAAATGTGAAAATGGTGTAAGTATTAAAATGCTTTCACGGACTGATTTTTGTCCCAAAGATAATAATATATTAATAGCTGGATGCGTTACGCTAGCTCTATTGGGATTAATCTCAGGTGTCGTTGTTGGTCTTTACTTTAAATTTAATCAAGAAATTAAAGCATGGTTATTTGCTCATAATCTATGTCAATGGTTTGTTACAGAAAAAGAACTAGATCAAGATAAAAAATATGACGCTTTCATAACATTTTCGCATAAGGATGAAGATTTTGTATTAAAACATTTGATGCCGAATCTAGAAAGTCTGCCAAACCCATTCAAATTGTGTATACACCATCGTGATTGGATTGTTGGAGAACCTATTAAATCACAAATTATAAAGTCAGTTGAAGAGTCACGAAAAACTATCGTTGTCCTATCATCAAATTTTTTGAAATCGCATTGGGGACGTTTGGAATTTTTAACAGCACATACTAATGCAATGGTTGAAGGTCGTAGCCGTGTCATTATTATTATTTATGAAGAAATTGAAAACTTACCATATCTAGATCCAGAACTAGAAGGATATATTAGTATGCATATGAATATAAAATGGAGCGATCCACTGTTTTGGGAAAAATTACGTTATTATCTACCACATCCTCAAAAAAATAAAAAACCAAACAAAGGATTAATAAAAAGAAGCTTTAAAAGGTCGCTTGAAAAAATAGAGCTGGTAATACCATCAACATCAACAGCATTGGCAAACAACACAACAAACTGAAACAGTTGCAAAAAAGTTCATAGTTAGTTACTCAAACGACCAAACGTTGTAGACACATAAAATTAAAAGTGAGCGCTAAGGAGAATAGGACTAGATTATGGTACGCTGTGTGTGATTAAATTTCTTAAGATTTGAGTTTCATTTGAAAGCTAATTTAAGCCGAGGTTTTTTATTTAGTGAACAGCCCTTAAAGTGCTTTTCTGAATTAAACGCTTTATTAGTGCCAGGCTTTTGAATGATATTTAAGTTTCAATTAAAATATTTTTTTCTGACCTGGAATCAAAGTCATCAAGGACACTCAACACTTAACATATAGAAAATATTAAAAAACACAGAAAAAATTCTAAATTTTGTAATAAATTTTTTCAAACTTACCTTATTGGATTATAATAATATATTTTAATTGTTTTAAGTAACTCACTCACATTATTTATACATAGGTAACCATTGATTAGAATAAAACAGTACAACACCATAAAATTTTTCATATTTCTAATAAAAAATAATATTCTAAGCTACGTTCACAGTTACGAGAGAACCAGAACTAAACTGTTTGGAATTAACGATCCACTTAGAAATTTCAATTGATCGAAGAAATTAAAATCAGATGCAATTTATTTTATTAATGTTAAATCACGGTCGATGCTTATCGTTTAAGAAACATGCAATATGCTAATTCACATAATCGATAAGCAGTGTTTTTTTTAAATCCAATGTATATAAAAACTTAGAAAATAATTCATCGAATTTTCAAATAAATTAGTTTCTGAAATCGTAGTTTACTTAACAAATACTTTATGCCTGTTTCCTTATGCCATTTCTAGGGTTCTCCTAAAATAGTCCCATTAGGTGGCTCTAGGACACAAATCAAGGTGAAAATTTTCTTTCATAAGAACAGAATAGTTCTGGGATTCGACAAGAAAGGTTAAATAACATATAAACCGGATGATGCGTGTAAGCTCAGTAATTTTTGACGTGTGAACTCAAATTCCTGTTATTATTGCAATTAGTCAGCTTGGATTAAATTTTAAAAAAATATTTGGTTCGGAACAGGTTAGGAAGGACTGAACGCATTGATGATATATGAAGGGCTGAAATCTCACAGCTCTGAGATATTAAAACTTCAGTCTGGGTTAAGGATTTTGATACTTATAGTTTTCGGCAAAAAACTTTTATCATTGTTTTTAGTTATGGGCTGCGATGTATATCAAACAAAAAGAAGACCAATATGGCCGCAAGTGAATATATTTCAAATTTGCTCTAATAAAACAAATTAATTAAATATAAGTTATTTGTGATAAATCATGATTAAGTTGCAACATTGGTTCTTAAAATAAACATTAAAAGTTTAACTTAATATTGCTTAATAATATTGTTGAAAAAATGAAAACAAGATCTCGAAATAAAATAGAAAATGCGGTAATTCAATCAATGTTGATCAAGATATGGTGATGTGCAAAAAATGCGATAAAATGTTTCATATAATTTGCAAAAATATTCTCCCAGCAGAATTCGAAAACATAAACTCAAATAATCTATGGATATGCTCTGAGGACTGTTATAATCTGGATAGTTCTTATTAATTTGCACGCCTTGAAAGCCTTTAAATAAACTTTCAATAAACTATGATCGACGAGTTTGATTCACTTAAGAAACAAAATCAGGTTATTTTGAATGTAAATAAAGAACTACAAAGCTTACTGTGTCAATCGGTAGGACAGGTAAATATTCTTCAAGAAAAAGTGATAGTCCCTTGGCCTTTACCAACTTAATTTTCTGATTACCACATATTTTATACTTCGTAAGGCGCTTGTTCGACGAGTCCTACAACTTTTTTATCTGCCATTTTCCTTGATTCGGCCGCTTTTTTCCTCGTGAAACTCCGAAACATGGCAATTTCCCGGGGTCTTGTATATTTCTTACCATAATTTTGTTATTTATTAAAGGGGGTGGAAATTTGTTTGAGAAAACGAGGGTTAATTTGTCCGACAAAAAATTGTCTGGTTTTGTCGAGTCCAACAACTCAAACTTGCCAAAATACCAGGGTATTGAAAATCATTAATCAATCAATCAATCACCACAAAACTAGTTTTCACAGGATTGTTTAGTAAAAATTATTAAAATCGAAGGGTCATATTGTCCGACAAATTTTCGGCCGCGTTTTTTCAGTCCGACGACTGGAAGTCGGAATTCTGGCGGGGTAGTGTTTATTGATTACCACATTTCGCAAAAAATGAAACACGATAAAAAACCATTTGTTATTATAAAAAATCGAGTTGTCCGACAAAAATATAGCCGCGTTCGGCCAGTCCGACAAGAAAATGAGAAAAATATTTTAAGAGAACGATTATTTTTGTTTCTTTGTGAAAGTTGCTAATATTTATGAACAAATATAATGTATACATTTATGACGTAACCTTTTTTAATGAAACAACGTTTAAAGATGGCACTGTATAAAGAAAATAAGAAAATTTTTATAAATAGAAAAATTATAAAAAAGGAGCATGTACCCAAAAAATGATGTAAAACATGTTTTCATATTAATTTTAAAAATTTGAGGAACATTAACCAGTTGAGAAGGTTATTTACAAAATTTTAATTAAAATGATTGAGAAGGATTAAAAATATGCGCCAATTTTAACAAGGAAAAAATATTGCCATTTTTTCTATTTACCAGATTTAAAACTATATGCACCGATAGAGTATTTAAATATTAATGATACTTTTACTCGCCGCGAGAAAGGAAAAGTAGTATATATACGACCTGATTCTTGCAATCTGGGACCAACAAAAACAACCTGCTGAATGGAAAATAACAAGAAACACAAGAAATGTCGCCGCCTAAAGTGTACTTATTATCATGGAGTCGCACTGATAAACACTGCATATAAAATACTAGCTAATCCAATAGGTGAATGTAAAAACATTCGTTTATTGGGTGTCACAGTTTCAAATGACCTAATCTAGAACGATCATGTAATGGCGATGGCAAAAAGGGCGTCTAAAAAACTCGGCCTCCTAAATAGATGCAAAAAATTTTCACTGCTTACCAGTTGCTCCATGTTTATAAGTCCTATATTCGTCCCTGTATGGAGTACTATTGTCAAGTTTAGGGTGCTGCCTCTGTTTCCATCTTGGCCCTCTTGGACTCTGTTCAAAAGCGGGCTATACGAATTGTGGGTGATCGAGCTTTGACATCAAAACTTGATTCCCTACAACATCGTCGCACTGTTGCTGACCTCGTTGTTTTTTACAAATATCGTCATCAACAGTGCTTAGATGAAATCAGCGGCATCATTCCTCAAACTTATTCTTACCCCCGTTCCACACGGCAATCGGCTGCCGCAACCAGTGAAACGATAAAGATCCCGTGCTGTCATACTGGCAGATCGCAGAGACTTCTTTGTCCGAACTGCGTACAAATGGAATAGTTTGCCGGAACACTTAGTCTTAGGTGGCTTCAACCCGCAGAGGTTTAAAGAAAGCGTTAATCAACACCTTAAAACGCCAGTTGATGTGGGACCCAGGTCTAGACCTAGGTCTTAAAAGGTATTTATGTGTTGTTGTGACACATATTCTGAACCCTATTACACAATACATTTTATTAAAAAAAAAAAAATGTCGAACTTGCTAGACTCATTCCGTTCGCCGAATCTATCATCGGTGACTATCAGTATTGTTTTCGTTCCAACCGCAGATCAATGTTTTACCTTAAGGATGATTCTTGAAAAATATTGGGTGATTAACATCAGCATTCATCAGCTTTACGTTGATTTCAAGAAAGCATATGATATTATTTTATCTCCGATCATATTCCTTGGTATCCCAGAGAATCTTGTTTCTCTGTGTAAACTCATAACATAGGGATCAACTTGTAGAATAGTAATCAATCAGTTTTTGACTCTTTTGATATAACATCAGGTGTTCAACAAGGTCATTTACAATGATGAAAAAATCTGTCACAACAACAACCAGCTCGTATTCGTCGAAGAGGAAAACCCAGACAAGGCTGGCCAAGACTTTCGTGATATAGGATGTTGGGAGATTATTATAATGATTTCATTAGATTATTACGAAATTATTTAATAATTTTTTATTATTATGTATAATTTTTATCAATTTATAATATTTAAGAGCAAATATCTAAAATTATTGAATAATGTTGATATATCGTGGATGATGATATTGAGCGTACGCTATCGTGTTTGAAATTATGACATTTTTCGATTTTTCGATAGTTAGCGGTCACTAATTTGTCGAACAATTCTATCAGAGTAAAATAATATTAACTAAAACTATAAAAAAAAAAGTTAGACATGTGGTAATAAATAAACACTACCTCGCCAGGATTCTGACTTCCAGTCGTCGGACTAAAAAAACGCGGCCGAAAATTTGTCGGACAATATAACCCTTCAATTTCACTAATTTTTGTCAAACAATCCTGTGAAAACTAGTTTTGTGGTGATTGATATTCAATACCCTGGTATTTTGGCGAGTTTGAGTTGGCGAACTCGACAAAACCAGACAATTTTTTGTCGGACAAATTAACCCTCGTTTTCTAAAACAAATTTCCACCCCCTTTAATAAATAACAAAATTATGGTAATAAATATACAAGACCCCGGGAAATCGCCATGTTTCGGAGTTTCCCGAGGGAAAAAGCGACCGAATCAAGGAAAATGGCAGATGAAAAAGTTGTAGGACTCATCAAGGACAAGCGCTTTACGAAGTATAAAATATGTGGTAATCAGAAAATTAAGTAGGTGAAGGTCCAAGGACTATGATTGTTCTTGAAAATAAAATTAACTCATTTGAACAGGGTGACCTGGATTCTCATATGCTGATAAGAAATGTACCAGTTCCTAAAGTTGGAGGACACTGTAACAAAGCTGTTAAATATTATTAAACCCAATTTTGATCCAGCACAAGTGCTTTCAGTCAAACGCCTTACATAAAAAATCAACATCAAACCATATTACACAAACTCCATTTATACCTGTTGTTTACATAAATTCGGAAGCTCAACGTTCAATTATGCGTTTAAAAAGAAAATCAAGTGGCCAATATTTTCGAAAGAACTTGGCTTTCATGGAGAAATTGTAGTAAATAGAATTTTTTTAAACGATTTTCTTACAAAACCAGCAACCAAGAAACTTTTGCCAAAGAAATATTTTTCTGAAAGTCGATACTTTTCGACTTATTCGCGAGTGAAAATGTCAATTTTTCATAAAAAACCACGTTTCCATACGGTTTTTCATGAATAACTTAAAAAGTAAGTATATATCGTAAAAATGATTTTAGAATACAATGTAGTTTATATATAAAAAACAAACAAAATGTTGGGGTGTCTGTCTGTAGACCCAATACAAACGGAGCAATAGCTTGTTGAAGGTAAGTTCATATTCGCCAAAGTTGAAAGTTTCGACGTGAAAAAACAAAAAACAATGCATTTTTCGGGTAAATTTGATATATTATTATTTGAAGTGTAATGAAAGCCCTCCTTATTTTTGGGTTTTATTAAAGTCCCTAGAATCAATTCTAAGCGTGTTATGACGAAAACAAAGCTGGTCTCTATTTTTTTCGGCGACAAAAAAGTGAAAATCACCCCCTAACTACCACCCTAATTAAAAGTAATTGGTACCACTTAAGAATTCACTTTATTAATGTACTAATAATATGCTCTAGAATCTAGAAGGTTGACAGGTTTAAAGTGCTTAGTTTTGAAAAAAAATTGGGGTGGAAGTGAAAAGAGATTTTTGAATTTTTTTCATGATATGTAAAATTTGAGTATTGCATAATTCTAGGTTATGTTTTTCTTAAAAATTTGTTATCCTTGGTTTTTCTTCAGGATGAAAATTAAGTAAGATATGGCCATTTACAGTTTGCATATGTTCGTAAACAGTAAGTTCTTCAAGCCCTTTCAGCCCAAACCCTTTTAAAACTGAGCACTAAAAGAATAGCTTAAAAACTAAAAGAGTTATGGGTAAAAATCCCATAACATACTTTTGCAGAAATGAGAACACACATATTTGAGCATTAATGAATACTTATTTATACCTACATTTTACGCCAGTGTTGTGAGCCGTGTGTTAACGTACCAAAAATCATAAAATTATTAAACGGTGTTCATTAATATTATAAAAATAAATCAGTACGTAAATAATTAAAATTTAAATATTATGAACGTTTCTAAATTTTTAGATATTTGATACATATTGGATCAGTTCAGATATCTTTTAAAAAGGCAAAAAATGGTAAAAATTAGTAACAGCATGAAAATTGTTGGATAAGGATGAAAATTTGGCGCAGATGATGGAAAATTTAACTAAAGGTGATCCGGGTTACGAGGGTGAAATAGGGTTAGCCTTTTGGGGTGGAACATGGTTTTCCACGATTTTCACTGAAACTATACCTTCTATCGAAAAAATTTTAAGTACAAAAAGTAGGTAATTAAAAGGTCTATATCTTTTGTATAGGCCTTTTTTTCACATAATCTAAAAATTGATGTGAATAATAGGAAAACCGAGAAAAAATAATTTTGCGTTTTTAATTTATATCTCCCACAAAAAAAAAATTTTTCGTACTTACCTTATTATGTTTCTAATACGCTGTAACTTCTTGGAATCAAAATATTTATCACAGCGAATTAGGGACATAATAAGGTAAGTTTCCACCAAATTGTGTGAAAAAAATTTTTTGTGGGGAAATAAAAATTAAAAACGAAAATCCGTTATGTGAAAAAATGGCTAGTAAAACTATTAAACTAGTAAAACTGAGCTCCTGTTTCAACTTAAACAACAAACTGGCAAAACAAGAACTATCAGTGTTAATTAACGGCACTGTCATTAAATACAATCAACAGCCAAAGTACCTGGGCATTACTCTCGATAGAACTCTTTCTTTTAACCTCCACCTAGAAAATACGTCAAAAAACTTAAAACGAGAAACAATATTTTGCACAAACTTGCAGGCTCGACATGGGGTGCTACTCCAGCTACCCTCCGCACATCTGCTCTCAGTCTGGTTTACTCAGTGGCTGAGTATGGCGCACCAGTCTGGTTGAATAGCACACATACTCAAAAAGTTGACTGCCAGCTGCATGCCATGATGCGTACTATAAGTGGTACTATCAGATCCACCCCTTTACCTTGGCTCCCTGTGTTAAGCAACATCGCTCCACCTGCACTCATATGCTCGCATGCTCTCATGCATGAACATAAAAAGGTTACCAACAACATCACGTTACCTTTGCACGAATATAACGGTGACCACACTCATTGTTGATTGAAGTTAAGAAAACCACCACATAAAACTGCAAGCAACCTGCTGGCACCTAATTTTAATATCTTGGATGCCTGGGACACCTCATGGCATCATTACAACACAACTGACCTCTCTTTTACTAACCCGACTTCTACCCAACCTGGTTTTGATTTGCCACGTCATACTTGGACTACATTAAACCGAATAAGAACGAATCATGGACGTTGTGCTGATTCTTTCTACAAGTGGGGTATTTCACAGTCCCCTGAGTGTGACTGCGGCGCTCCACAACAAACCATAAAACACATTGCAACTGTGTGTCCAATTCGACGTTACAATGGCAACATCTCAGACATCCATTTGGCAACTCCCGATGTAGTAGCATGGCATCGACTCGCTCGATGTAAACATCTAATGTTCAAGTGTACTGCCCAATGTTCAAATATTTTACTTTTTTACTAAAAGACGCGCAATCAAATTCAATTGTAAGTTCATTTAATGTGTATTCATGTTTTGTTTTAGGTAGATTTCATAGAAGAGTCTACCTATTTTTAAGTTTAATTTTTAATGTGTCACAAAAAAACCATACGCTAAATAAACTTCTATTAAACACATTTATGAATTATTTAGATGATGTTGGTGAGGATAATAATTGCTATGATATTCTCAATATGCAGTATAGTACTGAAATCAATTCTTAACTATTTAAAGAAAATGATTTGGTTATTTTTTATGCGAACATAAGAAGTCTTAGAAGAAATTAAGTTAAATTAATTAATAAAATTGAAACATTCGATACTTTAGTTCCCATTATTGCATTGAGTGAGGTATGGGCTTATTCGGAAGGAAACGATAAATTTCAAATTAATACAACTACTGTGGTGGGTGTACACCAAAAGATCGTTCTCTATATCGTGAGTAAACGACATTTGTACACTACCTTGATCTGACTGCGTATTTATTACTAATTATACTTTAAACTTTTGTTGACTAACTTTAACACTACCGTCTATATGTCCGTATGTCCTGAACTGTCCGGCTTTTCAATGATACAGTTTGCCGAAACAACTTTGCACCAAGGAAAGAACCGTTAGACCCGTTTGACGTGCGTCAACTGAGGTCGTCGGGAGGATCAGAGAAAGTAAAACACTATTTAAATTCAAACTGATTCTGATTTTTATTTGTTCGAAAACTTTCTTTTATACAATTTTTGGATTTGCATTTTCATTTTCCTAATCCCCACTTAAATCAATCAATATATTTATTTCAAATTAATTATGTAGAAAATGCAATTCTAGCAAAATGTACATATAATATATATGTCAATTTAATTACTTATTATTTTCCCCTTAATAAAATCTGTATCATCATAATTATTTACCTTTTGTTTTTATTTAAAATTATTTAAAATTAGTTTCAATGTTTTGAAACATGATATATGATGACACACTTTGAGTAATGTATAATTCATAAAGTTCATAAAATTTCGCTTACTTATAATTGTAAACATATGAAATGTTGTTTACTAAATTATTATTATTTTGTTTTGATAAAAAAGAAATTACATCACGGGAATTCCTTTATAATTTATTATATGTGTTTTGATTTGAATAGGTAGATGTAGTAGTATCTCTACACTACAACAAAATTGTGGAGCAGTTATATATATTCATATTTCAATTCAATCAGATTTTATCGTTGCAGTTTGTGTTGATAATATTAGTTTTGTAAAAGTTCATCTCTTAAAATTAAAATTGGATATTATATCGATTTATAAAAAACACGATTCAAACGTACCCATTTTTATCAGTAAAATGGAAGGTCTAATTTCTTTTGGTCCTACAATGATTGTGGTAATAGATTTTAATATCAACCTTTTTTGCAGATTTCAAATGGCAAATAAAATTTGCCCCAACTACGCAACAAGAATTGGAAACGGAGTTCGTATAACAATTGACCATCTTTGGACAAATACTTTTGATCATTCTTTTTCATTTAATTTATTGGAAAAGGTCTGATCGGTCTGATCATAAAAACATTTTTTTGAGTATAAAAATTAATTGTGACTTAGAACCTGATGTTGTATTTTAAAGAACTGTTTTGAATTATGAAGCAATTGGAATTTCTGGAGTGCTAGACAACAAACATGAATATGACGATGTTTATAAACTTATACATTTTATTTCAAACCTGATTTCGGAAATCAAAATTGCATACACATATAGAAACAAAATGAAAAATAAGCCATGGAATTCTAAAAAGATAAGAGAACTAAGAAAAGTTAAAAATAAATTATATAAACAAAGTAAAATATAATCAATTAGTCAGGTTATTAAGGATGAACTCAAACAGTACAAGACCTTGATTGAGAAGCAGAATTTAAATGATAAAGCTGAATACTTTAAAATTAATGTTCGGAAAAACGAATTTTTACAATTAATAATAGTCAAAACACTTCCATCTCTCAATTTCACAACAGAAAAAACAAATATAAACAACTCATCGATCTCTGCTATAAACGCAGTCAACGTGATTTAGTTCAGAAACAAGTTTTGTTAAACCGAAAACAAAAATAAATTTTGTTTTGAAATTGAGAGTTTTTTGGGAGAGTGTTTTCTGAAAGAAGGTATAAATTTGTAAAACTTTTTAAAAAGCATTCACTTCGTTGCAAGATATTGTTTATAATTAAATAAATTGACATAATAAAATAAATAGAATACATGTAATATTTAAAACTCAAGAACGATAATGTGTATGTGTGAATAATGGATTCTTAGTTATATTTTTAAAAGCTGTACATAGTTAAATTCATTTACGAATAAAATAGATGAAAAAAAACGTGTTTTTAGAACGATATTTCCTTTTGTGTGAATAAGATATTTGGTGTTTTAGTTTTAAAGGCTGTTCACAGTTAAAATAATGTCAGTAAATAAATTAAAGTAAACATGTGTCGTATAAAAATGATGATTTTTATGTCTGAACAAAATGTTATCAACCATCGAGTAAGATTGCAGTAATTTTAGTACAAAGTTTCTAATCTGCGAAGATCGATTAATGTTTCAACGTACGAGTTTTCTTTTGGACAATCATTGTGGTCATTCTTGAATGAAATTAGCCTGTTCCGTTGCCACCAAATAAAGGAACAAAAGCTAAGTATAGTTGCTGTTATTTTAATCAAACCTGATTGTGTTTTTTTTTGTCTCATTAACTGAAGGAATCCAACTCGCAATTTTTGGTGCAACAGTTGAAATCAATGAAAGATTTTGTGTCATCATTAGAATACACACTCATTGCGGGCAAAAGATTGAGAATTGGTTGAACTGTGGATTTTATTTGAAATACAACGTCGAATATATTATAAAATTCATCGTCTTTATCATATTATTGTAACTGGATGTATTTTCATACACTGACAAAATACAACGTCGAATATATTATCAAGTTCATCGTCTTTACCATATTATTGTAACTGAATGTATTTTCATACAGTGAAGGAAATACAACGTCGAGTATATGTTATCAAATTTATCGTCTTTATCATATCATTGTAACTGGATGTGTTTTCATACAGTGAAGGAAATACAACGTCGAGTATATGTTATCAAATTCATCGTCTTTATCATATCATTGTAACTGGAGGTATTTTCATACAGTGAAGGAATTATAACTTCGAATATATATTATCAACTTCATTTTCTTCACAATATATTTGTAACTGGAAATTATTTTTTACATCGAAAGAAAATATTACGTCGAATGTACATTATCAAGTTTGAAGAGGTTTACCTAACTTTAATACTTCGTCAAAATTCAACAATTTTATTATTCGCAATTTTTCGTCTGTTTCAATGCTTTCGTCTATGAAGGTCACAGTCATATAGTGACAAATTCATAACTTCAACGCTACAATTTTCAAAACCATTCAATGAGTTATTCTGCAAGTCATGATTAACCAGGGATGCTGTGACTAGTAGGAGAAACCAGAAACTACACAAAAAATACAGTCCACTTAATATACGGTCACAACAAGTAAGTTTAAAGAAAATCGAAATAATCCATATAAGTTTTGATCTCTTATCAAATCTCTCATAGTCAAAAATAAACCAACTGATAGGAATATTTTTCTTTTAATCAATAATGCTATGCTTCACGATCAACAGCAAATATCAAATTATTTTAATAAATATTTTTGTAATGTTGCTACGGAAATTTAGTGTGACATTCCAAAATTACCATATGAAAGCACTGTGCAGTATGATAAGACTGGTATCTATGGAAGATATTCAAAGGATTACAGCAGATCTTAACCAAAATGCTGCTGTGGGAGCTGACGGAATTTCAACTAAATTCTGTTTAAAATTTATTGATAAATTGACACCAATTCTTACTGAGCATGTTAACACTGTATTATTAACAGGTGAGTTTCCTGATGGTTTAATAATTGCTAGAATCTCTTGTCACCTCTATACAAATCCCTAAGTACTCATTCCATTTCAAGTTATAGACCAGTGTCAGTTCTTTCAAGTATATCTAAAATTTATGAAACCATTATATTGGAACAACTCAAGGAATTTTTAAAGGTGAATAAAATTGTTAAAGAGAAGCAATTGGGTTTTGAAAGAATCGGACTTTTGCCGTAAAAAAACAAAATATTAAACCGGAAAACTGAATCAATGACAAACAAATTTAAACTTGCAAATCTCTTATCACAGAATAATGTAATGAAACTATTAAATAGCAAACAGAGAAAATAATTTAGCAGTACAAAAATAAATCAATAAAAGTTATATAAATCAAAATACAAAAAAGGCTTACATTAATTTACTTCTTGAATGTTGTTAATCCGCTGTACATTGATAGCGTCTTCATCACTAGGTTTTTCCCTTGTATTAACATCAGGTGTTAATTCTTCCTTAATATATTAAAATTCATATCCACCTTTCGTATTGACTGTAATAACTTTCTCATATTTTCTTGTTCCCGTTTTTTTTAAATCTTCCAACATAGGCAAATTTTTCATTCGTTATAAATATCACATGAAATCTTTAATTAATCACAATTTTGTTGTGTGAGTTTTTACTTATGGCATTTACAATAACTTGAGCAACGAAATAATTTAAAATAAATTATACAACGTGCACCTTTCCGAAAAAAAATGTTTCATGTTTTATTAAATCATTTTTTTTTCTTTGCTTTTTTTGTTTTATTTTTATAACACTTAAACTACAACACTGTGATTGCATCTTTTTAAATGAATATTATAATAGATCAATTACAATTACATCACAATAGATAAACTACCAAAATTACAAAAATAAGCTTCAACAATTCAATCTATTTGATCTGAATTTACATAATAATTTTTTTTGATTTAAGTTTACATATTAATAAATCGATTTAAATTTATGTACTAGTCTACGACCCAAACAATTTGATCGCTTATATACACATATTATAGGTTTCCTGTTTCCCTCCCCAATTCTACTTTTTACAAATTAAACAATCATTTATGCATAACATGTATTATTAATTCAACAAAAAAAATCTTCACAGTAGTACAAATAAATGTCCGTTCGCTTATTACAATTGAAGAGAATAAATTAACAAATTTAATTTCTAATTGCTTTGAATATGAATACTATTAGTTTAGAGTAAAAATTGAAAAGAGTCCGTCGTTACATTTTTATAAAACAAGCAAGTACCTTAGCAGCAGTAATGCTCCTAATGAACTTTATCCAAGTTAAAAGAGATAACCGACTAGTTAAAACAATTTTATTTATCGATCTACGAAAGGTTTTTGATACAATTTTTCATAGAATTTTAATACATAAACTAGAAAATATGAGTTTTCAAGGTGTAGAAATTAAGATATTTGCATCATATCTCAAAAACTGGAAACAATTTGTCCCATTAGGCAACACAAAATCAAACCTTGAAAATATAGAATGTGGCGTTCCACAAAGTTCTATTTTGGGTCCCACTTTATTTAATTTGTATTTCAATGATGCGTTTTTGATTGAAATGAAAGGAAATTTAACAATGTTTATGCTGACGATATGGCGGTGTTGTATTCTGGTCTAGATGTCCCTGAATTATTAGCTGATGTAAGAATTGATATTTTTAACATATCTAAATAGTTATCCAAAAATAAATTGGACATGAACTTAGATAAAACTAGTTACTTTGTATTTGATAAGCGAATGAATCAATCTATTGCATATGGGGACTCAGTATTTGAAAATAAAATCATACAACGAGTAGACTCTGCTAAATATCTCGGTTTAATTTTGGATGACAAATTATCTTGGGAACATCACATTAAAAAAGTGAAGAAACAAATAGCAACAACGCTGTTTTATTTTCGGAGGTAAAAAATATTATTCCTACCAATTCATTATGGCTAATCTATATTTCGAACATTTTATCTCATTTAATGTATCTAAATCCAATCTGGAGTGTGGATGCTCAGGATAAAATACATGGAATTGAAGTTCTTCAAAATAAATCTATAAAGGCAATAAAAAACCTTCATAATTGTCACCAAACATATGAGTTATACAATGAAAATCTTCTACCTTTTCATTTAATATCAGAATATCAAGCCATTTTTATTGATTTATAAAATTAAAAATGGATTAATAGAAAACGGATTTATTTTAAAACTGGGTAATGATCTACACAATTATAACACTAGGCAAAACACAAACTATTATGTAGACTTTAGAAATACTAATTTTGATCAGAGAATGTTGATGTTTTATGGACTAGTTCTTTTTATTTCTCTTCCGAACGCTCTAAAAGTTATGGATAAAATAATCTTTAATCGTGATCTTAAAGAATTTTTATATAGAAAATATTGCAAATCTCTATAGCTTTTTTATTCCATCATCATCTTACTTTACTTTTTATTTTAAATATTATTATATTATTTTAAATAGACTTCAATTTGTTACACTTTATTTTGCTTTTATTTAATTTTTTTTTTCTCATTGTTAAACATAGTTTTAAATTACTTGGCTGTTTTGGTAATTAATTTATGAAATTTATTTGTCACGATCTACGCTTAAAAATTTAATTTTTCTGTAGATTTTCAATAAACTATAAATAAACTAATAAATAAAAAAAAACATAAAACTCTTTGTTAAAGTACAAGTAATTTTTTATCTCTGTTTAGAAATTCATTGCAAAACAAACACAAAATATTAATACGTTGCTGGAAAATTATAACAGATCATAAATTAATATAACTTAGTGAAAAAATGATACACCCAGCAAACTACTCAAAAACCTCACCATTTAGCGTTTCAAGAAAATATTACAAAACCAAAAATTTATATTTCTTTACTAATTCCAAATATATTCTAAAAATTATAACAAAATTGAAACTTTTTCCAATACTCTTAATATATTGCAAAATTATTACAAAATCATAAATACAATTTTTGTTTCAAAATTCCAAAAATTATAATGAAATCAAAAATTTAAATTTTTACAAAATTTTAAAAATATTGCCAAAATTTCATAATTCAAAAATTCAACATTTTTTTCAAAATTCTTAAAATATTCCAAAAATTAAAACAAGTACAAACTTTTTTCAAAATTCCAAAAATTATAATAAAATCAAACTTTTAAACTTTTTCAAAATTCTAAAATTATTCCGAAAATTCCTACAAAATCAAAAATTGAATTTTTTTCGAAATTCCCTAAGTATTGCAAAAATTATAACAAAATTAAAAATACAAACTTTTTTTAAAATTCCAAAAATATTTAAAAAATTACAACAAAATAAGAATATAAACTTTTTCAAAATTCCAAAAATATTCCAAAAATTATAATAAAATCAAAAATGTAAACTTTTTTAAAACTCTAAAAATAGCCCGAAAATTCTTACAAAATCAAAAATGCAAACTTCTTTTCAAAATTGTGCATTCAAATTCCTGTCAGCTTGAAATAAATTTAAAAAAAAATGATTTGTTTCGGTACAGGTAGGACTGAAAACATTGATAAATTGGATCAAATCGAAGATACTACGATTATAAGAATTGAAAATTTTGAACAGCACAAACCTAACAAGAGACGAAATTTGTATATGTGGCAAATTTTGTATCAAGAATTTCACATAAAAACTGTGGTCCCAAAATTTAAAATTTAGAATTTTAAATTTAGAATTTAGAATTTAGACTTTAGAATTTTGAATTTAAAATAATTGAGAATTTTGAATTTTGAATTTAGAATTTAGAATGTAGAATTTATAATTTAGAATTTAGAATTTAGAATTTAGAATTTAGAATTTAGAATTTAGAATTTAGAATTTAGAATTTAGAATTTAGAATTTAGAATTTAGAATTTAGAATTTAGAATTTAGAATTTAGAATTTAGAATTTAGAATTTTGAATTTTGAATTTAGAATTTAGAATTTAGAATTTAGAATTAAGAATTTAGAATTTAGAATTTAGAATTTAGAATTTAGAATTTAGAATTAAGAATTTAGAATTTAGAATTTAGAATTTAGAATTTAGAATTTAGAATTTAGAATTTAGAATTTAGAATTTAGAATTTAGAATTTAGAATTTAGAATTAAGAATTAAGAATTTAGAATTTAGAATTTAGAATTTAGAATTTAGAATTTAGAATTTAGAATTTAGAATTTAGAATTTAGAATTTAGAATTTAGAATTTAGAATTTAGAATTTAGAATTTAGAATTTAGAATTTAGAATTTAGAATTTAGAATTTAGAATTTAGAATTTAGAATTTAGAATTTAGAATTTAGAATTTAGAATTTAGAATTTAGAATTTAGAATTTAGAATTTAGAATTTAGAATTTAGAATTTAGAATTTAGAATTTAGAATTTAGAATTTAGAATTTAGAATTTAGAATTAAGAATTTAGAATTTAGAATTTAGAATTTAGAATTTAGAATTTAGAATTTAGAATTTAGAATTTAGAATTTAGAATTTAGAATTTAGAATTTAGAATTTAGAATTTAGAATTTAAATTTAGAATTTAGAATTTAGAATTTAGAATTTAGAATTTAGAATTTAGAATTTAGAATTTAGAATTTAGAATTTAGAATTTAGAATTTAGAATTTAGAATTCAGAATTTAGAATTTAGAATTAAGAATTTAGAATTTAGAATTTAGAATTAAGAATTTAGAATTTAGAATTTAGAATTTAGAATTTAGAATTTAGAATTTAGAATTTAGAATTTAGAATTTAGAATTTAGAATTTAGAATTTAGAATTTAGAATTTAGAATTTAGAATTTAGAATTTAGAATTTAGAATTTAGAATTTAGAATTTAGAATTTAGAATTTAGAATTTAGAATTTAGAATTTAGAATTTAGAATCTAGAATTTAGAATTTAGAATTTAGAATTTAGAATTTAGAATTTAGAATTTAGAATTTAGACTTTAGAATTTAGAATTTAGAATTTAGAATTTAGAATTTAGAATTTAGAATTTAGAATTTAGAATTTAGAATTTAGCATTTAGAATTTAGAATTTAGAATTTAGAATTTAGAATTTAGAATTTAGAATTTAGAATTTAGAATTTAGAATTTAGAATTTAGAATTTAGAATTTAGAATTTAGAATTAAGAATTTAGAATTTAGAATTTAGAATTTAGAATTTAGAATTTAGAATTTAGAATTTAGAATTTAGAATTTAGAATTTAGAATTTAGAATTTAGAATTTAGAATTTAGAATTTAGAATTTAGAATTTAGAATTTAGAATTTAGAATTTAGAATTTAGAATTTAGAATTTAGAATTTAGAATTTAGAATTTAGAATTTAGAATTTAGAATTTAGAATTTAGAATTTAGAATTTAGAATTTAGAATTTAGAATTTAGAATTTAGAATTAAGAATTCCAGGATTCAGGGGAAATATATTTGATGTCCAGCTTCAGTGTAGATGCAAGCTGGAAACATATGTCAGATCATACAAGTTTTATAGCTCCGTTTTAATAGTTCCGTTTCCAATTTTTAGACTTTGACGCAATTTTGATGCGAGTTGATATGTTTTTTACAGCACAGTGTTTTCTTTTTACTTTCAGTTTTTATTGTTAAGTTTTTTCCAGATTATACTAATATAAAAAGTAAAAGCAAAATTTATGAAAATGTTTTTTCTACGTTCAACAGGAACGTTTTATAAACTAAGCAAAAAATATAATAATAATAATCTGTTGAACTTAAATTATAATCTGATGTAATCCAATAGATGAAATTAATCTTCTTGTACATTAACATTATTATAACTTGGCTGCCGACACTAATTTTATGATACAAAAAAATTATAGAAAAAAAGCTACTGGTTTCAAGTGATGGTTTATAGTTATTTTTTGTTTTTTCTTTCAAGTAAGTAGGAAGGTTTTTGGCAATTTAACTTATTCATTCCATTGGCTATCAAATGTTTTTCTATGCTAAAAATTATTTCTTTTTCCATATGGTGGTACATTGTTTGTTTCTAAATAGTAAATCCCTTTTGAACTAAAAAATTTAAAATACATTTATAATAATTCATTTGTTAAAAGAATAAGTTTATCTTCATGCATACCTTGGATCTATATTTTCACCCATAAAAACCGTAGCTACTTTACCTTTTGATTCTTTCAAGCAACCAATTTTAGCTTCAATATTCGAAAAGTTACATGAAACGGCAGCAAAATTACGTGGAAACAATACTGATTCAGCGTAAAATATTGGAGCCATAGTATGACTGCATAGCTCTGGAATTATATATTGTAAACAGAACGAAGTATTGAAATTAAATTAAAATTGTATTTTTATTCATGTTACGTGCAGTTAAAGCATCAAGAATTTTGCATCCTGGCTGTGGTGCTTTTCCTCCATTTACATAAAAATCAATATCCCCGGCTGGATAAAATATTCCAAAACTCTGTCCACCAGTATGAATTATGTCTACAAATTTAGCATCATTTTTTGTCATCGAGTCTGGATTTTGTTTTGGAAAAAATGGAAATGCTGGATCCAATCCTGTTATTCGATCAAGAGTGCCATTGAAATATTTTCCAACATGTCCAGCAACATGAGCTCCTAGACTATGTCCCAAAACATGAATATGTGGTTGTCCCTGTTGGCTCTTACTAAAAAATTTGTAAAATAAACAGTTTCGACATCGGAAAATTTGTGTCTCATATCTGACCTCAAAACCTTTTGTAGAATCCGACCTATTTCTACCCCAACTTTTTTAACAGCATTTGTGGAAGTGAAATAATCAAGTGCGGCAATTTTACGGTAATCTGCTGATATTAATGTTATGTTTGGTATCAATTTGTATGCTTAAAATGAAAATTATTAGTATACGATAGGCAGCGTTAAAAAACTATTTTTTACCAATTTTTAATGGTTGAATAGCAATAGTATTATGGTTGCAAATCCATCCATGCACTAAAAGCTTTATAGGATTTTTAAAATTAAGCTCCGTATCTTGCAGTTCCAAAATATTTGATTCTGTTTTCCTGTAAAACCAACAAGTTTTATTATAGATGGCTTATAGGCTTATCATTTATGTCATTAAGAAGCGGACGAAAAAAAAGAGATAACTTTACCAGCAATACTATGACAGAGGAATCTTATTTACTATTTAAAAACAGGTATGTTTATATTAACCATATCTAAGATTAGAGGCAAGATTACGATTCTTAGTTTGGCATTAAAGATCTGAACATCTGAAAATTTTAGGCTTGAATATATTGCGTGATTTATTCAAGTAAAACAAAATTGAAAATGCGACTTAAGTTAATTCTTCAAATATGAAAATTGATTATGAATTTTCATAGATTATGTGCGTGGGAAGCGGAACAACAAGTATATAAATGATCTTGTGTTTACTTTTTATGCATATATTAATTGTATTAATATTTCCAGGTAAGACTTGAATATTTGCAATATTTTTTTTTCATTTGAAGTAACTTTTACAAGGTGAATGAATAATTATTGATAGAAAACATTACAATAGAATATTCTTTAGATGATAGTAACTGACTGAATAGTTATCTACAACAGAGCTTTCTTAATAGTATTTTGAACACGGAACATGACTTAAAAATAAAATTGTTGCACATTAGCTATCACACAGTAGTGAATCCCAATCTAGAATAAAATGACGTACTTCATACATCAAAAGCCAATTTAAAAGCTACAACAATCGCATGTGAGGTCATGGTAAGCGCTCTTTGCACTTCGCACATTGCGAATTATCTTTCAGTGTGACATCATTGAGAATCATTTTTGGACTTCCAAAAAACATCCAAAAAATTGACTTAGACATAATTTTTCAAATACGTCAGAGTTATAACTTCTACACTAGTGTTGTGGTCATATGAAAAATTATGCAATTTTGTTCTGATGCTAGTACTCGTATACATTAACAAAACTGAAGGTAGCAGATTTGTTTGTACAATTAATAGTTTGTTTATGGTCATATGTGCTGTTTCAGTGTATCTAATTAGTAGTTTTGTAAGAATTGTTGAATATTGTTAAAACAGAATATTTTCTTTATAAACAGAAATTTCTTGGCCCAGTGTACAGAAGACAAAAATAATTTTTTTTTCAAATATTTTTTTTATATGATTTATGAAAAAGTAACCATACTTTTATGTTTGTTCTTGTCCTACGTTTTAGTTAGAGTATGAAAAATGGGAAATTTTATGTGATGGCTAAAAATACGTAAGTTACTATTACATTAATTAATTTTTTTTATATAATTTTAAATATGAAATAAAAAATAAAAAAAAATTCGATGAATATAAAAATTTGCAACTTCTATTTTTTACATGATAAAATTGTTTGTAATCAGGAGTAATTAATTTTTTTGAGTTATGAGAGTAAGAGAAGTGGAGTTCTACAGAGTTTTTTTTAGTTTGCTTATTTTAACCAACTCTATTTTAACCAACTCTAACCCCACATCTCTCAAAAGGAGCCGAAAAATAAGCCGTCCAGTAATAACGACAGAGGGATAATTTCTGTTAACGTTGCAGAATTGACTTTGGTCAACTGTACGTTACAATGGCGCCCAAAAGAATATAGGGTTTTTGTCTTTCTTGTTGTTTTATTTTTTTTACTTTGAATGAATTTTGTAGAACTCTCTTTCTATTTATGTTCGATTGGCAACAATTTTTGTGGTAAAAGATTTCTACTTATAATAATAATTTTTTTGTAATAATTTTGTTATTCTGTTTTTCTCGTTATTTTATTTCTGTTTAAGCGAAAGAAAAAATGCGGCAAAATATTTAATTTTTTTTAATATCGATTATGCATAATTATATATACTTCATAAATACTCTTACATCAATTAACATCAAATTGCTTTATATACTTTGTGTTAGTAGTAAATTAGTTCCGAAAAGATAGTTAGTTAAGTTATTTGATTATTTTGATTTTAAGTTTAATCATGAATTATTTGACCCTAGAAGTATACGAATTGATGGTTAAGCGCCAGGTTAAAGGTATGAAAAGTTCTTCCAAAAGCCTACTACACATACAGGGACGAACGACTTAAGAGAATTAGTGCATAGGATCTTCAAAGGTTTGATGTCTGCATATGATGAGGTAATTAAGGTTCTAAGTAAACATCATGCCACTTAATTAGAAAAGAATGAAACGTTTCAATGTTGGTCGTATTCAAAAGAATTTCAAGAAATAGCGAGCATTCGGACCTCGAAAACAAAAAAAACAACCTCTCTTCTCCACCTACAATTACTGTTAGGAGTTCAATGCGCCAAATGTTGGCAAACACCACGACTCCAGAAAGAAACAAATCCAACTGCAAAGGCATAAGATCCTTCTGTAAATACAACACCGAATCCCTCTACAGTTGATGCACGTAACATATCTGAAGTCAATATCACGTATAATTTGAAACAATTTTCTTCAATAATTGAAGATGTTAACAGATATTTCAAGTGAATGACTACGGACACTCCTGTCTCTGACACGTTCAGACTCGTAGCCCAACCACACCACCATAAGTGGTACCATACCATGGCGATTCTGATATTCCAAAAAATCAGGATTTAGAGTTAAAAGTTTCTGGTCTCCAGCTGCTTTACCAATTACCCACAATTTAACTACTCAGAATCCTTCGGTAAGGTTCCGGCAGTGATGACCAAATGGGATGTTACTTTTAATAGCTCTATTTCAGGCATTCCTGTAGAAAGATTTTTATTTAGAGTTTAACATCTTGATAAGACTCACGGTATTAGTGGAGAAGAGTTAATAAACGACTTCAACATTTTGCTACAGGGTGTAGCAATAAAATGGGTATACGTTGAAAGTTTTAACTGATTTAACCCTTGAAACTATAATAAGTAGGTTAACCCTTAAGGAAGCATTATTAAACCGTTTTAGTTACCCGTTTAATTTTAGTAAAATGTTAAAAATATGGGATGTTATCATCCACCTACAACATTAGTACAGAGCAATGAGCCTCAATTTATACAAGTAGATTCAATGAGATACACTAATAAAGTAACCAAAACGTTGTGCTGAAGCTGTTTAAAAATGGTTCATGATTTCAAAGACTTTGTTTTGCCTTTGCAGCAAAATCTTTGTTATGGTTGTGCACAGATTTAGTTTTAAAAGCAAATTGCCGTTAATGCAATGCAAATTTGGTAAACTGAATTATCTGCATTACAAAGATGCAACTACTCCAAAACTACTGACAGAGGAAGCCAGAGACCAGCAATACCGACTTTGTTTTGTGGAAAAGACGAGCGTTCAAGTGAATCCTTTCCATTACATTTACACAAAACCTAACTTTGCTGGATAAATGAAGCTTTAAAATAAACATTAGCCTCGTACTAGAAACAGGACGCTCAAATATCAGAAATACCGTACCAAAGTGTGAATATTAGTTTCCAAAAAATTGACCCAAGACCCTATGTTGATACCTGTATAACGCGTCTTCCAATCAAAGTACTCTTAGATAGTAAAGCAACCATAAGCGTATTAGGTGCACAGTCTGAACGATTCATTGAAAAACTAACTGTGAAAATGTCCTCGTTTTTAGCACACTTCGCTACATCTAGAGGACAGTATCAGCAAATTGTGGGATATATAAAAGTACCAGTAACTTTTCACAATTAAACAAAAATTTTGCAAATAAACTTAGCTCCCGTCTAGTACACTCGTTTTATATCGGCATGAACTTTTGCATTTCTGATATGTATAACTCTAAGCAAAACACTTCAAGTATGGAACCTGTCCTTAAAAAACGTCGTCGTCATATCGTCAGTTTGGTTGATCATAAAATAAATCAGTTTCCCTCTTTTCAAAACATGGCTTAGGACAAACACATATATGATCCAGTAAAAATAACAGAAAGATAAATTCTGTTAACGTTACACAATTGAATTTCGTCTACTGTGCGTTACAGTTTAAACCCCGGTCAGGCGCCCATGTTTGGGTATAACAATTTTGCTATTTAGACCATATGCTGAACGACAGCAGATTTCATTTTTACATTTTATTATTAATCGTGGTATCGGTATTTGTGTTCATAGTTGTATGTGTCAAAATTTATGCCTGGTTAACCAAGGGCTTATGATTAATACAATAGGAACATGGGAGTTAATGCAAACCTCAACGGAAAGATTTATATTTTTATTTCAAACTTGCTGATCAAAATATCTGTTTATGTTTTATGGTTTCTTTGATTTTTCTATCTGTGATCTTTGTTGTAGTTGTAGACCGTCTCCCTGTCCTCCTTAACTGTTGATCTTCTTTAGTGAATATATGGTTAGAACTGAGAGATAGTTCTAAAGTTTCGAGTCATGCAGAGTAATATGTGCTTTAACAGCATCCAGGCTAATCATGTTTAACATTCTTTCGACTGTACCAAACCACTGTGCAATACGTTGAAATAGATTGAACCACAATCACTCACACAAATTGTAGCTTATTGCTATTAGGACCAACCATACCTGTAATAGGCTAGTGAAAAGGTGAAAAAATGATTTTGATTTTTTACGTTTTCAAAATATGTTACTAGATATGGTTTTGTGGTTATGATACTACGTCTGAAAAGGTAATCCTAACAATTTCATAGTGATAGTCTGAGCATTGTACATCTTCGACAGTGGAACCAAAAAGATAGTGCTTCGCAATTGGCAGGTAAGGTATCTAGTTTATTGCAAATTTTTTAACAAAAAACTTTAACAGATGGACAGTGGGAATCTTTCATCTCGGACCAGGTATCACTGTAATCTGACCGTTCCCTAGTTTTGATTCATTTTCTCATGGTATTTGTACAGTAGCATCTATGAGGTACGAGAAAGTCAATGTTTTAATGTCTTTATTGTGAATATTGGGGAAAAGAAGTATGATATGACGAATCATACCATAGGCAAATTCTTATTGAAAGCACAAAGGAAATCAAAATAAAATAAGAATTAAACATCAAATTTATTAGAAACATTTGCACAAACAAAACAAAAAATGGATCTAACTGCTATTGACAGTGGTATGTGAAATCTCACTTTAACTTGTTTATATATAGCAGGGACTAGCTTATGCGGGCTGTCACATTCATGGGCTAAAAATAGAAAAATTAAAAATCAACGATTTTATCCTCCTTGCAGTTTGACTGCATGTTTGTTCCTAAGTTCGTTACTTAATGGTTGGGAATAAAGAAAACACCTTGACCTCGGAAATAAGGCATTGTTATGTTTGGTAATCAGAAAAAAAACGGATCAGTTTAAACAAAATTTTACCTGGACGTGAAATAGAAGCTACGTACAATACTAGACCTTTTATTTTTTAAAAGAGGACTATCCCAAGTAGCAATCTGAAACCAAAGTTTTAAAAATACTATCAAAATGGTTTCATCTTAGTTTTATTGTAACCAGATTTTTCAGAAACATTTGAAACGTATCATAAAGGTTTTTTAACAACCATATTTTAACTAATTAGTTTTTGTAAAATATATCTAAAACGTGTCAGAGAAGGTTCTTAAAAACCAGTTCGTTTTTCGACAATGGCCCATAATTGGATTCTTTGAAACCAATATACATTTTATTATATTATGTACAAGCGTCCATTTATTTACATGAATATTAAACGAAAATAGTTGAGTAGAACAGAATGAAAAAAAAACGAAACAAAAAATACAAAAAATTATTCGGTTCGTGATTGTAGTAGACTCAACCGACCACCATAACTAATATTAATCGTGGCTGATCTTCTGTTAAATCGTTTTTTTGTTTGTTTGTTTTCCTTTATTTCTCTGAGAGAGAAACCGGTTTGTCTTCCCAAAGACGTGCGTAAATTTTTCATTTGATTCAAAATTGTACAATTATTGCGAGTTTCTTTTAAATCTATGAGAAAAAAACCTACCACAAAAAAATAATAGTTTCTCCCTCACTGCTACTATATAAAAAGAAATAAGAAAAATGACAGATTAGGATTTGATTCTAACCAAACATATAAATTTTAATCTTTTATCTATTAAAAATAAACTACACAATAATGAAAAGTTGGTCGCCAGCTAGTTTTCATAATATACTTTCAGGATGTATACATAACTTAAATATTTGAACATTGGCATTATAAAATAATAAAATATTCACTATTATAAAATCACTGGAAATAACACAATAAATGTAAAATACTCTCGTAATTATTTTCATTCATTTTATAAAAATTAGCACAACTAAAAATAATAGATTGTACTTTTTGTTTCGTTTTAAATTATTTAATTGTTTTTAATTTATAATTTAATACAATAGTTGGTTGTTGTAAATAAACAGAAATGCAAATGGCGAAATGAGAAATTAAATATGACATATTAGCAAACACGATTTCTTATGTCTCTTTTCATACAATTTTAAAGTTATGTTCTCTCTATATTTATATGTACTCTAAGAGTAGACTGCAGTCGCAAAAAAAATTTCCTTTGGGTAAGTACGATTATTCTTGTGTGTATAAAATTATTTTATAATTGTATAAATTTTTCAGTATTTCTTTAAAAAAAAATTCATAATTTATATTAAATATTATATTATTTTAATTATCTATAAAAATACTGACAAAATCCGTGATTTTAGTTTCTTGAATAAAAAGAAAACATATAAAACCTTTAAAACCAAATTTGAGGTTATGTAATTTAGCGTGGTGCAAAAATTAAAACATTTTGTGTATATTCGCATATAAATAATGCCGAAGCGCTCTATTTTTAAACATATAAAACCACGCACTTACAGGCGTAGAGCTCGTGCAATTCTTAATGAATATAGAACACACACTGAGTTTTCAAATGAGGATGCGGTTTTTGAATCAGTTTCAAGTGACTTGATAGTGAATGATAGAGAAAATGTTTTTTCTAGTGATATATCGACTCTAAGTACTGATGTTTTAGTTTTTCCGTTACAATCTATAAATTTGACGGATTTAGATTTTGATAATCATGCTATCTGTGGCAATATTTTAAGTGTTAATAGAGTGAACATTGAATATCATTCTGAAAATTCAAATGGTGGTGAAATGATTGCTCATTATCTGGATCCGCCTTCAGTATTAATTCCCGAAGAAGTTTTCGATAATGACCTTGATGCGCCATCATTTTCTTTTACAGAAAATATCTAACAATGGGCCGTTCAACACAAAATAACATACTCTGCACTTAACGATTTATTAAAATTATTAAAATCAAATGGACACTCAGAACTTCCTTTGGATTCCAGAAATATTCTAAAAACGTGTAGAATCCTAGGATCAATAAGCACTGTAGACCCAGGATATTATTGGCATTTTGGTATCGAAAAGGCCTTAAGATATTTATACTCTATTGATTGGCCAGTAGAATTGACTATGTTTTTCAACATTGACGGTCTTCCAATTAGCAATAGCTCGCGAAGTCAGTTTTGGCCAATTTTGGGCTTAGTGCCCTGTATTTGTAAAGTTCCATTTGTAATTGGAGTGTATAGAGGAATGGGCTAAGCCTAAAGACTGTCATCTTTATTTAAAAGATTTTTTTAATGAACTGGATCATCTAATGACAGCAGGAATTATAATAAACAGTACTACTTATCAAGTAAAATGTGCAGCATTTGTGTGTGATGTGCCGGCAAAGGCCTACGTAACTTCTTCTAAAGGTCATAATGCATATTTTGGCTGTGAATTCTGTGAAATAGAAGGTGAATATTGTCATAGAAATCACCGTATGGGGTATCCAACTCGATCTGGTAGATTAAGAACTGATAATTCTTTTAGAAATCGTTCGCAAGAAGAGCACCACATTGCAACTTTCCCTCTTGAGAAATTAAGTATAGACAGGGCGAGAAGCTTTCCGCAAGACTAGATGCATGGAATATGTCTTGGTGGTGTTAAAAAAACCATTTTGAGTTGGTTAAAAGATCGGTTTAATTTAAGAATCAAACTTCCAGCTGCTAAGATAAAAATTATATCTGATCGTTTATTAACTTATAAAACGACTCAGCCTAAAGAATTTAACCGTAAATTCAGGTCGTTGGACGAAATTAGTAACTGGAAAGCAACTGAATTCCGTACCTTTCTCTTATATGCTGTACCTTTTGCTCTTCACGCAATAGTTAGTGATATAGTTTACGAGCACATGCTATCATTTCACTGCGCAACAATATTACTTTTGAATAAAAAATATGAAAACAATTAGCATTTGACTAAAATTATGCTCCAACATTTTGTAGAGCAATATGCCATAATATACGGTGCTGATTCAGTCTCCCACAACATTCATAACTTATTACATTTACATGACGATGTAGTTCAATTTGGCCCTCTCGACAATTTTAGTGCTTTTAGCTTTGAAAATAAGCTAGGAGTGCTAAAAAGACTACTAAGATCGGGATACAAACCATTATAACAATTAGCCAAAAGGATTTCTGAACAAATGGAATCGCCTAATTACATCCGAAATCAAATACACCGGTCGCCATCCAACTTAGTCAAACGTCAAATTTTGAATACTAATAATTACAAAGAAATTATAATTCGAGATTTTACTTTAAACGACTCATTTGCAAATAAATGGTTTCTATCTGTAGATCAGGAAATTTTTGCTATGGAATATGCAACTTCAAGAAGCAACCAATTGCTAATTTTTGCGCAAAAATTAATTGATAAATCCGATTATTACGAAAGGCCTTTAAAATCATCCCTCCTTAATATTTACAAAGCTAATTTAATCTTTGATTCCCCTGTTTTACTACCTGTTGAAAATGTGAAGTGTAAAATGTTTTGCATAAAACTGCAACAAAATACGTGTGCATTTTTACCTCTTATACATTCTAACAACTAGAATGTGCTTCTTAGAGTTACTTTTGTTTAGTTTATTTAGTCTTTTAGGGTGCAGATCTTTTATACTTCTATATTATGTTTTTGCATTCTCACAAAATTACTGATAATAATCACACTGTCCAGCAACCTTTCATTTAGTTTTTTAGATCCCCAAACATGTATTGTGTAGTAGAGACTGTGGAACATGAAAATGAGAAAAACTGTATGGCCGTGCCGAAATGCTGGGTAATTAATTTCCAGCTCTTCTATCCAGCCCAAAGTAAAGAAATGGCACGGGCACGAAAAAAATGCATCACACTAAGCTCAGATTGGCTTATGATGCCTTGTAAAATATTAAGCGATAATATAGGTAAAATCCATAAAATAGGGAATTGGTGACATGTAGCGAACACGATACCCATGTTGATTTAACAACTCAGTCAATTAATAATGAGCCACTGAACCTAAATACATCATTTGTACCCGAGCAACAACAATCACAAGCCGATATAACAACAGCTGATGTTTCTAATCTTCCTACATGCCATCCAAATACAAGCAGCTTAAATGATGTTGCTGCTTTGATCGCTGACACATCACCAAAATGCAAGACACAAAACCACCTTTCAGCAAGTCAGCATCAACCACTCTCCCACATACATTCAGGGGGGCAAAGTGATATTGCTTCTGGGTTTATGCAACCTACAGATATTACTTTATATATTACTTTATATAAAAATGAGATGATTTCACAGGATTTAACCTACCTTTGTTTTGTTCATTGTAGACAATTATAATTATTATAATCAAGCACATATGTACGATGGATATCACCACTTGAGCGTGAAACTAGAACAACATTTTAAATTCTTTCAGGATCAGACTGAACGAATAATCAAAAACCAAGCTGATCTAAAAGCAGCAATTGACGTAATCGCAGATAAAATCCCTCATTTAGTTTCATCGAGCAAAGATGACAAACCAATCGAAATGGATTTTCCCATCAAGTCCTTGGACGAGTTGGAAATTTTAGAGCTCAAATTAAAAGCTAATCTAGATTTTAAAATCCGATTGGTAAGTTCTGAAGCAATAATTATTTGTTAACTTAACTTTTTATCATTCAATCTTATAACTGTTGTTTGCCACCCTTTTTTTACCGAGAAATTGATTATTTTCTAAATATTAAAATGTTTACAACTTTTATTTCAAAACATCTAATTTAATTTTATATTTTAGGTAGCGTACATGTCCACTTTTGGGGGACCGAATGCAAATGGATGTGCCCGTAATATAATGAGATAATTAGTCACCGACGACGTACTTGTATCATATTCATGGGGTGGAACTATCTTGAAAAAGCCATTCTTGCCCTTTCAAGAAGTTCAAAATATAATTATGCTGGGTGTAAAAAAAAAATACTCAGATTACACAGACCATGACAATAAAAAATTCATAAAAGAATATTTAAAATCAGCACCTACTCGTATGTCACGAGCGGCCGAAAAATTTTCATTAGTTAAATAATAATTATTTAAATGATAGTGGTGGGTATAATTTCGTATTCGTGTGATTATTTACATAAACCAACACTATAAAATTTTTAAATATCGTTTCATATTATTCAAAACATACAGGATTATACATTTCACTCAACATTTTTAATTAGTAAGTAATAATTAAAGTTCGCATATAAATATGCTTCTATATGCTTCTATTATTTGGAATTTTATGGTTTTAATGATTTATTTAAAACCAAAATTATGTTAACATATTGAATTACTTTACCGATAATGAGTCAGTTATCATTTTTACTACGCTACGCTAGTACCTACTATAGTAGTAATGTGCATTCTTTTTGATATTGAATTATAATAAATAAATAATTGTTATATTTGAAAAATTTGGCTTTGTAATTGATTGTAAATGTAATTGATTAATAAGTAACAAAACATAATATTTAAGTACATTTATTCAAAATAAATCAATTTATGTAGAATTAAATAAAAACCATCCTGTTTTATTATTTACTTTCATTTTAAGTACAATTATTATGGAAGTCAAAAGGCAGAAGGGAAACACGAAGGATAGTTCTTGGGTATAATGGTGAAGTTGTTTTGAGGTATTTTTGTAATATTTTAGTTTCTTTTAAACCGGTTAAAAAATTGATTTTTTTTGGTTTAAAAAAAACGATTCTGTGTTATTGAAACTAAGAAAAATTACCTATTGCACGGTTTCATAAAAACTGATCGATATTTTTAAAACAAATTATACAACGTTTTTAAACCGTAATAAAAAACTTTTTTGATTTTTGGAAACTGAATAAAATAGGTTCCACCTTAGTGCAAATAAAACGAAATAGTTTAAAAAAACGCTACCAAAGTCAGTACCTGCAACGGTTTTGTATGGTATTAGAAACGTATCTAAAACAGTTTGTGAAACTTTTTGGCTTTAAAACCAAGGTTTTGGATTGATTTTAAAACCTATTTGAAACCACAAATTGCTACTTGGGATGATTTGTTTAAACTGGCATGTAGACCAGTGTCGTACACAAATAACATTATAATTTTAAATTCATAAATTCATTCTGTTTTATAGGTTCATGCTTATTTGTGGACCAGGATGTGGTGGATAATTGAAGATTTTCAAAGAAATAATTTTACTGTGACCGTGGTTTGCAACCAGGCCTTCCGAGTCTTAGTTAGAATGTCTAACTACTCGCATATCAACACCTTGCAAATAGAGTTTACCCCTACCTTGCTTGCATTTTTAACTTTTGCTCGAGAATAAAATATATCACTTAGCATTTATACAATAAACTACTATTATACATCAAAAAAATTTGATGCTTACATTGGGGCATATACTTATAAGAATAGATTTTCTTGTTTATTTCATCTCAATAAATAAATATTCCCGTCAAGTACATAAAAAGATCTTGTATTTACTTTTTATGAATAAATTAATTTAGTAATATTATCAGGTAAAACATTGAATACTAATTGAATGAAATTCTTATATTGCTTTTACATTAGACCATTTATAGCTGTTGCATTATACACCTTAACCATTTGTTGCTTATACCAAACCAGAAAATATTTTTATTTCATGGCTATTCTTCTTTTTGGGAACACCCTCTTTGATATTTATTGTGGTGGCGACACTCCATAGCATAAACTTGACTGTCTTTTATTTGATTAAATATTTCAACGTGCACTTACATTTACTATGTTAGTTGTTGAATTTAAAATCTTAATCTAACAGTAGATAAACGAAACTAAAATATCTGCATTTAGATATTGGAGTGGTTAGTATGCTATGAACACATTATATCAACACACGGTTACACTTTCTCACTTTCACTCTTCCGTTGAGCAGTATTTTGATTGACCAGCTGGACTTATATGTATAGGGCCCAAGCTAGTTCAGATTAAATTATTTTAAAGCAAACCTTTAACCACCATCGGTTTGTCAGCTTTCCGATTTTAATCCAAGACAACTTGAAAAACTTTGTATCGTTTGCCTACCCATGCAAATGTGATTCAAATAGATTTTCATGTAAAAATTGATGACTTGTGATACAGAACAATATCAATAAATTTTGTAATATATTCTTTTAAACTCACTGAATCGGATTATAATAATATATTTTAATAGTTTTAAGTACCTCATCCACAGTAGTTCTACATGAGTAACCATTGATTAGAACAAATAAGAAAAACACCATAAAATTTTTCATATTTCTAATAAAAAATAAAAAATAATAGTATAAGGTATGTTAACTGATATGAGAACCAGAACTAAACTATTTTGAATTTACGATTCGCGATTACGATGCAAAGTATTTTATTGATCGTAAATCACGACCGATTCTTATTGTTTTAGAAACATGCAATATGCTAATTCACGTAATCAGTAAGTAGTTATTGTTTGAAAACAACTTAAAATATAAATCAAAAATTCTAGTAATGCGATCACACTGCATAAAATGATTGAAGTACAAATAAGGGTTTCAGTATATAGAATTTATTTTAATCAAATCAACCGTTACGAAGCGTAAGAATCAACCGTTACGGAAGATATGTCTAACCACAATATAATCAAATCATTAACTTTTAAAATAAGCATGGGCTTAATAAATTTAAGCCACATTATTTTTGAACCAAAATAATAAATTTTTCACTTCACTTTTAATCAGATCACTTTAATTTGTTTTTCTGAAATATCCACGAAAAATATTCTCACTTCATGTAGAAAACAAGTTTTCGTCCGTTTTCGTTCCCTGTGAACTATCTTACAGTGATATTTTCTGCTGTTAAGTCCAACAACCTCTTTCTTTTCATTGTGCAAAATAAGGTATACCCCTCTGGCGATAATTTTCAATTCCAACAAAAAAATAAATAGTCGATAGTTTACTAATGCACTGTTTTGTGTTTGTAAGCCAACAGTAATACAAAACAGTTCGGCTCCTAGTGGAAAAAAAAGGAAAAGTTGACTGAACAAAGAAATGTCATATATTACATAGTTAGCTATTCCCGCTCATTCACAAACCTCCATTTTTTAGCGACCCTCACATTATTCCAGCAACTGAACTGAAACAAGATCATGCTGCTATAAAATTAACAGTAATTCATGAGCAGCTTGAAAAGATGTTTGATGCTGGGGTAGAAACTGCATTTTCCAGGATGCAAATTTACCAAAAATCTGCTATCCTATCTACACCCTCCACCTTAAACCCGTTACCAGCAATTTCAGTTGCCACCCTTCCGCCAGCGTCTGTCTCTAAGACGCATGACATTACTCCCTATTTCCTTCTTCTTTGGTCCGATAAACCAAAACTTCATTACGCTTGAGAACCAATTCTCCCTGAGCAACATTAAGTCCCAGTAAAAAACAATTTGCGTCCATCAACACCGTAGAACGCATGTTGTTGTGGGACCTTGGTCTTAAAAGGTGTTTATGTGTTGTTATGACAGATATTGTAATTCCTACTACACAACACCTTTTATTATTAAAAAAAAAGAAGCTTCATCGCTATCACGGTAATCGAGGCTGACTTTCCAAAGACTTCCAAGATAGCCGACTAAATTTTGGCCACAATAATTGGTCCCTAACTAAGAACATTAGATAGCCCTGCTTCTCCTACTTCTTCTTCCTCCAGCGCGGAAAAGGTCTGGGCTCTGCGATCTGATGAATTGCAGCCACAACACGCACCACTGCTGAATGTTTTCGTAACGACTACTAGAATTTTTGGCGTAATCGACCCAATCGCCTAAACAGAACTCTAACACAACCAAGGTCCAAGTCATACACCGGAAAGTTCGATTGTTTGTGCTATTACTTCGAAAGATAATGCGCCCAAATGTGACATTGAATGTAAATTCTATCGTTCAAATTTTAAGCTTCAAAAACTTTAAAGATCGACTCAGGAGGTGCAGTGTGATGATTGTTTCTCCAAACCATTTCGTCTCATGATCTTTTATATGAACTCCTGTCAATAATTTTTTTTGACACATGCGCTAAAAATTCTTCCGGAAATCAGTTTTCACTCTCTACACTGCTAACGGTACTCACGGTACTCCCGTTAGAACTATTGCTACCAGAGCTCTAACTCTAAACATTGGTTGCAGATGTGAATTCTGTCAGGCCTTTGTTATCTGATCTGATTTTCTGAATCTTTCCTGATTGCCTTTCTGAGCTGATTTCCTGAACATGTATGTCCTCCTTGTAGAGAATAAAAATCGAGGTCCCATTGATCTACCTACCTTCTTGTTTATTCTTGCCAATCTCTCCACTCGATATCAAAATCCGAAATATCCTTAAGGATTTTAAGAGTATCACTACTCTCGTGACCTGGTTAAGCCGATCAAACACAACGTTTCTCATTTAATTGAGACTCATGACTTTTTTGTTCCTTGTAGGTACCGAGGGTTAGTTCATGACAAGTTGGCCATCACCAAGGCGGAATTCGAAAGTATGATGTTGTTAGACATTTTTCGTCTGTCTACCACCCCCTGGTTGTCTTCTTCCCAACTTGTCAAAAAAAATAACAGCAAGTGGTGACCTTGTGGTGACTACTGCTCTTTTAATTATGTTACTAACCCTGATAAATATCTGATTTCAGCTCCATGGATGCAAACATTTTTAACTATCGGCCTCGTCGGCGCGTATCATCAAATTCGTATTGATAAACGCGATATTGCTACACAGCACTTTTTATTCCGGACTCTTTGAATTCGTTCGAATGATTTTCGGACTGCGCAATCTTTCCCTCGATTCATACATTTCCTTCTCCAAGACCTTAAATTGGTTTTCATCTATATAAATGAAATCCTCTTTATTGATCTTGAAACCCATGAGGAGCATCTTAAACATCTTAGAACAGCAATTCAGCGTTTTTCCGATACCGGTCTTATTATCAAAGTTGATAAATGCAACTTTGTTAAAACCAACTTTGACTTCTTTGGTCATCATCTTGATGCCAATGGCATCAGACTAACACTTGAAAGAGTTGAGCCCAGAAATTACTATGAACGACCCGAAACAGCTAAACCACTCCGCTGTTTCCTTGGTATACTCAATTTCTACCGCAAGTCCATACCGTACTCCGGAGGCAAGCAAACCAAACTCAACGACTTTCTAGAAGTCTTAAGATGCCATCAAGAATTCAAAATTTGCAAGCGAAAACTTAGTTAGGTGACAACTCTAGCCCATTCCTCATACTCCGCCCAACTTGCTGATACGGTTGACAAGGAACGTTGGGCCATTATCCCACAAAATATTAACGATTGTTGCACACCACTCAGTTTCTTTTCTGTGCATCTTATTTATATATTTAGCGTATGATTTTTTTTGTTTTTGTGACACGAACATAACAAATGTAGTTGCCGACATAATTTCTTGTGTTGAGGAAGTTTCAATTACAGAGAATATTCCCCACAACGAAATTGTTGTCAATAATCTCAAACTGAAAATATTAGTGGACATTAGTCCCAAGGTAATATACCGAACTAGAATTTCATTGTATATCTAGGGCAATCTTACAAAACTCTTTTATGTGATCCTTTGGCAGGCAATATTCGCAAATTTATTCCAAAGCAATTCTGCCTAGCTGATTTTGACAGTTTTATAATTCAACCCACCAAGAGACCACAGTTCTATCAAGCTCCTTACAGATAAAGTCATTTGGCATTAAAAAGAATGCTCGACAAATGGCAATAAACTACTTTGCTTGAAAAAAACCAAAAGTCTTTTGCAATGCTCAATCAACTTTGGATAACTATCCCTTTACTTTTCAGAGATTTTCCGAGATTCATATGGACATTATTGGTCCACTGCCTACTTCTGAGGACAAACACTACTGTGTCACTATTATACTCGATGTACTAGCTGGTCTGAAACCATTTCAGTCTCGAATTTCACTGCCGTAACGGTAGCTTTAACTTTTTACTGCCATTGGATCGCACATTATGGAGAACCTTCAGTAATCGTAACTGATCAGGGCTCCCAGTTCAAATCCAATCTCTTTAGTGATTTATCTAAACTCTTCGAGGGTTCGAACGTACGTAGGTGGACTACAAATTACAGTTATAAATGAAACGGTCTCATCACACGTTGTGCCGTTCCCTTAAATCTTTAATAATCTCCTACATCAGGACTTACTGGACACAAGTATTACTTTCAATAGTATTAGGTTTACGATCCGCTTGCCGAGAAAACTTCCAATCTTCATCGGCTGAGATACTCTTCGGTACTAACGTTTGTCTCCTTGGCCGTCTTCACCCGTCCATAGTTCAAGAAACGATTCTCCCAATGTTTTCATTCCCACAACTCTTGAGTCTTGTTTGCATCTCTTCGTGCGTACTGATTTAGTACGCAAAACTCTAATTATTTGTAAAATAAAAGTAAACACAAGCAGTGGCCGTTTTATCATTTCAACGACACCACACATCATCATTTCCATCCATAAGATCCATAGTAGGTGTACTGGTGCCAACATACGAGGTTTTCTTAAGAGGAGCATCAGTGTCCTTCATACAATATCATACAATTCTCTCTCTATCGTTTTCCTTTATTTTAATCTGTTTATATTTAATTACTCCATCCTTCGTTATCGCTATATCGAAGCGAAATTTCTCAAATAGAAGGAATACACAATATTAATATAACTGGTTTCGTACAGGGTGTTCATGGTTTATAATATATTTCGCATGATAAATGAGCCAACGAAAGATGATTGTGTTACCATCAACCGACCACCATAACTAATATTAATGGTGACTGATCTTCTGTCAAATCGTTTTTTTGTTTGTTTGTTTTTCTTTATTTCTCTGAGAGAGAAACCGGTTTGTCTTCCCAAAGACGTGCGAAAATTTTTCATTTGATTCAAAATTGTACAATTATTGCAAATTTCTTTTAAATCTATAAGAAAAAAACCTACCACAAAAAAATAATAGTTTCTCCCTCACTGCTACTATATAAAAAGAAATAAGAAAAATGACAGATTAGGATTTGATTCTAACCAAACATATAAATTTTAATCTTTTATCTATTAAAAATAAACTACGCAATAATGAAAAGTTGGTCGCCAGCTAGTTTTCATAATATACTTTCAGGATGTATACATAACTTAAATATTTGAACATTGGCATTATAAAATAATAAAATATTCACTATTATAAAATCACTGGAAATAACACAATAAATGTAAAATACTCTCGTAATTATTTTCATTCATTTTATAAAAATTAGCACAACTAAAAATAATAGATTGTACTTTTTGTTTCGTTTTAAATTATTTAATTGTTTTTAATTTATAATTTAATACAATAGTTGGTTGTTGTAAATAAACAAAAATGCAAATGGCGAAATGAGAAATTGAATATGACATTTTTGTGAACACGATTTCTTATGTCTCTCTTCATACAATTTTAAAGTTATGTTCTCTCTATATTTATATATACTCTAAGGTTACCATCCAACTTAATATAACAAAAATGAGCGAACATTATGAAACATTAATGTTTCAAATAGCTATTTTTCTTTTTACTCATCGTTTATTGCAGGATACTATAAATATTAGGTTACAAAAATTTGTTTGGTTAGTTCAATTTGGATTTTTAAGATCAAATTAATTATTAAAATAAAAAAAATCGAGTACGCGTTTGTTATAAAAAAAAATCGAAAGTTAAATTTGAGAGTAGTTTTTGGAAATAATTTCTTTTATTCTTTTGCAATCAGTTAGTGATTATTATTGAAAAAAAAAATTAAGAAAAAAAACTCGATCTCTCCGTCGGTCCGAATATCTAAATTAAAGATGCAAATTATTTTTTGTCGAGTGATAATTAATAAATACATATTCCGACGTCATGAGTACAATTGAAAGAAAAATAATTCTAAATTTAGAAATTTCCTGTGTCAAAATATAAAAGTGTCTAAACAAAACTTAAAAATAAAAATATGGAGGGGCTGAAATCTCACAGCTCTGAGATATCAAGACTTCGGTCTGGGTAAAGGATTTTGATATAGTTTTCGGCAAAAAACTTGCACGAGGACATGGTTTTTAGTTTTGGGCAGCGATGTATATCAAACATAACTCTTTGTTAAAGTACAAGTTTTTTATCTCTGTTTAAAAATTTATTACAAAACTAACACGAAACATCAATACGTTGCCGAAAAAATTATAATCAAAATTCCAAAAATATTGTTAAATTAAATAAAATCAAACTTTTTCAAAATTCCAAAAATATTCTAAAAATTAGAATGAAATCAAATATTTAAACTTTTTCTAAATTCCGATGCCAAAAATTCTTAAAAATTCATACTTTTCCAAAATTCTAAAAATATTGCAAAAATTATTACAAAATAAAAAATTAAAACTTTTTTCAAAATTATAATAAAATCAAAAATTAAAAATTTTTCAAAATTCTAAAAATATTCCAAAAATTCTTACAAAATCAAAAATTAAAACTTTTTCCGAAATTCTAAAAATATTGCAAAAATTATTACAAAATCAAAAATGCAAACTTTTTCAAAATTCCAAAAATATTTCAAAAACTATAACAAATTCAAAAATTTCCATGTCCAATTTCATTTTCAATTACATTTACGTCATAAAAACAGCTACATTTTTTTTTCCAAAAAATTGGCTTAAAAATAAATGATTTGACATTTTTTGACACACTTGACAACATTTTTTTGACAAACTTATAATGCCATAATTCTCAATAATAATAATAAAATTTCATTTCGAGCAAACAATTTTATTTTTTCCAAAAAATTGGGTAAAAAATAAATAAAAACTCTCTTTTGACACACTTGACAACATTTTTTTTTGAAAAACTTATAATGCCATAATTCTCAATAATAATAATAAAATTTCAATTCAAACAAACAATTTTATTTTTTTCCAAAAAGTTGGGTATAAAAATAAATAAAAATCTTTCTTTTGACACACTTGACAACATTTTTTTGACAAACTTATAATACTATAATTCTCAATAATAATAATAAAACGGAAGTAGTTTCATTTCAAACAAATAATTTTTTTTCCAAAAAATTGGGTAAAAAAATAAATAAAAATCTTTCTTTTGACACACTTGACAACATTTTTTTGACAAACTTATAATGCCATAATTCTCAATAATAATAATAAAATTTCATTTCCAACAAAAAATTAATTTTATTTTTTTTCCAAAAAATTAGGTAAAAAAAAAATAAAAATCTTTCTTTTGACACACTTGACAACATTTTTTTGACAAACTTATAATGCAATAATCTAGTTTTTGATCTCACATACCAATCCCGACCATCAAGATTCCCCCAAATTTAATGTTTCTACTCGTAATCACTTAAAATGAACGTTTTTAAGCCAAAAATATGAAAATTTGCTATTATTGACACACATAATGATTATTTTGACACACTTCCGGTACAGTTATCGAACACAGCGTCCTTTCGGACCTGCATCTTGTGAATACCTATTTTTAGAAAAATTTTTGAAATCCCTCCAGCCGTTTTCCCTGCAGTGTAGGTAATGACGACGGCCGGCCTACAGACAGACATACATTTTTTTTTTTTTGCTTTTTTCGAATCAGGAGGTCCTAAAACGTCGAGAAATGTCAAAAAAAGTGGGGGTAAAAATTTCACTTTGAGCTCATAAATGTAATACTTAGGTCTTTCAGACCGAAGTAATTGAATTATATTGTTATAAAAAAAAAGAACAACATTTGTCATTGTGTTTTATTCAAATATTCCTTTGGTGTTATTCAACTTGTTTAGTGACAGAAGTGATGCAGAAATCAAAAATGTCGTCGTACATTGGATTTTTTTATTCTTAATGAAATGGAAAAGTATAATTAGATCACAGTAAAGCGGAAGAAGGAATAAAAAGCTAGGTAAAAAGAGTGTTCGGGTTACAAAAACAACAAGGAAAAAAATTGTGTTCTCTATAACTCGGCGTCAAATCCAAAATTTCCAGTTTAATGTCTTGTGTATGGCTGTTTTATTTGAATTAAATTGATTCGACGTTGTAAGGTTGAGGAAGTGATTCGGAAACAGTGTCACTAGAAAAGGCAGGAACATACCACGACGAAAGTCCCCAAAACAAAGAAGTGTAGCCACAAAGTTATTTTTTGCTGACATCAAGGCGGAGTAAATCAACACTTCAACGAATGAGCAAGTTCTTGTTTTTATTTTATTATTTTTTTTGTTAAACTCTTTGAATTTGTTTTTCTTTGTATTGATTATACTATGACCATCATGGTCTAGTAGGTTTTTCTTTCATTAGAGATTTGTTCCGGGCATAGCCCATGTTGAGGTTCATTGGATTCGTTATCTTACTTTTTTTTCTGAATCATTGATGTTAAGACTGTATGCGTATAAATTGTTACATCCTTGGATAATAACTGTATCCCTCGATCCAGTTATTATAAAATCATAAATAATTAAGAAAAAACAGAATTTTAAAATAAAAAAGTCAGACAAGTGCGAATAAAATTCGCTCGTCAAGGGTTCCGTGAATGTAAAGAAAACAATATCAAAATAATTTACATAAATTGTGTTGTAAAGGGTTTATATTGCCAGACCATAGGCACATAAAAACTAAATGGTTCATCGTAAATATCAATAGTTAATGTCAATCTCATCTAAATTGATCGAAATGATATAAAAAATATTACTTTAGGTTAAATGATATCCATAGCTATTTATGGTAGCTAAGGAACGACTCAATTCTGTTAAACAACGACGAAATTTAGGGGTGGAGTGGTGTTAACGCTAAAAATAGGACTTTTTTGACAATAATTCAAAAACTGTGCATCGCAAGATTCTAAAATAATTGTAATGTTTCTTAATTTTGGTGTTCTTTCAAATGACACTCATGCGAGCCAAAAAACCTTTTTTTCACGATTCCCCACTCCTATTCCCTAAACACGTAGAATTAAAACTACTTGAGGCTTCGCTATATTTTTCGTTAAGGGTTTATCAAATTTCCTATCTCTATGAATTTTTTCAAATTTTTCTGTCAATCAACGAAGAAACGTATAGGGGGGGGGCCAACTTTTTGTTGCACTTTTTTGAGAATAATTCAAAAACGGTGCATCGCAAAATTCTAAAAAAACTATTGTTTTTTAATTTTGGTCCTCTATCAAATGACATCCCACTCATGCGGGTCAAAAAACGATTTTTCACCCTTTCCCACTCCCATCCCCTAAACACATAGAAATAAAATCATTTGAAGCTTCTATATTTTTCGTGTTCCATAGAATTAAAGGCTCATCGCTTTACTAAAATTTTCAGTTCTTTCTATAACAACAATTTTTTTGTGTTAGATTACATAAGTTCGACTTTTAGGTCGGTGCTTGAAAAACAACGTATAATTTTAACAATATTTAAAATTAACAAAAGATCAATGTTTGACTTAAACAATAGCATATTAAACAAATATTAACCCTAAAATAATTGCAGGTTATCGAACTTACCATTCAATTAAAACTCAACATTTTCTAAAGTTATACAAGAAATTTATTAAACCAGTAATTATGAATGGATTACAAACGTGGATCTTAACACAAACTAACAAATCACATCAATCTGATTTGAACCTTGAGAATTTGCGCCACCTTTTGGGCCCACTTATGGCATACAATACAATACAATATACAATAGATAGTAAAGGACCGTGATAATTTTGAAATAAAGTCTTCTTTCTTTTGGATAACTGGTTATATTCACTCTAAAAGAGTTGCAAAATTAAGAATTGCTCTAAGAATCAGTATAAAGGATGACATGAATAAAAATGTACACGCCAGCCCACCCTTTTAAATTAGGTGCTCTTTCAAATGACACTCCATTCGCTTGGGTCAAAAAAAGTTTTTTTTTACCCTCTCTACCCCGGTGCCCTAAACACACAGAAATATAATTATTTGAGACTTCGGTATAATTTTCATACAAAATTTACCGAATTTCCTAGCTCTGTGAATTTTTTCAAATTTTTCTGTCAATCAGTGTCGAAACGAAGAAGGGGGGGGGGGGACGGTTTGAATTTTGTACTTTTTTGTCCATAACTCAAAAACTGTGCACCGCAAAATTATAAAAAAAACTGCAACGAATTCTAAATTAAGTGTTCTTTCAAATGACACCCCACTCGTTTGGGTCAAAAAAGGTTTTTTTTTACCCTCTTTACACCGGTCCCCTAAACCCACAGAAATATAATTATTTGAGACTTCGGTATAATTTTCATACAAAATTTACCAAATTGCCTAGCTGTGTGAATTTTTTCAAATTTTTCTGTCAATCAGTGTCGAAACGTAGGGGGGGGAACGGTTTGAATTTTGCACTTTTTTGTCCCTAACTCAAAAACTGTGCACCAAAAAATTCTAAAAAAAATTGCAACAAATTTTAAATTATGTGCTCTTTCAAATGACACCCCACTCGCTTGGGTCAAAAAAGTTTTTTTTTTACCCTCTTTACCCCGGTCCCCTAAACACACAGAAATATAATTATTTGAGACTTCGCTATAATTTTCATACAAAATTTAGCGAATTTCCTAACTCTGTGAATTTTTCCAAATTTTTCTGTCAATCAGTGTCGAAACGAAGGGGGGGGGGGACGGTTTGAATTTTGCACTTTTTAACCATAAGTTTTGCACCATAACTCAAAAACTGTGCACCGCAAAATTATAAAAAAAACTGCAACGAATTCTAAATTAGGTGCTCTTTCAAATGACACCCCACTCGCTTGGGTCAAAGAAGGTTTTTTTTACTCTCTTTACACCGGTCCCCTAAACACACAGAAATATAATTATTTGAGACTTCGGTATAATTTTCGTACAAAATTTACCAAATTTCCTAACTCTGTGAATTTTTTCAAATTTTTCTTTTTATATTAGGTGCTCTTTCAAATGACACCCCACATGACCACATTTTAAATAGTGTTTTACCCCTCCTCATATCCACCCCCTTAATAAATCTAATTATGAGAATATGACACTTTTATATATTTTTTATTAAAACTGTACTAATTTTTCTATCATTCCAAATACATTTGAAAATTTTCGATCAGTTAGGTTCGGAGCTAATCGAGTTAAGAAAACACAAAAAAAACGTCATTATTCAGAATTATACAAAAAATGGTGAGGTGTAAAATTCCAAGATAAATTTTTAAGGAATACTGAAATGAAGCCCTTTCTTATGATACCCTACTTGAATCTATAAAAAAATCTATTTTCTCAAAGGTCTCACATCGAACCCCTGTAAACCAAACGAAAACCACTTTAGTTTTATTTGTATTCGTCATTTCATGTGGACAGATTAGTTTTATACGCACCTCAAATTTCAAGTCCATAGCATTTATAGTTTACGAGATAATCGATATAATGTGAAAAACTCGTTTTACTCTCACCAATAGTGTTCCGTATAAAAAACGGAACCCTAAAAACACGTTATTCATTTTCTAGTGTCGAAAAGAATAAACATATAAAACATTAACTTACTAATTCAACTTCTTAAAAAAATAAAAATTAAAGAACCAAAATAAAACTTTATTAATATTACATAAAGAAAAACCATTGACTTGCGGGGAGAATGATTTAAGAAATAGATTTTAGAAAACATAATTCGTCAAACTGATTTATCGTCAAACCTGTTTGTTAATTTGGAAATAATATTTCCGAAGGTTGAAGAAGTCCGTTCCGATTCCACACTTCTTGGTGGAATGGTCAATAAATTATTATACATTCACTGCAAATGAGGTGCTCTATGACGGCTTTGCTTACTTATTTTCATTTCTCTACCAATTGCGGTGACCAGTTTAATATTTTATGTTGTTGCATTCTGACCAAAAAATTTTTTTTGTAGATAATAGGCGTGAATTAAATTCCGTTACAGTTCATCTTCTAAATTCTTTTTTCTACTAAATCTATTAAAACCTTATCCTTAGTAACATTTTCATTGTAATGCTCCATGATGTTGCAGTGTGAGTAGTTGGATCACTGTTTCACATCGCACGTCTACTGCTGCTGATGTAACGTTTAATAATCTTCAATAAAAATGTTTATGAAGCTTCGACATGGAACAGTAAATATTTTCGATGTATCATCAACAAAAACAGAGTTTCCATTCTGCAAATACTTAAATACTCAAAATGTTTCGGGTTTCCTTGCCTTTATGCTAGTTATTGAGACATTCGCCAGCTCGCGAACTAATTGTTTTGTTTTTCTAGCTCAGTACAACCTGAAGAGCTACAAGGGCATTGAGCAATATTTCATGGTAGAGTGAAACAAGATTTAAGGTACTAGCGCTGACTGAATAGAGTTTATCCGCTAGCACCCCTAGGATATAAACCCTAACATTAACTAACAGTATTTTCTCATTGCTATTGCCAGTGGTATATGATCTCATTGCATAAAACCAGAAATAAAAAAAATACAAATCAACAAAACAGGATTCTGTGTTTTAATTAGTTATGCACCGTGTACCCGGCAATTACCCGGTACCCGACTTACTCGGCCCAATTTTGAATTACCCGGTTTTTACTCGGAACCGGCAATTTTCCATTACCCGATACCGGGTAAAAATAAAATAAAAAATTCCAAAATGTGTAAATTAAATTTTTTCTTTTAAAATAAAATAGTAATATAAATCGATCGTAAATAAAATAGAAAAAAAATTAACGTTATTTACTGTAACTGAAAACCGCCCAGTGGCAGAAATTCGGCCATTGTTAATAGAAATTGCAAATAGACCGCCCAACAAAATAACTACTATACATTATTGCAAAGTTTAATTTATTGATTCAATTGATTTTGATCAATTGTGAACAAATAAATAACTCGAAAAAACAAAATAATGTAACAAAAAACAATGTCACCTAACTTAGCCCCGCCATTTTTAAGAAAATTAAAAACAAAGATTGTGCTGTATTGTGCTACAGTTGTGCTGGATGTGCTACTCAGAAAGAATGCCATATCACCAATGGAAAAAAGTTGGCACGCTGAAACAATTTTTCGAGCAGAAGTTAGCCCCGCCATTTTGAAAAATCAGAAAAACAAAGGTTGTCCTGTATTGTCTTCGAGTTGTGCTGGTTGTGCTATTTAGAAAAAAATTTCATATCCCTAGTGGAAAAATTTTATAACACTAAAATCATTTTTTCGAGTAAAAGTTAGCCCCGCCATTTTGGAAAAAAAGAAAAACAAAGGGTCTGCTGTACGGTGTTAGAGTTGTGCTAGTTGTGCTATTCAAGAACAAATTTGTACCACCAGCAGAATAATTTAAACACGCTAAAACGATTTTTCGAGTTGAAGTTAGCCCCGCCATTTTGAAAAAAATTAAAAGCATAGGTTGTGCTGTATTGTGCTAGGGTTGTGCTGGTTGTGCTACTCAGAAATAGTTCCATATTATCAATGAAAAAAAGTTGGCACGCTAAAATGACTTTTCGAGCAGAAGTTAGCCCCGCCATTATAAACAATGAAAACCAAAGGTTGTGCTGTATTGTGCTCGAGTTGTTCTGGTTGTGCTACTTAGACAAACATTTCGTAACCCTAACAGAATTTTTTACAAAGTTAGCATAATTTTTTTCGAACAGAAGTTAGTCCCGCCATTTTGGAAGAAATCCAAAACAAAAGAAGTGCTGTATTGTGTTATAGTTGTGCTGGTTGTGCTACTGAAAAAATATCGTATCACCAACAGAATAATTTAAACCACGCTAAAACCATTTTTCGAATGGAAGTTAGCCCCGCCATTTTGTAAAAATCAAAGAAGAAAGGTTGTGCTGTATTGTGCTACAGTTGTGCTGGATGTGCCACTCAAAAAGAATCCCATATCAACAATGAATAAAAGTTGGCACGCTAAAACGATTTTTCGAGCAGAAGGATATTTTCGAGCAGAAAGCATTCGAGCAGAAGACTGAGCAGAAGATTAAGCAGAAGTTAGTCCCGCCAAAAAGTTCTGTTAGGGTTACGAAATGTTTGTCTAAGTAGCACAGCCAGTACAACTCGAGTACAATACAGCACAACCTTTGGTTTTCATTTTTTTCAAAATGGCGGGGCTAACTTCTGCTCGAAAAGTCATTTTAGCGTGCCAACTTTTTTTCATTGATAATATGTAACTATTTCTGAGTAGCACAACCAGCACAACCCTAGCACAATACAGCACAACCTTTGCTTTTAATTTTTTTCAAAATGGCGGGGCCAACTTCAACTCGAAAAATCGTTTTAGCGTGTTTAAATTATGCTGTTGGTGGTACAAATTTGTTCTTGAATAGCACAACTAGCACAACTCTAACACCGTACAGCAGACCCTTTGTTTTTCTTTTTTTCCAAAATGGCGGGGCTAACTTTTACTCGAAAAAATGATTTTAGTGTTATAAAATTTTTCCACTAGGGATATGAAATTTTTTTCTAAATAGCACAACCAGCACAACTCGAAGACAATACAGAACAACCTTTGTTTTTCTGATTTTTCAAAATGGCGGGGCTAACTTCTGCTCGAAAAATTATTTCAGCGTGTCAACTTTTTTCCATTGGTGATGTGGCATTCTTTCTGAGTAGCACATCCAGCACAACTGTAGCACAATATTTGTTTTTAATTTTCTTAAAAATGGCGGGGCCAAGTTACGTGACATCAAAAAACACGCCTCCTCGTTTTTCTCCATTTTACTAAAAAAAATCCAAATTCCAAAAAAATGTGTTTCGGCACATCTAATATTCAAGACCTTTCCAACGATTTAATTATTGCCGCATTTTTGTTGGGGTAAATAACCTTAAATGGTACCACAAAAATAGTGCTTACGTATTTATATATTGATTTACATATAGAACTATATATGTAGATGTGTTTTAGTAAGCCAACTGTGAATGGTTTTATTAACCATTCACAATAAGAATTTTGGTTTTGTGATTGGAAGATAATAAAATTCAAAATCCATAGTACGCATGTCAAAACTAGCATAACCACCTCTGCTGAACATTTCTTCCGAAACTTTAATGAGCAGTATCCCACCCTACTGCTATTTAGAAAACCCCGCGAGAAAGGCCACTTTTTGAGAGAACCAATGGATTTTTAAATTTTTTTCAATCTATACTAGAATAATCACTTTGAAACGAACATGTTCAACAACGGAATAGTTTTTAAAGCAAATGGATGGGGTTGTCATTCTAGTTAAAACGCAGCTTAAAGTTTTTAAATTAAAATATGAAATTTGTCTCTTGTCTCGCCGTATTGAAATGTAAAACAATAAGTATTATTAAAACAATAGCTATTCTGTTTATTTTCCACATTTAATACTTTACAGTAATCAAATTGCTATCGGTTTGCTTGTAAATCAGAATTAAATTCAATCAAATACCCGGACCGAGTACCCAGCCGGTTATTATGAAATATAGCCCGTTACCCGGCATTGTGATTTTTTAGGACCCGGTGCATCATTACTTTCAATTGATTAATCCCAGCAAATATGACACTCCCGTAATCCCGGGATTTTATTTCATTAATCCCGGGATTGCGGGATCATAAAAATGGATCGGGATCCCGGGATTCGGGATCCCGGGATTCGGGATCCCGGGATTGCAATCCTTATAAACAACCTATGTGAGAAGTGCTGCGCAAATTATGATATCTGGCAACAACGGTACACAAGAACCATTGAGAGTGCCACAATATTTAGAGCCGAATTTAGAAGTGGAGGATTTTGCACGTGAGCATTTTGGTCTACCTCTAAGAGCGGAAGATCTTTTTAATAATCGTTGGTCTCGCTTCACACCCAGTTTCCACAGGGTCATCAATGGATACCGAGAAGGCCATAAAAAAATTTGAGCCGTTATGACTCAAATTGGGTCTCCTCTTTTCACTGGTGATAGTCATTCACTGGATGTTCATTATTTTGTGCATCGAGTGAAGGTGGCTGTCAAAAGGGATCGGGTGAGCTAGGATGATCTCAGATCAATAGTCTTTTAAATCCTCAAGGCTACTGCAGACCATTGTTGCTTGAATCTGACTCCTGAGCATCGGATGGTAACCTACCCAGTGCTGAGAGAAGGACTATTAAGGGCTTTCAATACCCTCAGATTTGAAAAAGTAACCTTATGTGTTATCTTGAACCGCAAACCGAAGCCAAGAGAAATCAGGAGTTCATATTGTTCGTATATCAACATAAGCCACAGTTGTAAATGTCCGATGCGGAAGCTGAAACCAAGGACAAAAAATATATGTGTGCCCGTTCAAAATTAGTGGGTACGCAACAAATAGGTGTGTTACCCACGAATCTATATTTAATTGTATTGAATTATATTGTATTCATGTAACATGTATTGTACCGCTATTTGAAATATTTTGTAATATCAAAGATATTAAATAGAGCATTCCTTATCTACCGATTAGTGCAAGCGGATCTTAATATTAAATCATAATTTAAATAATAATTATATTATAAAATTATATGTTGTGTTTCATTCAATTCATAATATCAAATCCACTCGTACCTCGTACACAACAAAAATGTTTCTCAATGTTTTCCAAGAAATACAAACGCTGGCTTGCTATTTTAATTTTTGAAACAATCTATACAACTTTCAACAAATCTCATAATAAAACTAACAATTGGTCCCGTCGGCGCAATTGCACGAATAACAAAAACTCCTAATGATGTCCTAACTAAGAAGACAAAATGTATATCGAGATATTATAGAGATTTGTATTTTGGGCAACAACAAGTGATAATAATATGTGATTCGTTTTCTCTCCACCAATTATACTTCTAGCTAGATTTCATTTTCACAACCCTGATATGTGTATCGACATAGACATTCCAAAATCATTAAACTCAATCCATGAAACAAACAGTTTACTGATATTTCGAAACTATACTAGGCAGCCAGCATGGAGGAGGATTGTAAGCTCGTAAAAGATCAGGATATCACTTCATTTTCACCACTTGAATAGTGTACCTAATTTTATTTTTGTTAGTATTGCAAAGAACCAGTTGACTGCATGCTCGTGGTTGCACTATACCACGAAATTATCGGGCTTGGAGTTGGCAACTCAAATCCTCTAGTCTTACATCAACTTTTCCGACATTCTTCCTACTCAACATGGTCTGAAGGTTATCTTCTGCAAAAGTTGTCACCTTATTCGCCATTAACGAATCTACGTAGTTTGTGATTTGCTTTAAGTGGTGCTGTTCTATTTGATTTTATGGATAACTTTAACTGGCTTTCTTTGCCTCGTTATCATGTGACCTAGTGGATCTAGTGGATCTGTAGCTCACTCCATACAGGAGACCTAGGTGACTGGCCTCTAGGGGGCAATCATTGATCTCTCTACCTTTTTTTCATTATTCTATCTAGGGACATTATGTTAACCATCGAAGTTATGCCCCTCCCCTCTCAAGGCTCTCTGCAGCTGACTCTTGAAATGCACCTTTTTGAAAATGACATCCTTTTTTACGATCGCTTGTTAGGACTTTTTTGCTTCGTATTTTTAAATCGTTTTTATTTTACTGTTATTGTATAATTTTTGATTTATTTTAGTTCTACTGTAGTTTGTAAATATTTTTCTCCCAAGAGTATCACAAAAAGTATTGATAACTTTGATAAGCGGCTCAAGCTTGTATTTGGGTTTTAGTATTTTTTGACGAATTTAAAGTAAATAAAGTTTAAAAAATCAAACTACTGAAAGGTAACTGTCGAGTCGTCATGAGTCGTCAAATAATAGTCGATTATTTTTCATAATCATTACTACGAATATCATTTGAGGTTAAATCATAAATCATTTTTAACCTCATATGGCATGAGTGGTAATGTTGAAAAATAATCGAACAATAATTTGGCGACGAGTTGTATTTAGCAGACAATTTAACGAACAGAAATAGTAACATTACTTCATACAACATTTATGGAATAATTGCGAATAACTGTTTATTACCTTAATCGTTAGGTATCAGAAGTCGCGAAAATTACAGATGACAATGACGAACTGGATGCTGAATTTATGTTATGCATTATAGGTACAGTGATGAAAAATAAAATTAATCTACATAAACCATGAAAAATTTCAAATATTTGTTAAATAGTAAGAATTTGTAAATTAATATATTAAGTAGGCCGAAAATTGTCACTATAATTCGTTGTTCCTTCCCACCAGAGAAAAATAATCGACATAATTTATTTTGATTTGTTAAAAAATAGTAAATGAAGCGTTTTTATTGGACCTTATCGAGACCTTATTTAGTGAGTTGAATTGTCCTACTTATCCAACAATAATCGAATATTTTTCGTACAAATCCTAATTTTTTAATTTTCTTGATTGAAATTACATATTGAATGAATAAATCATTTATTATGTGAATAGAGACATACAAGATATTAGCAAAAGTAGACATGAGATCGGGCGACTAAAGCACCTCAATTAATATCGTATTTAAACTAATGTCTTTATTTTACCAATTTTGAACTGTTTGTAGTTTTCACAGTTACTATTGTTAATCCTAATATAAAAACAATAAATCAGATTCAAGTCAAATTCCGCAAACAACACCAAAAAATGACAAACCAGAAAATTATTTTTATCAGATTAAAAATCAAATAATGAATATTTTGCCACCAAACAACAAACGGTGACCTTATAGAAATTAACTCCTGAATCGACAAAATTTTCCCAATCTGTTCTCCTCCTCAAACAAAACAATAAAAAAACTTAGGTCCATAAATCTCTACAGCATGATATTATTAACCTAATATTTTTTTATTTCGTAAATCAATATTCGATATAAGAAAACCTTTAACGTTGTATTTATTGTAATTTATTAGAGAAAAGGAATATAAATTTATTTTGTTATCTTTCAATTTACCATGAACATTAACCAGAAATTCAATTTCTTTTTTATTTTTCGACGAGGAAAGAAACATAACATAAGAGTTTGCACAAAAAAGGACTTTTATAAACCAGAACATAGTCTAGTCACCATTTATTTTCTAATGTTGAAAATTTTAATAGACATTCGAAGGGATGTGAAAAAGTTATGAGTTCAGCTGGTTGGTTTACATATGCGAAAACCATTTTTTAAAAACATAATAAATATTTTAACATTAGTTTTTGAAATCTTCTACAGCTCACTTTATTTAAAAACAAATTCCAATAATGAAATAATTTTCTGTTGCATTTTGAGATCTAGCTTTGGGAAACTATGCGAAAACTATGGAATTTGAAGAAATTATCAGAACAAGAGGACTACCATCTTTTTAGACAGGCATAAACCATTTGCTAACAAGGCAACATTTTTCTGCATACAGGAGTATAACTTTTTGTGAACTTGGTAAAAAATCAATTTTTAATTCGTATCCAATCGTATTCTTAAACATTCTCAGATAAAAACATGACATGAACGTCAAATAAATAGTATTCATTGTCCTAAAAAAGGGAAAACATTTATATGGAAGCCGCACCTCATCATTTCGTCGTATATTAAAAATGATAACAGAAAAATAAGATTAAAACACTTTTTGCAACAGTTTTTTCTCCAAATGTTTATTTCCGAAAAACTAATATCAACTATATCGTATATTTCTTACACAGCAGGCATTACGCTTGGGAAATCTTTTAACGAAAACACAGTTGGACTTTGGTTATCTTACAAGCTTTTTTCTTTGGCTATAATTTTAAAAATATTTTTTGTTTTTTCTTGTTTTACTTATTTTACGTTCTTCTTAGATAGTTAAGTAAAACAAATATTAAATAATACAAGTTAACTTCTGGTAAGATTTTATATTTGTTTTGCTTTATAAATGGATAACTCTTGCATAGTGAATCGTTTACATATTTTCATATTACTAATATTATTACTTCGCGTTCGACAATGATTGTAATTCGGATAAAATCAATGATTATAGTAAGCAAAAACCAACACGTTTTTTTAAGTGGTGTTTAACCGCTATTGTTTCACAACAAAAGGAAAACAATTCTTCTAACAGCATTATTTAACAATTACTTTCAACAGCTTTAAAAACTCATTAGGTTTATTGTAGAAACTTCCAGTCCAAAGCAGTCAAATTAGTAACTGAAAACTTCTCTTAAATACTTAAAATTTTATTCACAATTACAAAACAACGTTACTTCTATTTACACAGTTTTATGTTCATGATAAAGCGTGTCGTTTACAATTGATTTCACTTAACATAATCATATTTACATTTTGCAAAAGGAATTCCTTAAATACAATTCTGTTTTAATTTTTCATAAATTCGGAGTATATCCAAAATGTTTTTACAATGAAAATTAGAAAAATCCTAAATAATCGACATCACTATTTGGCATGCTTTCATATGTCACCTAACTTAGCCCCGCCATTTTTAAGAAAATTAAAAACAAAGATTGTGCTGTATTGTGCTACAGTTGTGCTGGATGTGCTACTCAGAAAGAATGCCATATCACCAATGGAAAAAAGTTGGCACGCTGAAACAATTTTTCGAGCAGAAGTTAGCCCCGCCATTTTGAAAAATCTGAAAAACAAAGGCTGTCCTGTATTGTCCTCGAGTTGTGCTGGTTGTGCTATTTAGAAAAAAATTTCATATCCCTAGTGGAAAAATTTTATAACACTAAAATCATTTTTTCGAGTAAAAGTTAGCCCCGCCATTTTGGAAAAAAAGAAAAACAAAGGGTCTGCTGTACGGTGTTAGAGTTGTGCTAGTTGTGCTATTCAAGAACAAATTGGTACCACCACCAGAATAATTTAAACACGCTAAAACGATTTTTCGAGTTGAAGTTAGCCCCGCCATTTTGAAAAAAATTAAAAGCAAAGGTTGTGCTGTATTGTGCTCGAGTTGTGCTGGTTGTGCTACTCAGAAATAGTTCCATATTATCAATGAAAAAAAGTTGGCACGCTAAAACGACTTTTCGAGCAGAAGTTAGCCCCGCCATTTTGAAAAAAATTACAACCAAAGGTTGTGCTGTATTGTGCTCGAGTTGTGCTGGTTGTGCTACTTAGACAAAAATTTCGTAACCCTAACAGAAATTTTTTCGAATAGAAGTTAGCCCCGCCATTTTGGAAAAAATCAAAAACAAAAGAAGTGCTGTATTGCGTTAAAGTTGTGCTGGTTGTGCTACTGAAAAAAATATCGTTTCACCAACAGAATAATTTACACCACGCTTAAACCATTTTTCGAATGAAAGTTAGCCCCGCCATTTTGCAAAAATCAAAGAATAATGGTTGTGCTGTATTGTGTTACAGTTGTGCTGGATGTGCCACTCAAAAAGAATCCCATATCAACTATGAATAAAAGTTGGCACGCTAAAATGATTTTTCGAGCAGAAGGATATTTTCGAGCAGAAGGCATTCGAGCAGAAGATTAAGCAGAAGTTAGCCCCGCCATTTTGAAAAAAATGAAAAACAAAGGTTGTTATGTGTTATACTCTAGTTGTGCTGGTTGTGCTACTCAGAAAGAATTGCATAAAAGCAATGAATAAAAGTTGGCAGACTAAACCGATTTTTCGAGCAGAAGTTAGCCCCGCCACTTTGAAAAAAATAAAAAACAAAGGTTGTACTGTATTGTGCTTGAGTTGTGCTGGTTGTGCTACTCAGACAAACATTTCGTATTCCTAACAGGAAAATTTTATAGCGCTAACATCATTTCTTCAAATAGAAGTTAGCCCCGCCATTTTGGAAAAAAAAAAAATAAATTGAGTGCTGTATTGTGTTATAGTTGTGCGAGTTGTGCTACTTCAAAACAAATTCGTACCCACCAACGGAAAAATTTAAACACGCTAAAACGATTTTTCGAGTAGAAGTTAGCCCCGCCATTTAACAAAACATAAAAAAATGATGTTGTGCTGTATTGTACCATAGTTGTGCTGGATGTGCTACTCAAGAAAAATTCCATATCACCAATAAATAAATGATGACAGGCTAAAACGATTATTCGAGCAGAACGCATTCGAGCAGAAGACTAAGCAGAAGTTAGCCCCGCCATTTGGCAAACAAACAAAAACAAAGGCTGTGGTTTATTGTTCTATTGTTGTACTAGTTGTGCTACTCAAAAAAAATTCCATACTACCAATGCAAAAATTTTGTATGCAAGAACGATTTTTTTAGTTGGCTGTTTTCGAAAAAATGGAAAACAAAAATTTTGTATATGTAGTGAGCATCATTTATTCTTGTAGGAATCAGTGTAAGCATTAATTTATAAGTACTAATAATGTAAGTGACATCTGGTGTCCGATAGCATAAATGAATCTTGCCTGTTTTATATATATAAAATAAGGGAATCACAAAAATATATGATATTAAAAAAAATTGTATTCACAAAGATATATTTACTGTATTCTCACTAAATAATAGATGCTACATTCAATTGTGTTTATTAATTCAACATAATAAGACGGTTATCGGTGAGTGAGTAAAGTGAGTTGTGAGTAAGTTTTAAGATAATTGTTTAACATTGTGGAGCCTGCTAGTGATTTAGTAAGCCTTAGTTTTATTAAAAGAAACTTAAAATTATTTAAATAATATTTTAAATATAAGTCTTTTCTCATATTTAGCGATTTAAGAGCTAATTGTGAATTTCGATCCGTTCGGGATACAAGTTCAAGAGAAAAAATAAGAAAAAGTTTTTTGGAAACTACAAATGACAAAGATGATTGTAATTCAATTTATTTATTTAAGTTGAATTGAAATAAATATCTTTTCTCAGATCAAAACCCACGATATTGCCTGCATGCTTTTTTATTAGAGAAAAAATCGTGAACCTGTAGTGCTATTTTAAATTAAAACTCAGTGTAAAATATTCAAAAAAATTTATTAAAAAACATTAATCCATATTTTTGCATATGGCATGGTTCATTGTTTGTTGCATCGGGCTATGAATATCGGGGGTTTTTCTGAGATCATTATAACAGTTGATTCCACACACAGTGATAATTTTGAAAAGCCATACAAGATTGTTTGAAATCGTTTGTAGTGATACGAAAAAAGCTTGTTCAAAATCGTTTGTTTTAGGTTTTAGTTTTCGTTCATTCTTTTGTTTTATCTAGATTCTAGTAAATTGTAATGATCAATGATAAATATTTTTCAAAATTTTTTTGTATCCAATAAAATTAAAAATGAACAGTTGAGCAAAAAATTGAAATAATCTACTGATCTCAGGCACTACACACGACGTAGATAATTGTAGTAATATTTATTTATCGTGTGTTGGGGATTCACTTGTTTTAAGGCCGATTGTATGAAGAAGGATGGATAGGGAAAAATCCGAGGATAAAGTTTTATCTACATCCAAGAATTTTATGTCGCGTTCTTTAGCTTGAAAAAAGATTGATTTATTTACTTGCCAACGAACACCATAAAATAAATCAATCTACTTTTGTGAATGTAGTAGTAAATTGTTTTGACCTTTCGTTCTGTTAGTTGATATGTTTGGCTATGTTTACATTTGAAAATGATAGAGTTTAGGTTTTATCATTTTTTTGTAATAACTTTATTATTAATTAGTAATTTAAATAATAATAAATTATTTTTAAACAAAATAATAATAATAATTAAAATGGAGGGTTTTTTTTGTTTACACAAGTTTGACAAAAAAAAATATTTCAATGTATTTGTAAAATCTACCAAAAAATATAGATTTTTAAAACTTGATCTAGATCAAAAATAAAATCAATCTTTTTTTGCCAAAGAACACAAACTGACAGCTAATTTGATCTGACAGCTAATTTTTTGGATCTCATATCAATTTTTTTTGCCAAAGAACGCGACATTATTTTTCGTCTATTGTAAAAACACGGAATTTTTGTTTTTATTGCATTTTTTATAGCATTGTTTTATTAAGTGGCAATACTTATTCTTTATCTTTTCTATTAAATAAATTTAACTATAAATTAAAAACAATTATTTGAAAACCTAAATTAATTATATTAAAATTATATTAAAAATTTAATTTATTTTACTATTAATATATATCAAAATTCAAAATTTAGAAACGCACAAATTTAAATTAAAAAAAGACCACAAATTTAAAACAAAATTATCCTGCTTTGCACATGTCCAGAAAAAAAAAAACAAATTGTTTAATCTTTTGCTTTATACAAGGAAAAGAGAGAAAAAAACTGAGAATAGAATTTTATTATCGGATTAATTTTTTGTTCTATCCTGATTCATACAATACAAACGTCGTTATATCCGAGGATATCCGAGTATTCGCGTTCATACAATCGGCCCTTAATGATTTCAGAGATATTTATTACAACTCCAAACAAAAAATGTTTACTATTGTTTACGTCGTTTGTAGTTTCCAAAAATATTTTTTTTTCTCTTATGTTTGGGTTCCAAGTGCACACAGCTCGATTTAATGGGTGCTTGCATAAATTCATTTGAAATATTCTGATTCTAATTTGGACAGAAAACGTTCTTCTATTAAGCCTTAGCATTCCATTCTGTTTGTTCTATTGTTTGAATAAACAGAATGTATTTTTTTTAACTGCATCAAAACGTAGATTGAAAAGAATGATAAATATCGAAAGTTTATAAATAAATTGAAGAATTTGTTATCATTTTTTATTGGTGCGTTGGATTTGACTAAAACAAATAAAAAAACAACAAAATTGCATACAATTTTTCAGTTGTTTCAGTTATACTTCAGTCAAATCGAACACGGCTAATATAGAGTAAAACAACGTTTTTTTCACTTCAAAATATGTAGTTATTTGTTTCAATAGGGCAAAAAATGACGGATTTTGGGACGAGTAAAAATGTTGCGGTGTGACACGATATTTCACAAGTTCCAAAATCCATTTTTCAGAGTAAAGGTTACTCTCCATTAGTCTTTTTTTCTCGTCTTTTTATTTTGTGAAATAGAAGATAAAAAAATATTATAAGTGCGAAAGGAAAAAAGATAAAGATTTTTTATTTATTCCATGACTTTTTTTTTTCTTTCCGTGACTTTGTTGAAAAAAAAGTGTTATACTATAAAAAAGAGTTCTACTATAAAAAAATGGCTATAGAGGAAGACTTTTTTATGGAAAAAGACGACTTTTGCACTAAAAAAATATCTTTAACATTACCATGTAATGTATTTTGGATACGACATTGTTGAAAATATATATTAAAATTAGATGTTTAATAAAAATGCCAAAAATCCAATCTTATAAAATATTTCTCCCGTGGAAAATTGTTATATTCACCTTACTCTCTCTTCAAAGAATTAATCATGATTTCTCGTTTAGGCCAATAGAATTACGGATTGTACGTGTTGTTGTCGGTAACAGGTCAGAAATTTTTTTAATCTCTGGCGTAGGGTACGAACATAATGCACATGCCGAGTCCACTCACCCGGCACCTGGGGACTGGAGTTATACAACAAAGTGTGCTGGAAATTTTTTTTTGCTTCCTTGCAAGCGATTTAACTCGTTAATGGTGCACTTTAGGATACTGGTGACACGGCACTTTTTTACTCCTTAAATGTTTTTCTATAACTTAAAATAAAAAAAAAACAAAAACAATTTGTTTTGTTGCAAATTTTTGCGAAAAATGCCTAAAAATCGATGTTTTTCAATTGAATTTAGTTATTTGCAAATAATTGTTTATAACATAATTGACACCTTTATCTTGTAGCAAAAACCTCAACAAAAAAAGTAAGCTTCAGAACGTTTCATTCGGCTTGATAGTTTTTGCACAATTCCATTTTGCACTTAATGCCCCTAAAAAAGTTGTTAACTTTGGGCAGGCCGCTAGGTCTGAGTTTTTATCCGATCACAATCTGCTTGACGGGAATTGAAAGGGTGTAGTGTCAGCTTTAAATTCTGGCATGCCAACTTAATCAACAAGCTCGTTGCGTACGGTTTGCATCCCAATGTTGTGAAGCTGATTCAAAATTTTCTATCCGACCGATACATTTCGGTCTCCTTAGACGGATATTCTTCTGAGTCTAAACTAATTAACGCTGGTGTACCCCAAGGCTCAGTATTGTCCCCAACCCTATTTTTGATTTATATCAACGAATTGTTGAAAATCACCAGCAACCCAATAAATAGTTTTGCAGATGATAGTACTCTGCACAAGTCGTTCGAGCCCCTTCCTTCAAAAGGTAAAATGCACGAACGAATTAATCCTGCCCGGAGAGACGCTGCCATAAACGTGAACAAAGACCTGAATAAAGTCGCCGACTGGGGTGACCAAAACCTTGTCAATTTCAACTCCACCAAAACACAGCTGTTGATTGTTTCCAGATTAAAGACCGAGTTCCCCAAAGATATTTTATTTAGTATGTGTGATGAACCAATAGGTGAATGTAAAAACATTCGTTTATTGGGTGTTGCAGTTTCAAATGACCTACTCTGGAACGATCATGTAATGGCGATGGCAAAAAGCGCGTCTAAAAAACTCGGCCTCCTAAATAGATGCAAAAAATTTTTCACTCCATACCAATTGCTCCATGTTTATAAGTCCTATATTCGTCCCTGTATGGAGTACTGCTGTCAAGTTTGGGGTGCTGCCTCTGTTTCCATCTTGGCCCTCTTGGACTCTGTTCAAAAGCGAGCTATACGAATTGTAGGTGATCGAACTTTGACATCAAAACTTGATTCCCTACAACATCGTCGCACTGTTGCTGACCTCGTTGTTTTTTACAAATATCGTCATCAGCAGTGCTCAGATGAAATCAGCGGCATCATGCCTCAGACTTATTCTTACCCCCGTTCCACTCGGCAATCGGCTGCCGCAACCAGTGAAACGGTAAAGATCCCGCGCTGTCATACTGGCAGATCGCAGAGCGACTTCTTTGTCCGAACTGCGTACAAATGGAATAGTTTGCCGGAACACTTAGTCTCAGGTGGCTTCAACCCACAGATGTTTAAAAAAAGCGTTAATCTACACCTCAGAACGCCAGTTGTTGTGGGACCCAGGTCTAGACCTAGGTCTTAAAAGGTATTTGTGTTGTTGTGACACATATTCTAAACCCTATTACACAACACATTTTATTAAAAAAAAAAAAAAAAAAAAAATAACATCTGTGTTGCCTATACTCATATTCAATATTAACAACAATTACAGTGGTTCAAAAAACCGCGAAAATTCCTTAGTTGTAAAATTAAATTTCTCAACGGATTTTCAACTTAACGAGATGCGTTTTTAAAATTTGCAAAGTGCTTAGAAAACCTCAGATTTTAGAAAATAGACCTCTCCAACATGATTTGGGACATGATTACACATAAGTAGCTCATTACTTTTTCATTAAATTTATTTGTCATTACAATAATACTCAATTATACATCGTGTCGCTACGTACGTTTTACGTATACTAAACAGGACGTTTTATTTTTTCATAGAGTACGTTACAAGCAGTAGTCAGAGTAGCCAATCGCGTGTTGGGTAGGCACAGACCCAGCATCTTGTGAGCACAACAGTATCATTTTGGAGGGAAATTCTCGGTTCCTGTCGATATATGGCATACAAAATCAATGTCACAATCGCTGTTTCAAAAACGAAATGGGCCATAACTCGGTCCAAATCATATTAGAAAGGTTTCTTTTTAAATCTTCGGTTTTCTAAGGGATTTGCAAATTTTAAAACCGCATCTCGTTAAGTGGAAAATTCGTTGAGAAATTTTATTTTGCAACTAAGGAATTTTCGCGGGGTTTTCAAACCACTGTAGTTATTGTTAATATTGAATATGGGTATAGGCAATCGGATGAAAACTCAGACCTTGCGGCCTGCCCAAAGTTAACAACTTTTTTAGGGGCATTAAGTGCAAAATGGAATTGTGCAAAAACTATCAGGCCGAATGAAACGTTCTGAAGCTTACTTTTTTTGTTGAGGTTTCTGCTACAAGATAAAGGGGTCAATTGTGTTATAAACAATTATTTGCAAACAACTAAATTCAATTGAAAAATATCGTTTTTTAGACATTTTTTCGCAAAAATTTGCAACAAAACAAATTATTTTTGTTTTTTTTTTATTTTAAGTTATAGAAAAACATTTAAGTTCCATGGCACCAGTATCTTAAAATGCACCATTTACGAGTTATATCGCTTACAAGGAAGCAAAAAAAAATTTCCAGCACACTTAGTTGCATAACTCCAGTCCCCAGGTGCCGGGTGAGTGGACTCAGCATGTGCATTATGTAAGTACCCTAACCCAGAGATTAAAAAAATTTCTGACCTGTTACGAGCAACAACACGTAAACCATATCTTTTTCTGTTATTCTATTGGCCTAGTTCTATTATGGCTAGAAAAAAAGATAAAAAAGACTAATGGAGAGTTAGCTTAACATATTTTTTCTTTAATCGTTATTTAATCTATAATTTAAAAAATGTTCAACATTTAAATTATATTTAATTTACATCCGAACCTAAAGCAAGCAAAGATTTCAATTTTTTGTCAAAGAATAATAGAATTTCGTATACAAACTTTGATTTTTCGCTGGCATAAAGCAACAATGAGAAATCTTGAAAAGTTATGTTTGGAGATATCAAACCTCAAAGTTTTTAAATGATTACCAAAATGTAATTTTTGTAAAAAAATTAATGAGAATTCTTAGTACGCATACGATTTAATTTTTATCTAATTATTTCCGATTTTTAAAGAGTAAAGAATGCAATAAAGATAAGAATGAATGATAAAGAATGAATTGTGATAACACATAATTTTTTATTTTAAGATTTTCTTGTTAATGCAGTATAAATAATGAATGTGTTTTGTAATATAATGCACATAAAATCAGAAAATTTCAAAATTTTAAGTTAACCCATTGTTGCTCTATGCCAGCGTTTTGTTTTGCATAGAAATATAGATTTGTTTATTATTTTCTTCTAAGTCAAAAAATGATAGTTTTTGGGACTGCTACCATGACAACTAGTTGCAATACATAAATAATATACAATTTTTTCTCCAATCGTACTACAAATTGCGCTTTTTGTTTGGATATATTTTACAAAAAATAAATTAAAGGTGATCCGAGTTACCAGGGTGAACTTTTAGGGGTGGAAAATGGTTTTTCACGATTTGCAGCGAAACTAGACCTGCTAACGAAAAAGTTTTAAGATACAAGTTGTAGGCAATAGAAAGGTCTATAACTTTAATACCGGTTAATTTTTCATATAACCTAAAATTGTCCGATAAAAAATTGAAACAAACGAAAAATAAAGGCTTTTTCGTTTTTAAATTTTATTTCCAACAAAAATTATTTTTTTTTTCACGGAATTTAGTGAAAAAATGCCATTTTATTTGTCAAATACGCTGTAATTTTCTTGAAACAAAATATTTATTTTTACATTTGATTGTAATTTTAAGCCATAAAACTTCCTCATTTTCACCAAAAAATTAACAAGTGCTGGAAACAGATTTTTCCAAAAAAACAGTGGTCTTTATTTTTGTTGAAACGTCTACTTTTAGATGGTGTAAAAAAATATGCATTACCATGGGAAAATTTTCCAGGAATGACGAAAAATTGAAAAAACGCAATTCTAAAGTTATTTTCAATCATTGTTTTAAATTTATCATTACTGCTTAAAGTTAACAGTTGAAATCCTTGAAAATGTGAGATAGATATAAAAATTAACTAGTTTTCTTTCCATGGCTATGGTAATGGTTATTTTTTTTTACACTATCTAAAAGTAAGCGTTTTAATAAAAATAAAAACCAATGTTTTTCTCTAGAAATCTGTTTCCAGAAAATGGGGCTTTTCGGGTGAAAATAAGGTAACTTTTTTGATTTCAAATCACAAATAAATGTAAAAATAAATTATATGATTACAAAAATTTACAGCGTATGTCCCAAATACAAAAAGACATGTTTCCACCGAATTTCTAAAGAAAAATACTTTTTGTGTTAGATAAAAAATAAAAACACATAAACCGTTTTTTCAATATTTCTCTGAAAATTTTTAAGTTATGTGAAGATATGGCTTGTGTAAAAGTTATAACCTTTCTATTACCTACCACTTTTATTTAAAAATGTTTCGATGGTTGCTCTGAAAATCGTAAAAACCATTTTCCACCCCTAAAAGTTCACCCAATTTCACCCTTGTAACTTGGATCAACTTTAATTTATTTTTTCATAATTTGTGCCATATTTCCTTTCGTTTTCATGCTGTTTTTTTGTCTTTTTTAAAGGTAACTTAACTGGCCTAATAAAAGTACATATATGTCATATATGTATGATGGAAAAGATTGTAACCGTCAAAACGTGAAATCTAAAAGACAATTTCATGCGATTGTAAAAAAAATGTGCAACACTAAAATCGTTCAAAATTAAGTTTTAATTTTAAATTAATATAAAATTTTTTGATGAAATAGTTTTCGAATAATAAGATTTGAAATTCAAATTGGCTATATAACTGCCAGAAATATGGCAAACGTTTTCCATCTGTCCCAAATTATTCTGAGCGTTTATACCACAGATAGACTAATATACTATTTTGTGGTATAAATTCCCAATGTATCGATAGTTTAATAGTAAAAAACTGTTATTCTATTAATCTTTCGGTGATATAAATATAGTATAAATATTTGAATGATTTTTTAAACCTAGCAAATAATTTTTTTTCATTATTTCAAATGATTAATAATGATCCTTTCCATACTTGTATACAGTGCAACACATCACTTTTTCGTTTCTCAACTCTTTTTACCAATAAATTAAATTCAAATATGGTAAATACAATTTAGTTTATAGACAATTTATAAGCAGAGAGGTAAGAAACGAATAAGTGATAGGTTGCACTGCATACAAGTGTGGAAAGCGCCATTAACGTTAATCTTTGCTAATTCCTTTGTGACGTGAAATAAACGAATCAACAAGTAATTTTAAATAGTTATTTAAGTATTAAGGGCAGTAAGAGTGTTTTACCGATTGAGCATATATGTTTGGAGATCGAAAATCGGAATCGAAAATACTCTTAATTCCCAAAGTGCTTATTATATTGTTTGCACGATCAATAAAAATTCAACTAAAAGAAAATCATCATATACATCAATTTCACTAGCTTTATTTTTAAATAATATTCTTTTTAAAATATTGTTATTACCATATTTAAAAGCACTTTATTGTGAAAAAATATTCGAAGAAAATAAGCTGTGCAACAATAAAACCAATATAGCTATGATGAAAAGCAGAACTTATTAGTTTGAATTGAAATTTTAACACATTATCTTTAAAAAATTAAACTTTTAAATTTAATTAATGAATTTTAATTAAATTTTTATTGATCGTCCAAGAATTTATTTGCTTAGGCTGTTTTCTAAACCAAAACTTATTTGAAACTTATTTGTGGAGACTTACTTATTTGAATAAGTAACCTAAATAGGTGACTTATTTGAAATTTTTTTTTCATAGAAAAATCTAATTCGATTTGACAGTGTCAATTATTTTTATGTTTGTTTACTAAATGATTTTAAGGAATAAAACTTCTTTTTCGATTTCTAATAAAATTAATGTAATACTTTAAAATGAAAAAAATAGTTTTGAAAACTCTTTTAATTGATCAAATTAAATAAATGTTTTTAATTAAATTTATTTTCGAAATTGCTTTTATGTTGCTGTCAAAATAAGTATGCTAAACCATTTAGAACAGCTTTAAAATACTTATTTAAAATGGCGGTGAATAAGTATGTCTACATAAATAAGTTTCAAATAAGTCGTCGTTTAGAATACAGCCTTAGCAAAATACAAACAAAAAATAATTATTTGAAACTATTTATTTGCATGTCATACGATTTCGTCGATCAATAACGTCGATTGTCGGGCGTAATAGCCCCTATAAACTTCCTGGTACAAATCTAGTTATTACAGTTTATATTTGCTTTTGCAGAATACGTTTTATACAGCAGCAACAATGCCTAAAAAATTGAATTCAAATGGATTGAGTATCGAGCAACTTAAAAATTTATTAGGATTGGAAGAATATAGATCTGTAATTAACGATGATGGTTCTGTGGCTGTACCCAAATCTAGTATTTATAACGATTTGTCCAACGCCATGGATGCTTCCCTGCGATTACAACCAAAATACATTTACACAATTTTAAAAGGGAATAGATACAATATTCACTCGAAAATATTAGAACTTTATAAGATTCATCAACCGGTATTTCATTGCAAAGCACCTTCAGATGACTCTTTTGATGATGTTATAAGGTTCACCCTTAATATCCAGCCGATTTGGAATGATATAAAAACTGAAGAAGTAATATATAGCTTTAAAAATCGTACACGCACAATAGGCACTTTGAAACGTAAAACGTGGTCAAACTATTTATTCGAACGAATATACGAAAATACCCAAATTAATTGTCCTCTGTCTTTTAAAAGATGTAAAATATCAGAGTCTGGAATAGCACTCAAAGTCCTTGGTCGTTGTAATGAATGTGAAGCTGAATTTATTGGTGTACTCGCAAACGATCCTGAAAAAAATAGCGATAAGAGTGATGCCTTTCTTATGGATTGCTCTGTGCAAGGCTTTGATTCTTCTTTTAAACACATAAAAAAGCGTCAGCTTAAAGGTTCTAAACGTGTTGAAATTCAAAAAGAATTAATTGAAGGCAAAATGTTACCTTCGATTTGGAGAAGAGAAAAAATGGACCAAGGTTCTAATCTGGGCGATAAGGAACCTCCTCACTTATTTAAATTAACCACTTTAAGCAGAGCCAAAAATGATGGTAAGGAACGTTTGCTTGGTATTAAAGAAAAAGATTATTGTAGGAGCTTACGATTGATGAAATATAATCCACAGTATCAAGGTGCTATAAAATCGATTGGATCAGATCCGTTATTCGTTCACTATTGGACTAATGAACAAATAGCGGTCTACCAAGCATATCATGATATTTTGTGCATTGATGCAACAGGATCTCTGATAAAATCGGTATCAGTTTCAGAAAATGAATTAAGCTCACATATTTATCTGTATCAGGCCGTAACGAAAATTAAATCTAAAAGTGGTCCTGTTTTTCAAATGATTTCTTCTGCTCAAAATACTAACACTATTACATATTGGTTAACCGAATTTCTACGAATTGGATCTTCTCATCAATCAAACTTTCCACTTCCCAAAGAAGTTATCACTGATTTCGATCGTGCCCTAATGGGAGCAGTTGTAAAGGCATTTGCAAAAAAAGATACATTGGCAGAATATTTATCTACATGTTTTAATCTACTAAAACAAAACAATACTATAATTCCATCATGTTTGATACGGTTGGACATCTGCCATTTTATGAACATGATTGCTAAATGGAAGTTTTGGCATAGATTTCCACTTAAAGTGAAACAATTTTATATGAGAAGTATCGCTAACTTACGGAATCAGGGTACCATTGAAGGGATTGAAATCTATGCAAAAGCAATATTTATCATGGCTTTAAGTACCAACCTAGCTCCAGATAGTTCGTCAACTGAAGCTCGAGAATTTTTAAGTATGTCTATAAGAGGTGTTGATATTGAGGAAAAGTACTTGTTATTGGATAAGCAAGCTGATGATGATCAAAACAATGAAGCAGACGAAGCAGAATTGTTATCGACGAACATTTTTAAGTGGTCTTCTAATATATATACAGAGTGTAAAAACACAGTGGAGAAGGAAAATGAAACCAGTAATGTCAATGGTTATTTTTGCGCCGAACTAGCAAACAAATTGAAAACATTACTGCCGTACTTCCCGTTATTTTCCGAAGTTATGCCTGCATGCTTTAGGTATGGTTCTGAACGGCCTACATCCGCACCAGTTGAGTCGGAGTTCAATGATTTAAAACATCGTGTTTTACGAAATCACAGCAAACCAATGAAAGTCGACCATTTTATTGCACATCATATAACTTCGTTCGCTGGTAAATTAAAATTAGCAGTAGCTGATACAGAAGAAAACGATACAGAACCACCTTTACAAAACATTAATAATGATTTTGTCATTAATGTAAATTGTAACAACACTTGCAATAATGAGTGTGTTACTACACTGGACGACAGTTCTAAAGATCATAATGATACTGCCAGCTTAATAAACAATACGAATATTAATAATAATTATAATGACATAAAAGACAATAACAAAAATTATATAACAACAGAAAATAAAAATGTCAGCAGCAGAAAACGAAAAATATCTAATAGTAATAAAACATATGTTGACGCATTGTCAGAAATTAATTTTGAATCTAACTGGCGTAATAAAAATAAAGCAAAACGACCACGAAGATATTGTGATCCCTATCCGGAATTCAATCCAACCCTTAAAAATATGGCAAGCATCCCGGTAATTATAAATGGCAATTATTGTAAAAATGTCCAGGATAAAAAAAAGATTTATGTTGTCAATAACACATGCGCTTTTGACACTGCTTGCCAAATTTTGGCAATGGGAATATCAAATGATAAAAATTATCATCAGTTAATTAAAGAAAATCCATCACCAATCCACGACTGCGCTATAATCTTAAATGAATATGGATTAAGAACTAAGTTTTTTAAACGTAGAGCACATGTTCTCTACGACACATTAAAACAAAGAAGTCAATGTAATCCCATTAACGTTGATGGAGAAACGAATGTATATCAATTACTAGAAAAAATGTTTGTCAACATTCCATCATGCGTTTCGTTCTCGATATGTCAAATATGTCGTAAAACAAATGAGCGGGTGATGGTAGTATGTAATGTAAATCATAATATCCTTCGAAAAGAAGGATTTAAAACTCTTAGTAAAGCAATCGCTTATGGTGGCTTTGAGCGACATAACCGTTGTTGTGGACACAAACAAAACGTCACACGTCAATATGGTCCAACAGTGATTGTTGACACCGACGTCGGTGAAAAATTTTCAACAGCGCTCGGTGATATACCGATGGAATTAATGTTTGAGGATATAGAAAAACAAAAATATGCAAACATTGGCGTAATAGCATACACAGGCGCATATAATCCAAACATTATTGGACACTACACGGCATATGTTAAAATAATTGAAAATTGGTTTAAATTTGACGGCAATTCCTGTAAACCCAAATCTGAGATCGTCAGTGCAAAAGAAACAATTGATGCACATATGTGTATTTACGCAAAAAAAATATAGAATGTTTATAATGTTGTTTAAATAAATTAAACTCGCCAGTTTAACAACACTAATATAATTTTATTTTAAGAACTAAACACAAGATTTAATTTTAAGAAAATAACACAATACATTTTTGGAATTTTATTTTGCGATTTTCAAGTGCCAAATGAACTCTAACTGGCTCTTATAAAATAAACATTTGAATTTTTATAGTATTTTTATTTTGTATAGGAAAAATTTTGAAAGAATTCATAATAATAATATATAATTATATATAATATAATATATAATTATAATATATAATATAATATATAATTATAATATATAATTATAATATATAATTTATTTTGTCATTTGTGGGAAAATTGTTTTGTTATATTTTTATTTATTAGAAATGTTGAAAGAATTAATATAACAATATTTAAAATTTTATTTTGTGAGAAAATTATTTTGTTTATAAAAATATTGAAATATTGAAAATACAATAATTAGTTTGTTTTTTTTTTTTATTCAATGTTTTTTTTAGGTATGTTTAGTGCTAACCATTATTATAGATTAACATCTTTGAATATCCGAAGATACCATGATAACGAAGAAACTAGGTTTGGAGGAATAAAATTATCAGGAAAGACCCACGCATGTAAGGCATTCCAGAGATGAAAAAATCGCGATGAAAAACGACAGTTCTACATCTTGTCACTATAACTGTATAAAGATGGGCTGCTATTGATGTTCTGGTAAAACGCGCGATTTTTGCTGGTTCAGACAAAATCACTTTGAACCCTACAGACGCCCGTTCGTACATAATAAACTTGTAAAATGCCGTCTTTTAAGCGACGTCTCTTCTATGTTGCAAGGAATCAAGAACGTTTGTAAGATTTAAGTATCAAGACCTGTTTAGAATCAAGTTCTTTCAAACTCCTTATGTAGGCTCCACCCCATATGTGTGAACAATATTCCAAGCAGGGACGAATAAATGATTTATATATTAAAAGAAGTTGCTCGGTATTATAAACCTTACGACAACGACCCAAAAATAATAATTTTTGAACAGCGTTCATAACTAGGCTAATAATATGAGAATTCCATTCCATATTATTTTCAATCTCAACTCCTACAAGTCTAACATATTCTTTCTCTTCAAGATTATTTGAATCAAACGTGTTATTCATTATGTGTTTTGACTATTTAATTTATAATAAATGAAAGGTCACAACATGCGTAATTTATTTTTTCTTTTAGTGTATTCTATTCGGCAGTACCGAACAAATTTCTGTACAGTTCCAACACCGAATTATTATTTTTGTATTGAAATTCATTCCAAAAGAATACAAAGTTCGATAATTCGGTGTTGGAACTTGTTGTCCTACTAAACTCATGTCGCATCGTTCGTATCACTAAGATATGGAGAATTTATTTGAGGTTTATTATAATCATTTATAAATTAAAATCCGACGAAACCATGTTAACTACTAGATTTCGTGAAAAATGTTCCTTAAAGGAACATTAACTTCAAAGTTTTATGGAATAATGCAATCCCAGTGGGAAAAAACCCACATAGGTAAGTAATTCCACAGATGAGACACTTTATTAAAAAATCACCCTCAAACGCAACAGTTCTACACTTTGGTACTTGAAAGGCAAAACGATGCGCCCCCACTGCTACACGAGTATAACATAAGAAGTTTGCAGAATTAGGTAAAATCGTTATAATTTCCTGTGAACCAAGTTATCCATAATCTATTAGTAAAAATCATTAGCGAGATTTCTTCTATGCTCCAAGCAATCAAGTTCGTTACTAAAACTAGGGTATCTAATTTGATTGATCTCCGTTGTAAAACATTAAGATCCTATAAATTTTGTTTGTACCGCCCCATATTTCATGGGTAACAACACTGTTACCCACAATCCAATAATTATAGATTAAGTTCAATACTTAAGAACTAAATCAAAGTTAATTTAAATTCATTATGCGTATACGATGAACCTGTAGATTTAATGTTTCGTGAGACGATTGAAGCGTTCTATCATCAGCAAAACGAAGTATGTGATGAACTGCTTAAACCAACAAGTCATTCATACGAGTAAGGAAAAATGTTGTAGAAAGAGAGGAATCCTGGGGAACTCTTTTATTAGCTTAAAGACATTCGATGAAATACCATCCACATTGAGTTGAAATTTGCGTGGCTATATAAAGTTCTATATCCAGCACATAAGTTCATCATTTAAATTGTTGTGGCAATCTTTATCAAACAGTTTGGAAATTTTCCATTGCTCTTATTTTCCGAAATCCGTATTGGCATTTATTAAGAACGTTTGATGACTCACGGTTAAATTAAACAGTATCTTCCAAAATATTAATCTTCCAACTGAACTGTGTGCGTTTCATTTTTCACAGAATTCGTACTGTTAACAGCTCTTTAGGTATTTGGCATATATGAACATAAAAAATTATCTAGGTGCTGAAAAAAATATTTTTTATTCGCCTACATATTAAAGTGTTGCTTTATTACTGTGATGAGTGGCTTTAAAGTATCACTTTTCAACTATTTATTTTGTTGTCATAGATACGTCCAAAAAAGTAAAAAGCATTTGTATTTGTTTAAATTCTATAAAAAATAAAATTTTTTATCAAAGCAACCCTTAAATTCAAAATTTCATTATCCAATTAAAATAGTTGTTATGATTTGTTGTCATAGCTACACAATAATTTGGAAAAAATAATAAATATTTTGTCAAAGGTTACTTGTTCCACTTATTTTTATTTTAAAATTTATGCAAATTTATAATTTTAATTTAGAATAAACAACTTTTCTTAAAATATTTTGCTTGCGGCGAATAAAAAATAGGATATAATGCACGGACGTAAGCTATTTTGGACTTAATGTGGGTGCAAATCTCGGCTAGCGCCTCGATTTGCAAACTCCACATCCGTCCAAAATCTTTAGCTTTACGTCCTAGCATCATAATGTACTATTATATCGTATATGTAAAATCTTTTTACGCTACCTAGCATCATTTTTTTATAGAAATCAGTGTCAGCTTCAATTAATTACTACTAATAATATAAGTGGCATCTGGTGTCGTTGGAATAAACGAATGTTACATGTACAAATACGTTTTCAACCTTAGTTTTATATGTAGTTCTTCAAAATTATAAATCAGAGGTGCGTTTCGAAATTAACTATGGTTAACCGTGGTTATCTTTACTCTACCAAAAATCGTTTCAAAATTAACCACAAAGTAAAAAATTTACTCGATGACAGATGTACCATCGTTCCATAACTACATATTTAAACTGTCATAGTAAAGTGTGACGTCACTATTTTAACTTTGTTTTACTCTACTAGATAGTAGAGTTTGTTAAAATTGAGGTTCTATTCTAATGTCAAAACGTATAAACATTTAAAATGACAGGTCAACCGATTTTTAAAACACATTATAATTTTTTATAATAAAAGAAAGTTTTAATTGTTGTTGAAACAAAAGTGAGAAATTATATTGTTTTGTGAATATATCGTATATTTAATTATTATAAACTAAGCCGCAATTAGACTATTGCAGAACTCTGCAATAGTCTAATTGCGGCTTTTGTTTTAATAATTTTTTAGTGAAATGTGTTAGTTATTTTTATTTGATTCTGAAGACTGGAAAATAAATTATAGAAATAAAAAAGAACACTACATTTTGAGTTTTATTTATCGTAGTTAGCTTTAGTTTTTATTAATTTTGAATTTTTAGCGCTCTTTTTCTTTGGTAATTTAACTTTGGCAGCTTTACTACGATTATTTTCATTCAATTTTTGACGTAACTATTTTAAGTACGACATTATTACCATGGTTAACCGTGGCTAATTTCGAAACGCACTCCAGCACAGATGGGATGAAAATTTTAAGGCTGCATTCTAACCGACGACTTATTTACAACTTATTTATGGAGCGCTGCTTATTCACAGTCATTTCAAATAAGGGTGCTTTCCAAACGACGACTTATTTCATACTTAGACTGCGTTCCAATTCATGCTAAATTGTACTAAAAGTGCTAATTCAATTTAGTCAACTTTTTATTTGACTAAATCAATATTTTGTTTCTAAATGATTATAAAGAAATTGATGTTTTTATCAATACCAGACCACTTAATTACATAGATTTAAATTAAAATTGGGCGATTTTGTTAAATCAAATTTAGATTTAGCTGTTTAAGACAATTTAGCAGCTAATTGGAACCCAGTGTTAGAGATAAAAATACGTTACCTTCATTAATTTAATTTAATTATACCTTACTATAGACAAAAAAAATTACGCTAATTAACAAAGTTACTATATTAAAATAGTTACTTTTTATTATAATTATTATAGTTATTATAGTTATTATATTTTAAAAGTTATTTGTAGCACAAAGCTGTTGGAAATCGGTGCCAAGCCCGAGACATATTAGTTGGTTTTTCGTCAATGTGGCATCGACTTCGAACAGTTTTGTACTACAAATAACTTTTAAAATATAATATCTATTATAACAACTATAATAACTATAATAATTATAATAAAAATTCAATGAAGCTCAAAAAAAGTATAGCACGTACGACAGAGAGCTCACGGCTATATACACAGCTATCAAGCATTATCGACACATGCTGGAAGCGCAACCATTTGTGATTGGTTAATCACATTCGCGTTCAACCAGAAAGCAGATAAAGTTTCACCGAGGCAAACGAGGTAGACGTAGAGCTAGACTTTATCGGTCAATTTTCGACGGATCTGCATCTTGGGGGCTGAAAACATAACAGCTGACACACTCTCACACATAACAGCAATCAGCACACATACTGACGATGGCATTTTCAACAACATCGCAAACGCACAACAAGATGACGACGAATTAAATACGATATTACAAAGTTTTTTTTTTTTTCTTTTATACTAAGTTAGACATGCTTAGTGTTAATTTAAATAAATTATAAACTAACGTCTCTGAATATCCGAAAATACCATGCCAACTGTGGATTGTGGAAATGGATTATGTTTCTTTAAGAAAGTGGTGGACATGGACTTTAAAAAGTTGGGGATTAAAATAATCAGGGAAAATCCATAAGGGCAAGAATTCCAAAGATAAGAAACACGGTTGAAAAAATCACGTTGAAAGGCGACAATTCTACATTTTGTTATTTGAACGGTGAATGTGTGGGCCAGGGCTGATGCTCTGGTTGAACGAGGAAAAATAGCGGGTTTGGGTAGTATTGATTTGATCTCCTCTGAAGAGTACTCATTCATAATGTATTTGTAAAATATCGTCAAATCAGCGACATTTCTTCTATGCTGTAACGAATCAAGATCGTTTGTAAGATTTGAATTGCCGATCAATTTAATTGCTTTCCGTTAGACAGTGTCTAGACATTTTAAAGAGGTTGGGTATGCACCACCCCAGATGTGAGAACAGTACTCCATGCAGGGGCGAATAAATGATTTATATATTAAAAGAAGCTGTTCGCTATTGAAAAACTTACGACAACGCCCTAGATATCCTAACTTTGAACCGCACTCTCAGCAAGATTAAAAATGTGAGTATTCCATTTCATATCATTTTCAACCTCAACCCCCAAAAGTTTGATAGATTCCTTTTCTTCTAGATCGTTAAAATCAAATTTTAATGGAAAAGGGTTAGATGTAGATGATCTTGTAAAGTGGCAAAACTGTGTTTTGCTTGCATTGAATTCTACAGTTTGTATGACCCCATTCTAAAATTGTTTTAAGATTAGAGTTTAAGGAATCCGTCAAATTAGATCTATCAGATGCCCGTTGCCTTTTTGTTTCATGGGATGAAACTGGTTTGCAACTATTAACGTTAAAGCTACCAAACGGCGAACTGGAACTTTACTGCGACACGAGCACAAACCAAGTACGACCGTATGTATCAAGGACATTGCGAAAAGCAATCTTTGATAGCATACACAATCTAGTGCACCTAGGTATAAATGCAACAAAACAATCAATAAAATCCAGGTTCGTATGGCCGTCTATTGCCAAAGATTGTACACAATGGACACGCAGCTGTATACCCTGTCAACGAGCAAAAATCACACGGCACACCAAGAGTGAATTGGAAACATTCAAAGGACCGACAAACGTAAATATGGATCCCACATAAATATGGATCTGATAAGTCCAATAACAAGCTCACAAGGTTACACATATTGCCTAACATGCGTGGACCGCTTCTCACGCTGGACAGAAGCATTTCCAGCGGAAAATATTACCGCTGAAGAAGTATCAAAAACATTCTACTCAGGATGGATCGCTAGATTCGGTGTACCTCAAGCCTTCACAACCAACCAAGGGCGTCAATTCGAGTCAAACGTATTCAAAGAATTAAACCAAACCTTGGGTACAAAACATTTCCGCCCCACTCCATATCACCCGCAGGCAAACGGACTAATAGAACGATGGCACCGAGATTAGAAGGCTGCTATCAAAAGTCACGCAACCGAACGATGGGTAGACGTACTTCCAACAATAATGTTAGGGATGAGAACCGTATTACACCCAGACATAGGAGCAACTACGGCCGAAATGACTTATGGAGCCAACATAAGATTACCCGGAGATTTTTTCGACGACAGAAGGGACTATGAAACATTAAGCGAGCTGGTGGAACGGCTAAAAAAAGATTTCAACGAACTTTCCCCAAGTCAAACCTCAAGACACGGCAATCCGAAAACCTTCGTACACAAGGAACTCAAACATTGCTCTTACGTTTTCATAAGAAATGACAAGGTACGAACACCGTTACAACCTCCGTACGATGGACCGTACCTAGTCCTAGAAAGAACGGACAAAACATTCAAGCTAAACAAAAACACCAAGATCACTACGATTTCAATAGATCGAATCAAACCCTGCTTCATGACTTTCAGCAATGAACATGACACAAGCCAATGCTCAACTACGGAAAATATAACAGCAAGAGACATTTCCACAGAGCAAGCAACCGAAAGTCACGAACCAAGCATGGAAAACAAAACCACACACGAGCTTCGCTTAGAGGAGAAAAAATATCAACAGCAAGGGAATTATTTGAATGGGCGGAAATTTGGTCGAAAAAAACCAGCCACGTTATGAAGTTTTCATATGTGTCTTCAGGAGATATCGAACTACAGGAGCAATTTCTTTCGATGCGGTTTTCGGACATTAAAACCATAAGTGGAACTCAAGGAAACCACTGTTTTTTACCGGATAACACTACACCCGATAAAAAAATTGTTTCCAAAATGTTTTCTTTTTCTGATAATCATAAATATTTCATGGTGAAGTATATAAATTTACATAAATGTAAAAAATATATATTGTAAAAAAAAAAATAAAATATATAAAGTAAATATAAATTCTTTCACCGATGATGGATATTTTATATCCGAAACGCGTCTGATATTATATTTTAATAAAAAGTTGTCTGAAAAATATTATTTTGGTTAAATTATTAAATTTAATAATTTACTAATAAATATTTCAATTTAAAGGCAAAAAGAATTATATAAATTAATTTTTTAATGTATTTATTTATAATATTGATTAAATTATAATGTTTATAGAAAAAATATTTTTTTAATGTTTTTTTCTAATGTTAGTGTTGGTGATGTTGAAATTATACCAAATCTTCGATCATTGGGATCTCCAATTCTTATTCTGAATAAAAACCTGTTTCTCAATCAGAAATACACAGAAAATGGTTCAAATTTATTGCATGTGTTAAAATATGAAATGTTTAATTTATTAGATCCAAATTTAGTACAGGATTATTAGCTTAATAAAAAAACACATGTGAATTTTTCATATACCAAACTTTAAAAATCGTAAGAAAAAATCCATATTGAATTGCTGACCTTTTATTTCTCAATTTCATAGCTGCATATGTTTACTTTAAAATTTGTGAAAAACAAAAAAAAAGGGGTTTTTTTAAGATATGAGCTTTGAAGTAAACCAAGGTTTTACGCGCCGCCTAGCGGAAAATAGAAAAGTTATTAATTTTAAACTTACTTATTTCAATTATTCAATCATTTTCCTTTTTACTTGCAAAAATATACGTAACTCGGATGAAATTTGTGGCACCTATTCACAAAACATTGACACCATTACCAAAACTACGTGAAAAAGCCTCAAAAATTCAACCGCGCATAACTCCGATTCAGAGTACTCAAAAAATAAAAGCAGAAACAACTTTTTTCCTTTCGTCAATACCAACAATATATCAAAATTTCAGATTTTTTAAAAATAGGTTTTTTTTCGATGTACGTTTTCAAAATAATAGCCCTTTTATGAAAATTATGTGCATTGAAATCCAACACATTATTTTTTAACAAATATTTCTAATTTACAACAAATATGTTCTTATGGTTTGCAAATATGTTCTTATGGTATATAACATATATTAATATTAAAATAGTTTTTAGTACCTAAATATTAACTAATGAAGTGGTTTGCCAGTAGCAGCTGCATGGAGTTGCATCATCATGTCAAAAATATAATTGGAACAGTCGGTTGCTGTAATTTGGTTTACCGATTGTTTGATAACCTCAACAATATCATGCTGAACAGACATATTCGCCAACACTAAAATTCTTTTCAATAGGGTTGAGCATAGGAGAATATGGAGGAAGAAATTTCAAATTTATATTAAGCGACTCGACCAGCTCCCTAACCTGCCTTGATTTATGGATAGCGGCGTTATCTATTATAAGATACGCATTCATATTTGGAGGTTCTGCTATATAATAAATTGAATTGACAATAGAATTAATGAAATAATAGCTATTTATGTATTAAGGGCATAAAGTATGTCTTTTCCTAAGGTATGTCTTTTTAAAGCAAAAAATATACTTTATGCCTGAATTGCATACAAGATTTTTTGTACGAGTAAGATTCTGTACTATATATTTGCATAAATAAAAATGCATATATTTACACAAAATAGTAAAATATTTTTTTAGAAAATTATTTTATCCAAGTAGTTTTTCGAAATAATAACTTTAGGCATTGTTATTTCAATTTTAGGAATTGTTATTTCAATTTTGGCATTGTTATTTCAATAGGGAAAAAAGGCCTGCTTTACGAACAATTCTTGAATCCCAAAAGTGCATTTTACGGTTTACTCGTACAAAAATAGTAGTTTATGTAACAAGTACGCAAAATATGGTTTTAGCGGACGAATCGTAATGTTTCCGGACGAGGCGCTAGCCGAGTTTGTAATATGAAGATGAGTCTGCTAAAGCAATTTGCGTACGTGTTGCATACAACGTTTTTTTATATTAGCTCTTAGGATTTTTTTCTAATTTATTGCTTAATTTGTATTCTTGCGTAACTAAAAATTTAATTTTTGAACAAAACTTATCAAAGCAATTGTGATTATAATTTGAAAATAATTATAATATAAAATGAAAACAAATTTTGAATCCGCTAAAGTGTTGTCATAACGACTTTAAGTACTAGGCCGCTAAAATACAGACATACTTAACGGAAAAGACATACTTAACGCCCTTAATACATAAACAGCTATTATATACTTGAAATAAATGAATAAATAGTGTAAATAAATAAATATTCTGAACAAGTGTTCGGATTTAAAAAAAGCAATTAAAAAAGTTTAATTTCATTTGGAAAAAGGTTAATTTGTAATGGAAAAGGTTGCATTCAATTTGGAAATAGTTTCACTTAGATTGGAAAAAGTTGCAGACAAATTGGAAAAGGTTTAATTTAACATGGAAAAGCTATATATATCATTATATATAACTATTATATTTGTATGGAATTGAAATATTAAGATTCATCAAATTTTAGGTTAGTGATTATACGTTTCTAATTAAATTGAATTATTAAATAAATATATATATTTCTTTTGTGTAAAAACAATTATCTGTTCTATATTTTTATTTGTTAAGAATATCAGATTTTATTCATTTCAGGTTCTTTTATGACAATAATAATAAAAGCAACAATAAATACCCAATACCCAATAACAAACAATCACTTATGAAATATTACAAAAATGTCCGACTATTGTTCACAAAATAAAGAAACAACACACATGCACAATTTATATATTTGTCTTTTTTCCGCACGTCGATAACAGTATCAATAACGCATGTTATCGATGTTGGATTTTTAGGTGGGTCTATTATTTAAAATTTTAGGCCATTTTTTCATATAAAATGACAAAGATGTAACATGTCCATAACATGTCCTTATATATAATGATATTGATATGCACAGTATAAGCAAAACTCCAGCGCGGAAAATGGGTCATGGGTCAAATTTTTTTTCCGGTTTTATTAAGTTTTTTAGTCTAAATCTTTTAGAAACGCGTGCAGACTGGTTCAACAAACTTGCTTTTTAAATTTGAGACTAATCCCATAATGGGAAGTAGCTGAAAAATTGATGATAAATGTTCACCCAACAAAGCTTTCAAATCTCAAGTTAAATAAAAGAGTGTAAAAAGAAAGCCAGATTTCTCTACTTCGCTTTACGCATTTATGTTTCGACTTAAAAGAGACATAGGTTAGGTGAGACTAAGGATAGTATAGTAGAATTTTTTTGCCAGCGAATTTCTGACAGCTATAGACGCAGCAAGAGATAAAAGATGAGACAAAAAGTAAAACAGACATGTATTATTTATTTTGGGATAAATTTGTTTTCAAAACAATTATATTAGTTAAATTTCTACTTCTAGTTCGTACCATTTGTTTGTTGTGATATTTGTTTCCATAGGCGTCGTTATTTTTATTATAATTATTTTTAATTATCAAAATTTTGTTACATTGCCTACAAAATCATTAATATTTTTACTAGTTTTTGGTTTTCTATTATAATTGGTTGAATTTCAATAGTAATATATTAATTTTTATGAGTTTTTTTTGTCCATTTCGATGGAACCCCAATAGTTTTTTTTAATATTTTAATCGAGACACTGAATGTGCAAACAATATGCGCATGTGCATGCGCATGTGCAAACAATATGCGCATAACAAACAAATTTTGTGTTCGCTGGCAAAAAAATTCTACTATACATAGTTTTACTCTTAAAATTTTGTACTGATTTCACTTAAAAAAAAAATGTCACCCTACACATATGTAACGTAAATGGTCACCCTAGACATATATTCGTTTATTCCATCCGGCACCAGATGTCACTTTTATTAGTGCTAATTGATTAGTACTAACACTAATATCTACTTGAAAAATCATGCAATTTCTTTTTCAGCTTCTAACTAAAAAAATTTTAAATCACTGCATATCTAAAAAACATCTGATTTTTATTTTTTCGTACATGGCGGAGCCAACTTCTAATCGAAAAAATGATGAAAGCTTTACATAATTTATCCATGAATGATATGAAATTTTTTCTAAGTAACAGAACTCGAGCACAATACAGCACAACCTCTGTTTACATATTTTTTTTTTTAATTCCGGAGCTAACTTCTGCTAGAAAAAACGTTTTAGCATGTCAACTTTTTTACATTGGTAGTATGGGATTCTTTTTGAGTGGCACAACAAGCACAACAATAGAATAATAAACCACAGCATTGGTTTTTGTTTTTCTGCCAAATGGCGGGGCTAACTTCTGCTTAGTCTTCCGCTCGAATGCGTTCTGCTCGAATAATCGTTTTAGCCTGTCATCATTTATTTATTGGTGATATGGAATTTTTCTTGAGTAGCACATCCAGCACAACTATGGTACAATACAGCACAACATCATTTTTTTATGTTTTGTTAAATGGCGGGGCTAACTTCTACTCGAAAAATCGTTTTAGCGTGTTTAAATTTTTCCGTCGGTGGGTACGAATTTGTTTTGAAGTAGCACAACTCGCACAACTATAACACAATACAGCACTCAATTTATTTTTTTTTTTTTCCAAAATGGCGGGGCTAACTTCTATTTGAAGAAATGATGTTAGCGCTATAAAATTTTCCTGTTAGGAATACGAAATGTTTGTCTGAGTAGCACAACCAGCACAACTCAAGCACAATACAGTACAACCTTTGTTTTTTATTTTTTTCAAAGTGGTGGGGCTAACTTCTGCTCGAAAAATCGGTTTAGTCTGCCAACTTTTATTCATTGCTTTTATGCAATTCTTTCTGAGTAGCACAACCAGCACAACTAGAGTATAACACATAACAACCTTTGTTTTTCATTTTTTTCAAAATGGCGGGGCTAACTTCTGCTTAATCTTCTGCTCGAATGCCTTCTGCTCGAAAATATCCTTCTGCTCGAAAAATCATTTTAGCGTGCCAACTTTTATTCATTGTTGATATGGGATTCTTTTTGAGTGGCACATCCAGCACAACTGTAACACAATACAGCACAACCATTATTCTTTGATTTTTGCAAAATGGCGGGGCTAACTTTCATTCGAAAAATGGTTTAAGCGTGGTGTAAATTATTCTGTTGGTGAAACGATATTTTTTTCAGTAGCACAACCAGCACAACTTTAACGCAATACAGCACTTCTTTTGTTTTTGATTTTTTCCAAAATGGCGGGGCTAACTTCTATTCGAAAAAAATGATGCTAACTTTGTAAAAAATTTCTGTTAGGGTTACGAAATTTTTGTCTAAGTAGCACAACCAGCACAACTCGAGCACAATACAGCACAACCTTTGGTTGTAATTTTTTTCAAAATGGCGGGGCTAACTTCTGCTCGAAAAGTCGTTTTAGCGTGCCAACTTTTTTTCATTGATAATATGGAACTATTTCTGAGTAGCACAACTAGCACAACTCGAGCACAATACAGCACAACCTTTGCTTTTAATTTTTTTCAAAATGGCGGGGCTAACTTCAACTCGAAAAATCGTTTTAGCGTGTTTAAATTATTCTGGTGGTGGTACAAATTTGTTCTTGAATAGCACAACTAGCACAACTCTAACACCGTACAGCAGACCCTTTGTTTTTCTTTTTTTCTAAAATGGCGGGGCTAACTTTTACTCGAAAAAATGATTTTAGTGTTATAAAATTTTTCCACTAGGGATATGAAATTTTTTTTCTAAATAGCACAACCAGCACAACTCGAGGACAATACAGGACAGCCTTTGTTTTTCAGATTTTTCAAAATGGCGGGGCTAACTTCTGCTCGAAAAATTGTTTCAGCGTGCCAACTTTTTTCCATTGGTGATATGGCATTCTTTTTGAGTAGCACATCCAGCACAACTGTAGCACAATACAGCACAATCTTTGTTTTTAATTTTCTTAAAAATGGCGGGGCTAAGTTAGGTGACATTTTTGGATTGCACTCCCAATTTAGATCTTTCTTATTATATTATTAATATAATTAAATTATTATTATTATGTTATTGTTTTTTATCTTCAACAATTTTTAGTGTTGCAAATTTGAGTAAATATTATATAAAAAATAAGCTTTGGATTATTGAAATTATGGATGTGTGGCGAACATTTAAATTAAAAAATTTCAAAATTTTAGTAAGCGATGTTTTTATCGTGAAAAACGTTTAAAAAACAAATTAGTTTTTTAGAGTTCTTGTTTTTTCGTCTTTATTGAAAAAAGCATTGGTTTTACTCTAATTTGTTTAATTTAATAGAATTGTT